>OU343224.1:306490433-306793218 GCA_910596185.1 Chrysanthemum makinoi
AAGGCATATTCAAGCTTCAACAAGTTGTTGGAAGTCTTGTTTGTTTATTGTTGTATGATCTAGTGTTGATTCATACATCATTGTTATATCAAACCATCATAATCTTGTGAGTGTGAGTGGTTAGTATTTTAGTCCTTAAAATACATTATGTGTGGGAGTGGTTGTACCCTTGAAAAGAACTCGACATCTAGCTTAGTGTCTGAAATAGTGTGTACGTGAAGTGTAAAGGTTTCTCCGCCGGTGAAAGGAGCTTGTTGACTAGTGAAGTTAAACTCTCGAGTGTGAGACTCGAGGAGTGGAGTAGGGCAAGGAAAAAGAGTCCTTGTAGACCAAACTACTATAAACAACTTGTCGTGGTTTAATTGTTTCTTTCCTTATATACTCTTTATATATTGTTTGCATATTGATTATCATTCACTAACATATCTAAGATCAATATCAATTGATCTTTCAATAAGTTTCAAAACAAAGTTTTTAATCGGTAAACTATTCAACCCCCCTTCTAGTTTTCCACAATTGGTATCAGAGCCTCGTTGCTCAAGAATTTCTAAAATATATTGTATTTTATAAACTTGAAACGATCCATGGATTCCGAAAACTATAAAGAAGGGCAATCTATGCAAAGACCACCACTCTTTGAAACCAATGGATTTATCTATTGGAAAAACCGTTTTGAAACATATGTAAAATCAAAAGATATAGATCTTTGGTTTTTATTGTTAAAGGGGATTTTAGTTCTACAACAAAAGATATTTCATTGATGAACAAAAATTAATAGCTAAAATAATGAAGCTAAAATGATGCTTTATAATGCTTTGCCTAGAAAAGAATATGAAAGAATTTTTATGTGTGAAACCGCTAAAGATATTTGGGAATCTTTGATTGTTACACATCAAGGAAATTCACAAGTCAAGGATAACAAAATTGATCTTCTTGTTCAACAATATGAACAATTTGTTATCCATGAAGATGAAACCATTGATTGTGGCTTTGCTCGCTTTAATACTATTATTACATCTTCTAAAGCACTTGATGAATCTTTTCGTAGTAAGAACTTTGTCAGGAAATTTCTTAGAGCACTCCATCCAATGTGGAGAGCTAAAGTGACGGCTATTGAGGAATCAAAAGATCTCTCAAAAGTGTCACTAGACGAGCTAATCGGAAACCTCAAAGTACATGAAATGGTGATGGAGAAAGATTAGGAATCATCAAAGGAAAAAAAGAGAAAATCAAATCCGTTGCTCTAAAAGCAAGAATGGAATCAAGTGATGATGACGAATCTTGCTCCGGTAGTGAAGATGAGGAGTATGCCATGGCCGTTAGAGATTTCAAAAGTTCTTTAGAAGAAGAGGAAAGTTTGTAAGACAACCTCGAGAAGAAAAAGCCATTCGAAAGATCGGGATGACCCAAAGGGTAAAGGTGAAAGAAAGTGTTTTAGATGCGGTGATGCAAGTCATCTAATAGGAGATTGTCCCAAGCCACCTAAAAGCAAAACTCAATGAGCTTTTGTAAGTGGTGCTTGGAGTGATAGTGAGGATGATGAAGAGTCAAGAAAGGATGAGATCGCTCTAATGGCACATGAGTCAAACGAGGTACATTCCGACTCATCTTATTCCTCTATTGATGATGACACTTTGCAAAAACAATATAATCAATTGTGTGAGCTTAGTCTAAAAATCATAACTAAAAATAAATTTTTAAGACTAAAAGGAATTTTTGAAAATGAAGTCTATGAGTTAAAAGAAAAGGCAAAACGATTAGAAAAGGGAAAAGCAAATGACGAAGGTTGCAAATCATGTCAAGAGCTTAATCTTGAAATAGAAAAACTAAAGCTCACACAAGATGTTCTAATCGAACATAATTCTAAAGTTAAAAGGTTTAACAAAAACATTGCTTGTGCCGATGAAATAGTTAAATTCAAAAACACGGGAAACATGAATGGATTAGGATTTAATGAAGTGTTAATTCCAAAGAGTCAAACCAAAGCGGCCGAAAAAGACAAACAAACTGTCAAAACTGGCTGCAGTCAGACGGACGAGACGGACCCAAAAATAGGGTTCCGTCCTTTGTAAAAATGGTGCGTGGGGACTTGCAGCAGAGCGAATGTTTGTGATACGGACCGTAGTGAATTTCAAAGTAACAAAAACCAAGGATAGTGTTAAACTAAAACTTGTTGTTACATCAGGAGTAGGACTTGCTAAAAATGAATTTAGATAAAAAACTACTCAACAACGACATAAAACACCTTTTGCCAAACGCCCTTTCCTAAGAGCAACCACAACATACAACCCAACTATCAACATAACGGTTGAAATCAAAACTTCCTTAGACCATATCAAACTCCAGATTACATGCCATGGAACTCTTACCCATCATTTCCATACATGAATCAAGTAAATGGTATGTTTAACCCAAACGGACCCATGAGATATTGGGGACCAAATGCTTGAGTTATTTGTGTCTTAGGTATGCTTGAAAGTTGGATTGGAACCTGATGAGTGGATAAAAGATAGTGGATGCTCACGACACATGACGGGCAACAAAGTCTCTTCTCATCATACCAAGAGTATGACGGAGGTAATGTCACTTTTGGTAGCAATCTCAAAAGCAAAATCATTGGCAAAGGTACGATCGCTCATAACTCCCTAACTATTGAAAATGTTGCTCATGTTGATAGGTTAGGATTTAATCTACTTAGTATTAGCCAATTATGTGATAAAAAGTATAAAGTACTATTTGAAGAAAATGGTAGTAAAATACTAAAAGATGGTATCACCATAGCTAAAGGAGTTAGGAAAAATAACATATACGTCATGAAAATAGATAAAACATCTAATGACAAACTTTGTCTAACAACATTAGATGATAGCTCAACTCTTTGGCATAGACGCTTAGGTCACGCTAATATGAGACTTATACAAAACCTATCTTCAAAAGAGCTAGTTAGAAATTTACCAAAACTTAAATATGACCAACATTTTGTGGCGCTTGCAAAATTGGTAAACAAACCCATAGTAGTCATAAGGCTAAAACATGGTGTCCACATCTAAGTGTCTAGAACTTTTGCATATGGACTTGTTTGGTCCATCCGCTATAAGAAGCTATGGAGGCAACTTATACACTTTGGTCATAGTAGATGATTACTCAAGGTTTACTTGGACATTATTTTTGAAAACCAAAAATGAAGCTTTTGATAAATTTGAAATTCTTAGCAAGAAAATTCAAAATCAACTAGGTGTTAACATTGTGTCGATCCGAACGGATCATGGTCGTAATTTTTGACAATGAAACACAATTTGGAAACTTTTGTGATACAAATGGTATAACACACAACTCACTTGAACACCTCAATCTAATAGGGTTGTAGAACGTAAAAATAGAACCATTCAAGAAATGAGTAGAACAATGCTTAATGAACAAAACATTCCTCAAAATTTTTGGTGTAATGCCGTTGACACTTCTACATATATTTTAAATAGAGTCTTAATACGTCCTTTCTTAAACAAAACACCATATGAGCTATATAAAGGTAAAAAGCCAACTTTAGGATATTTTAGAGTATTTGGATGTAAATGTTTCATTCTTAATACTAAAGATTATCTCACCAAGTTTGACCCAAAGTCTTATGAAGGTGTATTTCTTGGTTACTCACAAACTAGTAAAGCTTACATTGTCTTAAACAAAGAAACAATGAGAGTCGGGGAATCGTTGAACATAACATTCGACGAAAGTCCACCTCCTCTAAGACATCACCTTTGGTAGATGATGACTTAGTTGAAAGTCAACTTGTAGAAGGTCAAGAAATAATTTAAAATGACAAGGAAGATGAACCATTAAATAATGAAATTATAAACATCAAAGAATCCAAAAGTCATCCTTTAGAAAGGTCATAGGACAACTAAATCAAAGAACCTTAAGATCACAAGCCCAAAATCAAAGTAATCATTTTTGTACCTACCATTGAACCGAAAAACATAAATGAAGCAATAAAAGATGAATCTTGGGTAATTGCTATGCAAGAAGAGTTAAACCAATTCGTTAGAAATGATGTTTGGAAGTTAGTTCCAAAACCTAAAGATCAAACTATAATTGGAACGAAATGGGTTTTGAAACAAAATGGATGAAAATGATGTAGTATCTAGAAACAAAGCTAGGCTTGTCGCACAAGGTTATAATCAACAAGAGGAGATTGATTATGATGAAACTTATGCACCGGTAGCTAGGCTCAAGTCTATTAGAATCTTACTTGCATATGCATGTGCTTATGACTTTAAATTATTTCAAATGGATGTTAAGTGTGCGTTTCTTAATGGGTTTATTAACGAAGAAGTATATGTTGCTCAACCTCTCGGTTTTACCGACTTTGAGAAACCACATCATGTCTTCAAACTCAAGAAAGCATTATCCGGTCTTAAGCAAGCACCAAAAGCTTGGTACGATAGACTTAAGACTTTTCTTGTTGAAAACAAATACACCATGGGATTAGTAGATAATACTCTTTTTACTAAGAAAAAGGAATCACACATTATCATTGTTCAAATATATGTTGATGACATCATATTCGGATCAACTTGTCAAGAACTGTGTGATGATTTCTCTAAAATCATGCACGATGAGTTTGAAATGAGTATGATGGGTGAGTTAAACTTCTTTCTAGGACTTCAAATTAAAAAACTAGAAGATCGCATATGCTTTAACCAAACTAAATACATAAAAGATATGCTTAAGAAATTTGGTCTTGAAGACTCAAAACCAACTAAGACACCCATGTCTTGGGACACTAAACTAACCAAGGATGAGGAAGGTGAATCGGTAGATAACACTAAATATAGAGGAATGATTGGTAGCTACTCTATCTCACGGCTAGTAGACCGACATTATGTTTAGTGTTTGTCTATGTGCTCGCTTTCAAGAAAATCCCAAGGTATCACACTTAGAAGCAAAAAGATATTTAGATACATTAAGGGAACGACATGTTTAGGATTATGGTATCCCAAAGGAAAGGGTGTAGAAACTATAGAGTATGCCGAATCGGACCATGCCGGTGACTATGTCGATAGAAAAAGTACAAGTGGTATTTGCACTTTTGTTGAACATTGTCTCACCTCATGGTTTGCAAAGAAGCAAGCGGCTTTAGCTATCTCAACTACTCGAAGCCGAATCACGTCTCGGCGGGAAAAGCATGTCAACAAGCTCTTTGGATGAAGCAAGCTCTCGTGGATTACGGAATTCATCTCAACAATATCTCTATACTTTGCGACAACAAAGGAGCTATTGATCTCAGAAAAATCCCGTCAACATGCTTTACGAAGCATATTGAAATCCGTCATCACTTTCTTCACGACAATGTTCAAAAAGGAAACATCTCAACCGAGAAAGTATCCTCCGAAGACAACATTGCCGACATCTTAACTAAGCCTCTCAAACGAGAACCATTTAATCTTCTTAGACTTGGTTTAGGGCTAATGGAACCAAACATGTAGTTGAAACATAGTCTAAACCTTAGAACAAACAAAACAAAACAAATTAGCTTAAACACTCTCTTGTTCCCACGACACCAAACGACAACAAAGGCGGAACCAATTTTTGGTGCCGTCGGTCCGTGGTGACAACGAAGCAAAAATACTACCTTCAAAACATCTTCTTCCTCACAACCTACTTTACCAAAACGTTTCAACATTTGACCTAACTCATTGTTGACACTTTCTCACCCATTAATCATTAAAGATAACATCATTGTAAGTATCCTAACTACATTTCATCTCTAATTCGAGTCTAGGATTCCAATTTGTGCAAAAATCATTACATGGGGATTATGTATATTCTTGTACTAAACATGGATTCAATTGGCAAATTGCATAACTAGTCATTGAAATTAGGTACTACATTGTCACATTGCATAAACAAATCATGTTTCCCACTAATCAAAAGATAATGACTATAAGGGTTTATTCAAAATAACCAAACACCCCATGTCAAAAATTTTGAAAAGCTTCTCACTTGTAGGAAAACAATTTTTCATTGTTAATACAAATAGAAACCTAAAATTTTCGTCACTTGCATGCTCTTGAATACTAAAGGTAATGCATAACTAATATGCATTCCCTGGTATATTCAAATGAAGCCACATTGAATTAGGAGCGTTTGGGTTATCTCATGCCTTTTGCCAAACACCCTACTAAAAACCATTTTATGCATAAAATGAGTCGAGAAACAACAACTCCAAATCGTTTTCATATAGGCACACACTAGAACCAAAACGCTAAGTTTGTTCTCATCTTTAACATGTAAATTCTTGCTCATAGGAATAACCATGGTAGCCGCAAGATTCTATGACCACAAGGATACTCTTAACTACATTCCCAAACTTCACAAAACCAAGGGTCTCTCTAAAGAACAAGTCAAAATCTTTCAGAGTTTAGAACAACGGTACTTCCATGAGGGTAGAACCATTCATCCTTTGTTGATCATGAACTTGCCACCATCAACTTTGATTGTCTCCTTGACATCGATGAACCCATTTGTCCTAGGTTTGTTTTCAAATTCTATGCTAGTGTTACGGCCTTCATTGATGAGGATGATGAATTTGGTCTTAGGTTTAGGATCAATCAAAATGACTACTCCATCTCCTTAATCCAATTTACTCAAGTGCTAGGAATTCCCAACCGAGGACATGTGTTTACTGGATAAATGGTCACTCACCATCCTTGATGCAATCAATGACCGCTCTCTTCCCTACCAAACTCCTTTAGCGAATAAGGATGTCATCCGTGAGCACCTTTTAACTAAAGGGCGCACCAACCCGTGTCACTCGTAGGGAAAGGAAGTGAACCGAGATCCATATGGTATGGAGCTCAATGAGCTTAAGCCCGAATTTAAGAAGTGGGAGGAACTCCTTAGAGCCAATGTTATTAGCACTATAGGAAATAGGGACCATATCAATGCTTACCTTTGTCACATGCTCTACAACTTATCCACCCGTCAACCATTCAATTTAGCCTACTACATTGCTAGGAGAATGATTGACATTCCAACTCAAGGATCGGTCGCTCTTCCTTATGGGATGCTCCCCACCCGTCTCTATAGAGCTTTTGCACCCATTCCACCAAGCCCAAAAGGGTTGAAGCTTGACTATGCTCTCATCCCTCATTTTGTGCCCTTAGTGACAGTGAGTGGCTAAGACTAAAGGCAAAAGAGCAAAACCTCCAACTCCATCATCATCATCAAATAGCTCAGGGACGGTCTCCCCAAATTCGCCTTCCACCTCAAGAGTACTATGCATCTCTCCCGAGATTGAGAATGAATCTGTGAGTTCAAGCAAACCAAGGGGATGTTCAAGTTCCTTGGTAGGATGATGAATAAGATCTACAAGAAGTTGGATAAGTGAGGTTCATTTGAAGGAGTGTTTGGAACAAGACAATAACTTTGATGTACGATACAATTTGGTTGTTTTAAATTTGTAGGATGATAATATGACTTAAAACAGTGTTGTATGCTAACCGGTTCATGCAGGGGGATAGCACAAGTGTGTCATCAATTTTACCCATTTTCACTTATATGTGAAAATCGTTAGCCCTTGGTCAAAGTCTATGCTACACTATGTTTGTATATGTGTTATTGATTTTTCCTAACTAGAAATGATTAATGTCACATGGTTTAAGCAAAATTTTAGGTTTTGGAAAAGTCCCCGACACCTAAAATTGGGTCATAAACTTTTCTTGTCCACGGATCGGACGACACCAAAATTTTGGTACTTGTTTGTTATGCATTTTGGTACCGCCGTACGTACAATAGGACGGTGGCACCATTTCAAGGGTTCCGCCTGTGTAAATTTTTGGTGCCGTGGATCCTCTGAGGTAATTTTCTAAATTTCGCTTAATTTTATATTCCAAATTACCATACATTGCTTCTAGGTTAATCTTAACTAGTTCTGACCCATATTAGAACTAGTGTAACACACTTAGATATATAAGATATCCATTTCCCACCAAAATTCAAAAATTTCAAAAATCCATGATTTGGTTAAAAATCAATAATAAGAAGATGTAGTACACGGGTAACTCAAACGTGCTAGGTTTGAGCACCGAGATCGTTCGACGAGGTTGAATGGAATTTCCAACTCACGTCTCAATAATCGGGATTCGAATAAGATAAGGGGCATAAGAGGATATTATCTAAACTACGGGATAAGGAAAACAAATGGAACATCTAATCTACGGGAAATCTTAAGAACTAAGGCAAACTACATAATTCTACGCTAAAAGCATAAAAGCGAGAATTAAGCGAAACGCGAATAAAAAGCAAACACGTCTAATCTAGATCCTAAAAATAACCTAAGATTACTTTTACGCTAAAAATGATATTAGAAAACTAATTATGAATTAAAACTATTTTTTAGGATTATTCTTGATTTTATTTCTAATTAAAACTAATTATTAACTTAAAAAAAATTAAACTAATTAACTAAAAATTATGAAAGAGAGAGAAAAAATTATGAAACTAATTTATAAAAATCTAAAATAACATAAAAGACTTTTCAAAACTATTTTTTTATTTTTGGATTAATTTCCTATTATCTATGAATTTAAATCTATTTAAATCTAATTTAAATTATGAAAAATACCAAATAAAAAGGGAAAAATATGGAAAAATCTTTTTTATGCTTTTTATATTTATCTTAATCTATTAAAATTGAAAAATTATTTTTTGGAACTTTTCTCAATTAATTGCAATTAAAGCTATTTAAAAATTGATTAAAAACTGATTTTAATTAAGAAAAATACCAAACAGTGTCTAAAAATTATGAAAACTTCAGGGAAATTCTAAAATAATAATCTAAAGCTGAGAAAAATATAAAAACAAGGTCCTATGTAGGAGAATCTGAAGCTGCTATGAAATTGATCCTAAATAAGCACTTATAAAATAAGCAAATAAGCTCAAGAGTGAACCAAAGCCTCTGAAGATGGATAACATCAAATCTACTCTAAAGCAACTTAAAGCACCTACTCCTATCAGCTAAATAGCATTCTACTTATGATTAAGGCTAATTGATATATAAGCAAAACATGGCCCGACCTATTTGAATAAGCACATGAACTGCTTATCTAGATAGCTCAGACAGTGTGTTCTAAAGACCACCACCATAGATCATATCAGTTTATAGCTTATGAGGACCAGATAAAGATGCTAGAGATCAAACAAAAGCGAATAAGTTATGACAGACTCTTGATGGCTGACAAGCAGAGATAGAGGCACAAGTTGGAGCTTATTTATAAGCTAATCAGACAAGCTTAAAGGAAAAACAGATAAAGGGTCTTGAAGACCACCTAGCCTACTGCAATATGACCAAATTTGAGACCTTAATAAGCTAAAATGAACGAGCATAGAACATGAAGTTCGCAAAAGCGATTTTAGACTACTTTTGACTTTTAAAGAACAGAATAGTATTTTGACTTTTGTGAGATTTAGATGCAAACCTAGGACTGAATTCAATGTAATTTAATGCAATAAGACTTTCACAAGCTAGATTATCAACTTCTAAGCCTATGTGTGAGATTTCTAACTACTGATTCTAACAGTTGAGAACTCTAGAGTGGCTACAAGCTAATTTTGACTTTTAGCTCAAATGACAGCAATACAAAGACAGAAAGTGATGCATATAACCATATTACACCTAAAGCAACAGATCTAAACCATTATTCTAGCCTCTAGCAGTTTTAACAAAGCAATCCAAACACCCTTTTACATGCTTATATGAAATTAAACTATGCAAACGATGAAATGAGAATTTGAATCACAACAAGCAATCTAACATTAAACTTAACCAATAACACAGATTAACACCATAAATTTACCAAGACTAGATTAGACTTCAAAGTTTGACTTATTTTGACTTTTTTGAGAAAATGAGATTAAGATCAATTCAGTTAGTGACCTCATAAGCTTACATAGCTTATGTGAGCAATGATTAACAAACAATGCTTCAAAATAGTTTTAAAAGAAAATGCCAGAAATTGAATCAAATTTAGATGAAAACTTGGCTTGCATTAATTAAGTAAAATCACAATTACATTGAAAGGAAATGATTACACTATGAAAGAGATAAAAATGACAAGTAAAAAGTCAAAATTTCTTTAAGACATAAGAAATTGGACAATTGCAAATGTGAGCTCAAGGGTCTTTATATAGCGTGAGGCGATGAGAGGCCTTGAAGGATCTAGGAGGTCTATCCTGAGCCACACAATCAATTCTTGTCATAACAACCAATCAGAAAGCACTATTTCCTTGGATGAGGTGTTGCGTCCAATCAAAGGCTTCCATTTGTCCACGTGGTCATCAATATCTGACAAGTCAGCAGTGGGAAAGGGTCTAGAAGGTATGAAAGATTCTAAGTACCAAGATTGTGTTTGGGAGAGGTGTTATGGGTGGTGTTTGGTTTGAAGACGGGGAAGATGTCTTTGTTTGGGGGCGTTTGTGTTTATTTAATAGTTCTTCAAAATCTGTTGACCGGGTGGAAGGGTTGACTTGGGTTTTATTGGGTATACGGGTATATTAAACCGGGTAATGGTATTGGTTTGGTTAGCTGGAACCGGGTGTAGTGTTTATGGATTGGGCCGTGAGATGTGTTATTGGATCATGGATTGGTATAAGTGATGGATTTTTGGACTTAAGGGTAAAGTGTTAATACACTTAGGATCATTTATGTAACTTTGTTAAAACCAAGGACCAAAGGTGTATTTATGAAATGGTAAGGGTGACTTGGGTAAATGGGATAAGTGAAAGGTATGAGGGTATGAAGGGAAAAATGGGAAAGTGAGGGGTAGAATGTGTAAATTTGTGAAAATTGAGGGATTGAAAGTGTAATTTTGTAAAGTGAAAGGGTGAATTGTGAAAATGTGATATAATGACGGGTTTCCAATGAAATCTCCCAAATCATGTCTCGAACTCCGTATTTTGCACTTTTGAGCTTCAATTCCAATAAATAGCATCCCCAGCATCGGCTTTTGCACACTTCTCTCTCTCGTGCTCGGTTTTTCTTCGGTTTTGGCTCCTTTTTGTGTGTTTTAACATATCCGTACCTGCACAAGCACAAACTCAAGAAAACCACAAATATTAGCAATAAACGGCTTTTCCTTGGTTATTTTGGGTCTATTTTGATCTGAGAAAGGTATGTGTTTTAGCACATACCAAAATACCCGAGACGAGACCATTGTCGTGTCCTCACTAATGCAATCAACTCACGCTTCTAAAACCAAGGATTTCAATCTCATTTTACTAAACCTATGAAGAAGTAGCAAAGATTCCTCAAAAGAGATTAAAAAGCCTTAATTCTAAAAAGCGCCCGTTTACCTTTTAATACACATATATAGATATTACAATTAAGCACCTTCCGGTTATGAATGACGGTTAGATAAACTTTCATGTCGATCAATAACTCCAACATTTTCAAACGACGTTAGGATCACAGAATAAACACAACCGCAGTGAAGTGACCATCTGGATAGAATACATCGTCCCGATTTTCACAAGTCCCAAACTAAGCGTAAAACCGAAATCATTGTTACATACGACTCTGGATGCTAACACTACCCATGGAAGTTACTTGTGTACTTACCTTCGTTCCCATTTCCCTACTTCCTCTAGATTTTTTATTTTTGTGAGAAATGAATTTCTTCAAATTCTCGTTTCGATAACTTTTATTCCGATAAAGATACAAAGCTAAGTCGATAATTAGTTATTAAATTTCTCAAGAACCATTGTCGTAAAATGAGGTCCACATCAAAATTTTTATTCACTACTTTTGACTTTTTCAATTTTCATCAATTTTTTTTTTTTTTTTTTTCAAACACTTATACTTTTGTATGGCGTGAACCACGGAACTTCACGGGGTAATTCCAAGACTATAGGCTTCATGAAATGAGGATCGGTACGGCTGGCTAAGACCTCACTCAATCGGCTAAAGATCCAAGGGTCCGATCTAGACACGCAGCCTCACTTTACTTATTATTTATTCACATCAGCGATTTCTTATTCATCACGGATCCTTGATGTGTACCCAATTTTTAAAACAAAGATTCTCTTAAGAAGATAAAGAACTAACTATCGTCAAAAACTCGACATCTCTAATTATTTAGACATATATGGGGTGAAACAATTTTGTGGGAACAAAAGCCATAAGTACCTTCGATGGGCTCTAAAGAGAACCAACTACTCCAGCTTATCTAAACTCATAAGTAAACTCTATCATTTCTCGATCTCCGCAAATTTAAAATCCCAAATAATGAGATCCGAGATGCTTAGATAATTTTAGATTATCTATGGTTAAGGGAACAAGCTAGGGCTCAACACGGTCGTAGTGATCCATTCCTACTCTCACAGTGAAGAAAGTCAACAAGGTGTCAAAACATATATTAACTTAGAAAATGTTTCGTCTAATGAAATCAAGTTATGCATATTTAAAGTCACTCAAGGAAACTTGCAAAATCTTGGCCTTTTGAGCTAGAATTAGCATTTTATAGCTAACATCTAAGGACTAGCAAAGCTTTTCAATCAAAAAGACTTAACAAAAGCTTACAAAAATTTTAAATTTTCTCATTTTTTAGCACAATTTTTCATTTTCTAAGGAAAAACGGGGTTCGAGAGAAAGACGGAAATAAGGCAAATGCGGTCAAATCAAATCGAAGATTACCCTAAATACCCCAGACGAGAACGAAACATTGTCCTCAATGTTTAAAGCAAGGGTATCAACGAAAATCTAAAAGCCGTTTATTAAGTATGCTAGAAGATAGACGTTAGTCGATAAGATTAGGATATGGGATTTCCTTGACATCGATCATGAAACTTGAGTGGAGAAATGACAAACTTCGAGCACGAGAGTCTTCATATCGGGAACATCCTAAACACAACATCACAAACAACCAAACACGAGAAATCGAAGAAGCGAGACCCCTTCACATCACTTATTAGAAAATAGAAAGAAGATAGATGGATAAGCATGGGGTGCCTCCCGCGGCGCTCTTGTTTTTGATCACCGAATTCGCTAGCTGACTCGTCCCCGAATCATTTGTCCTTGGGGAAGAAAGTGGTAGAGATACCGGGTCGCGGTGTCCTCATTCCCAAAGGAATGAGACTGGAGTGGTGGGTGGAAAATGGATGGATAAGGCATATCATGTATGAAGGATCCATCATCCGTGGTTTTGGTGGGCGAAAGAATGACGGATCAAAGTGAGAAAACTCCAAGAAAGATGGGAGCTCATGGTAAAGATAAGAGGTGTAGGCTCAATACTGAAGGCATCCATCGGAGGATCCTTATCACGAATAACGGTTTTAACAAAGAACTCATCAATGAATATCCTGGGTTTAAAGATTTTGTCTTCACATGCGGGCTCAACGGGATACATGATGGTGGACTCATCAGAAAAAGGAGAGTCAAGAAGTCCATCAAGAAACACCATATCCCCGTCGGGATCATTCATAACAACATCCTCAATACCTGGTGGTATTGGGTCATCAAACAAGAAATGAGTGGCTTCCTCAATGATCGGGTTATTTGTTGGAGTATCGGAAATATCGTTCAAAACCTTGCTCATATCAACCTTGAAGTAGAATCGCTCAAGAATCGGAGGATAAACATCCGCCATAGTGGGGCGCCACTAATCTCTTCATCAAATCGGAAGGTCTCAAGCTGGAGAAATCACTATCTTTAACGGAGATAGGATGCGAACTCGAATTATCGTTAAGGGCTTCAATTTTGGAAATGAGAAGATAAACTCTCGACAATGTTTCACGTAATGCTGGATCCTCGATCTCAATATCATCGGGCTCACTCTCTTCTTCTTCCGAGGGCTCGAAGGTAAGTTGTCGGCAATCGATGTCTTAAGAATCGTTATCGGAATCGGAGAACATCTCAACATGATCATTTGAAATATCAAGAGACGGCTCATCACAAATATCAACAACCCCAGACTCAATTGGGATTGGGATAAGGATCTCAACACTAGTCTCATCCGTTTCCGGAATAGTACTAAGATGCTCATCCCCCATTATGAGAGAGTCAACGGGTTCAACAATGTTTGAAGCAATATGATCATCGACCTCTTCCATAAGAACGTCACTTCTCTCAAACGGCGTGAGTGAAGGGGAAGAGTCGGAAATGAAAGGCTCAGAAATGAGAGAGTGATAAGAATCCGAAGGTGGGACAAGTGGTGTGCTCTGAGAGCTAGCAAGTTCCACCACTTCGTTGTAGTCTCGGTTCTTTCGTTTAGAAATCGTTTTAAGCTCATAAGTTCGTTCGTTTTGTTGTAACTCAACGGACTAAACAGTGAATCGTGAAAGATAAGGATCGATTCTAGAATTCTTGGATTAGAGTGAGAGTACAAACGGGAATCACCTCGGGTTGAAATATGTCCATCTCCCTCATCGGAGAGGAGTAGGAATCGAGATTCTTTATACTTATCATTCATTTTGATATTTTGACAAGGCTTGAAGTTTTTCAATGTGCGTGATTTAAAGTATTTAGTTCAAAAAATCATATCCGTGACCTCGGTGGGTTCTTGATAGCTCGGGTGTGATCGTCTTGATAACTTGAACGGTTTCTTCATTAACACTTTGTCGAGCTTGAATCACACTTAAGAGAGTTCTACACATACTTTCAATGTGTTGTTTTGATTTAAGTTTTTCATCAAAGTCGGAAAACGTCCCCAACACCCATACACGTGGACAATAAAACCATTGACGAATCTACCATATCTCCACACCCATAACAATAACGTGGATCGACGAAGATACCTTGGGGCGTGGAGGGTAGTCGGAAAATTTTGAGGATCCATGAAATTAATCATATAGAGGTAAAGAAAAATTATCGGGTTCAGAGGATAAAAGAAGAATATTTTTGGGTTTTTAAAACAAATTTTGAAAATCTTTTGGGTTTATATAAAAGGGATATGTACAAATATCAACGATAACTTCACGAGGAAGGATCTTCAATGCACACGATCACGAGGCGAATACGAAAACTCGCTACAAGCCCTCCCGGCGTAAAAATTGATTTGGTTAAAATCAATAATAAGAAGATGTAGTACCGGGGTAAAACGTTAGGTTTGAGCAGAGATCGTTCGACGAGGGTTGAATGGAATTTCAACTACGTCTCAATAATGGGATTGAATAAGATAAGGGGCATAAGAGGATATTATCTAAACTACGGGATAAGGAAAACAAATGGAACATCTAATCTACGGGAAATCCTAAGAACTAAGGCAAACTACATAATTACGCTAAAAGCCAAAGCGGGAATTAGCAGCGAATAAAAAGCAAACACGTCTAATCTAGATCCTAAAAATAACCTAAGATTACTTTTACGCTAAAAATGATATTAGAAAACTAATTATGAATTAAAACTATTTTTTAGGATTATTCTTGATTTTATTTCTAATTAAAACTAATTATTAACTTAAAAAAAATTAAACTAATTAACTAAAAATTATGAAAGAGAGAGAAAAAATTATGAAACTAATTTCTAAAAATCTAAAAAATAACAAAGACTTTTCAAAACTATTTTTTATTTTTCTGATTAATTTCCTATTTTCTATGAATTTAAATCTATTTAAATCTAATTTAAATTATGAAAAATACCAAATAAAAGGGAAAAAATATGGAAAAATCTTTTTTATGCTTTTTATATTTATCTTAATCTATTAAAATTGAAAAATTATTTTTTTGGAACTTTTTCTCAATTAAATGCAATTAAAGCTATTTAAAAATTGATTAAAAACTGATTTTAATTAAGAAAAATACCAAACAGTGTCTAAAAATTATGAAAACTTCAGGGAAATTCTAAAATAATAATCTAAAGCTGAGAAAAATATAAAAACAAGGTCCTATGTAGGAGAATCTGAAGCTGCTATGAAATTGATCCTAAATAAGCACTTATAAAATAAGCAAATAAGCTCAAGAGTGAACCAAGCACTCATTTGGATAACATCAAATCTACTCTAAAGCAACTTAAAGCACCTACTCCTATCAGCTAAATAGCATTCTACTTATGATTAAGGCTAATTGATATATAAGCATGGCTGACCCTCTTGAATAAGCACATGGCGCTTATCTAGATAGCTACAGAGAAAAGCAGAAGTGTGGTTCTAAAGACCACCTACCATAGATCACATATCCAGATTTATAGCTTATGAGGACCAGTAAAGAAGATGCTAGAGATCAAACAAAAACTGAATAAGTTATGTGATACTTGATGAGCGACAGCAGATATGAGGCACCAAGTTGGAGCTTATTTATAAGCTAATCGAACAAGCTTAAAGGAAAAACAGATAAAGGGTCTTGAAGACCACCTAGCCTACTGCAATATGACCAAATTTGAGACCTTAATAAGCTAAAATGAACAGGCATAAGAACACAAGTTACGCCAAAACGATTTTAGACTACTTTTGACTTTAAAGAACGAGAATAGTATTTTGACTTTTGTGAGATTTAGATGCAAACCTAGGACTGAATTCAATGTAATTTAATGCAATAAGACTTTCACAAGCTAGATTATCAACTTCTAAGCCTATGTGTGAGATTTCTAACTACTGATTCTAACAGTTGAGAACTCTAGAGTGGCTACAAGCTAATTTTGACTTTTAGCTCAAATGACAGCAATACAAAGACATAAAGTGATGCATATAACCATATTACACCTAAAGCAACAGATCTAAACCATTATTCTAGCCTCTAAAGCAGTTTAACAAAGCAATCCAAACACCCCTTTACATACATGCTTATATGAAATTAAACTATGCAAAGCGATGAAATGAGAATTTTTACTGAATCACAACAAGCAATCTAACATTAAACTTAACCAATAACACAGATTAACACCATAAATTTACCAAGACTAGATTAGACTTCAAAGTTTGACTTATTTTGACTTTTTTGAGAAAATGAGATTAAGATCAATTCATTCAGAGTGACCTCACATAAGCTTACATAAGCTTATGTGAGCTTGATGATTAACAAACAATGCTTTAAAATAGTTTTAAAAAGAAAATGCACAGAAATTCGAATCAAGAATTTAGATGAAAACTTGGCTTGCATTAATTAAGTAAAATACAATTACATTGAAAAAATGATTACACTATGAAAGCAGATAAAAATGACAAGTAAAAGGGTCAAAATTTCTTTAAGACATAAGAAATTGGACAATTGCAAATGTGAGCTCAAGGTCTTTATATAGCGAGGCGATGAGAGGCCTGGTCTAGGAGGTCTATCACAGCCACACAATCAATTCTTGTCATAACAACCAATCAGAAAGCACTATTTCCTTGGATGAGGTGTTGCGTCCAATCAAAGGCTTCCATTTGTCCACGTGGTCATCAATATCCAACAGTCGGCAGTGGGAAAGTCTAGAAGGTATGAAAGATTCTAAGTACCAAGATTGTGTTTGGGAGAGGTGTTATGGGTGGTGTTTGGTTGAGACAGGGAAGGAGAAGATGTCTTTTGTTTGGGGGGGGGGGGGCGCGTTTGTGTTTATTTAATAGTTCTTCAAAATCTGTTGACCGGGTGGAAGGGTTGACTTGGGTTTTATTGGGTATACGGGTATATTAAACCGGGTAATGGTATTGGTTTGGTTAGCTGGAACCGGGTGTAGTGTTTATGGATTGGGCCGTGAGATGTGTTATTGGATCATGGATTGGTATAAGTGATGGATTTTTGGACTTAAGGGTAAAGTGTTAATACACTTAGGACCATTTATGTAACTTTGTTAAAACCAAGGACCAAAGGTGTATTTATGAAATGGTAAGGGTGACTTGGGTAAATGGGATAAGTGAAAGGTATGAGGGTATGAAGGGAAAAATGGGAAAGTGAGGGGTAGAATGTGTAAATTTGTGAAAATTGAGGGATTGAAAGTGTAATTTTGTAAAGTGAAAGGGTGAATTGTGAAAATGTGATATAATGACGGGTTTTCAATGAAATCTCCCAAATCATGTCTCGAACTCCGTATTTTGCACTTTTGAGCTTCAATTCCAATAAATAGCATCCCCAGCATCGGCTTTTGCACACTTCTCTCTCTCGGGTCGGTTTCTTGGTTTGGCTCCTTTTTGTGTGTTTTAACATATCGTACACTGCAAAGCACAAACTCAAGAAAACCACAAATATTAGCAATAAACGGCTTTTCCTTGGTTATTTTGGGTCTATTTTGATCGAAAAGGTATGTGTTTTAGCACATACCAATCCACCCAAGGAGCCCTTTTGCATAAAGGAAGGAACCAAAAATTTGGTTCCTTGCAATCCGTGGTGATCGATTCTAAAGATCTCATAATCATTAGAACACATTTATTGCAAATCTTTGTCTCTTCACTCCATCCTTCTTGTATGGATTGACTTGGGTGATATGACTAGCAATTAAACCCACTTCAAAATCATTAGGAACCTCATCTCGTCTATGGTTTAACATCAAATCAAACACATTTCTCCATAATTTTCCATTCCTATAAATTAAGAGCATTTACCATGATCATCCTCACACCTTCTCAAATCTTCCAATCTAATAGCAAAAACTTGAGCCAAAATGACTAAGTCTTCACCATCAACAAAGCCTTGCAAAAGAACCGCTAGAATGAGTGTAAGACCTTGTTGTTTCAGAAACACAAGCTCCTCTTCCGAGTCATCTCCACTAACCATCTCATCTCCCATAAGAGATGAAACAACTCTTACTTAGGCTACTCCTACATAACACCCCGAAACACGGTCTAGCGGAAGCATACGAGCCATTGAGTGCTACAATCTTGGTATCACAACATAAGGTACAAAGAATGGTTTTTATTTCATTTGTTTAGAGTAAAATTCATTAATTGAAAACCATATGTTTACATTAATAAAAGTTGTACGGAAATAGGCCCAAAAGATAATCAAAGCGTCCGCTTTATTCATCAGAGTCACCTATGACCATGCCCCTTGCCAAGCGTCTTCCAAAAGTGAGCTATCGCCTTAAACTTAAGAACACATGCTAAAATGGTCAGCTTACGTTGGTGAGTTCATAGGTTTAATTTCAATAAAAACATAGTGGACCTGTAGGAGTTGATTTGCTATGCAAGACCTAAGATAGATAAACACCATTTGCACACCGCTCCTACCCGAATCACCAACCATATCCCATCCGGGGATTACTGGGGCCGGCGACTCTAGTCCAGCCTTGTCTTGGCAACCTCTAGAACAGTTTCCAACCCCGGACTAGGTCGAGGTAGAAGTCTATTCTTAACTAGGCAACGGCTAACCTAGTAAGGCAACGACTACGCACATCTATCTAACAGATCAAGCACATAAGCAATTCCAAATAGTTTTAAAGGTCCAAAAACAGTAGCATGATTCTCACCCCAAATTAGTTAAAAACATAGATAAAAGTGGGCTATGAAACTCACCTTAGCCATAGCAATATACTATTCACTATTGACATGACTGGCATCTAAAACTAATCATCACGGCATCCCAAAGAATGTACAACGAGTATGAATAGAAGCGACACAACCAAATGCGTAAACGATAAACTTAAAATACAGCTCATATGATAAAGAAGTTGATGAAAGTAATGTGTTGTAGTTTTCGTGGATCATTCATGTGGTTACTTTCAATAGTCCATCATCGTTCCCAAAGTTTATAATTAATATCTCAAAAGTTTAGTTTTAACGTTTCGTGTAGTGGTAAGAAACATAGACGCTGACGTACAACTCACAGCGGCGAAAAGAAGTCATCGACGAAATCAAGACATACATACCATAACTCACACCAAAAAGGAAAGATATTGACGAAAGTCCGAAGACATACTCAAGCTAGCCAAAGGCTAGAAATGAAACAACTATTTATGTACTATAAATAGGTTAATTGATAAGTTTCGGAAATTTACCCCAAATATACATGTTTAATAATAAAAGACAACTTTCTATTTATCGCTCAATTAATAAAGGTTTCTCAATTGCTATTCCTACTTATTCAAGTTTACAAGAACATATTTCATATAAGGTACATTAAGTAGTGTACTATAAATGACACATTCGTTTACTCAATGCTCCCAACCTTTACAACTTTAATAAGTCATCTTATCAAAATAAGATTTCCAAACAAGTTTATAAAAGCTAACATGTTATAAAATATGAGTTATTATCGTAGTAACTAAAGGTTTATAATTATATAAAACCGTATTTGTCAACAATATATAGTAATATATTTCATTATTGGTAAAAATGTGAAACATAATATTTAGGCTTATCGAAAGCGAATATATTAAACTCATTTAAACCAAAATGTTCAATAGAGTACAACACACTAATTAATATAAATGTTATCAACAAGTTTATAGAAGGTATTTTATGTTTATAAGACATGATTTATTATCGTAGTTCATAAAGGGTTTATAATAATTAAAACCATATTTATTGACAATATATATCAGAATATCTCGTTATTAGTTAAAATGTGAAAATATAATACTTGGGCATATCGCGAAATAAACATATCAAACTCATTTCCGAGTCTTAACATGCTACACTCGTTTAAGCCAAAACGTTTATAAACTTTAACTCATAATCAATATAACCGTACATCAAATGTTACTTCAAGTTTATAAACCGTATTAAATGTTATAACGTATACACAATATTCAATATTACACACAAATTGCCTACTTAGTTCCCAACGTTTATCGCTTTGTTTTACAAATTTACTCAACGTTAACTCAAGTTTTATATCGTTGTACAAGTGATTTGTTACCAAATCATGTCGTTAACTACATATCGATATGTATATAGTTAACCCGTATTCTATTACAAGTTTTACCCGTGACATATATTATTTACCGCATTCCTTGGTAACCAATAATTCATGTACATTTAACTAGTTACATAATTTCAATTAGTCCATTATTATTTGTTTCGATATTCCATATTATTAAGCATTTACGACTCACAATATATCAAGTCTTATTCAAGTAATACTCGTAACCCGTTTTTTTCTTATACCAAGTAATCCTTGAACTAATCATAAGACCATGACGAGGAGCACTAACCCAACGAGCACCCACGAGATCCCGTGTTACCAAACGAACATCAAAAAACCGATTTATTAAGCACAATGCGACCAATAATCTTCAACAAAACACAAGTATAATAACTCCAAACCAAAACTTAACCCATAAAACGTGCATAATATCCACGGGTCACGACCCGACCCGTTTGTACATCCAAAACAAAATCATCAACCCACATGGGTTGTTAGACCCTACTCGGTTTCAAACCCAAAACAGTCCACAAACATCTTTAATCTCATAATACCATACGAAACAAAATCACCACTGTTTTTAATCCATTCTTATCATATCTCAAAACCGTTTTTAAATTCATTTGCAAATGTGTCTCGTTAGTTATTTTATATCCACAAAAAACACAAAAATGAATAATAACCAAGATATACGATCAGTTCAAAATAGAAAACAAAAGAAACAATATCAAACAAGGGTTTGTGTTTACCGAGAGAAGAGAAGATCCGAGGGTCGTGTGTTACTAACACACGTCCTCCCTTGTTGGTGGTGTCTTGTACGAGTAATACTCGTAACCCACCAAGCTACTCCTTTGAAACCCGTTAATATTCGAAAACCCTAAAACTCCGAATCTAGTAAATAAGATCTAGAACGCGTCGTGTTGTTTCGTGGCGCGTGGGTTACAAAAATATGACCACAATTGCCCGATCTATGATTTGAGATAGGTGGTTTAAGTAGGGGAGGTCGCCGGAAAGTTGGCCGGAAAAGTTGAGTCGCCGGAACCCTAAGATAGGGTGGCCGGATTTTAGAGAGAGAAGGGGAGAAGTATTTGTGTGTGTTTTGTAGTGAGAGAAAGAGTTTGGTAAAAATGAGAGAGTGGTGAGGAGGTGGGGTATATATACTCCAAGGAGGGACTAGTTTTGTATACTCCAAACCACAAGGGTGAAAATGAAAAATTAGCCAAGGACCCTAGGTGTAACTTTCTTAAATCTTTAATAATATTTAGCTCGGGACTCGTTTAACCTAGTAAACGAATGATTCATGACACGAGAGTCACGCCATTGTTTTTAAAACAATATTTCCAATAAAAACGATGTATAATACGACTCGTATCTCAAATTAGTTAAAACGATCGCTCTAATTGACATTTCTCCAATTACGACGCTTCGAGGAATTTACGAGTAGTCCTCACCTCCTTAAAAGGAATCGCGTCCTGGCGATTCAATTCAAGTCATCCGCTAAAGTCTAGAAGGGGTGAGTGCAAAAGCACGAGGGTTTATCTTCATGTTTCCTACGTGAATCTAGGATCTTACTGTGAGTTTCTATGAGCTTCGAAGACAGAGAGGCAACATTACTAAAGTTGCTAGGTTTCATCATCTATGGTTTCGATAGGTCAACGAAGTTTAAACGCCCAAAGATTAGGATTTTTGATAAGGTTTTAAAATGTACCTTTTTGAGGGGTCGTTTAAGCCCTTATTTGATCACTTTTGTATCCGTTATTACTTAATATCGTTCCTTTTCACTTTTAGGTATCTTGAAGGCAAAATGCTGGAATGACACTTTTAGGATGAAAAGCGCGAATATACGTAGAAAATGGCCAAAGTCAAGAATCGAGACACTCAGCTTGCTGGAACTCAAGGGGACGGCGTCGGCATAAATAGTGATGCAATGTGACAAGTTTTGTGACGACTCAAGAGCCAAATTGCCCATTTACAAGTGACGGCTTTAGGTTTTAAAAGAGTAGGCGTCGAAACTGACGACCTAGATTTGATCCGACAACGTCGAGACCGAAGGGGACGGCGTCACATGCATAAGGTGACGCCGTCGCAAGACTAATGTGGCCAAGACGAAACCCTAATAATTGGCCCCGGCGTCACAAATCAAAGGGTGGTTACGCCGTGCGCATGTGTAATCTTATATATAGAATCCAAATTTTTTATTTTTCAGTGTGTAGTCTTTGGGGTAAAACCTAAAAGAACCAAGGCTTCTTGTACATATTTTAGGTTCCATAGCCTATCTTACATCAAGATAAGTGTTTTACTTCATTAATTTAATTATGTCTTCAATTAATTGTGTGTATGCTTACATGTTTCCCATGTCCGGCTAATTTATTTGTGTGTTTGCTTAGGTAATATGAAACTTAGTTATTGAATATTGATTGGTTGTATCTTATCTTAATTGTTAATGATCTAGTATTGCGATAGGTCATCCGTTGTGTAGTTAATGCTTGATTAATCTTTGTGAACCTTAGCTTATAGTTACCTAGAGTCATTGTAGGCTAAACCATCCGAAGAGTACCTTAGTGTTAAGTTTATAAATCCTAGAGATTTTGTAGGCAATAACCTTTGGTAGTTTCAAAGAGTTAGGGATAAATGCATACCCTACGACCTTAGACACACAACGCGATTAAGAATAAGGACGTGACAATTCAACCATCAATAGGAGATAATTAAGGAGTAATAAAACCTAAGTAAACACATCTTTAAATCATCATACGAGCACACAATAATTAGACATAGACTACCCACTATATTAGATAATTAGATAAGTAGAGTAATCGGTAGAAATACCAACCCCCCAAATCCAAACCCCGAGATTCGTACCTTTCCATTTCTAAAAAAAACATAAAAAGATAAAAAATAATCTTTCTCAACCCCAACCTTAGCGTAGTAACTTCTCACTAGCATTCCTATTCCCCTAGAGAACGATATCAATTCCCGTGGCTTACCCTAATACTACACTACAACGATTAGGTTCACTGCCTTGGGTGTTGCAAAACTTGCTCGACGAAAAGGAAGTTCCTTTGAACCCAAACGACGCGTGTAGCGTTATCAAGTTTTTGGCGCCGCTAACGGGGAATAGAATAGCTAGTTAGGAGTCCACCTCGTTTAGGTTTCCTTGCTTGATTCCTATCAAGTAAGCTTTTTTTTCCCATTTTTAGCTTCCTCGTAGTCTATTCCTCTTCTTCGTGACCTTTGTTCGTAACCCCATCACTTTTTGTCATGGAAGGTGATAACCAACCACCATTCATCAACCTACCACCAAATGACCCGCCAAGAGGCCGTACTCTTGGTGCATACTCGAGACCAAGCTACCTAGGCTATAGGAACACCATTGAGCTTCCCGACCAAGCCCAAACAACGGCCCTGCGATCCGACACCATCCGGTTGGTGCAAAACGGATGTGCATTCCATGGACTTCGTTCCGAAGATCCTAATCAACATCTTAAGGACTTCCTTAAAATTGTCGATTCCATCGACCTCGATGCTACTACTCGGGGAACCACGCTGTCGTCTCTTCCAATTCTCTCTACGGGACCAAGCTAGTAATTGGCTTGAGCTACTTCCCGCCGGCTCCATCTCAAGTTGGGATGATCTCACCTCTCGCTTCCTTGCTCAATTTTTCCCACCGGGGAGAACCTTTAAGCTTAGGAATGATATATTGATGTTCCAAAAACATCAAGGTGAATCTCTCTATGAAGCATTGACTCGATTCAAGGACTTACTCCATAAAGTCCCTCATTACGGCATTGATCTTTGGCTTCAAGTCCAACTCTTCTATGATCATGTCAACTTCCCCACCAAGCGATCCATTGACCAAGCGGCGGGGTATAATAGAGGACCTTGCTCTCTATGACAAAGAAAGTTGGAATGACCCCGTGAGTTGCCCAAAACCGTTAAGGCAATCTCCTTGCCTCCCATTGACTCACAATCTTCCGACAGAGGGATGCTCGATCTTGAAGATCAAGTTAAATTCCTAATGAGCTCCTATGAAAAACCTAATTCTTCACACCATGTGAACAAATTTTCTTCCTCGTGTGAGCCGTGTAGTGATTCTCATAACACGCACACTTGCACAAGATTCCCGAACAAGCTTCGTTGACTACGCATCCTCGTACTAATGGAACGGAGGAAGATTCCCTACAACACTCGGACCTAGGACTTTTAATGGCCGAGAAGCATGAAAGGGCAAGCGACTTTATAGGGACAAACCAAAGAATTCACATCCAATGATTTCTCATGGCCCCCATCTCACGCCCCTAACCAACAAAACATTGAGGGATGTTGCAACACCTAGTCGCATCCCAAGAAGCTCAAATAGCTAAGCTCTCGGACCTGTTTTAACCAAAAACAAGCCGAGATGGATAGGAAGATAGATAACCTCTTGAAAGCCATGACCAATAGTGATAGGAAGGTTAATGCTATCTCAACCCCGAAACCTCTCGGTGTAGAGATTAAGGACCCAAGTAAGCTAGCTAAGCACGTTCAATTCGTCAATACCATCACCTTAGTGAAACCTGATAGAACAAATGATGAAGCGAACCATGAAACAATACTTGAGGTTAGTGAAACACCTAGGGATGAAACAACCGAGGAAGTAGATGAACTAGACAATGACTATTTCAACAAGTTTCCTATGGAAGAAGAACTATCTCGCCACCCTCACTTAGTGCGTGACCTTCGTCACATGTATGTTAGGAGAAGCCCTAGGATCAAGTTTGGGAACCCTTAGAATCTTAACATACCATGTTGCATAGGACACCTTTTCGTGGCAAAGGCCTACATTGATCGCAAGTCCCCAATAAACATAATGACTAGCACCTACTATAATTGGGTAATGAAGAAGCCTATCCTAACTAGGCAAGATCCCGATAATCCTAGGGTTAGTTGCAATTTTCTTGGTAGAGTTAAGGGATTTCTGCTTTATGTAGGTAGTTTCACGTTTCCTACGGATTTCATAATAGTGGATGATATTAGTACCGCCACGCATCCTACTTGTCCCACGTTATTATAGGGAAACCTTTCATAGAAAGCACCGGGATGACTTATGATCCCTCGTTAGGAATAGTGCGATTCAAGGATGAGACCGATGATGTAGCCTACCAAATGCCGTTTAGGATTGAGAAATTTTCATCACTCTCCAATGATGAAAAGGAACTTAAACTATCGGTCTACTATAGGAATGAGAAGGATAAGGAGAAAGGATTGGATTATGTTATGGCCAAGATTTTCGGTTTCTATAAGGATTGCTTGAACTTAGGACCGGAATATAAAACTGAGTGGGGAGAGGATGAACTCTTAGAAAGGTGCATCATAGGGCACTTCTACAACATGGAATCACCCACTAGAGACCGTCATGAGGAAGAAGGTGACGGTAATGAAGTCACGTAGGGGCACAACTTCGAGTCTAGCTACAAGACTCATAAATAAAGAAAAGCGCTTCGTGGGAGGCAACCCATGCTTAATTGTTTGTTTGTTTGTGTCTTGTATCTTTTATTGATTGTTTATTCTCATGTTTAAATTTGTAAAAATGCTTTATTGTGTCTTTAACCTCGTCTTAATTACATATAAAGGTATTTTACATAAGGGATAAGTGTAGGGAGGATTACACACGTTTTCAAAAGAAAATTAAACATGAGAATTTCAATTACTTAAAAGATATACATGTGTGTTTGTTTGAGTCAAATGCTTGTATCGAGTCATAATGGATGTTTTGCAGGAAAGTTTTCCAGATTCTAAAGATGTAAATTTTCCATAATTTTTTCTAGAAAATCGCATACCACTTTTGTCAGATCGTAACCGACGGCGTCGAAGGAGCAGTAACAACTGATTACTTTTTCTCGTTTTCTGAGCTACATATAAATTTTTGGAATTTTTCAGGTCTTAATTTTCCAGAAATTCTCTAAACATCCATTCCACAAGCATTATATCCTAGTTTAGTAGAGTCCTATATATATTATTATCGCCGATTTTACGCGAAGGTTTCGTTTGTTTTCTTCAAGTGTGCATGTTTAACTTACCAAGAAGAAGATACATAAGATGAGAAGGAGCTTTTCACGCAAACGTTCTTCTTGAAGAAAGATGTAACCACCACTTTACACGGATCCTACCGAGCTAATCAAGGGAGTATTAGTTTCTTTCATCTTTTATTACCTTCTGTTATTATAACTTTGATACTTTCGGGGAACATTGGGGACAATGTACAGTTTAAGTGTAGGGAGGGAAAATAAAACGGAACTTTGAAACTATGCTTATCCTTGAATATTTGCTTTGTCCAATTGCATTTGTGTAATAAACCATGAGAAATATCGGTTAGGGTAATTTTGGCACCAAATTTAAAATTTTTCATGACATATAGGAGTGGGCCATTAGTCTTAATAAAGCGTCTCATGGATAGGAAATTATATGACTAGCACAAAAACCCTTTACCACTTAAATTCCACCCAAAATGTGAGGATCGCCCTTAGATTAGTAGGAATTAAAGCATTCATCTTTAATGCTTAGAGTGTGAACCGGTAGTATAATAGATTCTAGAACTTGTTTTGTGATGCATTCCGAGATCGCTAGTAAGACTACACTTGTGTAGTTAGGAATAACTAAATGATAAGAGGCATTAGGATAACCCTTGTTTGATACCGTAATATAATTACTTCTTCCACATTGGTTGAGTAATTCCCCCACACCTTTGCATTGTACTCATCTTTAGTACACGATACCCCTAGTTAACCCTCAGAGCCTATCCTTTTCGCGTTCTCGTGATGTTTCGGTTTTCCGGAATATCAATGAAGAGCATTGTTTACAATCCACCTCCAAATGTACACCAAAATCGCCTTAGCCTACCTTGTATGCACTCACTTTTAGTGCATTATTGTTATCACACTTAACACCGTAGTTCAATTATCTTGTTGCTTGCATAAGTTGCTAAGTCGAGTTATATCCTTTGTACACAGTTTTGGGACGATTGAGACTCATGGGAAAAGTTAAAATTTATGAAATGACGGAAAGGGAACGTTAAATTCAAATTCCCTTTATTTGCGTAATAATGTACTCCAAGTGTTTTGATCTTTTCAATTGGGGTCAAATTAGTGTTAGAGTAATGAAAACTCAAGTGTAGGGATGTGCCTATAAATCTCTATCATTTTGATGTTATCGTAGTGGATGGTAGAGTAAAAGTGTATGTGGAAAAATAAAAAAAAAATCGAAAAAATAGAAAAAGAGAGAAAAAGAAAAAAAAATAGAGTGTTAAAAAATAAAAAAATAAAAATATACGGGCTACCATCCTACATCTATCTTTTAAATTAAGTTTGGTTGTTTAAGTTATCTAGAGTCTAGAGTGTCGAGTCTTGGCTTAGCAACGCCATTCTTCGCATGCTTGTAACATAAAGATTTTTTTACTTGCCACCACTAAATATCCTATCTCACCAAACCCTTTGTTTCCCTACCGTAAGCCTATCATTACAACCCTTTAAAAGACCTCTTGGATAGTCTTTCCTAGGTGCTTACGCCAAAAGCGATGGAGGTTTGATCTAGTCTCAAGCGTATGGTAATCTATGTACTAGGACCGGTTAATGAGTGTTTATCTTCCATTTCCAACTTGTTATATTTCATATACACCCGAGAGATGTGAGTATCCAAACACCCCATGTGAGGTGCTAGTATGTAATTTCCGTGCTTTTTATGACATTTGCGGGGCTTATATATGTTGTGAATTATTCTAAACTAATGCTTCATGACCTCTAACTTATAAATTGATTGGCTAAAAGCACATTTGCTTGAGGACAAGCAAATACCAAGTGTATGGATATTTGATAAGGTTTTAAAATGTACCTTTTTGAGGGGTCGTTTAAGCCCTTATTTGATCACTTTTGTATCCGTTACTACTTAATATCGTTCCTTTTCACTTTTTAGGTATCTTGAAGGCAAAATGCTGGAATGACACTTATTCGGGCGAAAAGGTGCGAATATACGAAGAAAATGGCCAAAGTCAAGAAGCAAGACACTCAGGCTGCTGGAACTGAAGGGGAAAGCGTCAGGCATAACTAGCGACGCCGTTGGACAAGTTTTGTGACGACTCAGTAGCCAAATTGCCCATTTACAAGTGACGGCTTCAGGTTTTAAAAGAGTAGGACGTCGCAACTCAGACGACCTAGATTTGATCCGACGACGCCGAGACTGAAGGGACGGCGTCACAGGCATAAGGTGACGCCGTCACAAGACTAACATGGACAAGATGAAACCCTAATAACGGCGACCCGACGGCGTCACAAATCAAAGGGTGACGCCGTCGCATGTGTAATCTTATATATAGAATCCAATTTTTTAGTTTTCGTGTAGTTTTGGAGTAAAACCTAAACCGAACCAAGGTCTCTTGTATAGTATTTTAGGGTTCAATACCCTATCTTACATCAAGATAAGTGTTTTACTTCATTAATTTAATTATGTCTTCAACTAATTGTGTGTATGCTTGCATGTTTCCCATGTCCGGCTAATTTATTTTTGTGTTTGCTTAGGTAATATGAAACTTAGTTATTGAATATTGATTGGTTGTCTCTTATCTTATTTGTTAATGATCTAGTATTGCGATAGGTCATCCGTTGTGTAGTTAATGCCTGATTAATCTTTGTGAACCTTAGCTTATAGTTACCTAGAGTCATTGTAGGCTAAACCATCCGAAGAGTACCTTAGTGTTAAGTTTATAAATCCTAGAGATTTTGTAGGCAATAATATTTGGTAGTTTCAAAGAGTTAGGGATAAACGCATACCCTACGACCTTAGACACACAACGATATTAAGAATAAGGACGTGACAATTCAACCATCAATAGGAGATAATTAAGGAGTAATAAAACCTAAGTAAACACATCTTTAAATCATCATACGAGCACACAATAATTAGACATAGACTACCCACTAGATTAGATAATTAGATAAGTAGAGTAATCGGTAGAAATACCAACCCCCAAATCCAAACCCCGAGATTCGTACCTTTCCATTTCCAAAAAAACATAAAAAGATAAAAAATAATCTTCCTCAACCCCAACCTTAGCGTAGTAACTTCTCACTAGCATTCCTATTCCCCTAGAGAACGATATCAATTCCCGTGGCTTACCCTAATACTACACTACAACGATTAGGTTCACTGCCTAGGGTGTTGAAAAACTTGCTCGACGAAAAGGAAGTTCCTTTGACCCCGAACGACGCGTGTAGCGCTATCAATTTCCTAAAGGGATAACGATTACCTCATCGGCGAGTCATTTCTTCCTATTACATACGGAACATTGGGAACTCTACTGAATCTTGATGGTAACTCAAAGCTCTGAGCTACTGGTCTCAACCTAATAAGAATTTTCAGAAGGATTGATATAGCGGGGATTAAGTTTTCACGTTTACTATTCGCTTTACATAATTTCATGGTGGATCCGTAAGCTTAATTCTAGGTTATCCCGGATGGTTCAAGAGATTTACGTTGTCTATGTCTCCAAATGGTTTATGAGTAACTTACATATCCATCTCAACTTAGAACGGTTTCCTTGGTATCTTCTTAAATAGGTTCAGAGTTGGTAGGTTGGGTATTTCCATTTCTACCTAATAATCGGGATTGGCACTTACGACCATAAAGGATCTCTTACTGTGCCTTTGAGGTACTAAAGTGATAGGTACGGTTATAGGAGAGTTGGCGATGGAAGTTTTCTATCCCAACCATTGTCAAACTCGAGAGATGTCGATAAGAGATTTTGGCCGACGAGAGGTGTCTATCCTAACCGTTTCCAAACTTGATAGGCATGCTACGTGTTCTACTAGGTTTCGAATGGTTTCTCTACTTCACCATTAGTCCGGAGATGATACACAAAGCATATCCAGATCGGTTCTCTCGAGGAAGTGATATATAAAAATGGGTGTATGGCGATTGTCATAATCCGGAAAGGATAGAAATCAGCATTTCCTAAAGCACACGGTTTCCTTTACGTGTGGAGAAGTCCATTTGTATAACTTAGGTTTTTCGATTGCACTTCTTCCTTAAAGAGTATCGAAATGAGAAAGGAGAATCAGGTGTGTACTAACCAAATGAATCTCAGATAGGGAAAATGGATCAAGGGAATTTCCCTTTTTCCAATAGAAATGCCATAGTGGAAAGAAGGTAAGGAGCTAGAGTTCGAAGGTGAGGTCTAGTTTATTGGAGCAAGTCATTTTACCGGAGGGAGAGGATTGAGTACTCTCTCACCTCTTTAAAAGAAGATAGCGGGGTTCTCTAGTGTTGCTATAACTATATGAGGAGAGACGAGCAATGTCGTCCATACTTTCCATTTTACTGATTAGCGGAAGGTGAATAGGTTGGTAAGACTACTAACAATCACTTAGGTAAAGGCGGGGATCTACTTCCAAGGTTTCGTTTATGGTGTAGTTTATCGTTTGGTTAAGTGGTTCAAAAGGTTAGCAGGTACTTCTCGAAGGATGAGAGAAGAATTATGTGATTGTCCTAGAGAACGTGATTCAGGTTTCTCCTTAGGATTTCAATATTTCTGCTGAGCATGGAATCTCTACTAGATGAGAAGTCTAGGAAGTTCAGAGTATGTCTCTATTAGAAAGTGTTGATTGCTACCAGCAATCGGTCGGTTGACTTAGCATGATATCTAGGTTAGAGACAAAAGTACGACTCCTAAAAGAGAGTATTGGTTACTAACTACAGTCAGCCGATTGACTCATTGGTGCTGTTGTTCCCTATTCACTATCTTAAAAATAGTTAAGTATAAAAAAACAAATTAATAGTGAATCTATGACTGAAAAGATATAAGTAAAACACACTGATTAATTTTCAACATAATATTCTTTATTAGAAATGAATCAAACAAGAATACATTACCCAAGTACTTTGTGGAATAGTACTTGGGATTGAAATGACAAAGGTTGGTGACTCCTCTCGAAGCTCAGGCTAAGTCTAAGCACAACAACAAGTACCCACCGAGCTATCTCAGGGATTAAGTTGTATTTGGAGGAGTGAAAAGATGGCTTGTGTGTATGTGTGTTTTACAATTCACAAGCTTAATCTTTCACTCCATCTCTTATGCTATTTATACAAGTATGAGTTTTAAGTCTTTCCTAAGTGACAAACTGACAACTTACGAAGAAAAATACTCGATGTATTTTGTCTCTATTTACAAAGACTATTTTAGGTAAGAGACAAGACCGCTTTCTAAAGGTCGTGATGACAGCCCGATTGTTTGCCATTCAGTGAAAGTTGACTTTAGTTGATAAGGACTTCGTCTTATCTGATTCAAACTTATCCCGCTCATTCTTCAGTCTTCATATCCTTCAGTCTTATACTTCAGTTTGTCTTCAGTGTAAGTAGTTAGGGAGGAGTCTTAGGGATTCAGTGAGTTATTTTCATCACTCACTGAATCCACCATCTTCTTCTTGACTCATTCTTCACCCTTTAAGTTCCGCCTTACTGAGTGGAGAGACTTCTTCTTCGCCTCATACTGAGTATCCTGAAGATGACTCACTGAGAGACTATGCACTCAGTGACCTGTTAGTGTTTAACGGTCTAAACACTTGGGCTATTTTCTATTCAAATCCTAGATTCAGGGGTTTGGGTATTTACTGAACACAGCAGTCTCCCCTTATTTGGATATACAAATAGCCTAACTGTTTGATCAGTGTAAGTGAGCAAATGGCTTCTTCTTACACTGAATGTACTAATGAATACAATAAGGAACACTAAGTATTTTAACAAAACATACATCTTTTATTGATCACATTACATGGTTCCTATCACTAGTACAAAAAGATAAATCAAAATGATGTCAATCAAGGTGGATTCCCAGTGCTTCAAGTTTAGGCTTCTTCTTGAGGGGTGCTTCTATGTCAGGGTGATCTTTTAACTTGGCATTCAGGTCTTTGCAGAACCTGACATTTTCAGGAATATTGAATTGAGCAGTCACTGGTAGATAGCTTGTCATTGTAGGCACCCCTGCAAGGTCAATGTCACTCCATCTTTGGAATGATGGATTTCCATAGACATCAATGTAGAAAAGTCCTCTTTCAGGCTTTTTTATCACCAGACAGTTCACAAACTTTACCCCTTTAGGTAGATCCCTGTTACACTCTAGTCCAGGCACTTTGAGCTCAGGTTGGAACTCAACCCTCTTTCTTTTTCCTTATGAAGGCTGAGGTTGAGATCCTTGTGGTGCAGTTAAGGCTGGCTGAATTTCCAGTTGGGCTAGTGCATCCCTCAGTCTTTCATATCTCTTGCTAAGCATTTTCATCAGCTCCTTAACCACCGTATTTTGCTTCTTTTCAATTATAGGACCAAGCTCATCGAGTTTAGTGATCCCAAAGTCAGTGAATTTTAGGGGATCATGAACCTCGAAGTGTCTTTTGTCATCCCCCCTGTAAACATTCATGGCCAGTGGTTTGGACTTGGGGATGATTCGACATCTGTGATTTTTCAGGCGATCTTCTATTAGTCATTGACCAGTTGTAGTGATCAATTCTTGCCTTCCGATGGCGCAGGCTTTCCTTGTCTTTTCTTCCAACTACTTTCTCATTTCAACCATCTTAGCAGCCCGAGCATCCTTGAACTTTTGTCCAGCCTGACCCTTTTGAAGCTTTGTAGGATCAATTTCAATATTTTCAGCTTCCTCAGCGACAACTTTTACCAGTGCTTCTCTGCTTTTTCTTTCTTCCTCTGCAAGTTTCTTTTTCCTATCTTCCTTTGCGAGGTAGGCACTTAGCTGTTGTGGGGTAAGTAGGTACTCAGTGTCGCCAATCATATAGGGAATCTTCTCAGGCTCAGGTGGTGTTTTCATTATGCCTTTTCCTTTTTCCTGGCCTGAAGAAGATGATGCTACCAGTGGTGGTGTTGTTGTTGTGATGGGTGTGACTGTCATAGCCATTGTTGTTGTTGTTGATGATAAGGGTGGGATTGATGAAATTGGTAAAGCTGGGACTGGTGGTTTGGGCTCCCCCTCAGTGTGAGGAGTTTCTTCAGCTGTATTCTCCCCCTCAACTGTTGTCGTAGCGTGAGTGAGGGCAAGAGTTGTAGGTGGCACTGAGGGAGTCTGAGCTGCTTGACCCTTAAAGTATTGATAAATCTCAGTGACCATTGCCTTGATATCTGAAGTATTTGTTTGAATACCAGTGACCTTTGCTTCCAAATAACCTTGAGATACTTCTAAAGCAGTCATTCTGGGCCCAAGATTCCAGGCCAAAGAAGAGGATGCCTGAGCCAGAGTAGCCACCTGAGTATCCAAAAAGCCCAATGTAGACTGAAGAGACTGGACTGAAGATTGAAGACCCTGAACATTTGAAGATTTGAGCATTTCAATCAGTTTAGTGAGGCTGGAGGATTGTTTCAAGTAAGCCTCAGTAGCCTCTAGCACTTTAGAGTTGAGTGCTGGGTCTTGTTTGACAGATTCCCTGATTTCATCTATCTTTGTGCCAACACCCTGAAGGTGCCTGAGAAATTTAGCCAAGTTTTCATCCAGTCTGTGATGATTGTCATACATCGATCCTGTGTTCATCGTGTTGGTGTTGAAATCAAGAACTTCAAATTTCGGATCTGCATAGTTGGCAGCAGCTTAAGTGTGTTGATCCCATAAAGTTTCAGTGACCCCAGAATATAGCTTCCTTGAAGCTTTGGTGATCCACATAACCAGTTGCCTCTCTGTCAGTGGAAGAGTGTTATCAAATCTCTGAATTCTTCAGGACATGAAGATGCAAGAGTCGAGTCATTATCTTCAGGCTGGAAAGGTGACTCTTTAGGCCCTTGTGGATTAGGTTGTGGCTCTTGTTCAAATTGAGCATCAGCGTCCACTTCTTCTCTTGCTGATAAAATTGCATCTTCACCGCTTGTTCTTCTTCAGAGAATATCGATCAGCGACCTCAAACATTAACAATGTGGGGTGATGGGTTCCGTATCGCGGGTGGTATATTTCCTCTCGAGTCTTTGTCCCCGTTGACCCCTCGACACTGGTGGGCGTTTCCCGGTGCCTTATCCGGAGTCGATTGGTGGTGGGTTCCGTATGGCGGGTTGTTTCTTTCCCTCCGAAGTCTTTGTCCCCCGAAACCCCGAGACACTGATGGGTTTTTCCCAATGCCTTTAACGGAGTTAGTGAAAGCGATATCCCTATCAGCGGGTTGTTTAGTTCCCTCTGAGTCTTTGGGATCATTCAGTGTGCCCTTTGACAAAGGCTGTGATTTTCTAATGTTATCATTGGGCGAAGTGGAAGGCGCTCCCCTACCAGCGGATTGTATGTTTCCCTCTGGATCTTTGGGAGTAGTAGTTGGGACCAAGGGCACTGATTGTGATTTATCAGTGTCCTTCGTTGTCACCAGGGTGGATGATGCTTGGTCTCCAGTGGGTGGCAAATCAGTCTTGGGCTTTCTTTGCCTTTTGGGCTGTGTTCCTGAAGCCTCAGGGCCCTGAGACTTGGGTTTGGTCTTAGTCCCAGTCTAAGACTTCCCCTTTCTCTTTTTAGAAGCATGTTTGGAGACACTGAGTCCCTCTGGTTGTTTACAGCAACCATATGGGCCGTCAATTCAATATTGGTGACAATGGATGGGTCCTTTTGAAAATTAGATTGACTCAGGATGCTAGGTAAAGCACAATATTTTTCTTCCTGAGGATAATTGCAACCCAGTAACACTTGCAAAGCACATAAGACAAACCTAAGATACGAAATGTATTTCGTCCTAGTTTTGCTCAGTAGCTTGGTTACGAGATCACTATAAATGATCTCCCCTATGTTGACAGTGACCCCATTCATCAAGCAGTATGCCATCATCAACTGAATAGAATTAACTTGTTCAGTGGATGAGTGGTTCCCGCCGAGGACCTGAATCACAAAAGTGAATAGGATCTTCCAAGCCACGGGAAATGAATTCTTGGTGACTGGGGTCTTGTCCAAAAATTTTGGATCCAAAACTATTTGTTTTAACCCATCCTTCACTGTGGAGGGTTCAGGATGGGCGACATAAACTCCCTTGTTGTAGTCTAACCCTGTTGAGGTGCAAAAGTTTTGTAATCCGGTGGTGACCGATCTTTCCCCATTAAACAGACTGAACTTAATGAGATACTCCCTGAGTGGTCTTAGGTCAGTCTCATTAGTTGAGGGTGACGGGTCATAGGCCATGGCTGTAGCCCAAAAATCCTTGAGGAGGTCTTGGTACAGAATGGAGGGACACTGAACAAAGGCCGTTTTAGGCAAGTTGAACAAAAATTTCATTATGTCTTTGTAGGCTGGGACATTTTGTGGGTATTCAAAATTGCCTATGACATTATTGGTTTTAAATTCAACGCTATCGAGATCACCTACCCACTGTGATGCAAACTGGAGAGATTGTGTTCTTGCCATTTCCATTAAAAAGTTTTAGGGTTTTGAGAAAAATATCTTGACAAGAACAATCAAAGGGTTTTGAATCTCTCAATTTGTGATGAAAAACTTTTGTAAAGGTTTACAAAGAAGATTTTTTAGAAAAATATTTGAAGAACACAAATATTTCTGGGTTTGAAAGAGATTTTGACAGAGTTTAGTTAGCAAAAATATTTTGTGTATGTTTTAAGGATTTTGTGAGGGGTATTTATAGAGTGATGAGAGGGGTAGTTTGTGCACAAATGTGGATTTGTAAAGTCGGTTTTTGAAAACGTTTTGAATTTCCACATTTAATGCCACCACTCCACTACCCGCAGTAAAATCCCGTTTTCAAGGAAACAGCTTGAAGTGTACAAGAAAAGTGCATTTTTGTAGTAATAAAATATCTACAGGATATTTTATGTGTGAGGAGGCATTTAATGCCAAGTGGGATGAGGTAAGTATGAGGGACCCCTGACAGTAAGATACAAAGACATATATTACTATATTTAATTGGTGTGATTTTCAACCTAGGACATTTAAGTAACTAATACTTGATGCATTTAGTTACTCATTCAATGATCAATATCTAGAGTCAGGGTCCCTGAATGAGTCTTACTCATTCAGTGAGAGGATTGTTTATGGGTTTCGTTCAGGGAGGAGGAACCATTTCAGAGAAAAATTATCGAGATTGGTTTTCGATAGTGACTTTCAATGTCAAACATTCCCAATTCAGCTTTCAGTCTCCTCAAGGTAGGTTCATCCAAGGGTTTGGTGAAGATATCAGCAAGTTGATATTCTGTAGGGATGAAATGAAGCTCTATGTCTCCTTTCATTATGTGGTCCCTGATGAAGTGATATCTGATATCAATGTGTTTGGTTCTTTGATGAAGGACGGGGTTGTTGGAGAATGCAATGGCACTGGTGTTGTCACATAAGATTGGTACCATTTTGTAATGGATGTCATAGTCACTGAGTTGACTTTTCATCCATAAAACATTGGCACAACATCTTGCAGCAGCCACATACTCAGCTTCAGCTGAAGACATAGCCACTGATTGTTGCTTTTTAGCACTCCAACAAACCAGTTTTCCTCCAAGAAATTGACAGAACCCTGAGGTACTTTTTCTGTCCATGTTGTAGCCAGCATAATCAAAATCAGAGTAACCTGTGAGATCAAACCCTGAGCACTTTGGATAATAGAGTCCAAGGCTTGGGGTTCCCTTTAGGTACCTGAGTATTCTTTTGGCTGCAATGAGGTGGGATTCTTTGGGATTGGACTGATATCTTGCTATTAGACAGACTGAGAATTGTATGTCTGGTCTGGAAGTAGTAAGATACATCAGTGAGCCAAAAATCCCTCTGAAATGGGTTTGATTGACTGATTTGCCAGTGAGATCAGGTCCAAAGTTGTTAGGAGGGACCATTGGTGTTTTCACTGAGGCACAGTCAGATATCTCATATTTCTTCAAGAGATTTCTTGTGTATTTATCTTGACTGATGGAGATTCCTTTATCAGTTGTTCGATTTGTAGTCCAAGTAAGTATGTGAGTTCACCCATCATGCTCATTTCAAACTTCTTTGTCATCAGTTTTTCAAATTGTTTGCAAAGAGTGTAGTTTGTTGAGCCAAAGATGATGTCATCAACATATACTTGGACTAGTATCACATCTTGTTTTGTCCTATAGATAAACAATGTGTTGTCTATCTTTCCTCGGACAAACTTGTTTTGAATCAGAAGGCCGAGATAGTTTCATACCATGCATTGGGAGCTTGCTTTAGTCCATAAAGGGCTTTATCAAGCTTGCAGACATAGTCAGGGAATTCACTACTCTCAAATCCAGGAGGTTGCTGAACATACACATCTTCCTTGAGTTCACCATTTAGAAATGCCTTTTTTACATCCATTTGGTAAACTTTGAAGTTCATGTAGGTAGCATATGCAAGGAAGATCCTGATGGCTTCCATTCTAGCAACAGGAGAAAATGTCTCATCATAGTCAATACCTTCTTGTTGACTGTAACCTTTGGCTACAATTCTGGCTTTGTTTTTAATGACAGTGCCATTTTCATCAGTTTTATTTCTAAAAACCCACTTCATTCCTATAACAATGACATCCTGAGGACATTTGATCAAGGTCATGACCATGTTTTTATCAAACTGTTGAAGTTCTTCTTGCATGGCCTGAACCCAGCTTGGGTGTTTTAGAGCCTCAGTGACACTTTTGGGTTCTATATCTGATAGGTAATCAGCATATAGACATTCATTGGCTGAAGTTGCAGTTAACTTAGCAGCCATGCTTCTAGTGAGCATGCCCTCAGTGGGTTCATCCATGATGTTTACAAGCTCAATGTCCTGAGATTTTGTCCACTTACTTTGTGGTCTAGGATCCGAGCTTGAAGATGTCACTGGAGACTCAGGAGTGAGCTCAGGTGCGTGAGCCACAGAATCATTAAGAACATCTGTTGAGATGTCTTTTTCAGGTTGGGGTTCATGAATCACAGGTTCCTGAACATTTGGTTCAGTGTTACCTATCCCAGCAGGGACTGATTGATTATCAATGAATTCATTGATAGTTGGTTGTGATAGGTTGTGAGGCAAGACATAATATGAGATGTCAGCATCGGCTTGGTATGAGGAATTGAATTCAGTTATACTCATCGAGGATATCTTGATGAGTCATCAATTCCTATTTCCTCCACTGAGGTGTTGGTGAACCTGATGTTTTCTGAACTTTCATCAAAGGTGACATGAAAGGTTTCCTCAACTTGTTGTCTCCTTGTGTTAAATACCCTCAAGGCTTTGGAGATCGTGAGTAGCCTAGAAAGTATCCATCATCGCCTTTAGCATCAAACTTACCTAGATGATCCTTGTGGTTATGGATAAACACAGGACATCCAAACACATGAAAGTAGCCGATATCGTGAAGTCTACCTTTGAAAATCTCATATGGGGTTTTGTTATGTCTTTTGACAATGATTGACCTGTTTTGAGTGTAACAGGCTATTTTAACTGCTTCAGTCCAGAAATGCTTTGAGAGGGCTGAGCCATTTAACATGGTTCTTGCAGCCTCAATGAGAGTTCGGTTTTTCCTTTCAGCCACCCCATTTTGTTCAGGGGTGTAAGGAGATGAAAAATTTCTAAACTTAGTACCATTGTCGGTTCTGATTTTTTTTACAGTAATGTCATTCTGGTTTTCAATGTTCCTGATGAATGACATTATAGTATGAGCTGCCTGACTCTTTTTGGAAAGAAAGTATACCCAAGTGTATCTTGAGAACTTATCAACAATGACAAGTGTATACTTCTCATAATGGATTGATCTAGGACTGACTGGTCCAAAGAGATCCATATGCAGGAGGTGAAGGCAGCTTTTGATTGAGATATTTTGTTTTGTTTTGAAAGATGCTCTTTGGTGTTTGTCTTTCTCACAGGCTGAGAATGGTTTATCTTTTGCAAAAACCAGTGATGGTAAGCCAAAGACCTTGTTTTGTTTTGCCAAGTTGTTGATGTTTTTGAAATTTAAGTGTGAGAGTCTCTTATGCCACAACCAGTTGATAGTTTCAGTGGCTTTGGCAAAGAGACAAGTTCTATTTTGAGAGAGTGTTGACATGTCTAAGACATAAACATCATCTCTTCTAGGAGCTATCAACACAACTTCTTCGTTGGCATTAAAAATGGTGCCTTGTTTGTCATTGAATTGCATAATGTACTTAGCATCACATAGTTGACTGACACTGATGAGATTGTATTTGAGACCATTGACATAAGTTATTCTAGAGAAAACTATTCCATTGCAGTATACTGAACCATAACCTTCAGTGGGACATGATGAGTTATCATCAAATACTACCTTGGGTCCTGGTTCCTTTACATATTTGGGCAGATACTCCTTAACGCCAGTGATGCTTCTTGAGCATCCACTATCTAGATGCCAAATAGGCTCCCTGGTGTGACAACTCATAATTTCAGGTCATTTTTTAAATTTACTATTCATCGGTTACTATTTATCATTTTACTATTCATCGTTTTTGAAGTCGATTTGATATTCTGAGAGCATATTTCAAAATTTTACTATTCATGAAACACTATTCATTTCCGGAGAAAAATCACTATTCATGATTCACTATTCATCATTTTTCGTAAACTAGGTTTACGAGTATCAAATACGCGTAACCTTGACGGTTAAGCTGCGTATTCATGGAACATCATTGAGAACATTACATATAGACTAGAGTTAGTCTACATATCATCAGTAACATCATTTTCATATCAGTTTATGCATGGGTTTGCATATTTCATTAATGTATATTTATTTATTAAATAAACGCTATCGCATAATCATTTATTTTGAATAATTGATCCGACACTTCCAAAAATTATCCTGATATATTTTTATACTCATTTAAAGACTATAAAAATTATATTATTAGTTAACCCGATGTTTTAAATTTATTTTGTATATAAATTGTTATATATATATTTACTACGGTTTTCGTAAATACTACTCGATAATTATTATTTCACATAATTCTTGTAAGAAATGTATTTTTATAATTTTTGATACTTCGATATATTTTATTTTGTTCCGCTAAAAATCGATTTCTAGCAAACGCTACACTAAATAATTAATTACATGTACAAAATATATATTATACATAACTTTATATACATTTAATCCTCAAAAATACACCTCAACCTCCCCCCTAATACCCATGGCCGGCCACCCCTAGTCACAATAGGTAACCAAATTGATCTTTTCTACTAACATGTACACCTAATCAAATTTACTAGATATTTTGCAATATAAAAATGATATACTTAATCAAAACACATAATATCACACATTCTCAAGGTGCAAATAAAAAGCAAACTCTCTCCTTTGCATCTCCATGGCCGGCCAAGAATGAAACACCAAGAGGAAACCATAAAATTTTCAAGATAAAGTGTTAAACAAGTTATAGAAGTAATCTAGTTAGGGTTTTGAAATAAAAACCTCAAGATTATTAAGTATGCTTTGCTCAAAAATTCATAATCACTCAAGTAAGTGTTCTAAATATTTTTACTACTCTTTTATAATATTACTTGAGCTATTTTATCATTCTAGTAAGAAAAACATGCAAGTACTCTATGATTCATACCACTTTTTACTTGTTTTTATCACTTATAATGAGTTTTAATTATCCTATAATTACTCCCATGAAACCTATCATTTTTGGTGAATTTTAGGAACCCATGACACCCTAAGAAGGTGTATGTTAGGTTTAGACTAGCTTTGGTGTTGATTGGAAGAGATTAGAACAAGTTACAAACTAGAGAAATCATTTTCGACAATATATATTTAGCTGCTGTAACGTTTTGTAAAATCTGGATATTTCAGTAGGCTGGGGATTATTTTAGTCTAGATATTCAGAAAATATATTTAAAAACGAAACCGTGGCCGCTTGAACGGGTTAAAACGGATTTATAACGAAGAAGTTACGCTATTTTCAAGTTTAACGACGAAAACTATTTTTTCTGAAAATATACATGCTGTCAAGGGTTATTTAAGGGGCAAAAACGAGTTGTAAACCTTATCTAAATGAGTCGACTTATCAAAAATATATTAGTACATATTATCACGATTCCGAGGATATAAAGAACGTAGAAAACTGACCTATAACTCTAAAGATATACATATTTGAAAACCGGCGTTCACACCTTGTTTCCTTGTTTGAAGCTGTATTTTCGGGTATCCATGTTTGGAGCCGTTTTTCTCATCGATAGAGTCAGTTTTGGTAAAATAGTAGCTCTGAGTAAAAGTTAGTTCATCTGGCCTATTTTTCAAAATGTCCAAATTCGTCAAACGGATATATAACGAGTAACTTATGACCTCTCAAACTTTCCCAGAAACTGCATTTTTAGCCCGACTACCTCACTTCACCATCATTTTTATCTAGGATCGTGACTCGTATGGACAAAAGTTCAGTGTTACGACTTTTAGATAATGTTACAAGCATTCCAAAACCGCTGAGTTTGTTTCCTAACACTAGATATTCACTATTTTACGACTACCTTTTCGAGGCCACATAGCTACTTTCACGAATTATCAAAGTACATTATTTTGAGACGAAAAACTATAATTTCTTGATAAATCACTAAACGACTATCGTAGGATGTCGTTTCAACGTAAGTACTTGTAAAGTAATTTATAACTTGACAATACGTTATAAAGTTATTTTTCGACGATAAACTTTATTTTCAAAAAAACACAAGTGGTATGGATATCATATGAGTTTGCATGCATAACATTACATCATGACTTATATTAGAATCATATCATTCATAATAGGTCGCGCTTAGAGATTGCGCCTCATTTCAGTGTATCCACTTTTGCCATCATATCATTGTATCAAGTGAGTTTTCATAGCCCCGTCTTTTAAGTTTATACTTTATTTCAAACCTACGGGGGAGAATACATTGCACATCATTTTATTACGAGCCCAAGTATATCAAATTCATTTACATTGCTTAAGTTACCTCATTGCCAATTGAATTCATAATCATGAACCGTTAATTCTGGAAGAAGCGAGGGTGAGTGAATAAATCTATTGAGGGTGACTCCTCCATCCGGGTTGGTGGTCCCAACTGGTCAAACGGATGCATTTCATTTAATATCATTATTCGAGTTGTTTGGCAAAACACTCTGTTGGGGCGAACATCATGATCAGTCTAGCTTCGGTGTCATGTGCTTATAGCAATTGTAACATATTTATGTGATATATTTGTCATACATGGCCTATACTTGTGGTAGTCGTATAAAACTTTTACATAAACTCTATGAACTCACTCAACCTTTGTGTTGACACTTTTAGCAATGTATTTTCAGGTATCTAAGGCATACACTTCATGGCATGCATGTGGACTTATCATAGTGTCGCGGTGACGACGCGTCTCACATGGGTTTTATGCACTTTAAAACATCGTTTGGATTGTAACAAACTTATTTCCGCAGATGTTGATTACCTTTTTGGGACCTATACTTTGTAAACTATGATTATTTTACTCAATCAAATGGTGTATTTTCCAAACGACACTTTAGGTCGTTCAATATAACTGTAACTGTGATGCTATGGCAGTCATCCCCCAGGAATTCCATTCCGCTGCAAAACAGGTATCTTGGGGGTGTGACACCTGTTGTGTCTCTGCACAAAAAGTAGACAGGATTAGTTTCTCTTGCTGAACCACATACTAGTGGGCTTGGGCTTAAAGGTCTCTTTAGATTTGGCAATTGACTCATGGTCAGTGGTTTAGTGCATTGTGCTACCATAAGTTTTGCATTTGGAGACTGCGGATGACTCAGTGATTTTGGGTTGCTTGGAACTTCTTCTTGCTTGAATGATACTGTCATGCTGGGATGTCTTATGAGCTGGATTTCTGCAGATATCACAGCATTTGTTCATGAGACAATCATCAAGTTGATGATCATTAAAGCCACAGTGTGGGCAAGGAGGAAAAGGTTTTGCTCTAAACTTTTGAGCAGACTCGAAGCTCAGGCTAAGTCTGAGCACAACTACAAGTACCCACTGAGCTATCTCAGGGATTAAGTTGTATTTGGAGGAGTGAAAAGATAGCTTGCGTGTGTGTGTGTTTTTACAATTCACAAGCTTAATCTTTCACTCCATCTCTTATGCTATTTATACAAGTAAAAGTTTTAACAATTTCCTAAGTGACAAACTGACAACTTAAAGAAGACAAAATACTGATGTATTTTGTCTCTGTTTACAAAGACTATTTTAGGTAAGAGACAAGACTGCTTTCTAAAGGTCAGTGATGACACTAAGCCTGATTGTTTGCCATTCATGGAAAGTTGACTTTAGTTGATAAGGACTTCGTCTTGTCTGATTCAAACTTATCCCGCCTTATCCCGCTCATTCTTTAGTCTTCATATCCTTCAGCCTTCTACTTCAGCTTTGTCTTCGTGTAAGTAGTTGGAGAGGAGTCTTAGGGATTCAGTGAGTTATTGTCATCACTCACTAAATCCACCATCTTCTTCTTGACTCAGCCTTCACCCTTTAAGTTTCGCTTACGAGTGGAGAGACTTCTTCACCTCATACTGAGTATCCTGAAGATGACTCACTGAGAGACTATGCACTCAGTGACCTGTTAGTGTTTAACGGTCTAAACACTTGGGCTATTTTCTATTCAAATCCTAGATTAAGGGGTTTGGGTATTTACTGAACCCAACAGGTGTACTCAACACTTAACGCAGAAGGTTTCAAGGTTCAACTCCAAAATCATAATCTCCAAAAGAGGTTCGATTATCGATCAATATCAATTCAACTCCTAAATACGAGTGAAGGTTAACGGCTCTAAGTTGGTTTACTAAAGAATTTCGCATCGACGAAGTGTAAGGTACGACATCGATAGGACAGGGTTGGTAGTACCACAATCGGTGACATGACGTAGGTGCTATAGTTGCCAAAACAATGTTGAGAGTTCAACGTTGCTAGAGCAACATTGACGGAACAATCTCTAAGGATAACCTCGGTGAACAACTTCACTAAAACAAGTCGTTAGATCGTTATTGATAGGGGTACCTAAATAGAGGATAAGGTACGACATCAACAACACGTAAGGTACTACCTTAACTGAAAGCTGTTGGCAAAGCAACGTTGACCTCAACATTATCGGTTTAGGAAATGGGCAACGTCGACTAGATGACGTCGCTTAAATCAACATCGAGTGAATGGTAAGGTTTCAGAAGTTTTCTCAACAATCGGTTCAAGACTAGGCTTGAGGTATAAGCGTCGGTAACAGGGTTACCAACGAAATGAGGCTAGATGACAAATCCACGGTGTTACTACTGAAACGATGTGGAATGATAATTCCAACAAGATTACTATCGAAATGCGGTGGAATGATAATTCCAACACGGTTACTATCGCAATGCGATCGGATGACGTTTCGAAATCGAATACCGATTAAAGGTCGAAAGATGATTTTAACGAAATTATCAACGAAACGGAGCCGACTAATAATTCAAGGCCAAATGATGATTCGAAGTCAAATGACGAGTTAAAACTCGGAACGAGATCAAAATCACAAAATCAAAAACCCAAAGACCAAAACCAGAACCGAATCCAAAATAGTCAAGACCCAATCCAAAACAGCTCAAAACAATTTCAAATACTCGGATAAGATCAACGAGGCTTATGTCGAAAAACAATTCGGATGAAAACAGTGGCAATCGGGTCTCACCTGACTTATGGCGAACTACGCTCAAGTGCTACAACCAAGAATTTCACCAAACGGAGACGTATAACGATGCCAGAAGTGTTACGATTCAAAAGGTGTTACGATGCCAGTGTGTCATGTGTGAGTGCAGACTTTCGTGATGTTTGGTGGGTGTGAGTGTGCGAGCACCTAAAGTTTATCGTCCTTAAAACCAATTTTAAACCCGAACAAAATTTTGTTATAACAATTCCCAGTATTTGAAAAATTCACCTCTGAGACGGACATAGGTGATCAGTCCATGTCCTGTTGTCTCTGGCTGAATATAGGTGATCAGTCTATATTCAATCTAGGTTCGATAAATTTTTATTAAGCAAAGCACAACCAATTATTATAACCAATTCTTAATATATATTCCCAACTTCAATGTTATATGCCCAAAATGTATTCATTTTCTTATCTCAAAAATATCTCGTTGCTCCATTTAGTTATTAGCGTTAGGTATCATCGTGTGTGTGTGTGTAGTATCGACTTGACAAGACACCATAAATGCACTCAATTATCCACAATGCGACTCATAATGACACAATGAGACGTCTAAACGATAAACTCTATAGTTTAATAAGTTTCGAAATGAATAGTTAGATCTTATCAAATTCGTCAATTCGATAAACTCAACCATTTATTCATGTCGCTTATTATCCACAAACCAGTCACATCCTAACGAGTCATAAGGATAATTCACCCATTAATAACGTTATCCTACGTACATAGCGGGCGCCTATTAGGTTTGTCAACCTAATAAGTCCGTTATCCACGTGGATCGACGCTATTAATGTTAGGTCATCCGTAACCCACGTACAACACATAAATGACATTAAATATTTATAAATGACACCCTTCGATAAACGTGCCCTCGAAACATTTAATGACTCATTTATTACAAAACATTTCTATTTTTAAACGTTGGTTCCCCTTTTAAAATGTCGAATAATAAGGCGAGCCTTGTTATTAAAGGTTTAGTACAAAACCATTTGTCATCTATATCTTCTACTACTATTTACTAGTACATATGTATATATATAAATTTCGATACAAATTTCAATATAAATTTATTCGTTTCAATATAAATTTCAATATAAATTTCAATATAAATTTCGATATAAATTTCAATTTAAATTCCGATATAAATTTCAATATAAATTTCGAGTGATTATACGTTTCGAGTTCCCAAGTCCGAGTCATGACTCTCGGCTTTTACCCTCATATTGTTCGCTAAATACTAAAGACCAAGATACGGCATTGTCGGGATTAGTCGAGACTAGAAAGTCATGATAACACCTGACGTAGCGCAAGGTTGACATATATATCATTAAGTCCAAAATAAACAATTTTCACAATTCTAATTAATTCTCCAAACAATCTCATACCAATCTCGCCATCTAAACAGACAATCAAACCTACCCAACATCATTAAACACTTCCAATTGACTCTTTCAATTTTCCAAACACAACCGATTAACGGGTATCAAATCTAATGTTTGTTAATAACTTACAAATTACCCAAATCATCACCATAAATTTGTTATCCAATCAATTAATTGAAATGTCGTCCGAATTTCAAAAATCTGATTCATACCAATGATTCAAAGTTAACCAAATAATCCCACGTTAGTCCAATTTATTATCTGAAAACACTTTCTGGTTTCACATATCATTATAACACTAACGGACATAAATTCATTATTAATAATTAAAACCGATTACCATTTGTTTGTCAATACTTAAGAACAAAATAATGGTTTACGAAAGTTTCGACTCAAAATCGTGACACGAGACTATCACCCTTCGACATTATCAAACCATTATAATCCATCATCTAGTTATGACCAAGGACACATAAACATGATAAGATGCAAAAACACGTGAACATGACACAACACACGATACCAACACACCGGTCTACATGTCTTATTAGCTTTAACGCGTTTTAGACTCGTGTTCATCAAAACTTAACTGTGGAACTCATGTTCATGAGACAAAAGGTCTCGCTCGTGACTCCCTGACTTAGTTATAATAGTACCATTTCCTTTATATTCCCAAATCATTTCCATGACCACTACTAATGTGCAAGTTTTAAATCAAGTGGTGAGATTATGCAAGGAAATTGTGTAACCATGATACTTTGAGAGTATCCGCATTATTGATAATTAATGTTGAATTATTGGTTATCACATTCTGTGTTCATTTGTTCACTTTAATCTTCCAAGTACATTCCAATAGATCCCACGTATTTGTGTATACTCATACAAAGTTTTCTCTTTATTGTTTTAGATATACCCAAGGCAACTAATTAATATAAGCTAAGTGTTATAGATTTAAGGTTTGGGGCTCCACACTCTGTGAAAGCTATAGTGCGTGTGAAAACATGAGGACATGTTTTCTGTGTATGTATGAGCATGAGGACATGCTTATAGGGTGTGCATAAGCATATGGAAATGCTTATGAGGTATGCGTAAGCATGAGGACATGCTTACTGTGTGTGTATAAGCATGTGAAATGCTTATAGTGAACTACTAAGATAGGCAGACTTAAATTGTCTACTAACAGGGCACATGCTCAATCAAGTGTTCAATCAAACCGTTCATTAAATAAGCCATAAACATCTCACCAATCATCTTATCAATCAATTCGTCTAATGTGTTCTCAATCATCTATATCCTTAAACTAGTCATACGCAAGGCATCAGCTCGGCAGTGTGCACGCGGTCATAGGGCTAAGTTTTCGAAAAGTGGTTATAGTCTAGGTTTTAAAAATATACCCAGTTCTCTATAACCTAGGCTCTGATACCAATCTGTAACACCCCGAAAACACGGTCTAGCGGAAGCATACAAGCCATTGAGTGCTACAATCTTGGTATCACAACATAAGGTACAAAGAATGGCTTTTATTTCATTTGTTTAGAGTAAAATTCATTAATTGAAAACCATAAGTTTACATTAATAAAAGTTGTGCGGAAATAGGCCCAAAAGAGAATTAAAGCGGTCCCGTTTATTCATCAGAGTCGCCTATGACCATGCCCTTTGCCAAGCGTCTTCCAAAAGTGAGCTATCGCCTTAAACCTGAGAACACATGCTAGAAAGGTCAGCTTACACTGGTGAGTTCATAGGTTTAATTTCAATAAAAACATAGTGGACCTGTAGGAGTTGATTTGTTATGCAAGACCTAAGATAGATAAACACCGTTTGCACACCGATCCTACCCGGATCACCAACCATATCCCACATCCAGGGATTACTCGGGCCCCGCGACTCTAATCCAGCACTGCCGTGGCAACCTCTAGAACAGTTGCCAACCCCGGACTAGGTCGAGGTAGAAGTCTATTCTTAGCTAGGCAACGGCTAACCTAGTAAGGCAACGACTACCGCACATCTATCTAAACAGTCAAGCACATAAGCAATTCCAAATAGTTTTAAAGGTCCAAAAACAGTAGCATGATTCTCACCCCAAATTAGTTAAAAAAGTAGATAAAAGTGGGCTATGAAACTCACCTTAGCCACAGCAATGTACTATTGACTATTGACACGACTGGCATCTAAAGCTAATCATCACGGCATCCAAAAGAATGTACAACGAGTACAACAGAATAGAAGCGACGCAACCTAATGCGTAAACGATAAACTTAAAATACAACTCATATGATAAAGAAGTTGATAAAAGTAATGTGTTGTAGTTTTCATGGATCATTCATGTGGTTACTTTCAATAGTCCATCATCGTTCCCAAAGTTTATGATTAATATCTCAAAAGTTTAGTTTTAACGTTTTGTGTAGTGGTAAGAAACATAGACGCGACGTACAACTCACGCGAAAGGAAATGAATTCATCGACGAAATCAAGACATACAGACCATAACTCACGCCAAAAAGGAAAGATATTGATGAGGTCAAGAAATACAGACAATACTCAAGCTAGCCAAAGGCTAGGAAATGACAACAACTATTTATGTACTATAAATAGGTTAATTAATAAGTTTCGGAAATTTACCCCCCCCTCCCCCCCCCCCAAACGTACATGTTTAATAATAAAAGACAAGTTTCTATTTATCACTCAAGTAATAAAGGTTTCTCAATTGCTATTCCTACTTATTCAAGTTTACAAGAATATATTTCATATAAGGTACATTAAGTAGTGTACTATAAATGGCACGTTCGTTTACTCAATGCTCCCAACCTTTACAACTTTAATAAGTTATCTTATCAAAATAAGATTTTCAAACAAGTTTATAAAAGCTAACATGTTATAAAATATGAGTTATTATCGTAGTAACTAAAGGTTTAAAATTAAATAAAACCGTATTTGTCAACAATATATAGTAATATATATCATTATTGGTTAAAATATGAAAACATAATATTTAGGCTTATCGCAAAATGAATATATTAAACTCATTTAAAACAAAACATTCAATAGAGTACAACACACTAATTAATATAAATGTTATCAACAAGTTTATAAAAGGTATTTTATGTTTATAAGACATGATTTATTATCGTAGTTCATAAAGGGTTTATAATAATTAAAACCATATTTATTGACAATATATATCAGAATATCTCGTTATTAGTTAAAATGTGAAAATATAATACTTGGGCATATCGTGAAATAAACATATCAAACTCATTTCCGAGTCTTAACATGTTACACTCGTTTAAGCCAAAACGTTTAATAAAGTTCAACTCATAATCAATATAACCATACATCAAATGTTACTTCAAGTTTATAAACCGTATTAAATGTTATAACGTATACACAATATTCAATATTACACACGAATTGCCTACTTAGTTCCCAACGTTTATCGCTTTGTTTTACAAATTTACTCATCGTTAACTCAAGTTTTATATCGTTGTACAAATGATTTGTTACCAAATCATGTCGTTAAGTACATATAGATATGTATATAGTTAACCCGTATTCTATTTCAAGTTTTACTCGTGACATATATTATTTACCGCATTCCTTGGTAACCGATAATTCATGTACATTTAACTAGTTACATAATTTCAATTAGTCCATTATTATTTGTTTCGATATTCCATATTAATAGCCATTTACGACTCACAATATATCAAGTCTTATTCAAGTAATACTTGTAACCCGTTTTATTCTTATACCAAGTAATCCGTGGACTAATCATAAGACCATGACGAGGAGCACTAACCTAACGAACACCCACGAGATCCCGTGTTACCAAACGAACATCAAAAACTGATTTATTAAGCACACGTCCAATAATCTTCAACAAAACACAAGTATAATAACTCCAAACCAAAACTTAACCCATAAAACGTGCCTAATATCCACGGGTCACGACCCGACCCGTTTGTACATCCAAAACAGAATCATCAACCCACATGGGTCGTTAGACCTGACCGGTTTCAAACCCAAAACAGTCCACAAACATCTTTAATCTCATAATACCACACGAAACAAAATCACCACTGTTTTTAATCCATTGTTATCATATCTCAAAACCGTTTTTAATTCGTTTGCAAATGTGTGTCGTTAGTTATTTTATATCCACGAAAAACACAAAAATGAATAATAACCAAGATATACGATCGGTTCAAAATAGAAAACAAAAGAAACAATATCAAACAAGGGTTTGTGTTTACCGAGAGAAGAGAAGATCTGAGGGTCGTGTGTTACTAACACACGTCCTCCCTTGTTGGGGGTGTCTTGTACGAGTAATACTCGTAACCCACCAAGCTACTCCTTTGAAACCCGTTAATATTCGAAAACCCTAAAAATCCGAATCTAGTAATTAAGATCTAGAGCGCGTCGTGTTGTTTCGTGGCATGTGGGTTACAAAAATGTAACCACAATTGCCCGATCTATGATTTGAGATAGGTGGTTTAAGTAGGGGAGGTCGCCGGAAAGTTGGCCGGAAAATTTGACGGCGCCGGAACCCTAAGATAGGGTGGCCGGATTTTAGAGAGAGAAGGGGAGAAGTATTTGTGTGTGTTTTGTAGTGAGAGAAACAGTTTGGTAAAAATGAGAGAGTGGTGAGGAGGTGGGGTATATATACTCCAAGGAGGGACTAGTTTTGTATACTCCAAACCATAAGGGTGAAAATAAAAAAGTATCCAAGGACCCTAGGTGTAACTTTCTTAAATCTTTACTAATATTAAGCTCGGGACTCGTTTAACCTAGTAAACGAATGATTCATGACACGAGAGTTACGCCGTTGTTTTTAAAATAATATTTCCAATAAAAACGATGTATAATACGACTCGTATCTCAAATTAGTTAAATGATCGCTCTAATTGACATTTCTCCAATTACGACGCATCGAGGAATTTACGTGTTGTCACACTACACCACCTCCACAATTACCTATCATTGTCACTACTCCACCACCAACAAAGACTCCTAGCTCACCACCACCGGCTCCTATCCAAACATCAAAATCTCTATCACCTCCAAAATCTCCAACACTCATCCCATTAGAGTTATTCTCTACACCACCTACTTCTCCAAATCCATTTTTGGAAGACTTGGAGGACTTGCCTCCTAGGCCCAATCATCCACCACCACTACTATCGTTTGGTACTATTGAGCGAATAGCTCATGAGTCTCCACGTCCATCTTTTGACCCAAACACCCCGTTAGGGCCAAGACCTCTTCTTTTCCATCCCATCCACAAGGAAATACATGGTCCTTTGTATGGGGATCAACCACTACCTACAACATCAATGCCCTCTCATATAGAGGACATTGAGGAGTCCATGTGAGAAGATCATCCCACCAAAGATGAGATTGAAGCCGAGCTTAATCACCTCCACCAATTTTCCAATATGGTGGATTCCCATCTTAGTGATGCTATGCAATTGCAAAGTGCATTGCTAGCTTCATAATCACCACTCCAAACACCAACACCAATACCTCCACCATTCCACCACCATAAAACCATGAACCATACTACCCCCTAGACATGGTTGCTCCAATTGTGAGTGTACCGCCCAAATAACCAAAAGGACCTAGTGATGGTCCATGAGCTTCAAGACGAAATGAGGTTCATCCTCAATCACATCCTAGAGCGCATCAATGCTCTTCCTCATCCACCACCTCAATAGGAGGGTCCTAGTTTATTCTCTTTAAGTTTCTTTTTATTTTTCTAGGATTTTCTTTGTATTTTTTATTTTCTAGGATAAAATTTTTTCTTTCTTGTACTAACACTTCATTGTGTTCCTTTTTCATGATTTTATATCATGAAAATTTTTAACAAATGAATGGTGTTTCATATATTGTTGTTGATTGTTACATGGTGCTTGGAAATGCTAGTGAGGATGCTTACTACTAACAATTTTTTTTGTAGCTTTTTCACAATCCATGTATCTTTCTCTTTGCACCCAATTTAGGGGGAGCATTGGTCAAGGGGGAGATAATGGCTCGGGCTCATTACATATTCCGCATCGCATCTTCTTTTTGTTGAGACAAAAAGGGGGAGAAATATATAGAACTTGGTTATATTTGACTTTCTGAAAAAGTCAACTGCATACTTTGACTTTCTGAAAAGTCAACATCATACTTCAACTGATGAAGACTTTGACTTTCTGAAAAACTCAACTGCATACTTTGACTTTCTGAAAAGTCAACATCATACTTCAACTAATGAAGACTTTGACTTTCTAATAAAAAGTCAACTGTATACCTTGACTTTCTGAAAAAGTCAATATCATGTCTAAATTGGACATACTTGCATTATCATCTTTATCTTTCAAGTTCTAAAACTAATATTTTTATATATATATTTTTTAATTTCCATGGGTGCTTACAAATACACTATTATTGATGAAGATAATGACAAAGAAATTTTGCACAAGCATAACATGTTTACGATGACATGTGGGATGATATGGTTGATATTGATGGTAATGTGAACAGTAAACATATTAACAACAATTACATTGATGAAGAATCTTGGGGAGTTGATTCAGACGCATATAGTGTGAGATTTGTTCCTGATGACGATGATTTATCAAGCTTTATTAATGACGGTTCCACTGATTATGAAATAACTGAGGATGAAAATAGTGATGATGAAGAAGTATACGAAGATTCTCATAAACCTTTTTTTATATTCTTTTTTATTATGTTTAACTCTATTATTATTCTATAACTATTACAATTTTATTTCCAATATTTGTTAGAATTTATATGATTGGTCTCATGAATTACATTTCATTACGGTATGTTTTTAATGGATATTTTAGGTTTAAGTTTATATATTATATTTTCTGTTAATACGAATATCGTCATTAAACGTTACTTATATTTTATGATATTTACCTAAGTTTTGTTAACGACAAAAGTAAATTTAATTTTCATAACGCTCAAAGCTTGTCAAGTTTAATAAATATTAAAACAAGCTTTTCAAATAATATCTTCATCACTCAAGCATTTACATTGTGATTAATCATATTTTGATATGATTCTAAACCATAATGTATGTTAGTATTTTTAGTTCAAGAATGTTTTGGTTTCTTAATGCAAAACATTACATATGTATTTACATCTTAGCAAATTTCCAAAAATAGAAAAACAAACACATGACATCATATAGTGCATCACTGAAATCCTTAGAAGATTTCACTAGATACTTTGTGTTGATTTAGACTCTACATATCTTACACAATCTTGGATAGATATGATTGACTTTAGTAAGATTTTGGTGATCTTGCTGTCAGACCCCGGTGGCACCAAAAATTAACACGGGCGGAACCCTTTTGAGGGGTCCGTGGTCCGTGGTGTCTGCTGAGCATTTTGGCTATAAATAGCAAAGCCAAACCAAGTTGTTTTCATCCCTTTCTATCATATTCTCATACATTCCTTCTCTCTAACATTTCTAACTCAGTTTCTATCATATTAGATATCTCTTTTGTAGCAAAGAAGATCAAGGCACATTCAAGCTTTAACAAGAAGTTGGAAGTCTTGTTTGTTTGTTGTTGTATGATCTTGTGTTGATTCGTACATCATTGTTGTACCAAACCATCATATTCTTATGAGTGTGAGTGGTTAGTATTTTAGTCCTTACCCTTGAAAAGAACTCGACGTATAGCTTAGTATCGGAAATAGTGTGTAAGCGAAGTGTAAAGGTTTCTCCACCGGTGAAAGGAGCTTGTTGACTAGTGAAGTTAAACTCTCGAGTGTGAGACTCAGGGAGTGGAGTAGGGCAAGGAAAAAGAGTCCTTGTAGACTGAACCACTATAAACAACTTGTTCTAGTTTGATTGTTTCTTTCCTTATCTACTCTTTATATATTGTTTGCATATTGATTATTATTCACTAACATATCAATGATCAATATCAATTGATCTTTCAATAAGTTTCAAAAAAAAGTTTTTAACTGGTAAACTATTCAACCCCCTTCTAGTTTTCCACATTTTCGTCTCAAAATATATTTGTACTACATTTATGCTAAGTTTATAGATAATTAGAATTGCAAATTATGAAATCTGGACATGTTTAAGATTCGGAAGTGTTGAAATTATGGAATTAAATTGTTTACATGTATGTTAACAAGTGAAACATACATACAGAATAAGGATGATAAGATTTAAATAAGGGAAAATGATAAATTTAGGCATCAAAGTTGCCACGTTTTCCTTTTCTGGGCATCGAACTTTTTTTTTCCTATTATAGCACTGAACTTGCCTAATTTTCCTTTTGTGACACTTAAAGTGTGATTTTGTGTCACAAAAGGAAAATTAGGCAAGTTCAATGCTACAATAGGAAAAAAAGTTTGATGCCCGAAAAGGAAAAAGTTCGATGCCCGAAAAAAAGTTCGACCGTTAAATTTTTTATTGCACCGTTAGTCCTTTTCGTCTGTTTTTAACGACCGTTATTATATTATTGCACCGTTAGTCTTTTTTCGCCGTTCTGCTGCCCGTTCTTACACGGTTTTCGTCCGTTTTACACGTTTTCATCCGTTTTTACGTTTTCGTCCGCTTTTACACTTTTTCTTCCGTTTTTGCGTTTCGTTTTGCGTTTGTCGCTTTTACGTTTTCAGCTGTTTTGCATGTTTCGTCCGCTTTTACAAGTTTTCGCTTTGTCAAAAGTTAGAAACTGTGCAAAACGACTAAAACGCGGCAAAAGCGATGAAAACATGCAAACCGACGAAAACGCAAAAACGGACGAAACTGTGCAAAAACAGAAGAAAATGTGTAAAAATAGACGAAACTGTGCAAAAGCGGACGAAAACGTGCAAAAGCGGACGAAAACGTGCAAAACCGGACGAAAACGTGCAAAAACGGACGAAAACGTGTAAAAACGGACGAAACTGTGCAAAAGCGGACGAGAACGTGCAAAACCGGACGAAAACGTGCAAAAACAGACGAAAACGTGTAAAAACGGACGAAACCGTGTAAAAAGGACAAAACCGTGTAAAAACGAACAAAACCGTGTAAAAACAGACGAAAAGGACTAACGGTGCAATAAAAAAATTAACGGTCGAACTTTTTTTTCGGGCACTAAACTTTTTTTTTTCTGGCATCGAACTTTTTCCTATTGTAGCATGAACTTGCCTAATTTTCCTTTTGTGATACAAAAGTGTGATTTTGTGTCACAAAAGAAAAATTAGGCAAGTTCAGTGCTACAATAGGAAAAAAAAATTCGATGCCCAGAAAAGGAAAACGTGGCAACTTTGATGCCTAAATTTATCATTTTCCCTTTAAATAACCATATGACGTTTTATATCTCTATATAAACAGATGTATCGTAATTATATACTTGGACACATTGCGACTTGTGGAAACATTCTAACCTTTCAGTGTTTTTAAATACAAAGGTTTAACAAACAAGTTCTTTTACCTTCTCAATCTATATTCTATTTTTTTTGAAACTTCAATGGCTTCTTCATCTTCAAATCATGATTCAAAAAAAAAAAAACTCAAGAGATATCTCTGCTCCTCGGACGCATGAAAAATATAAATTTTCAACATATCCAAAGATATATGGGCAAGATGTAATTCTGGGGAGTTTGGAACTGGAAAAAACATTGGTTGAACTTTATAACAACCGCATAAAAAAACTGAAGAAAAGAACAAGGAGGATCAAGAGATCATATTGGCGCATTAGAAGAAAGTTGATGTTCAAAATAAAGAAATAGAAGAAACGCAGCAAAAAATAGTTGGTGTTTACAAAAGTATTCAAGATAGTTTATTTATTCCTTAATGTTTCATGTATTTTACGATTGAGCATGTTATTTCAATTATTGAAAAAGTTATTTGAATATTTAACCGATTCAGTTTGTTATTTGAATGCTTATACATGTTACCATAATTATTCCTCATGATCCTAATTTACCATGATTTTATGTATATTAGTATGATTTAAAGTCATTTAAGGACAAAAGATTATTTACATACTAAGGGATCAATCTTCATCATCCATTTTTATTTGATCTAATGGATGAGATTAATTCCAACAATTTAAAAAACTCATTTTCATCATCTTTTTTCAAATATTAATAACTTTTAAACCGTTAATCGTTAAGCCAAAAAACAAATATCATTGCGACGAGCATTTAATTATCTTTCTATAGATAGGCACTTTGATATACTTTCGACCAAAAAAAATTTTTTCGTATTTTTTACGTATTTTTTTAAGTTTTTTCATTTTTTTACGTTACAGATATTTACATTAAAAAATCATATATGATATAACACTATTAGTGTTATATCATATATGATATTAGTGTTATATCATATATGATTTAACAATAGTATCACATATGATATTACATATCATATGTGATTTAACACTAATATCACATGTGATATTCAAATTAGTGTTAAATCATATATGATATTTCATGCAAATTACAGTTTCGAAGAAAAACGAAAAAAAAAAGACGCAAAAACGTGAAAAAAAACGATTTTTTTTCTTTGTTCGAAAGTATATCAAAGTGTCCGTCTATAGAAAGATAATTAAATGCTCGTCGCGATGGTGTAATTATTTTTGCTTAACGATTAACGGTTTAAGAGATATTTAAATTTTAAAAAATTGGTGAAATAATAAAATGCTTTTAATCTCAGCCATTGATTTCTTTTTAAATGAATGGTTGAGATGAGTCCCTTGGTATGTAAGAAAAGTTTGGTATGTAAAATAACTCTCCTCTATTAGTATATACAAATAGGAGGCATTTTATTTTGCATACTCAAAAATCCTTGCATACTAAGGGATAAATCCCCACCTTCCATCTATTTTGATCTAATGGTGAAGATTAACCTAAGATTTAATATGTCTAAACCTAAGTCCATATTTTTTTCTTGTCTTTTTCTTATCTTTTTATCTTTATTTTATCATTATTTGTTATTTTTTTAATCATTTTTTTTTTCAATTTCACGTTTTTTTTTCATTTTTTTTACTTCTTTTTTTTTTCTTTTTTTTGGTAATTTTCATACGTTTTCTTACGTTTTTGTCCGTTTTTTCCGCTTTTTATACGTTTTCGTCAGTTTTCATACGTTTTCTTACATTTTCGTCCGTTTTCATACGTTTTCGTCATTTTTCTTACATTTTTGTCTGTTTTCTTACTTTTCGTCCGTTTTCATACGTTTTCGTCCGTTTTCGTCTGTTTTTTTTTACTTTTTCGTCCGTTTTCATACGTTTTCGTCCGTTTTCTTACGTTTTTCGTCCGTTTTCCTTTGTTACGTGTTTTCTTACGTTTTCGTCCGTTTTTTATGTTTTTGTCCGCTTTCATACTTTTTCGTCCGTTTCATCCGTTTTCATCCGCTTTTCTTACGTTTTCATACGCTTTACATTTTCGTTTCATACGTTTTTTCTGTTTGTTTTCTTACGTTTTCATATGTTTTCTTACGTTTCTTTTTTCTTACGTTTTGTCCGTTTTCTTACGTTTTCATACGTCCCTTTTCTTACGTTTTTGTCCGTTTTCATACGTTTTCTGTTTTATTACGCGCTCGTTTTCCTATGTTTTCGTTCATTTACTTACGTTTTCATACGCTTTTGTCCGCTTACGTTTTTGTCCGTTTTCATACCCTTTTGTCGTTTCCTTACGTTCGTCCGTTTTAATACGCTTTTTCTTACGCTATTGTCTGTTTTCTAACGTTTTCAACGGTTTTCATAGGTTTATATACACTTTCATCCGTTTTTACGTTTTCCCCATTTTAGACCCTTTCGTCTGTTTTCAAACGTTTTCGTCCATTTTCTTGCGTTTTTATAGGTTTTCGTCCGTTTTCAGACCATTTTTTCCGTTTTCATGCGTACACGCTTTTCATTCGTTTTTATACGTTTTTGTCCGTTTTCATATGTTTTCATCCGTTTTTTTGCAGTTTTGTTTTATACGTTTTCGTCTATTTTCCTACGTTTTATGCTTATTATTAAACTTTATTATATTATATGTCTAATATCAATTGTGATATTTTATTAAGAAAAAAGTTAATGTCTAATATCACTTGTGATATTTCATAAATAAACAAGTATGTTTTTAACCTTTAATATCACCTGAGATATTTCATTGCTCTGTATATTTTTATATATTATCACCTATGTGTTTTCTAATATTTTTATAATTTTTAGTTACAAGATAGATTTTGTGCCTTTCATCGCAATTGACAAGCGCATATTTTTTTAATGCAACCAATGTTATCTATCATTTGTAATATTACACTCTTAGTATAAATAAAAGGGTTAAAGTCTCTTTAGGTGAATTCTTATTTTATTCAAAAAAAATGCTAATTTAATGCAACACTTGTTGATTTTGAGAATATGTCAAGTCTTTATTTTCATAGCTTGCTTCCTTTTTATTCATTTTAATATTTTTAAATGACACTTATTTATCTCTTGTGATATAACACTGTAAGAAAGATGAAGAGTATTATACTCTTCATCATGTATAAGTTATTAGTTGTGATATTCAACTAAGAATGTGAAATATTAAATTCATACCAAATGTGATAAGAATTTTGTATTTTACCAAGTATATATGAGAGAAATGATAATAAACATCACTTATTATATTACTGTGATTATTCTGTTCATTTTTCTTATTTGTGTTTTAGAAAATATTTAGGAAGATTTTTGTGTTTTATGATAATATGAAATATTAGAAAAGGTGTTTAACTGAAAACAAGAGATGTTATTAAACTTTTGTTAGACTTGTGGTGAATTTTTCTATTTAATGGATACACTGCATGTTTGATAGGTTTTATAGCGGGATTTAAAAATATATATGGTTGAATCAGCAAACTACATAAGCTATGGTTGAAGAAAACACACATCTTTATAGACAAACCGAGTAGGCTCAAACACCTGTGATATCACACATGATATCACAGGTGATATTACAAGCGATATAAACTATGATATCACACATGCTATCATCGGTAATATCACAGGTGATATCACCGGTGTTATCACGTGTGATATCACAAGTGAGGTGATATCACCGTGATATCACGGTGTTTGAGCTTCCTCGCTTTTTTATAAAGATGTGTGACATCTTCAACCATAGCTTATTTAGTTTGTTGATTCAACCATAGATATTTTCAAATCCGCTATAAAACCAACTGAAACATGCACAATGTATCCATTAAATAGAAAAATCAACCACAAGTCTAACAAAAGTATCATAACATCTCTTGTTTTCAGTTGAACAACTTTTCTAATATTTCATAATATCATAAAACACAAAAATCTTCCTAAATATTTTCAAAAACACAACAATCACATTCTTAGTTGAGTATCACAACTGATAACACAAACATGATGACGAATGTAATACTTTTCATCTTCCTTAAAATGTTATATCACAAGAGATAAATAAATGTCGCTTACAAATATCAAAATGAAAACGTCTGAAAACGTACAAAAACATATAAAATCGAATGAAAAGGGTATGAAAACGGACAAAAACGTCTGAAAATGGACAAAAATGTATAAAAACGGATGAAAACGTATGAAAACGGACGAAAACGTATAAAACGGGTGAAAACGTCTAAAAACATACGAAAACGTCTAACAATGGACGAAACGAAAATGTAAAAAAACGGATGACAACGTATGAAAACGTCTGAAAACGAATAAAATGGACGAAAATACATGAAAACGTAAAAATACAGACGAAAACGTCTAAAACGGACGAAAATACATGAAAAGCTAAAAAATGCAGACAAAACGTATGAAAATGGATGAAAATGGCCGAAAACGTAAGAAAACGGACGAAAACGTAAGAGAACAAAAAAACATATGAAAGCGTGAAAACACGTATGAAAACGTATGAAAAATGGACGAAAATGAAAGAAGACGGATGAAAACGTATGAAAACGAATAAAACGTAAGAAAATGGACGAAACCGTAAGAAAACGAAAAATGTATGAAAACGGATGTAAACAGCGAAAACGTAATAAAACGAACGAAAACGTATGAAAACGGACGAAAACGTATAAAACGGACGAAAACGCTTTGAAACGTAAGAAAATGTCTAAAATGGACGAAAACGTAAAACGAAAAACGTATGAAAACGGACAAAAACGTTTGAAAACGATAAAACGTATATAAACGCAAGGCGAAAACGCCGAAAACAAACGAAAACGCCGAAAACGGATGAAAACAGACGAAAACATCTGAAATCAGAAGAAAACGTAAAAAACGGACGAAAACATATGAACACGGACGAAAACGTATAAAAACGGACGAAAACGTATGAATACAGATGAAAACGTATGAAAGCGAAAAAAAAAACTTAGAATAAAAAAAATTGAATTTAAAATTAAAAAAAGAATAATAAAAAAAACGTGAACAAAAAAAATAATAATTAAAAAATAATGAATTTCAAATAAAAAAGTGAATTCAAAAAAAAAAAGACTTGTATTTAAAATTAAAACGTGAATTCAAAAAAAAAAAAAAAAGTTAATAATTAAGAAAGACAAAAAGACAAAAAAAAATGAGAAAAAAAAACATGGACTTAGGTTTCCATATTAAATCTTAGGTTTATCCTCACCATTAGATCAAACTAGATGGATGGTAGGGATTTGTCCCTTGGTAAGCACCAAAATAAGAGTAAGCATTTGAAAATTCCTCATACAAATAGAGGCACCCATAAATTCATGCTTACCAAGGGACAAATCCCCACCATCCATCTAGTTTGATGATTAACCTAAGATTTAGTAGATAAACCTAAGTTCATGTTTTTTTTCTTGTCTTTTTGTCTTTCTTTTTTATTCACTTTTTTTTTTTGTTTTTTTTTCTTATTCACGTTTTTTCTTAATTAACGTTTTTTTTTTTTCGCGTTTTTTTAATTCGATTTCATACGTTTTCATCTGTTTTCATACGTTCTTATCCGTTTTCATCATTTTTCTTTCATTTTCGTCAATTTTTCATATGTTTTCATCCGTTTTCGCCTGTTTTCATACGAATTCGTCCGTATTCTTACGTTTTCATCCCTTTTCTTAAGTTTTGTTCGTTTTCATACGCTTCGACTATCACAAGTGATTTCTATGATATTCAGAATATCACTTGTGATTATCTGAATATCACTTTGTGATATTCTGAAAAACACAAGTGATATTTTGTTAATATCACTTTGTGATATTCTGAATATCACGTTGTGATATTCTGAATATCACTTGTGATTTTGTGAATATCACTTTGTGATATTCTGAATATCACTCTGTGATATTATGAATATCATTTTGTGATATTCTGAATATGAGTTTGCGATATTCTGAATATCACTTTGCGATATGAATATCACTTTGCGATATTATCAATATCACTTGTGATTTTCTTGATATCACTATGTAATATTTTGAATTTATTTCTTACGTGTATGCGTAGCAAAGTAGGAGGCAAGTCTTTTCTTTCTTTCTTTCTTGTTACTGTCAATGAATCAAAACCAAAAAGCCACAAACACAAATGAAATCCTTGGTCTTCTATCATACTCATGCGTGTGGTATGGAACAAAAGAAACACAAAGGACATGCTAAGATCTTATTATATCAACCTAGGCATAACATGACAATGATATTTTGAATATCACGTATGATTTTCATGTTACAAAACATTAGTTGAAAATCACTTGTTATATTCAAAAAATCACTTGTGGTATTCAGAATATCACAAGTGATATTCTGAATATCACAGAATATCACATAACATCACTTGCGATATTCACAGTATCACTTGTGGTATTCGTACTATTCAGAATATCACTTGTGATATTCAGAAACATATGAAAACGTTTGAAAACGGCCGAAAACATTTAATAACGGACGAAAACGTATGAAAACGGATGAAAAAAGATGAATATGTATGAAAACGTAAAAACACGTATGAAAACGGACGAAAACGTATGAATAATGGAAGAAAACGTAAGAAAACGGGCGAAAACGTATGAAAACGGACAAAAATGTATGAAAACGGACAAAAACGTATGAAATCGGGCGAAAACGTATGAAAACGGACGAAAAATAGATGAAAAGGTATTGAAATGGACGAAAACGTATGAAAGGAAAGAAAAAAAAAACGTGAGTTAAAAAAAATGTAAATAACGTGAATTAAAAAAAGCAAACAAACAAAAGAAAACGTAAATATTAAAAAATGCGAATTTTGAAAAAATTAAACGTGAATATTAACAAAAAACTTTTATTAAAAAAAAAAAAAAAAAAAAAAAAAAAAAAAAAAACCTTTTGTAACAAAAAACGTGAATAATTAAAAAAAAAAAAAAAAAAAAAAAAAAAAAAAAAAAAAAACAAAAGAAGAAAGAAAGAAAGAAAGAAAAAAAACATGGACTTAGGTTTAGATATATTAAATCTTAGGTTAATCCTCACCATTAGATCAAACTAAATAAATGGTGGAGATTTGTCCCTTGATAAGCATTTTGAAAATTCCTCCATACGAATATTCCTGTAAACATACTCACTTTAAGAAAAAATAAACATGAAAGTATTTAACACTTTTAATAAACGATTTACTCTATAAAATATTTTAATAGATGTTGCGTCGCTAAAAGATAATTATCATAAATTTATTATATTTAGATATGATTTAGTTTAAAAATAAAACTATATCCTAAAAGATCTTTAGCTTAAAAACTTTACACTGTTAGCGAGTATTTGTATTATGTTTATTAGTTTAGATCTCCGGCCCGGTTTATTGTTTGTAGAGGTCTTGCCCATTTATGTTTCCTCATGTATTTATATGGCCCGTGACTTATTATTATAATATGGGAAAACAAAATCATACGTTGTTGCTTTCACAGACCTAATTGTCAAAATGCTATGCTTGATGAATATAATGCACTTATTAAAAATGAAACTTGGATTCTTGTGCCTCGTCCACTTGACACGAACATTGTTTGGTCCATGTGGTTGTTTAAGCACAAGTATTTGGCAGATGGATCTCTTAGCAGATACAAGGCTCGCCTTGTTGCTAACAGCCGTAGTCAACAGCTTGGTGTTGATTGTGATGAGACATTTGGTCTGGTGGTTAAACCGGCTACGATTCGTACTATGCTTAGTTTAGCAGTATCTCGACATTGGCTTGTTCATCAGCTTGATGTCAAGAACGCTTTTCTTCAGGAGAGCTTTCAGAGACTGTTTACATGTATCAGCCTCCAGGTTTTTGGGATCCGCAACATCCTGATCATGTTTTCCTTTTGCAGAAGTCATTGTATGGTCTTAAACAGGCTCCTCGGGCTTGGTTTCAGCGTTTTGCAGGTTATGCTACCAGAGTTGGATTTTCTCACAGCCGTTGTGACTCCTCGTTGTTTATATTTCGGCAGGGATCTGACATTGCTTTCCTATTATTATATGTTGATGATATTGTTTTGACAACATCCTCGTCAGCTCTATTGGGACACATTATTTCATCCCTTCATCAGGAGTTCTCTATGATTGACCTTGGCTCTCTGAATTATTTTTTGGGGATCTCTATTTCATGTGATTCTTCGGGTATGTTTCTTACTCAGAAGAAGTATGCTAGGGAGATATTAGAGCGAGCTGGTATGCTCAATTGCCATCCTTGTCGAACTTCTGTTGACACCGAGAGTAAACTGGGTGCGGATGGTATTCCAGTTCCGGACCAGACTCTTTATAGGAGCCTTGCTGGTGCGCTTCAGTAACTCACTTTTACCAAGCCTAATTTATTGTATGCAGTTCAACAAGTATGTTTATTTATGCATGACCCCCGGGAACCACATCTCACAGCTCTCAAGCGCATTCTTCTCTATCTTCGTGGCACTCTCGATCATGGCCTTCAGTTGTACTCTTCATCTGCTATGTCACTGGTTGATTATTCCGATGCGGATTGGGCGGGGTGTCCTGACACTCGGCGGTATACTTCTGGGTATTGTGTATTCCTTGGAGACAACTTATTATCTTGGTCATCTAAGCGACAGTTTCCTCTTTCAGGTTCTAGTACAGAGGCCGAGAATCGTGGTGTTGCTAATGCAGTTGCCGAGACTGCCTGGTTGCAAAACTTGCTTCGTGAGCTTCATTCTCCATTGTCTACGGCTACTTTGGTTTATTGTGATAATGTTAGCATAGTTTATCTCTCATCTAATCCTATACAGCATCAAAGAACCAAGCATATTGAGATAGATATTCATTTTGTTCGGGATCAGGTTGTGGCAGGCCTTGTTCGTGTGCTGCATGTTCCTTCACGTTTCCAGTTTGTAGACATTTTCACAAAAGGACTTCCTTATGCATTTTTTGATGACTTTCGTGCCAGTTTGAGCGTTCGCTCATCTCCCGCTCCAACCTACGGGGGGCTGTTAGCGAGTATTTGTATTATGTTTATTAGTTTAGATCTCAGGCCCGGTTTATTGTTTGTAGAGGCCTAGCCCATTTATGTTTCCTCATGTATTTATATGGCTCGTGACCTATTTTTATGATATGGGAAAACAATAATCTTACATACACCCAGTGGAAAAGTAACACCATTATTATGGTTTATGTTGGACGTTTTTATACTATCTTCAACACTAACCAATTAACAAGAGGAAGGTGAGTGTTATTTGTAACATGGAAACCAACTCCATCAACTTCTCAATCCAAGAAACAGGAAGACCACCAAATACTCATACACATATATGTAAGACAGTATGTCTAATGAATGTAGAAGCCCTTCGACAACACGGTAGATTTCCAAAACAAAACAACAACAAAAAAAACACCAACAAGCATAGGCCGGCCTCCAATATACCCAAACAAACAGGTAAATCAATTAGATTAAAACAAACATGTCATTGGCACAATATATTTGGTTACATTCAAAATTATTTCCTTACAATTATGCAATTTCAATTTACGACAGGTCCCAATGACTTTGTTATACGCCGAAGTACCAGGCCTTCTCAAACAAATAAAATAGCAGCTAAAGGAGTAATTGAATAATCAAATGTTGAATATCCAAATCAACCAAAAATACCAAGAGGACGACCATTAAAATACCAAACAAAAACATGTAATAAAGCTATGATAATCTTATCAAATGATAAACCAAACAATTTTTCCTTACATTCACAATTATTTGTTTATAATTATGCAGCAGCTGAAGGAGTCAATGAACAATCAAACGCTGAATGTCCAAATCCAGCAAAACACGTATTAAAGTTTAATAACCTTATCAAATGATAAAAAACATTTTATATACTAACTTTGATATATCCACTTTTGTTGCAGCCATAACAAAAGAGCCAACCTATCTTGGCTGCATCGAATCTAGTGTACACACTTCAAAGCGCAAATCAGAAAGGCTCCAAAATAAAATTAGATCTAATACGAAAAAAAGCCAAGGCGTGAAGATTTGAGGAGAGTTATTTTACATACCAAACTTTTATCACAGGGACTCATCTCCACCATCCATCTAAAAAGAAATCAATGGCTGAGATTAAAAACATTTTATTATTTCACCTATTTTTTATAATTTAAATATCTCTTAAACCGTTAATCGTTAAGTGAAAATATTTACACTATCGCGACGAGCATTTAATTATCTTTCTATAGACGGGCACTTTGATATACTTTTGAAAAAAGAAAAAAAACTCGTTTTTTTCACGTTTTTTCGTTTTTTTACGTTATTAAAATTTACATGAAAAAATCATATATGATAAAACACTAAATTGAATATCATATGTGATATTAGTGTTAAATCATATATGATATGTAATATCACATGTGATATTATATGTAATATCATATGTGATATTACACTAATATCACATGTGATATTACACTAATATCACATGTGATATTCAAATTAGTGTTTTATCATATATGATTTTTCAATGCAAATTTCAGTAACGTAAAAAAATGAAAAAACTTAAAAAAAAACGTGAAAAATACGAAAATAAAAATTTTGTGGAAAGTATATCAAAGTGCCTATCTATAGAAAGATATTTAAATGCTCATCGCAATGATATATTTTTTTTCGCTTAACGATTAACGATTAACGGTTTGAAAGATATTAATATTTGAAAAAAAATGATGAAAGTGGGTTTTAAATTGTTGAGATTAATCTCATCCATTAGATCAAATAAAAATGGAGGGTGGAGATTGATCCCTTGGTATGTAAATAATCTTTTGTCCTCAAATGATCTTAAATCTGAAGATTTAATCATACAGATTCGGTAAACTATTAGGCTGCACAAAGGAAAGTATTTATTGGCATATCTAATGGTACGAACCACTAAATTCTTCAATTAAACTTTTCTATTTATCAACTGTTATTTTACAAAAAACCATACAACTAATATAAACTATTTTGACAAATTCCTATAAAAGCAACATATATTACCAATAAATATAACCATGTATTTATTAAATGTGAATTCATTAATTATTTATCTATTTACAGATTATATTGACCATGGGGATCCGATTTTCACATGTCAATCTTGTCGCGCACTATTGTGGCATGCTGAGAGTATGGTGAGAAATGCATCTTCAGCCACAGAGTCATACTCTATTTGTTGTGGCTAAGGAAAGTTAAAACTAGGAAATGAAGTTCAAAATCCACCACAATTGTTGAGGAAACTTATGAATGGAGACCATCCAAAAAGCAAGACATTCGTCGATAATATCATATGGTACAATTCGATGTTTGCATTCACTTCAATGGGTGCAAAACACGATACGTCTGTTAACCAAGGATATGGTGCATATTGCTACATGATCCATGGACAAAATTACCACAGAATGGGTACTTTGTTGCCGGAGGGACATAAGCCTCCTGTTTTTGCACACCTATATATTTACGACTGTAACAATGAAATACAAAATAGGATTAATTGTGTCAGGTATGAAAACATAATTAATCATGCAATTTCATGTATTTTTAGACATTACTTACTGCTATAACGATTTGTTGATGTAATTTTATATGTTTTTAACAGCACCATTGACGCAAAAAACAACATCAAACAACTATATCATAGACCACCAGTTGACTATTGATTTACGCGACATGCTCGATAACATCAATACTTTAGTTGCTCAGCTCCGAATGGTTGGAGAACAATTGGTCAGAAGAAATGACGAAAACAACTTCAAGTTACGTCTTATTGGTACAAGAGAATGAGATGGTAGAAATTATAACATACCTACAGCCTCTGAAGTTGTAGCTCTGATAGTCGGAGATTTTGACAAAACAAATAACAAAAGAGACATTATTTTACACTTACAAGAGGGAGGTCCTAGAAGAATTAGTGAATTGCATATGTCATATCTTGCACTACAATACCCATTGTTGTTCCCGTATGCAGAGGATGGCTATTGGACTGATATATACCATGCTGGTGTTACTGACCATACACCAACAAACAAGAAAACAAGAGTAACAATGAGGGAGTATTTTGCATATCGATTGCAAGAAGGGACTGACGTTTTCTCAATGATATTGAATGCAAGGAGCTACGCCAACAATTTATTGTGGACGCGTACACTATGATTGAATCTGAAAGGATGTCATATGTTAAAAACAAACAAAAAGATTTGAGAAGCGAAACATACTCTAAACTTGCAAAATTGGCAGAGGAGGAAGACAATGGGATCACGTTAAAGGGAAAAAAGGTTATATTGCCATCATCATTTACCGGAAGCCCAAGATAAATGATACAATATTATTTAGATGCAATGACAATCTGCAAGGTATATGGATATGGGACCTCTTTATAACATTTACGTGCAACCCAAACTAGCCAGAGATTGTACGTTTTGTGGCAGACAAGGAATTAAAATCTGAAGATAGGCCTGATGCGATAACCAGAGTTTAAACTAAATCTTGACAACCTAATGAGAGATTTCAAAGACAAACATTATTTTGGACATCTAAAAGCAGATATCTTCTTTAAAAATCTATTTCCAAAAAACATAATTCCTGTGTAAATTCCCGTTCATTATTTACATTAAATGACATTATTAACTTAATACAGCTATTTATACTATTGAGTTTCAAAAAAGAGGCCTTCCCCATGCCCATATATTACTTTTTCTAGAAGAAAAAGATAAAATGACGTCACCACGCCACATTGATCGATTTATTTCATTAGAGATGCTAGATAAAAATGAAGATCCCGAACTCTATCAAATCGTCACCGACCACATGATGCATGCACCGTGTGGCCCGTAGCGTCCAAGTTGCCATTGCACACTAAATAACAAATGCACGAAGAAGTTCCCAAAACAATTTAAAGATACAACTTTTATTGATGAAAGTGGTTACACAATTTAGAAAAGGAGGAACGATGGTTCTACAATAACAAAAAGTGGATCAAAATTACATAACGAATATGTGGTTCCTTACAACCCCGGGTTGCTGAGACGTTACCAATCACACATTAATGTTGAATGGTTTAACCAGATAGGTTCAATATTTTTTCCAAATATATGTACAAGGGTTCAGATAGAGTGATCGCCGCTTTAGAAGACGAAAATGTAGATGAAATAAAAGATTACTATGATTTTCGATACCCTTCAGCATGTGAAGCGACATGGAGGATTTACGGCTTCGACATCCATTACAGATTCCCACCTGTTGAACGATTGCCATTTCATTTAGAAGGCGAATAATCAGTTGTATTTGATTCTTCTAAAATTATCGATTGTACTTTGGATAAAGCCTAAAAAAAATCTCATGGCTGCAAACAAACCAGATAGATGAGGATGCAAGAAAGTTGTTTTACCATGAGTTTCCAAAACACTATGTATGGAAGTAAGAGGAGAGGATTTGGGCAAAAAGACAAAAAGGCACATGCATTGGACGTGTACATCATGTCCCACCTTCTTTTGGGGAGATGTTCTATTTACGAGTGTTGCTTAACAAAGTTAGAGGCCTATTGGATAGATTTTAAGAAATTTGAGGGTGTTACTTACGCTACACATAAAGACGCTTGCCAAGCACGGGGGTTGTTGGAAGATGATAAGGAATATGTTGATGGTTTGTTAGAGGCCAGCTTATGGGGATCATGAAACTATCTGAGACCGTTTTATGTAATACGGAGTACTAATTATGACGGACAATATGTCTCGACCAGAGATTGTATATGAAAAGACATGGGAAGTATTGGTTGTTGATGTACAAAATGCTGAGCGAGCCAAAAGGAATGATCTAGGTATGCAATCCTAACTATAATAAAATATATTCATAACACACTATATGAATATCTTAAATGAATCATAAATTAGAATTTTTTCCAAAATAATTATAAAACAATTATATTGTAAGAAAACAGGACAAACAATAACAAAATGAATCCAAAACTAAGAGCCTGTTTGTTTAGTTTTTTTATTAAGTTTTGTTAAATTAAAGTGTATGTCTATATATATGTTGTCTGTTTATAAATGAATAAATGGTTATTTGTTTTGTGTGCTCAATAAAGTGTCTAAATTAGTAAAAACTACTATTATACCTTTTTATTTGAAATAAAGTTAAAAAGTGGGAGGGTAAACATGTAAAATTATGATAAAAGGAATAGACTTAATTTGTAGACCCTCATCTCCCTGGCTTTTTCCAAAATGTCACATGTTAGTTTTAAGCACTAAACAAACATTCATTTGATGACTTAATTAACTTACCTATTTTTCAATTTAGACACATTAAGTTGTTATCAAACACTACCTAAGTGCACAAAAGAGGGCAAGTTAAAAACAATGATAATTTTAACACTACTGATCATAACAAAATCCTTAACATAAAACACAGATAGCGATCTACATATGAAGCTAGGTTTCATTATATATCCATAATAATTCAACAAAAGAGACACTCCAACGTTCATATCAGATAACATAAGACACACATAATTTAAAAATAATTAAGTTAACATACTACCACCATAAACAAACTAAAAGTTAAAATATCCGAGAAAACATACCAAATGCATTTGTCCAACCCAAACATAGCCAACAAACACCATCAGCACAAATGAAACATTGAAATTTTCACTTCATCTTCCCTATAAAAAAGGATAGCTTGATCATCCACAACATTCTTAATGTATTTAAACCTCAGAACCTGATTCTGTTCCAATCCCCATTCCCCAGCCAGCTGCCTCCAAGGCTCTTTCAGATAAACATGTGAAACACGACTCACATTCTCATTATACTTTTCCTTAAAAAGTACGAACCTGAATCGATGTGACTTATGAAGAACCAAAGCATGCTCTTATGAAAAAAGCTTGTACGTCTTGACAAACTTCTCATGGATCGTCTAAAAAAATATGTAATACAAATATATCAGTACCATTTTAAAATTTAATCCTAATTTAACAAACCAAACTAATGAAACCCAAATTTTATACTCTTACCAGTCTTTTCTGCTCAAATACATAGCCATATAATGGCCTATAAAAAGTTTTATTTTCATCCATATGGTATTTCACATGGCCACTCCCTTTGCAAATTTGTAGCATCCTTGGGTCTAACAAAGGCATAACATAATAATTAATTAAACAATTAATCCCAAACGCGTATAACTACGTCGTCAAGAATAATTAAAAGGTAAAACCACCGAACCTTCACCAATAACACACATAGGTATCGGCGTTTGACTTTTGGTGGAGGTAACAATGTCGCTACTTTTCTTAATAATGTCTTTCCATTAGTATAGAGCTGGCCATTCTCTTTAAATATGATCATCCGAGCTCTATTGTTTAACCAATTTGTAAGCACAATCCTAACATCTGGAACAATATGGGGCGATTTCCAAATCCAGCTTACACCCTTGTCCATGAATTCGTCCATACATGGTTGGTGATCTTGATTATTATCAGAATTGATGCATCTTACCTCGAAAGGGTTTCGTCCATTTACCGCCATTCAAATTAACTAATCATCCTTTTCTTCAACATGCTTTGGAAAAATGTTATTACTTGCTGCGGAAAGATAACCAACTACAGGGTTTGGTTACGATAATGGAAACAGATATACATATGGATTAGGGTTTTGAAAACCCTTACTATTACCAAATAATTCAAAAATCTATGTCCCCATTAATGCAATATACACACGTGTTTTGCTACGTAAGAAAGTTACTCAGCGGGTCAATTAAAAATGCTACTATGGAAGTGAACCTGGTTCACTATGCTCGGTATCACATTGGGGTTGTTGGTTTAGCATTTCCGCACAAGCGAAAGAGTCCCATCAATCTGGATGTAAACCGATCTCTTTTCTGATTAATGATCATCTGGTATACCATTTGTTGGGTTTCCGCATCTCAACATACACCTTCGAGTTCCAGCTTATAGAGTCCCCACCAACTTTTGTGAAACTTGTGGACATAGTGATAGTATCGGCGGAAGTTTGGAGGTGATGAAGATTCAAGTCTTCATGCTAGTTTTATTCTTTTTATCTTGTAGTCGATGTTTAGTTATGTGTGGTATGTCTTTCCATTCATGAATGATGTGCTTCCTATAGAGAGTCTGCCGCTGCTCAGATGGAAAACAGTTGATCTAGACTTCAAATTTCACACACTTATTGTTTATCAAATAAACACAGTTCTGACCATTATAATACACATCATGGAACCAAACATTGAGGGTCTAGAAAACAAATACAGTTAAGTTATATAAATGTTTTAGTAAGTAACCCAAAAACAAAACACATAAACCAAAAAATAAATCAACTATATAAACAATAAACTCAACTTAATATATACATGAAATCTCCTATGAAACAAAGATTCAACCTTGATTAAAAATTGTGAAGCCATGATCCTGAAACAACAAAAAACAAATCTATTTATTAAGAAATTGTATCAAAACAGATTATTATAATCGAAAAACAAACACAATAAAATGATTTCTTACATTACCCAAATTTCACCGTCATTTAGAACCTAAATTGAATATACTATAAATGAATTGTGAATGCATGACAACAACTCTTACAACAGTCTCTATTGCATAGCATATGGACGACTAATGTTAGAACAAGATAGAAAACCCAACGCAATACAATGATTTCTCACATTACCCCAAATTTCACCGTCACTTAGAACCTAAATTGAATATACTATAAATGAATTGAGAATGCATGACAACGGCTCTTATTACAGTCTTTGTTGCATTGCGTATGGACGATTAATGTTAGAACAAGGTTGTTTATAAGGGAAATGTAGTCAATGCATATGAGATTTCATCATACTTCCTTATATCTAAGTTTCATACATGACCTTACTCAATCAATGGTGACTAAACTGCTGACCTTACTCAATTAGGCTGGTCCCAATCATTTGTTTGACATCGGTTGGGCACCCATTTTTTTGTATGATGACCGATGTCGACATCGAGTATGTCGGATGTGGAGATCGGGCTCGACATCGGTTGTGTGGCCAAGAAATTGAATATCGGTTCAAATTTCGACCGATATAAAACATGCTTGTTCCCTTTTTTTTTTTTTTCTTTTTTTCTTTTCTCTCTTTTTTCTTTTTATTTCTTGAGTTGGGTTTTTTACATGAAATACATGCTGATATAAAACATGCTTGAACAATTAATTGAAAAAAACTTTGGGTCATAGACTTTGACGTATAGTCAATATCCGGGTCACGGACCCGACTAAAGTTCAATACTAACTTAGCCCAGTACGAACTGGGCTACGTCGATAGATGTTTGGGCTCACGAAGACCCAAACCCAAAGCTATTCACGGAATAGATATCGGATATCTCCTAATTATGGAGATAATCATTCCCCAACCGACTTAGGCGGGATACGCCAAAGGTTGAGGAACACGGAACCAACAAGGATTCCGTGTGTATATAAAGGGAATCACATCCCTCGTTAAAGGTACGATCTACAAGACCCTAACTCTCCTTTAACCCTAAATCGATTACTTACTCTCACGCCGGAGGATAATCGTGGGAGACAATCCCACGGTAAGCCTAACGGTGTTTTCTGTCTTCTTAGTGCGCAGGTCTCAAGCAACAATTCTCAATTGGTACGAGAGCCGGAGCCCAAACAAGGAACGCCCAACTTTTGTATCAACAAGTGGCGCCATCCGTGGGACCATTCACTAAGAACTAAGACTAGAATGACGAAGCATGGAAATCAGCGATCGAAAACGAATCTTACCGGAAAGAAGCCGCACACCGGCTCAGCTTCCAAGCAGACTCCTGGGACAACCAGTACTGCCAAAAACAAGGGATTAAGCCCACTTGGTCTTCCCTCGGTGGAACCACGCCGGGACAACCTGCACCACTACAACCACCACCAACAGTGGATCCATCACAAGCTGCTCTTACCGCTCCCCTTCAATCGGTGCTAGAGACTGACCTGACAAAAGCACCAGATGCACCGGATAGAAACAAGGACACAACAGTAGAAGCGAATACCTTCGCTCTAGAAGGGGTCGCGCCGGAATTAACACCAAGGGATTTCGTATCCCAAAATTACGAAACCTTGACTGCTCTCATGCAAGAGGAAGCTAGAAAGAGGTCTAGTCGAAGCCTACAAACCCGACTCAGAAGGAGAAGGAGAAGCGCGGTAGAGATAGCCACCGACCCCCTGTGTTTAACAGAATTGGGAAGAGAGTTGAGGATGATGAGACGTCCAACTCACAACATCTGGAAGGAAGTGAGGAGGATGAACGGCGTACCAGTGTCCACACCAGACTTGGTAGCCGCAAAATACAGGACAGACTTGGGCGACGATATTCCCCAAGTGAAAGCCCTTCGAGTACAAACTCTGAAGACAGTCGGTAGCGCCGAGGAGGGAAAATTCGTCCTCTGGAAATTCCTCGGACAACGAGGATAGCGAAACCGGACACCGGAAGTCCGAAATAGATATAATGACCGTGAGGATGAAGATATATCTCTCCCGTGGCGCCGTCAAAAGCTGGATGCGTTCACTCGACGCATCGCTGACTTCTCGAGAACAAAAGGAGCCGCATGCCTGCCAACGTAAAAACCTATGACGGAACAGGTGATCCTGATGATCACCTCAAAATTTTTGAATCAGCCGCTACAATTGAAAACTGGCCACAACCTGTATGGTGCCACATGTTCAACTCCACGCTGGTGGGAAACGCGCGGAACTGGTTCAGCAAGCTTCCACGCAGAAACATCAATGGCTTTGAGGAATTAAGAAAGGCGTTTCGCCTAAACTTTACTCAGTGGAAGAAGTGCGCTAAAAATCCTGTCGAACTCGCCAGGGTAAAGCAGCGCCAGGGAGAATCTACAAGTGCATTCATGGAACGCTTCAAAGATGAATGCATGCAAGTTAAAGCATGCCCTGAAGTGCTAAAGATCTCTGGTTTCATGAATGGGATAAATAACCCAGAACTCATCAAGCGGTTGAACGACAAGATTCCCAAAACCTTTGATGATCTCATGAAATGCTCTTGTTCCTTCGTCCAAGGAGAAGCCGCCGCGGCGGATAGCAAAAGAAACTACTCGAACTATCGGTCACAGGAACAACCTGGGAGACAATCCACCGACCGGGGTAGCAACCGCAATAGGAGCTATCGCAGTCAGGGGAGCGGAAGAGATAATGACAGATACACCCCGCTGACCAAGACTCCTAAGGAAATACTCGCAACAGAAGGTGCGAACTTTCCAAGACCGCCGCAAATGCGCACTCCAGAGGATCGGCGCACCGGGAATGGATACTGTGACTACCACGCACAGAAGGGCCACACTACTAATGAATGTGTCCAACTGCGCCAGCTCATTGAGAAAATGGTTAAAGAGGGCAGATTGGACCATTTGGTCAAAAATATCAAGGAGGGAAAGGATAGACAGAAGAGTGGAAACAAGAAGGAGACACCCAAGGACAAGGCCGACACCATCTACATGATACAATCATGGCAGCGGGTCACTAGAAAGAAGGTCAGCCAGGAGTTTTCCCGAGGAAGCAAAATCTCTTTCCCCACCTTAACTGCGGACAACGCAGTGATAGAGCCACTCACCATTGAGATTAGTGCGGGGGGTCACGATATCCACCGCATGTACGTTGATGGTGGAGCATCAGCGGACATCATGTATGAGCACTGCTTCAAGAGATCGGCGGCCTGAAATACGTAGTCAGTTAAGCCCGGTCAGAACGGCGATAACTGGTTTTACGGGTGAAAAGATATGGCCTGTGGGGCAAATACGACTACTAGTTATCATTGGAAATGAAGAACACTCCGCGACGGCCTGGATGGAAATCATGGTGATCAAATCTCCCTCGCCATACAACGGCATTATCGGAAGACCGGGGATATCACGGCTATGCGCGCAGTCGTCTACAGCGCACGTGATGCTTAAATTCCCAGTGGAAGGTGGTATTGTTACTCTTTACAATGCCACTGTAACGCATAGAGAATGTAACACGATTACATGCGAAACGCACCGATACTGACGTGCGCAACCAAAGTTCCAAATCGAAGGTTGCAATTCACCCCAATACCCGAACAGGAAATATCCATCGGAGGGTCATTGTCGGACAACGGCAAAGCAGCTGTGTGTGCACTCTTACAAAAGAACTTAGACATTTTTGCATGGTAGCCAAAACACATGACCGGGGTACCACGTTCAATCACAGAACATAAGCTGAGAATCCACCGGATACTCACCAATACGCCGTAAGAAGCGCGCCAAACCCCGAGAGCGCAAGCGATTCTCGCGTAAGTACACAAGCTTGTGGACGCGGGGATTATGCGTGAAGTCTACTACCATGACTGGCTTTCTAACCCAGTAATGGTCAAAAAGAGCGACGGTAGCTGGCGAATGTGCATGGACTTTGTGGAAAACTAGAAGGGGGGGTTGAATAGTTTTACCAATTTAAAACTTCCTTTTAAATATTTAGATCGACTTATGTCAATCCATTTGATTGTTTATGTTGGACGTTGATAGATGGATATATAAACGTGAAATGAAATATAAAGAGTAAGAAGCACATCACCACAACACAAGTTATTTATAGTGGTTCGGCTACAAGGACATCTTCCTTGCCCTACTCCACTCCCCGAGTCACCTACTCGAGAGTTCGTAAGCACTACACCAACTCCTTGTGGCGGAGAAGCCTTCACAATGTCGCTTAACCTTTTTCCGGTACAAAGCTAAATACCAAGTTCTTTCACACCAAGGCGAACCACACCTAACACAACGTCGCCTACCCTTTATACGGTGCTAGGCTAACCACCGAGTTCTTTCACACCTTAGGAGAACTAATCCTATCACAACGTCCCCTACCCTTTATTAGGTACTAGGCTAAGCACCTTAGTTCTTTCACACCTTAGGTGAACTACACCTTCACGACAACAACACCTAATCTCAAGGAGATCTACTCCTTGTTACAACACCATCAAGGATATCACCATCCTTGGATCTAAACAAATACTATATGTATAACGATGCACCTCATCGATTATACGACCTAAGCATTCTTCCCAAATGCTACTTGATTTGATCCTTTGGCATCCTTCACTAATGCCTTTGACACAACGCTTGGCACCCTTCACTAATGCCTTCGTCTTGACACCTTTAGCATCCTTCACTAATTCTTTTGACACAACGTTTGGCACCCTTCACTAATGCCTTCGTCTTGACACCTTTAGCATCCTTCAATAATGCTTTGACACGGATGATGAGCACCTTTCACTAATGCTTTCATCTTGAAACTTTCGGCATTCTTCACTAATGCCTTCAACCCAACATCTATGGAGAAAGGAAGAACTATCAACAAGAGAACCTTAGTATTCTTGATGATGACGAAGCATGGCAACTCATGGACTTGAGCTTGCACGTCTTCAAGAGGTGGTGATCTCTCCTTTAAGAGGAACCTAGTAGATCACACAAAAACAAAATACAAACTACATAGATCACTTAGATCTGAGGTTAGAGGGTTAGAATACTTTGGGGAAGTATGTGTGAAAAACCATGTGTAGAGAGAAAGAAATGGCTCTCTATTTATAGAGAAAATTCTCATCTGTTCCCCGGATCCCACGGATCCCTACCACAAGGGATCCGGCTAGCACAAAGCTAGGGATCTGTGGTCCGCTCCTCTTTGCCCATGGGTATTTTTGGTTATGGGTCATGGGTCATGGGTTATGGGTTGATCCATGGTTTTCTTTCTAGATACAATGAACTTGGTTAAGTGGTATATATAAAACCATGGGTTATGGGTCAAAACCATTTGCTAGTATTTTACCCATTTAGTATATACTTGTATTTACCCATTTTAGCATACACTTAGTTTTTACCCATTTTAGTATACTTAGTTTAAGTATATGTTTAACCCAATATGTAAACACTAGTTGTTGTACATATGTATCTAAATCATAAAATCACTTATACTTGTTTTAGTGTTTTATGTGACAACTTAATTGTGTTAGAAAACTATTGACTCAAACTATTTACGTACTCTATTTGTTTCGTTAAAATGATTTTACTTTTGTTATCGACAAAACATTAGAAGATCGTAAAATATAAATAAACGTTTTTTCGGCTTATTTGTATTAACAATCTCCCCCTTTTTGTTGATGACAAAACATAAAATTATTTTAAGGAAAAAGCTAAAATTCGTAAAAATTTGAATTTGTAGTTTTTACTTTCTTCTCCCCTTTTTTCAAACAAAAAGTCTTAAAAGAAACTAACACAATTTTTATAAGAAAAAAAATGTAAAAATGTAAAGAGAGCAAGTGATGGAATGGTACTCGTCTTAACTCCCCTTGACGAGTCCATCCCTATGTAAGGGCGTCAAGGACATAACGTAAAATAAACTAATTGTGTTTGCAACTAAGTTTGCAAATGGTTCGTCTAAGTGACGAGAATGTGCTCCCCCTTGAATATTGCAATGTTGCAATGGGGTGTCATGAAGTGTTAATCCAAAAATGAATTAAGTTGCAAATGATTTTACAATGTCGTTTGACACAAAGCTCCCCCTAGCTTTATGGTGTCAATATCTTCATGTGTATTTTGAATAACTACAAAACAAAGGTTAGAAGAACAAGAGTATAGTGCATAATTTTCTGCAAAAGAGACTCAAGTTAGTATAAATTTGTGCTCCTGTACCACGGATCCCACGGTTCCCTTTAAGAAGGGATCCGTCTAGTTATCTCGAAGGGATCCGGCTATCTGTTGACAGTATCTTCAGCAGTGAAGAAATGTCAAGGAATGTTATTTTGAGAGAATGAGATATATGAACAATATATCAAGAACAACACAAAATAATCATAGCATATAAGTATTCATTCAATAAAACAAGAGATACACCACCAAATCTCTAAAAACTAAGAGAATGAACTAGCCCAACATGTGCTACTAATGCTAACAATTTACCCCAAACTTAAGATTCGATGAAAAGCTTAATGATTTTTAATGATGAGAAGAGTTTTCCTCAGCATTTTGAGCTTGTAGTTCATGTATCAATTTATCTACTTCATGTATCATTCTTTCCCTATGTTTACAATGATCACAATCCTTGTTATGGTTTTGATTTTCTTGAAGTGAAAATTCAAGTGAAGTGGGTTGAGGATCTTCAAATGGTTGTGAGGTGGTTCTAAGCACTAATGATGTTGGTTGTGTGTTTGGTTTAGTAGGATTAGGTGACGAAATCCTAGTGAGAACACTCTTCTTCTTAAATGGTTTCCTTGGTGTGGGAGAGATCCTACCATTGGTGGACATAACCGAAGATGATCCGGTTGAGGAAACTTCTTGTGTGATTCTAGTGATCTTCTTGGGTGGTCTTAGAGTGGATGAGTTAGCACTAGGGGCTTTAGTCATGGTGATGATGGTACAAGTAAGAACTTCTTGGATATGATTGAGAGTGATGGTTTTAATCCTAAGATTATTTGGTTTATTGAAGGATGATTTGAATGAGAAAAATTAAATTATTGACCACTTAGAGGAATAGGCATGCTCTTGGGGTTTTGATCAGTTCTAGGAGGATAATTAATGAATTCTAAAGGTGGTTTAGAAAACCAAGAGGTGTTTTGAATATGGAAGCTGATTTTTGCTTTCTGTACTTACGGATCCCGGATCCTCTCAGCAGGATCCACCGGTTAAGAACCAGGGATCCGTGGGAACAGACAGGGCTTATATGAAATCATTATTATTAATGGATTTCAAGGTTTTTGACTCAGTTTGAAGTCTCTAGCTGTTGGAAGTCTTAACTATAAGTAATGGTGTTTGATGACTAAAGTGTTCTTTGGCTTATAAAGAAAAGATCTTGGAAATTTGCATTTAAGACTTAATCCACTAATGTTCTTGGAAATGTGATGATTAACATGCACAAGGTTGAGATTCAGAGTTTCACTGATCTAGGAACTCATTTAAGATGAGATGGAGTGTTTGAGTTAGGAAGATGAGTTGAAATGATTGTTTTAGCTATGTTTGACATAAACTGTCACACGGATCCCACGGTTCCTTCCTTGAAGGGATCCGGCTAGGCTAATCCTAGGGATCCGGCTCTCAGCAGTTATGACAGGTTTGAAATGATGTTTCTAGGAGCTAAAACCTATCTTATTTTGAATGTTTCAGTTTTCCTAAAGGTTTAGGATGAAAGGGTACTTGAATGATTAGAGGTAATAAGTGTTGTAGCAAATGATTGCTTTTTATGAAAGGGGGATGGGACAAGATGACTATCAATGGTTGTCTAAGGATAACATTAAGAGTTATTAAGGTGTCAAGTCATAATAAATGATCCTAGTGATCAGATTTAGGCTTGAGGTGATATTAAGAAAAATTCTTAAAAACTACAAAAATTGAAAACTAATTTTTGTCTTATCTTGAGATATAAAAGACTAGAAGCAATTTCCTAAAATTGCTTAGCTTATCTTCTTAAGTGTTTTGAGAGGTGAGAAATATTTTGTGAGTAGTCGAAGCGGAAATATGGTGAGTTTAGATGTGTTGATAAAATAAGACTAAGATCTTAAGTAAGCCTTTAGTGAGTCTAAGCCTTTCTCATCCTAGAAGTGGACTTAGTTGGGTTCTAAAATCATATGCTAAGCTAATGTGATGTTATCTAGAAAGCAGTTTTGATGTATTGAATGTTGTATTGCTGATCTGATGTCACGGATCCCACGGTTCCCTCAAGGGAGGGATCCGGCTAGGCTAATCCTAGGGATCCGGCATCTGCAGATCAGAACTGTCACACCCCCAATTTACCTGTTTTGCAGCGGAATGGAATTCCTGGGGATAGACTGTCATAGCACCACAATCACAGTTACATTGAACGACCTAAAGTGTCGTTTAAAAACACATCGTTGGATATTTAATAAAAACATTCAGAGTACAACATCGGTCCCAAAAGTTTAGAAAGTTTGCGGAAATACAAATATATTACAAATCCAAACGATGTTTTGAAATAAAGTGCCATAATGTACAATGCTATAAGTCGACGCCGCGACTCAAAAGGTGGTTCCTTAACCATGCCATGCGTATGTCTTAGTTACCTGAAAATACATTGCTAAAACGGTCAACAATAATGTTGGTGAGAAATCATAGGTTTAAGTAAATGTTTTATACGACTACACAAGTATAGACCATGCATGACAATCAAGTCAATGTAAAATGTTACAATTGCAATAAGTCCATGACACCGAAACTAGACTGTTCATAATGTAATGTATGCCCCTGCAGAGTGTTTGCCAGACAACTCCGTAATGTTATTAAATGAAATGCATCCGTTTGCCTAGTTGGGATTCACCAACCCGGATGGAGGCGTCACCCTCGATAGATCTATCCACTCATCCTCGCTTCAAAGATTAACGGTTCATGTTCAGGTAATGGGGACTTTCAAATTGGCAAATGCGGTAACTTAAGCAATGTAATATGAATTTAACATACTTGGTATCGTACAAAAAAAATGTAGTGCAATGTATTCTCCCCCGTGGGTTTGAAAATAATCGAAAGCATGTAAAACGGGGCTATGAAAACTCACTTGGTAAACTGGAATGATGACAAGAGTGAGTACACCGAGGTATAATGTGATGCTTTAATCGGGACCTATTACCAATGATATGATATGTAATGAGTTGCAATGTAATGTTATGCATGCATTTCGTATGTTATTTATACCATTTGCGAGTTTTGGAAATATTACTTATCGTTGAAAAATGCTCTTTTGACGTCTTGACCCTTCAAAAATCACTTTACAAGTTTTTACGTCAAAATGTCATCCTACAATGGTTTTATAATGATTTATGGTGAAATTTTCACTTTTCGTCGAAAAACAATGTCGTCGGAATTTTCTTGAAAGTGACAAAAATGGCTTTGGAAAACTAGTCGTAAAACGGTGTACGTCGATCGTTAGAGAACGAACTCGACGGTTTTGGAAAGTTTGTATCGATATCTAAAAGTTTCAGTTCAGGAGTTTTCGTCCAAAAGGTCTCAAACATAAAGATAATAAGGGTTAAAGATGGTGGTTTTGGCTAATTGTTGTGCAGAAAAATGAGTTTCGGCCAAGTTTGAACATCCGTAATTAATTTATAACAACTCCACTTATACAAACGGTTGATTGTTTTGAAAAATATGCTCGGTGAACTTGATTTTTTTAGAAGACAATTCGTTCCAAAAAGTTTCACAACCTCGTTAAAAACAGCCCTCAACAGGGACGCATTACAAAGTAATACTTTGTATCGTAAAAATTAATATAGTTTTTCAGAAAATAATAGTTACGGCAACTTTATGAAAACGTGCATATCTTTGTCGTTTCAAATCCGTTTCTACGATAATACGTCCCTTAGCTTCAGATCAAAGTATACTAATATATTTTTTTGACAAGTCGAAATAATTTGTGAAGCTTAAGGCTCGTTTTGACCCTAACAATGTAAAATGATGTGAAATTTGAGAAAACTATAATTTTCGTCCCAAACTTGTAAAATCCATAACTTTCTCGTTATAACTCCGTTTTATTCCGTGCGCAACGGATTCGTTTTAAAGTATATTTTCTAAATATCAAGGCCAAAATGTCGTGCCTACTGTCGGTTTTTCCAGAAAATCAAAATAAGGACAGAACGTAATTTATACTTATCGAAAATAGTTTTTCTCGGACAAAACCTATTCTAATCCCTTCAAATCAACTCCAAAGCTAATCTAATCCTACCATACACCTTCTTAGGGTGTCATGGGTTCCTAATCATCATCAAGACCAAAGTATATCAAGGGGATAATTATAGGATGACCAAATATATTTATATATACTAAAAATCATGTAAAATGGTATAAATCACATATGTCTTGCATGTTGCTCCAAAAATGAAAAGATACATATGTAATGAAAAGGAAACATAACAAATGATAGAAACATGCTTACAAGTGAATATGATGAGGTGCAAAGAACAAGGTTAAACCTAAACACTCTTGGTTTTTATTTCAAAACCTTATAAAGAGTGTGATTCTAGATTGTTTATAACTTGAACTTGAGAAAATTTTGTGATCCCTTTGTATCTCCTTCTATGGCCGGTTTTTGGAGATGAGAAAGAACCAAGAGAGATTTTTTTCTTACTTGAATTATTTGTGATAGTTGAGTGAAATGAAAGAGTAGACTTAAGTAGTGTAAAAATCTATATAATCAACACACCATACCAACATTTATTACTACCCTCCCCCTTGGTCGGCCAAGGGGGGAGGGATTTGTAGATATTATTATTTTTTTTTTTTATATATAATGTATAAGTATGTATAATTTGTTAAAAATGGATATGTAAGTAAATGTGTAGATAATTGTAACTTGTAAGGTAATGTGTACATTAGGTAAAAGAGATTTTTAATAGATCAAAATAGAATGTAATGAGATAATAAAAATTGTAAAAATACATTCCTTGTGAAATTTGAGTGATAAAATAATTATCGTATAGTTTTTAAGAAAAACGTCGTAATAATATAACTTTAACGATTTATGTACCAAATAAATTTAAAACACTAGGAAAACTCAAAATATAGTTTTTATAACCTAAATATAAGTATAAAAATATATTGGGATCATTTTTGAAAGTAACGGATTAAATGTTAAAAATAATAACTCACGCGATAACGTTTATTAAATATAAAATTACGCGTTAAATGTGAAATGAAATGACATGAATGAATTAATATGATGCAAATGATGCAAATGAAATGTAGACTAATCTTAGTCCATATGAAATGTTCGTGATGATATGATCATGAATTCGCCGCTAAACCTTAAAGGTTACGCGAATTTGGAACACGTAAACCAAGTTTACGATAAATGTTGAAATAGTGAGACAAGAATTGTTTCGAGAAATGACCTGAAAGTACGGGTTGTCACATTCGCCCATCCAAAAAGGAATTCAGTCCCTGAATTCAATCGTTGTTAGGTCTAACGGTGTCGGTGAAAAGATGAGGATACTTGCGCGTCAATACACGATTCTTCCCCGCTTCCCAAGTAAACTCGGACCTCTTCGAGAATTCCAGCGAACTTTCACGATAGAATACGAAACTTTCTGTTTCAACCGCTGACCTCGCGGTCCATGATTTCTACAGTGTCCTCCACAAAATTGAGTTTGTCGTCAAGCTGAATTTCGTCCAATGGAATAACGAGCGATTCGTCCGAAAGACACTTCTTCAGGTTTGAAACGTGAAACGTGTTGTGTACATGACTAAGTGCTGGTGGAAGATCAAGTCGATAAGCTCCTAGGGACCAACTCTGCTCAAAATCTTGAATGGTCCAATGTACCTCGGGTTTAACTTTCCACGCTTTCCAAATCGTTACACCGCCCTTCCAAGGCGATACTTTCAACATAACTTTGTCGCCCACTTGAAATTCCAATGCTTTGCGTCCTAACATCGCCAGAAACTCTTTCGGCCGGCTCCTTGCAGCTTCGAGTCTATCTCAATTTGAACTATCTTTTCCGTTGTTTCCGTACCATTTCGGACCGTTGAGTTGTGCGTCTCCAGACCTCGCCCAACAAACGGTGATCGGCACTTTCGACCATAGAGTGCCTCAATGGTGCCATCTTTATATTGGTGTGATAACTATTGTTGTACGAGAATTCTATCAATGGCAAATGGTTAACCCAACCATTTCCAAAATCAATTACACATGCCCTCAGCATATCTTCTAACGTTTGAATGGTCCTTTCACTTTGACCGTCGGTTTGTGGGTGATACGCTGTGCTCATCTCTAATCTGGTTCCGAATGAATCTTGCAATGAATTCCAAAAGTTTGAAGTGAATCGACTATCTCTGTCGGAAATGATAGAAATTGGTGCACCGTGCCTCGAGACTATTTCTTTGACATAAAGTCTAGTGAGTTGTTCCATGGAATAAGTCTCTCTAATTGGTATGAAATGGGCTGATTTGGTAAGGCGATCAACAATTACCCAAATAGCGTCGTAACCTCCCGATGTCTTAGGAAGTTTCGTAACAAAGTCCATTGTAATGCGTTCCCATTTCCATTGAGGAATTTCTGGTTGTTGGAGTAATCCTGACGGCTTCTGATATTCGACTTTTACCTTAGAGCAGGTAAGGCATTTGCTAACGCGACGTGGCAATTTCGCTTTCATGTTCGGCCACCAATAAAGCTTCTTAAGATCTTGATACATCTTATCAGATCCTGGGTGAATAGAATACTTTGACTTATGCGACTCATGCATAATCAATTCCCGTATTCCGCCATACAATGGAACCCACATTCTATCCTTGAAACATAATACTCCATCTGCTCTCTTTACAAAACCATTTGTGCTTTCGGGCATACCATAAAGCTTTTCACTTGGTCGATTTTCCTCCTTAAGTGCTTCGACTTGTGCTTCGTGAATTTTCGATGGTAAAGGCGAATTAATCGTCATTCCCAATGATCGAACTCTTAAAGGTTTAGGCCTCTCTTTCCGACTAAGAGCATCAGCCACAACATTGGCTTTTCCCGGGTGATACTTGATTTCACAATCATAGTCGCCGAGTAACTCCAACCAACGACGTTGCCTCATATTAAGCTCCTTTTGATCAAGAATATATTGCAAACTCTTGTGGTCAGAAACACTGCACTTTGTACCGTAGAGTAGTAGTCTCCAAATCTTGAGCGCGAAAACTACGGCTCCTAACTCGAGATCATGAGTGGTGTAGTTCTTCTCATGAACCTTAAGTTGTCGAGAAGCATACGCTATCACCTTCTCGCTTTGCATTAAAACAGCCCCAAGTCCTTTATGCGCGGCGTCACAATATACAACGAAGTTCTCAATTCCTTCGGGTAGTGCCAAAATTGGCGCACTGCGCAAAGCTTTTGCTTCAACAACCAAAAGCAAATTCTTGTTTCTTTCCCCATTCATACTTCTTGTTTTTCTGTGTCAACTTGGTCAACGGTCTAGCTATCTTCGAAAAACCTTCGATGAACCTTCGGTAATACCCGGCTAGTCCTAGAAATTGTCGAATTTCGTAGGATTTGTTGGTAGCCCAATATTTCACGGCTTCAATCTTTGCGGGATCAACTTGTAGTCCATGACTATCAATGACGTGACCAAGAAATTGCACTTTGTGGTTCCAAAAATCACACTTCGAGAATTTGGCATACAACTTCTCATTCTTGAGTAGCCTTAAAATCGTCCTTAAATGCTCTTCGTGCTCCTCTTTGCTCTTTGAGTAGATCAATATGTCGTCGATGAACACTATAACAAACTTGTCCAAATACGGTTTACAAACTCTATTCATGAGATCCATGAATACCGCAGGTGCATTAGTCAATCCGAACGGCATCACTTGAAACTCGTGAATGACCGTAGCGTGTTCTAAACGCTGTTTTCGGAATATCCTCTTCCCGAACTCGAAGTTGATGATAACCCGACCGGAGATCAATCTTGGAATAAATACTAGAACCTTGCAACTGATCGAACAAGTCATCAATTCGGGGAGTGGGTAACGATTCTTCACCGTTAACTTGTTCAATTCTCTATAATCTATGCACATCCTGAAGGATCCATCCTTCTTCTTCACAAACAACCGCGCTCCCAAGGCGAGGAACTCGGCTTAATGAATCCTTTGTCTAGAAGTTCCTGCAATTGATTAGACAACTCTTGCATTTCGGATGGTGCTAGACGGTACGGTGCTCGCGCAATCGGGGCAGCTCCGGGCACTAAGTCAATATGAAATTCTACTTGGCGTCGGTGGAAGTCCCGTAAGTCCTCTGGGAAAGACTTCAGAAAATTCTCGGACAATTGGTACATCTTCAAGTCGCTTCTCCTCTGACTTTTTCTCAGTTACATGGGCTAAGAAAGCAAAACAACCTTTCTTTATGTACTTCTCCGTTTTGATACTCGATATGATACTAAGTCTAGTTCCACATCGTTCCCCACGAATAATCAAAGTTTCGCGTATAAGGAAGATGAACAACTTTTTCGTCACAAATGATCTTTTGCACGATGTTTAGATAACCAATCCATGCCGATGACGACGTCGAAACTACCAAGCTCTACGGGCATAAGGTCTATGTTGAAGGGATGATTAAGAAAATTGAATGTGCAACCGCGGACAATGGTGTTGGTGCTAACTAAGTTACCATTAGCTAATTCAACGATGTATGATATGTCTAATGTGGTTGGTTTAATGTTGAGCAAAGGTGCAAATGCAATGGACACAAAACTTTTATCGGCACCCGAATCAAATAAAACTGAAGCATAACGATTATTGAGAAGAGCGCACTAAGTTATAACATTCGGGTCCTCCCTATCTTCTCCGCCTCCTATGACGTAAACCCTTCCTTGTGCCATACCTCCTTGATTCGGATTTCCTTGATTTCTTCCCTTTTTACATTCATACTTGTAGTGTCCACGTTCCCCGCAACCAAAACATGTAACTTGTGGCGACTTGCAATCCCTAGTTCGGTGACCAACTTTCTTGCAATTCTCACATGGATCAGGACATCGACCCGGATTGTGATGACTCAAACACCTATTACACTTCGGCAAAACCCCCGAATACCCTTTTCCTTCCTTTTGACCCGCAACATAAGCCTTAGCAACCTCTTGCCTCTTGGGTGGTTGTTGAGTAGCATTTCTACCCCTGGTTTTGTCCCACTTCCGTTTGTTATTGTTGCTATTGTTGTTGTTGTAGTTGGCTCGGTTATTGTTGTTATTGAAGCGGTTGATGGGGTTGTTGTTTCGGTTGGTGTTGGTGTACTTACCTCTCTTCACCACTTGTGCCATCAACTCGAGTCACTTTCGAATAGCTTCCTCAATCGTTTGTGGATCAAACGAAGTCACATCTCCTTGAATAACCTCGGGAAGTCCTCCGATAAAAGCCTCTAGCAACTTCTCGTTGTCCGGTACCATAGACGGGCATAACGCGGCCAATTCCTGGAATCTCCGAATGTAAGTGTCAATATCGTACCCAATCGTTACTAATTCATAGAACTCTGTCTCCAACTTTTTCACTTCCGTACGAGGACAAAACTTCTTAGTCACCAAACCTTTAAATTGCTCCCAAGTAAGCTTGAAAGCATTCTCCATTCCAATCGGTTGAGCATATGAATTCCACCATGACAATGCTCCATCGAGTAATGTACTCGTAGCAAATTTGACCTTACTATCATCCGGAAAGTTACAAAGCAAAAACACTGACTCCAATTTTTCAAACCATCGAACCATGGTAGGCTCCCTGGTACCTCGAAACTTAGTGGGATCTCCACTTTTGAAATCCTTGTAAGAACAGTTCTTAACTCCAGATCCTCCTACATTGCCGATGCGTAAAGCCTAGCAAATAGCAGCAGCGACCTCAGCCCAAGCGCCAGCAGCCATTTTCCCTTTCGACTCTTAGGGCATTAGCTATGCTATCATTCACCAACTTTTGAATAGCTGCTTGGGTCATTTCAGCTGTGGCTTTCTTAGGCGCCATAACTCTTCAAAATCACGAGATGAAACAATCATGAGAACTCGTAAGTAGAAACAACCATCATAAAAATATATCCACAACCACAACATGCATAAAGTAAATGGAATCACAACGGAACAATAACGAAATATCACAAATATAATCACAACACACGTGGATAATATACATGAAAATTTCGGCCTACATGGACCGATATCATAGATAATAACAACCATTCCTACATAGTAGAGTCAATACTTGATACATTTGTTTGTACAACAACCAAAATACAACAAGTTCTTTAAACTACGTCACACACCTCGTGACTAGGATAATAATGGTCAAAACTATACATGACAAAAGTCTACATAAGGCACCTCATGGTGCTCACGCTCGATCCTGAAGATCACGAACTGAGTAGTCAAACTAGCCACCAAACTCCTCAGCTCCCAATCGACCCGCAAAAGAAGCAATACTCTCCCCGTCCTCTAACGCCTATTCTCAATACTCGATGTGACAAATCAATAGAAACCCTGCCTAATACTAGGCCCTCGACCTCCTCCGCAATGGTCTCAACCACCATCTACACCGACAGTTCCTCCAACCGTCGCGACAAACTATCTATCTCCGGATCTGCCGACTATCAATACGGGCTCCTAACGCCTCGGTAGAAGGGTCGGCTGAAGCAAGCCTTAGAGCTCTACTTTAACTCGAACCTAACAGGGTGGCTCGGGTTCAGAGATGGTGGTGTCGGGATGTCAAAACGAGCACGCTTTTGAGCGGCAAGTCGATGCAGCAAAGGATCCCTAAGAAAATACGATGAGGATGGTGATGATGGTGGTGCTAGTAATGGTGATGGTGGGTGCAACGGTCATGAGTGGGCTAACATGAGGAGTGGGTGCGACTTCACCCTCCTCAAAGGGTTCGATCTCGTGTCGGTCAAAATAGGTGGAAAGGCTGGAGTAGAGCCAATGGAAGATACGATCTCGGTGGAGTGTGATGAAACATCATCCATGATAGGGTTATCGGGACATCATCCGAGCTAGAGTCCGATGATATGGTGATGGGATGTGAATCCGAAGACATGTCTGTGACAACCGATGTGAAATAAAAGTAAATAACTCGAATAAAGTGTAAGTGAATCCGCATAAAAAGTGAATATGCACTATGATGAAATGATGAGATGCTATGATAATGTAGCTATAGTCTAGGGTCAATGATGCAACCTAGTTCTCTATAATTGTAGCTCTGGTACCAATCTGTCACACCCCAATTTACTTGTTTTGCGGAATGGAATTCTGGGATAGACCGTCATAGCACCACAATCAAGTTATTGAACGACCTAAAGTGTCGCTTTAAAAACACATCGTTGGATATTTAATAAAACATTCAGAGTACAACATCGGTCCCAAAAGTTTAGAAAGTTTGCGGAAATACAAATATATTACAAATCCAAACGATGTTTTGAAATAAAGTGCCATAATGTACAATGCTATAAGTCGACGCCGCGACTCAAAAGGTGGTTCCTTAACCATGCCATGCGTATGTCTTAGTTACCTGAAAATACATTGCTAAAACGGTCAACAATAATGTTGGTGAGAAATCATAGGTTTAAGTAAATGTTTTATACGACTACACAAGTATAGACCAGGCATGACAATCAAGTCACGTAAAAATGTTACAATTGCTATAAGTCCATGACACCGAAACTAGACTGTTCATAATGTAATGTATGCCCCTGCAGAGTGTTTGCCAGACAACTCCGTAATGTTATTAAATGAAATGCATCCGTTTGCCTAGTTGGGATTCACCAACCCGGATGGAGGCGTCACCCTCGATAGATCTATCCACTCATCCTCGCCCCAAAGATTAACGGTTCATGTTCCAGTAATGGGGACTTTCAAATTGGCAAATGCGGTAACTTAAGCAATGTAATATGAATTTAACATACTTGGTATCGTACAAAAAATGTAGTGCAATGTATTCTCCCCCGTGGGTTTGAAAATAATCGAAAGCATGTAAAACGGGGCTATGAAAACTCACTTGGTAAACTGGAATGATGACAAGAGTGAGTACACCGAGGTATAATGTGATGCTTTAATCGGGACCTATTACCAATGATATGATATGTAATGAGTTGCAATGTAATGTTATGCATGCATTTCGTATGTTATTTATACCATTTGCGAGTTTTGAAAATATTACTTATCGTTGAAAAATGCTCTTTTGACGTCTTGACCCTTCAAAAATCACTTTACAAGTTTTTACGTCAAAATGTCATCCTACAATGGTTTTATAATGATTTATGGTGAAATTTTCACTTTTCGTCGTAAAACAATGTCGTCGGAATTTTCTTGAAAGTGACAAAAATGGCTTTGGAAAACTAGTCGTAAAACGGTGTACGTCGATCGTTAGAGAACGAACTCGGCGGTTTTGGAAAGTTTGTATCGATATCTAAAAGTTTCAGTTCAGGAGTTTTCGTCCAAAAGGTCTCGAACATAAAGATAATAAGGGTTAAAGATGGTGGTTTTGGCTAATTGTTGTGCAGAAAAATGAGTTTCGGCCAAGTTTGAACATCCGTAATTAATTTATAACAACTCCGCTATACAAACGGTTGATTGTTTTGAAAAATATGCTCGGTGAACTTGATTTTATTAGAAGACAATTCGTTCCAAAAAGTTTCACAACCTCGTTAAAAACAGCCCTCAACAGGGGACGTTCATAGCCTACCGTAACACTTGTATCAAAAATAATATAGTTTTTCGAAAATAATAGTTACGGCAAATTTATGAAAACGTGCGTATCTTAGTCGTTTCAAATCCGTTTTCTACGATATATACGCCCTCTTAGCTTCAGTAACAAAGTATACTAATATATTTTTGACAAGTCGAAATAATTGTGAAGCTTAAGGCTGCTTTTGACCAACAATGTAAAAACAGCATGCTGAAATTTCTTTAAAACTATAATTTTAGTCGTCCAAACTTGTAAAATCCACAACTTTCTCGTTATAACTCCGTTTTATTCCGTTCAAGCGGCCACGGATTCGTTTTAAAGTATATTTTCTAAATATCAAGGCCAAAATGTCGTGCCTACTGTCGGTTTTTCCAGAAAATCAAAATAAGGACAGAACGTAATTTATACTTATCGAAAATAGTTTTTCTCGGACAAAACCTATTCTAATCCCTTCAAATCAACTCCAAAGCTAATCTAATCCTACCATACACCTTCTTAGGGTGTCATGGGTTCCTAATCATCATCAAGACCAAAGTATATCAAGGGGATAATTATAGGATGACCAAATATATTTATATATACTAAAAATCATGTAAAATGGTATAAATCACATATGTCTTGCATGTTGCTCCAAAAATGAAAAGATACATATGTAATGAAAAGGAAACATAACAAATGATAGAAACATGCTTACAAGTGAATATGATGAGGTGCAAGTAACAAGGTTAAACCTAAACACTCTTGGTTTTTATTTCAAAACCTTATAAAGAGTGTGATTCTAGATTGTTTATAACTTGAACTTGAGAAAATTTTGTGATCCCTTTGTATCTCCTTCTATGGCCGGTTTTTGGAGATGAGAAAGAACCAAGAGAGATTTTTTTCTTACTTGAATTATTTGTGATAGTTGAGTGAAATGAAAGAGTAGACTTAAGTAGTGTAAAAATCTATATAATCAACACACCATACCAACATTTATTACTACCCTCCCCCTTGGTCGGCCAAGGGGGGAGGGATTTGTAGATATTATTTTTTTTTTTTTATATATAATGTATAAGTATGTATAATTTGTTAAAAATGGATATGTAAGTAAATGTGTAGATAATTGTAACTTGTAAGGTAATGTGTACATTAGGTAAAAGAGATTTTTAATAGATCAAAATAGAATGTAATGAGATAATAAAAATTGTAAAAATACATTCCTTGTGAAATTTGAGTGATAAAATAATTATCGTATAGTTTTTAAGAAAAACGTCGTAATAATATAACTTTAACGATTTATGTACCAAATAAATTTAAAACACTAGGAAAACTCAAAATATAGTTTTTATAACCTAAATATAAGTATAAAAATATATTGGGATCATTTTTGAAAGTAACGGATTAAATGTTAAAAATAATAACTCACGCGATAACGTTTATTAAATATAAAAATTACGCGTTAAATGTGAAATGAAATGACATGAATGAATTAATATGATGCAAATGATGCAAATGAAATGTAGACTAATCTTAGTCCATATGAAATGTTCGTGATGATATGATCATGAATTCGCCGCTAAACCTTAAAGGTTACGCGAATTTGGAACACGTAAACCAAGTTTACGATAAATGTTGAAATAGTGAGACAAGAATTGTTTCGAGAAATGACCTGAAAGTACGGGTTGTCACAAGAACCAACACAGAACCTACACAGAAATGATGCGCAGTTTATGCACACTAGTAAATCCACAGATAAACAGTAGAAACAAGCATGTTTATCACAAAACACTAGTTAAAAACAATATCCAAGTAATCATAAACCTAAAGAGCTAAAATGTAATCATTTAAACATAAGATAAAGAAAACAAGCACAATCCTATTGTCTCTTTCGTCAATCCTTTCTTTTTCTTTTTGACGGCTTAGTGAGGTTGTATGCGAGGTTTTGAATCATGCCCCTCAATTGCTTAAATTCCGCGGTCTCGCTTGGAATGGTCGGAAGTTGTTTGTGGTATTCAAGGATTTCCAACTTGATGTTGGCTACGGTGACATCTTCTTCATCTTCTTCTTCTTCATCGGCCGAGGAGTCCGAGAGAGCTTCCGGTTGCAGTCTATTGACCGTGAACCGTTTAGAGGGTCGTTTGGTAAGAGGTACCATGACGTGGTCGGAAAGATAATGATCATCGTTGATAGGAGATGGTTGCAATGTACCAACATACTTACAAAGTCGTGTTAGGAGCATACCATACGGAAGTACCATGTTGGAAACTTTGAATACCCCAACCATTCTCCTTACCACGTAATAGGCAAGATTAAATGGCCTTTGATGGATAAGACAATAGATCATTTGCACAAGACATGCGTTTGGATGATCTTTGTTTCCAACTAGGCTAATGACATTTTCCCTAAGGATTTCTTCCCATTTTCTAAACATGGGGTGCATTTCGGAAAGTTCCATTTGAAAGGGATTACGGTGAATGAGCTTCTTGTTTCGGTCGAGACGGGATTGGTTGGTTCTTATTTTGAAAATAGTGTCCCGGATGGTTTCGGGTTCATCAATAGGAGTGTTATAGAGAGGCTTAAGATCAAGTGCAAGGTTTTGAGCGTTAATTGCCCAATCTTGAGAGTACATACAAATTCCTTCACAAGGAATGCGAAGAGTTTGAGCAAAGGTGTTGAGAGGAAGAGTGAAGTTTTGTTTATTGATGATGAAAGTGATTGAAATGCTATCATCGACGTTTTGAATGATCCTAAAGCTTTTGTAATATTCAAAAATGAAAACCGGACAAATTTGTTCATCTATGTCAAGGAGACAATCAAAGTTGATTGTCGAGAAAACTTGTCGAATGTCGGTATCTTCAAGGAAACATTCCTTGACTACACGACCTTCGTGGATAAGTCGCTTTACAAGGCTTTTGAAAATTTTACGGTCGGTTTTGGTCAATCCCTTTTACGATAGTAATGAGTAAGGTAGTGGACGGTGTCATGATGATCTTGTTGAGTAGCTTTGGGCATGGTTGGTCCTAAAAATACAAATTTTCCAATTAGGTAAAGTTAGTTGGGATGGGTTTATGGTTTTGATTTGTATTAACAATGTTGTGAACACAATGTGATTTTGTTAAAAGCCCCTTTTCATGATTAATTTAAAGAGCCCTAATTAAATTAATTGATTAAAAATTAAGAAACCATAAACCCTAGGATGAGGATGATGAAAATTAGAACAAGTTAAGGTAATTACTTACAATGATGTTCTAGGAAGGGATACTTGAGAGTATGGAAGCTAATGAGGATGGATTCAGAGCTTAGTCGTTTGGTGTTATGTGAATAGAGGGAAAAAAGATCAAGTGTGAATTTTTGAAAGCGATAGTTGAGTTCTTGGGTCCACGGTTCCCTCCTAGGATCCTTTTGTATTTGGGATCCGCTAGTACAACTAGAGGGATCCGGCTACGGGAACGAAAAGGAGTTGTTTGGTATTATTTTTGTAGTAGGCTTATAAATTAGCTTGCCCAAAAAATGGAGGTATTTGATGAGGATTGTTTTTGAATGATGATTTTCGATGAATTACATATCGAGGGTTCATATGTGATGACGCCGTTAGTTTGACGAAAAAATAATATCATCCCCTATGTTGAAAAAGACTAAAGGTGACGAAAGAGACTTCTAATGATGTTAGTGATTAGTTAAGGAAAGATAACTTATGACAATAAATGGGACTCATGTAACATATCTAATGAAGAGTAAAACATACCTCTATGCTTCTTGATTTGGTATAATACCAAAAATACTTCATGAGCTTTTAAAGTAATCCTTTGTACTTAGTGTACATAGGTTGTGATTACTTTTTAGATCCTTCCTTGAATGTTGACTTCATTAATCTTTGAATGAAGACTTTGAAGAGATTCTAGCGCGAAGATTTCTTAAGATAAAAAATGATTAGAATCATCTATCAATGTCCAACAAAAAGATTTAAAAGAAAATATGACCAACAATAAAAAATCCTTCTTTGTAGTTTCCAAACATACACGGATCGTATCAAGTCTTTAAAGTACAACATACTTTAAGAAACTTGGTAACGAAGCTCTGATGCCAATTGTGGAAAACTAGAAGGGGGTTGAATAGTTTTACCAATTTAAAACTTCCTTTTAAATATTTAGATCGACTTATGTCAATCCATTTGATTGTTTATGTCGGACGTTGATAGATGGATATATAAACGTGAAATGAAATATAAAGAGTAAGAAGCACATCACCACAACACAAGTTATTTATAGTGGTTCGCCTACAAGGACACCTTCCTTGCCCTACTCCACTCCCCGAGTCACCTCGAGAGTTCGTAAGCACTACACCAACTCCTTGTGGCGGAGAAGCCTTCACAACGTCGCTTAACCTTTTTCCGGTACAAAGCTAAATACCGAGTTTTTTCACACCAAGGCGAACCACACCTAACACAACGTCGCCTACCCTTTATACGGTGCTAGGCTAACCACCGAGTTCTTTCACACCTTAGGAGAACTAATCCTATCACAACGTCGCCTACCCTTTATTAGGTACTAGGCTAAGCACCTTAGTTCTTTCACACCTTAGGTGAACTACACCTTCACGACACAACACCTAATCTCAAGGAGATCTACTCCTTGTTACAACACCATCAAGGATATCACCATCCTTGGATCTAAACAAATACTATATGTATAACGATGCACCTCATCGATTATACGACCTAAGCATTCTTCCCAAATGCTACTTGATTTGATCCTTTGGCATCCTTCACTAATGCCTTTGACACAACGCTTGGCACCCTTCACTAATGCCTTCGTCTTGACACCTTTAGAATCCTTCACTAATGCTTTTGACACAACGTTTGGCACCCTTCACTAATGCCTTCATCTTGACACCTTTAGCATCCTTCAATAATGCTTTGACACGGATGATGAGCACCTTTCACTAATGCTTTCATCTTGACACTTTCGGCATTCTTCACTAATGCCTTCAACCCAACATCTATGGAGAAAGGAAGAACTATCAACAAGAGAACCTTAGTATTCTTGATGATGACGAAGCATGGCAACTCATGGACTTGAGCTTGCACGTCTTCAAGAGGTGGTGATCTCTCCTTTAAGAGGAACCTAGTAGATCACACAAAAACAAAAGACAAACTACATAGATCACTTAGATATGAGGTTAGAGGGTTAGAATACTTTGGGGAAGTATGTGTGAAAACCATGTGTAGAGAGAAAGAAATGGCTCTCTATTTATAGAGAAAATTCTCTTCGGTTCCCCGGATCCCACGGATCCCTACCACAAGGGATCCGGCTAGCACAAAGCTAGGGATCCGTGGTCCGCTCCTCTTTGCCCATGGGTATTTTTGGTTATGGGTCATGGGTCATGGGTTATGGGTTGATCCATGGTTTTCTTTCTAGATACAATGAACTTGGTTAAGTGGTATATATAAAACCATGGGTTATGGGTCAAAACCATTTGCTAGTATTTTACCCATTTAGTATATACTTGTATTTACCCATTTTAGCATACACTTAGTTTTACCCATTTTAGTATACTTAGTTTAAGTATATGTTTAACCCAATATGTAAACACTAGTTGTTGTACATATGTATCTAAATCATAAAATCACTTATACTTGTTTTAGTGTTTTATGTGACAACTTAATTGTGTTAGAAAACTATTGACTCAAACTATTTACGTACTCTATTTGTTTCGTTAAAATGATTTTACTTTTGTTATCGACAAAACATTAGAAGATCGTAAAATATAAATAAACGTTTTTACGGCTTATTTGTATTAACAGACTTCACAGACCTCAACAAAGCATGTCCACAAGACTGCTACCCATTACTAGAGATAGACTGGAAAATAGAGTCTTTGTGCGGATATCCATTAAAGTGTTTCCTCGATGCATACAAAGGATATCATCAAATCCAGATGGCTAAGGAGGACGAGGAAAAAACGGCCTTTCACACAAGCCAAGGCGTCTACTGTTACACAAAAATTCCATTTGGCTTGAAGAATGCAAAGCCACCTATCGAGAGGTTAGTAGATAATGCATTTGAAAAACAGGTGGGCCGCAACCTAGAGGTCTATGTTGATGACCTGGTCATAAAGAGCCATCTGAAGATGAGTTAGTGCGCGATATTGAGAAAACGTTCAAAACTCTACGAGAGATCAACATGAAGTTGAATCCCAAAAATGTACCTTCGGCGCCATCAAGGCATGTTTCTCGGATACCTAATAGAACCTGATGGCATAAAACCATGTCCAGAAAAGACCAAGGTTGTCATCGAACTTCCTTCACCGCGCACATTGAAGGAGGTCCAATCTCTCAATGGAAAGCTAGCCGGTCTTAATAGGTTCCTGTCTAAGTCAGCAGACAAGTCTCTACCTCTCTTCAAAACACTCAAGAAGCGTATAAAAAAGGGAGATTTTCGTTGGACACGGAGGCAGAAGAAGCCTTCGCACAGCTTTAAACAACACCCCGCAACACTCCCTGCACTTGTAGCACCCCGACCAGGGGAAGAGTTGATCATGTACTTATCTGCAACTCATGGAGCAGTGGTAGTAAAGGTGTTACTCACGGATAGGAACTCAGTACAAACTCCAGTGTACTTTGTAAGTAAAACGCTCAAGAAAACAGAGATGAACTATAGCGCAATGGAAAAGTTGGTCCTAGCATTAGTATTCGCCGCCAAACGGCTGTGCAGATACTTCCAAGCGCACCCGATAGCAGTGATCACAGACCAACCGATCAAGCAAATCATCTCCAAGCCCGACGCATCGGACGACTCGCAAAATGGAGCGTATTGCTAGGTGAGCACAACATCTCTACGCACCACGTCTGCAATCAAAGGACAGATTCGGCAGACTTCATCGCGAAAAGCCAGGCACCGATGATATACCCGCACCAACCACGAAGGAACTACAAGATCCATGGATCTTGTTTACAGATGGATCCTCCTGCGTTGATGGGTCTGGAGCAGGCCTCATTCTCACAAATCCAGAAGGGATGGAATTCACTTACGCCTTTGCGTTTTGAATTTACAGCGACAAACAATGAAGCAGAGTATGAAGCTCTAATCGCCGGACTACGCATTGCGTCGCATGGGTGTACGTAACCTGGAAGCAAATGTGGATTCCCGGCTAGTAGCCAACCACGTGTTGGGCGAGTACGTGGCTAAAGAGGAACATATGATTCAATATCTCGACAAGACCAAGTCATTAATCAAAGGCTTTGACAGGTTCACCATCAAGCAAGTTCCTAGAGGGGAAAATCAAAAGCGGATGCACCGAGCAAGATCGCATCAACAAGCTTTGCACACCTGTCAAAACAAGTGCTGGTGGAAACACTGAAAAGCAAATCCATCTCAGAGATGGAAGTCTCCACGATAATAGAGGAGGAAGGTCCTACATGGATGACACCGATAACGGACTTCCTAAGCAAAGGAGCGTACCCCAAGAGCGAAGGAAGCTCGCAGGATACCGCGACCGCACAGAGGTTCGAACCGAGACAACATAATGTATCGACGCTCCTTCCTCGCAACCATGGCTCCGCCTGCGTTGGTCCCCTACAAGCAAATTAAATGCATCTGCGAAATCCACGAAGGTTCATGCAGCATGCACTCAGGACCACGATCCATGGTGGCACGCGCCTTGAGGTCGATACTACGCCAACCATGCACCGCGATGCGCCGAGACCCTATACGCGAAATGCAACGATCGCCAAGTCCATAGACCCGTCCCCGCGCCAACCACAAAGCCACGAGCTAACACCAATTCTAGCACCATGGCCATTCTATAAGTGGGGTATCGATATCGCTGGCCCTTTCCCGGCCAGGAGGATTAAAGTTCTTCATAGTCGCCATAGACTACTTCACCAAGTGGATAGAAGCAAAAGCAGTGGTAACAATCACCGGCAACCGTGTAAAACGCTTTGTGCGAAAATATTGTATGCCGCTTCGGGCTACGGTGAAATCATCTCGACAACGGGAAACAGCTTGCAAGACAACCCTTTCAAAGAGTGCGAGAAGTTGAAAATTACACAGACTTGGCGTCATTTAAACACCCACAAACCAACGGCTTAGTAGAACGCGAAATCGAAGCCTAGGAGGGAATTAAGGCACGTATGGACAAGCACAAAGGAAGGTGGGTGGAAGAACTATCACATGTTTTGTGGGCACATCGCACCTCAATCAAAACCAGCACGGGAGACACTCCCTTTTCTCTAGTCTACGGGACAAACCGTCATACCGCAACAGAAATTGGAATGCCTACTATCCGCATCTGAAATCAATGTGGCAACCAATGACGACGAGCGGCGTATCGAATTAGACTTGCTAGAAGAAAGCGCGAACGCAGCCTATACGTGAAGCAAAATCAAAGTCAAGGATGAAGGGATGCTACGACGCTAAAGTACGAAGTGTTTCATTCAGACCAGGTGACTTCGTTTACCGCGCCAATGATGCGAGCCACGAAGAAGACACATGTAAGCTTGGACCAAAGTGGGAAGGACCCTATGAGGTTACTGAAGCATTGGGAACAGGCGCGTAAAAGCTACGAGGCTTGGATGGTCGTGAACTGCCACGCACATGGAATATCTACAACCTTAAGAGGTGCTACCTATAGGAATGGCTACGGCCCAGTGCACAGATGCTCCCGCACTTTACTGCAGTGCCTAATAAATATCTATGTATTTACTTTTGTTTCCTTAGTATAATGTCTCATTTATTTCTCATAAAAACTTGCAAGTATCAATAAAACGCCGCGGTTTCTAGCTAACTCCGCGACATATTTTCATTTGTTATTTTCATATACTATATGTCTTAACAATTTTTTATTTCTGGCCTACATGGCGTGCATGCACTAAATAAACCCACGATGGTAAAAGGATAAGTTAACCTACTAAACAACTTGTTGAGTAAGAGGGTTGCAAACCCATCAACATTGGATCACGTATCCTTGTTAAACACCTTGTTCTCAAGACGTTGGAATAAGTTTGTGCGCCTCCCATGATGGATGCTAACTATGCATATGGTGTGCGTTTAACAACATAAGGAATCAACACGCTTGGTTCTTTAAGATGATATTTACAAGATGCATATCACATCATACACGATTATGACACTATTACTTAGAAACTATGTTTAAGTATACTATGATCTTCATACATGACTATGAATTTCTCATATTATTTGCGCTCGTGTACAACTTGGATACTCAGACAAATATATCTTTTATGCAAAGATAGACAGATAAGTACGCACGTCACAAGCTGCAATAAATATTAACACACACTTAGCAAAAGGAGATTTTTATTAAGGACTATGTTATTACAAAGGATGTTCATAAACATAAGATCCTATATACTCTTAGATCGCTCTAGTGATGAGGTCCCTACGCGGCTTGCAGCATCTACACTCTCGCTAAGCCTCTTCAACAAGTGCGAGTCTTGGCGAGACACAGTGGCAACACTCACTGGCACCCCATCAGACCTTGGAAGATGAGCTGCACCAACCCCGCACAAAATTGCTTTACCCTTAATACCTTCCTTTTTAGCAAGTCTGGTAGCATGCGCTTCCAATACTTCCTTCAAGGACATTTCTTTCTCTAAAGCAAAGGGATTCAGAATGTCCCTGGGGCGAGCAAAAACAGGCACCGCAGGAGAGACATCGGGCTTCAAAAATAGTCGGTTGTTTCTGCATCATCGTATGATGGCGCTAAGGTCAATCCTTCCATAATAACGGTTATAGGATAATCCTGGTCGCGCTCCATTTCAAGAATCATGGGAAGTTCTAAGGTCTTTATCCTATTCATAGCAAAGAACCAGGTTATCATAGGAATGCGCATCATACTCAGGAACCTTTTCAGCAGGTACCTTCAGCAAGTTAGCTTCTTACAGCGCCTCTATAGCCTCTGATTTTCCTCTCGCCAAAGCACATTGGACTACCCTACCAAATTTTTCCACTACCTCCTTGGACTCAAGAGTACTTAGAGCAGCAAGATGCAGACCATGGCTGATAAGCCACCTGCGCTCAGAGATGGCAGACATTAGATGAGGATATAATTCCTCATCATACTCCAAACTAAGCTTACGCAGCTTCATCTCTTGTGTCTCCAGAGCACCGCTCACAGTGGTACCAAAATCTTCCAACTGCGTGGTCAATGTGTCCTTGCTCTTCTCCAGATATTTTAGTGCCCAGAGGCACGAAGCCTTGTACCCTGATGAATTTGTGCGCTCTTGGTTTATTTGGTCCATCAGCGCCATTTTCTCCTCACCGCTTCTGCGCAGACACGCCAAACTCTCTACCTCAGCCCTGGCACTAGCCAACTGCGCTTCCAACGAAGCAATTTTCTCATCTTTTAGCACCTTGGCGCTTTCACCGCAATATGAACCCTTAGCTTCTCAACTATTGCGGCTTGTGCGCAGACACTGTACCAACTCTTCAACCAATTGACCCACTGATGCATCCCGGCAGACAAGTCTTCATCTTTTTGGTCGTATGACTCGGGACCGCAGGACTATCCTTGGGGAGACTCCGCACTGTTCAAACCTGCATACACGGACAAAGCATTATCAGTTTCCCATATAAACAGTTAAAAAAAAAAGCATTAACGATATTCCTTACTGTGGGCCAGCGACATTAGCAGAGGGGTGAGATGACGCAGCATCACTGGAGGATTCCACAGTGAGGATCACAGGGCGTTTTTTCCTTGAAGAGCTCACGCCATCATCTCCGCGTGATCTCTTACGTCTCAGCCCAGATTCTTCCTCCTTCCCCTCTTCTTCTTCCACTACCTGCGCCACCGCTACGGGCGCTGGTTGCGCTATTGGGGACGGTACCCTAGGGCTCGGCACACTCTGTATAGGAGTAGCTTCCAACACATTAGGACCACTGCTCCCTGCCTCCTCAAGGTTTAGCTCCGTAACTCGCCCCGCAGTTGCTGTTAGTATAGGCTCTTCTCCTTCCTTCAGGGGCCGCGTCCCTACATTCACCTCAACTGGCTTCGCTAGGTGCACAACGGTGAAAAGATCCATCTCTGCGCAATAGAAGACAACAAACAACACATGTTATATAATGCGCGGAAAGGACAGAAAGCTCTTACATTAATTACAAAAGGGGGTGCGGACGAATGAGTACCCACCCTGGCCATTGGCGCCTAAGAATATTGGCATCTCATCCGGCATACCAAAATAATTACGGCTGATGCCCATATACACAAAAAATTCCTCAAGATAGGAACTAATGGGGATGCGGTTAGCGTTTATTAGTTCCGCATCCTCAACAACATATGATCCAGGAAAGGGGCACTCATCCCTCGTCAGCGTACCCCGGGTATAAAAATTATAATGCCACGGAAAGCATGTGTCGTCTACCCAGAAAAATGACTCCCTCCAATTTCTAAGCGCGTCCAGTTTCTCAGTATAACACTGAAATCTACAAACGCTTTAGCAAATGATACCCACCCATGTGACCATGTCGTGTGATAAAATGCGCGGAATAGGTGGATGGTTGGGTTTACCGCCAGTAAGCGGCAGTTCACCTCAAAATTAGTGATTTTAGCCGCACCGGTGCAGTGCAGCTGGGATAGGTGCAGATTGTAATAATTTAGTACATCACACAGAAATCGGGATAGGGGCACACGTTGATTCGCGAATTCGAAAAAACGTGTATATACCCCCACCTTCCCATCGGGGAAGTCCGCAATAGATGCCTGTGCACCCGGAACAACCGGATGCACATCAAGTGGTATAAAGTAATCCGAGGTGAATTCTAACAGATCGCCCTCGGTGAGGTCGGAGGTGAAATCAGACAATTGTTTGACCATGGTATTATTTTTAAAAGCGCACGCGCGGTTACCTTTCGAAAACAGTGATTTTCTGGGTTGCAGTTTGAAGTTTTGTTAACAATGGTAGATGAACGTTTTTTTTTACTGTGAGAAACACAGTGGAAATAAAGCGGCTGTTTATATAATTTACCTCATCCATGCGATGAGTGACACGTGGATTCCACTATCGCTAAAGGTGTGGCTAAGATCACTTGATGGGACGTTACTGCAGTTACTTTCCCCCGACTTACGAGGCACCCATTTTTTAATCCCATGTCTAGATACAATGTACTGGAGGGTATCTTTTTATGGCTTCTTGGCTACGCTTCGAAGGTTTTTTTTCATTGACTACGATTATTAGTCTAGTATCCGCAGTTAGTCACTGCGCATACTAGACTGGAGGGACATGATGACGTATAGTCAATATCCGGGTCACGGACCCGACTAAAGTTCAATACTAACTTAGCCCAATACGAACTGGGCTACGTCGATAGATGTTTGGGCTCACGAAGGCCCAAACCCAAAGCTATTCACGGAATAGATATCGGATATCTCCTAATTATGGAGATAATCATTCCCCAACCGACTTAGGCGGGATACGCCGAAGGTTGAGGAACACGGAACCAACAAGGATTCCGTGTGTATATAAAGGGAATCACATCCCTCATTAAAGGTACGATCTACAAGACCCTAACTCTCCTTTAACCCTAAATCGATTACTTACTCTCACGCCGGAGGATAATCGTGGGAGACAATCCCACGGTAAGCCTAACGGTGTTTTCTGTCTTCTTAGTGCGCAGGTCTCAAGCAACAATTCTCAATTGGTACGAGAGCCGGAGCCCAAACAAGGAACGCCCAACTTTTGTATCAACACTAATGATCCAATAACAATATTTGGGCATTATTTAACTACACAACATAACAAATATGCACTATCATAATGTTATAATTAACCATATATTCTAATGATAACCAATCCCACATGACCAAAAACTCATTTTATTAATAACGGTTGAAGATTGTACCCAATAACAGCTTAAAAAACAACTAAATAATACATCCACCACACACTATTAACTAAACTAAATATTCAAACTTTTTTAAAATGGAATTAAAAAACCATTTTTTTAAATAAAAAATAAAACCTACCTTGATGATCGGAAAATCAAACGGCAAAATACTGTGTTTAAGTTTTGAGCTATCGAGTCACATACTGATTTGATTTAGGCAAATAATAAGTTAGGGTGGTTTGGTTGACTGGTTTTGATGTGGGTCCAAGGGATGATGGTAAAAAGTAATTGAATACTGTGTTTAAGTTTTGAGCTATCGAGTCACATACTGATTTGATTTAGGCAAATAATAAGTTAGGGTGGTTTGGTTGACTGGTTTTGATGTGGGTCCAAGGGATGATGGTAAAAAGTAATTGTTTGGTGGTCCTTTGGTTTTGGGTTGAGTCCTAAAAATCTCGCATGTATAAATCCTGACCAAAGTGGTAGTATTACAAGAAACACCATTTATTTCTTTTGTCTTTTTCCTATATAGGTGGGCCAAACTTTCATCCCTACCACTTATCTTTTATTTGTTATTTTTTTCTAATAGTAAATTTTAATTTTAAATAATTTGTCAAATTATAAATAATAATTATTTATTTTATAATAAAATTTCTCTCTCCTACATCAAATCCAAATCCTAATCCAAATAATCCAAATCTAAATCCTAATCCTAAACCCACCTACAAACCAAACGGGCCCTTAATGTTGCAACTAAAAGAGACTAACAAATAGTAGTAATAATTACCTATGCATCACTCCATAAATATTTAACATGCATTTGAAATGTATATCATGTATAATTTACAGCAATATAGATTAACTGTTGCATCAAAATTTACGTTTACGAATCTACATACGAGAAAAGTTCAATATAGAACTCATATTTGTCATAGAACCAATCAAACAATCATAGCCACTCATTTCTTTTATTAAAATATATTCACCCTTTTTTTAAAAATTAAATATCTCACAAACCGTTAATCGTTACGTCAAAAAAATCATATCATCTCGACGAGAATTAAATTATCTTTCTATAGATATGCATTGTTATATACTTTCGACGAACTTTTTTTTTTAAATTTCATCCAGAAAAATCACATGTGATTTGTAAAAATCACATGTGATTTGTTTTTACGAATCACATGTGATTTTTCTGGGCGAAATTAAAAAAAAAAAACTTCGTCGAAAGTATATAATAATGCAGAAAGATAATTTAATTCTCGTCACGATGGTGTATTTTTTGTAGCTTGAAGATTTACCTTTTGCAAGATATGTTGTTTTAAAAAAAAGTGGAAAATGATTTTTTATTAATTTGGATAAAAAATAGATGGCTATGATTGGTTCATTGGTTCTATGACAAATATGAGTTCTACATGGATCTCAACTCTATGCAACAAATGTATTTCTAATTCGTAATTCTTTTTAGTCACGTGGTGTAATAATTAATAGGGGCAATTTCATATCTCCCCTCCTTTTAAATGGTAATTTCATATATACCCAAACATGCATTAAAAACATTGTACATTATGCATTTAATACTTGCACTTTGGGTATATATGAAATTAATCATGAAAGTAGGGTGATATATGAAATTAATCCTAATTAATAAGGTATGAGGGAGTGGTACCTTAATACCCTGGGTGCCATATCACCTCTATCTAATAAAAACCCTCCAACTCAAAACTACCCAATTTTACCCTAACACTACCCTAAGTGGAGGGAGTGGTACCCTAGTACCCGATTTTATATATATATATATATATATATATATATATATATATATATATATATATATATATATATATATATATATATATATATATATATATATATATATTAAAAACATACCATTTCATTAAAAATAAAAACATTACATAATACTTAAAAAAAAAACATAACATCAAACTTCAAGGGCTCAAATTGTAAATTAGTTATTTATAAAAAAAGAAAAAATAAACAAAGAAAAATGGATAAAGCAATAAACAAAGAAACATAACATCCTCTAGTCATCATCTAGTCATCATCTTCTTCATGTAACTCATCTTCTTCCAGATTTTTTTTTTTTTTTTTAACTCACAAACTAGCAGTTAGCTAGTCTTCCCACCCCAACGTTCATATTTTTCAAACCTTTCCCCACAAACTCGCTCGGGCTCCCAACTCGAATTTACTACTCGATCCACCTACCCGCTTGGCTCGGGGCGGTGTACCCGCTCGAGTTCAAGTACTCGATGGGCTACCCGAGCTCCACTCCCTCCTCCCTAAGAAAATATGATTAAATATTACAAGCCTAAATCAAAAGACAATTAGCAACAAATAACAAAACAAGTCATTCTATAGTAAATTCCTACCAGGTTTTAAAATAAATAAAAAAAGTTAAAAAAAAATATTACTTTCTTAACTTACATTTAAAACACTAGCATAGTACCCGTGCAAAGCAGCGGATTCGAAGGCGAATTTTATTTAACGATTTGATTATAGGTACACGTCGCCGAATGTTGTTTAACGAATGTTGCTCGAGTCGAATTGAATTGAAGTTGAGTTTTTCTTTTTGAATGAGTAAGATTAAAACGCTACAAAAAAAAAAGTGCTTGATGTTGCTTATTAAAATAACCAATAGAAAAAAAAAAATCAAATAAACAACAAATTTGTAAGGCTCGTGTAAATAATTGCAAAAGTTGTATATGTATTTTAGTTATGCAGTAGATGTCGTTTATGTATATGTATATGGTTGTACATTAAATGAATAAAAGTCCATTGTAGTCTAATGGTTGGAATACTTTCCTTTTACCTAAGAGACCTAGGTTCAAATCTTTCCACTACCTATTTTTTAAATCTTATATAATTCCAAAATTAGCAAGTGTTGAATCTGAAAATTTTAAGCCTTCCATAAATAGAATGTCCCAAATACTTTATATAGTAGTATAGATTATTTTTTTCTTTACAGGTTTGGAACTTTCAGACATTCAAAGGAAGAACACATGCCTAACATATATCGAACACATGCTCCTTTGTAACAACAAAAGGTTAAAGAATATTTCAAACATGCCTTACCCAAATGAAATGTTCTCAATGGCACATTACAACAGGCTGGTATTGGATGAGTTGAAATACAACCCAGACGAATTACATCAACAACTGACAGGTGAACAAAAAAAACATATATCATACTTTAATGGACACTGTTAATGGTAAAAAGGAGGCATGTTCTTCGTCTATGGATATGGAGGCACAAGTAAAACTTATCTTTACAAGACATTGTCCGCCGCAATAAGATCTAAAGGAGAGATAGTGTTAAACGTCGCATCAAGTGGTATAGCTGCACTTTTGTTGGAAGGCAGAAGCACAACACATTCTCGATTTACTATTCGATCAATGTAGTTAAGGATTCTATGTGCTATATCTCAGCAGATAGTGAATTGGCCGAGTTGATAAGGATATGCAAACTAATCATATGGGATGAAGCGCCAATGACACATAGACATTATTACAAAGCATTCGATAGGACCCTAAGAGACATATGTAGGACACATCCATCAACACCATCCAAAAAGATACTCGGAGGAAAAGTAGTTTTCTTTGGTGGGGACTTTCGACAAATCCTTCTAGTTGTTACAAATGGATCTAGACACAATGTCGTAAATGCGACAATAAACACTTCATATTTGTGGGAACATTGTACAGTTTTACGGTTGTCTATCAACATGAGGTTAGGAACAAGCTCAAATAATTCCGAACGAAAGGAAATACAAGACTTTTGCAGATTGGATATTATTAATTGGAATTGGAACAATCGGAGGTAGAAACGATGGGGAAGAAACAGTCGAATTCACAGATGATATGTTGATTCCTGATTCTGAAGATCATAGTGGTACGAAAATTGAAGAAACTTACCCACATTTGGTGGAAAACCTTTATAACCCAACCTTTTCCCAAGAAAAGGCCATTCTCGCACCAACTCATGAGCTCGTGGATAATCAATGACAGAATGCTTCAATTACTTCCAGAAGATAAAAAAATATACGAGAGTTCTGACTCAATTGGTACTACTGATCAAGATAGCGAATTCAGTGAGGAACTATAAACGTGTGATTTTCTCAACAGCCTTCGAATATCCAGACTTCCTAATCATACTTTGAAATTAAAAATAGGTAAACCTGTTATGTGCATGTTGAACATTGATCAAACAGCTGGATTATGCAATGGAATTAGGCTTCAAGTTTGAAGATTTGGTATTAATATTATTGAAGCTAAGATTATATCAGGTGGAAGTGTTGGTACTATTTACGCAATACCACATATGATTTTAAGTCCTTCAGATACCAAGATGCCTTTGAAATTTAACGGTAGACAGTTCTCGGTATCGCCATGTTTCGCAATGACTATTAATAAAAGTCAAGGCCAAACATTGACACACGTAGGCCTATTTCTTCAAAGACCAGTGTTCTCACACGGCCAACTTTATGTCGCAGTATCTAGAGTAAAGAGCAAGAAAGGTTTGAAAATCCATTGTTGTGATGACGATGGAAACTACGCTAAATCAACCACGAACGTTGTATATAAAGAAGCCTTGTTTCGTATATGAATAAATATTAATTGAACTACTTTAACCATTATGATCAAAAATTCACGCTCAGGGGTTCTTTTTAGTTAAAGATTAAGAATTTTATTTCAGCATTTAAATTTGTTACCGAATTTTAATAATAATTATGCCAAATCAACAACCTATTGGAAATATTAAAAGTATTGCTTCGATTAGAATATCAGATCCATAATACAATAGAGGAATTTTCAAATGCTTACTCTTATTTTGGTGCTTACCAAGGGACAAATCCCCACCATCCATCTAGTTTGATCTAATGGTGGTGATAAACCAAAGATTTAATAAGGAAACCTAAGTTCATGTTTTTTTTTATCATTTTTCTTTGTCTTTTTGTTACTCTTATTTATTAATTAATTAATTTATTTATTTTTTTGGAATTCACGTTACTAGTTTAAATTCATGTTTTTTTTTTTTTTTTTTTTTTGGTGACGTTTTTTTTTGGAATTCACATTACTATTTTAAATTCATGTATTTTTTTTTTTTGGAATTGACGTTTTTTTTGTTCACGTTTTTTCATTATTTTTTTTAATTTTAAATTCACGTTTTTTTTATTCAAGTTTTTATTTTTTTCCACTTTTATACGTTTTCATCTGTATTCATACTTTTTCGTTCGTTTTTATACGTTTTCGTTCGTATTCATATGTTTTCCTCATTTTTTTACGTTTTCGTCTGATTTCATCCGTTTTCGTACGTTTACATCCGTTTCCGTCCGTTTTCATACGTTTATATACATTTTCGTATGTTTTTAGACGTTTTTTTTCCGTTTTCATACGTTTCGTCCGTTTTTAGACATTTTCGTCTGTTTTCAGACGTTTTCGTCCGTTTATATACGTTTTCGTCTGTTTTCATACGTTTTCGTATGTTTTCTTACGTTTTCGCCCGTTTACGTCCGTTTCCATACGTTTTCGTTTGTTTTCTTACGTTTTCGTCCATTTTCTTACGTTTTCGTTCGTTTTCATTCGTTTTCGTCCGTTTTCTTCCGTTTTCGTCCATTTTTCATACGTTTTTAGACGTGCTTTTACGCTTTCATACGTTTTCGTCTGTTTTCGTCCGTTTTCTTACGTTTTCGGCCATTTTCATACGTTTTTGTCTGTTTTTTAGGTTTTCATGTATTTTCGTCCGTTTTTAGACGTTTTTGTCTTTATTTTTACGTTTTCATGTATTTTCGTCTGTTTTTATACGTTTTCATCCATTTTGAGACGTTTTCATACGTTGTCATCCATTTTTTACGTTTTCATCCATTTTTAGACGTTTTCGTCTGTTTTCAGACATTTTCATCCGTTTTCGTCCGTTTTCATACATTTTCTTCCGTTTTTATTCGTTTTTGTCTATTTTTAAACGTTTTGTTCGTTTTCAGACGTTTTTGTCCGTTTTCATACGTTTTTCATTCGATTTTATACGTTTTTGTCCGTTTTCAGAATGTGTCATTTTGATATTTGTAAGTGACACTTATTTATCTTTTGTGCTATAACACTGTAAGGAAGATGAAAAGTATTACATTCTTCATCATGTATGTGTTATCAGTTGTGATACTCAACTAAGAATGTGATGGTTGTGTTTTTGAAAATATTTAGGAAGATTTTTGTGTTTTATGATATTATGAAATATTATAAAAGTTGTTCAACTGAAAGCAAGAGATGTTATGATACTTTTGTTAGACTTGTGGTGGATTTTTCTATTTAATGGATACATTGTGCATGTTTCAATAGGTTTTATAGCGGGATTTAAAAATATCTATGGTTGAATCAGCAAACTAAATAAGCTATGGTTGAAGATAGCACACATCTTTATAAACAAATTGAGGAAGCTCAAACACTTGTGATATCACAGGTGATATCACCTCACTTGTGATATCACACGTGATATCATGTGTGATAACACCGTTGATATCACCTGTGATATCATGTGTGATATTACCGGTGATAGCATGTGTGATATCATAGTTTATATCACTTGTGATATCTCCAATGATATCACCTGTGATATCTTGTGTGATATCACAGGTGTTTGAGCTTACTCAATTTTTTTATAAAGATGTGTGCTTTCTTCAACCATGACTTCTTTAGTGTGCTGATTCAATCATAGATTTTTAAATTCCGCTATAAAACCTATCGAAACATGCACAATGTATCCATTAAATATAAAAATCCACCACAAGTCTAACAAAAGTTTCATAACATCTTTTGTTTTCAGTTAAACACATTTTCTAATAATTCATATTATTATAAAACACAAAAATCTTCCTAAATATTTTCAAAAACACAAATAAAAAAACTGAACAGAATCATCACAGTAATATAATAAGTGATGTTTATTATAATTTCTTTCATATATACTTGGTAAAATACTAAATTCTTATCACATTTGGTATGAATTTAATATTTCACATTATTAGTTGAGTATCACAACTGATAGCACATATATGATGAATAGTGTAATACTCTTCATCTTTCTTACAGTGTTATATCACAAGAGATAAATAAGTGTCACTTAAAAATATCAAAATGAATAAAAATGAAGCAAACTATGAAAATAGAGACTTGACATATTCTCAAAATCCAACAAGTGTTGCATTAAATTAGCATTTTTTGAACAAAATAAGAATTCACCTAAAGAGACTTTAACCCTTTTATTTCTACTAAGAGTATAATACATTGATTGCATTAACAAAATATGCGCTTGTCAATTGCGATGAAAGGTACAAAAAACTATCTTGTAACTGAAAATTATAAAAATATTAGAAAACACATAGGTGATAATATATAAAAATATACAGAGTAATGAAATATCTCAGGTGATATTAAAGGTTAAAAAACATACTTGTTTGTTTATGAAATATCACAAGTGATATTAGACGTTAACTTTTTTATAATAAAATATCGCAATTGATATTAGACATGTAACATAATAAAGTTTAATAATAAGTTTGAAAATATATGAAAATAGACGAAAACGTATAAAAACTGCAAAAAACGAACGAAAACGTATGAAAACGAACAAAAACATATAAAAACGAATGAAAAGCATATAAAAACGTATGAAAACGAAAAAAAGCGTCTGATAACGGACGAAAACGTATAAAAACGGAGGAAAATGGACGAAAACGGACGAAAATGTCTAAAAACGGACGAAAGCGTATATAAACCTATGAAAAACGATGAAAATGTAAGAAAACGAAAAAAAACGTAAGAAAACAGACGAATACGTATTAAACGGACGAAAACAGACGAAAAGGTATGAAAATGGAAAAAAACGTAAGAAAACAGACAAAAACGAACGAAAACATAAGAAAACGGACGAAAATGTAAGAAAATAGGCGAAAACGTAAGAAAACGTATGAAAACGGACAAAAACGTAAGAAAACGGATGAAAACATATGAAAACTGACGGAAACGTATGAAAACGGACGAAAACGTAAGAAAACGGACGAAAACATAAGAAAACGGACAAAAACGTAAGAAAACAGAAGAAAAGGTAAGAAAACATAAAAAAACGAACGAAAACGTAAGAAAACAGACAAAAACGTATGAAAACGGACGAAAATGTAAGAAAACAGACGAAAACGTAAGAAAAGGATAAAAACGGACTAAAACGTATGTAAACGGACGAAAACGTATGAAAACAGACAAAAATGGACGAAAACGTAAGAAAATAGACGAAAACGAATGAAAACGGACGAAAACGTAAGAAAACAGACGAAAACGTAAGAAAACAGACGAAAACGTAAGAAAATGGACGAAAACGTATGAAAACAGACGAAAACGTAAGAAAACGGACGAAAACAGACGAAAACGTATAAAAAGCGGAAAAACCGAACAAAAACGTATGAAAACTGACGAAAACGAAAAAAAAACAAAAAAAAAGTGAAATTAAAAAAATTACAAATAATGAGAAAAAAAATTAGAAAAATAAAAAGACAAGAAAAAAACATGGACTTAGGTTTAGACATATTAAATCTTAGGTTAATCCCCACCATTAGATCAAACTAGATGAAAAGTAAGGATTTATCCCTTAGTATGCAAGAATTTTTGAGTATGCAAAATAAAGTGCCTCCAATACTATAATATAAATTTATCATCCAAATAACATTCATATGTCTAACTTCCATACATATTACATAGTACCAACAAAAGACTAAACCTAAACATATATAGCCTAAAAGGAAATATTAACATTAACGTCTTCTTAACAAAAGATGATAGGCTAACATGATAGATCTAACAAACATGAAATACTGGGATTTCGGTCTTCACCATCCACAACAACAACTGTATTAACCAGTTTGAAGCGCATCATTTTTCCAAAGTTGAAACCACACATGCCTCCAAACGCCCTAAATTTCCCAGTTAGCTTCACTTGCTATTGCCTGTTTGGCCGGCTAGAGTCATTTACCATACTTACCTTCACCAAAAATCTCTCATCAGCATGCACCAGATAAGCCTGTCTGTATGTCTGCATGTTGTGAGCGCCGCTGAATTCCACAGGTACAGTCTGTCGTGAATGTACAGTTCTTCCAACATCAACAAATAACAAACGTACTTAATTTCTTATCAAATAAATTAAAAATATTAATACGTATTCCCTAAATACTTACCACATGGTAAAATTCCCATAAAATACCATTTAACCCAACATAAAAAACATTGTTTTTATTGGTGTGATAAGTATGTCCTTCCCATGTGGATATGTGTTGAGCTCTTTTGTCTACAATTACATTTAAAAACAATACAAAACTTCTTACAATTCATATATTTATTGGTAACAAAGAATCAAATATGACAATGTACATACCTTCTAAGTAGCACGGGGACGGAAACGGGGACGGGGACGGGGACGGGGACGGGTACGGGGACGGGGAAACGGCAACATCCTAAAATTCAAGAAACGGGTACGGCGAGGAAACGTCTATGTACTTATAATATTTTAGTATATGAAAAATTGTCTTTATTCTTAACAAAATATTAAGATATTTTTTAACACTAATACATCATATTCTCAACAAAATATTACGATATTTTTTAACGCTAATACATCATACTGTATATACACACATTTAACCATTTGAATATTTTTTATAATATTTGCAGTCTTATGACCAGTATTACATGCATAAAAGAAATCATGACTTACTACAGACACGTGCAATTAATCAAACAACACACATCATATCACACAATACGAAGCTAAACAAACTTTCACTATGACTGATTGACTGGCTTCCATCTCCACCATTATCAATTTATCATCCTAAAATCCATAGGCAACCTCTGGTTCCATATTGAATGCAAAATCACAAATATTCACAAGTCACAACCACGAAAAATAAACAAAAACATATTCATAAAACTAACTTCGTTGCTAAACATCTCCAACGGCAAGAAAAAAACTCATCTTACATCTCTACTCTAAAGTTCCAACTATTACAAACTAGCAATACATGTCAAAAACACTCGATAGTACCAGTCAAGCAGTCACCATGCGTTTATAATGGCCCGAAATTATGTAAACGTATTAAAAGGCCCAGAAACGCGATTATAAGGCCCAGAAACGTTTCCCGAACGTTTCCCGCTCAACACCATGCGTTTCCAATCTACATGAAACGTTTCTCATTTTTCCGATACGTTTCCATCACGTTTCCGGCCGTTTCCCGTTTCTGAAACGTTTCCGGTACGGGAACGGCACCCCCAAGCGTTTCCGTGCATTATAGCATACCTTCTTTCGCATATAGTGGAATTCCACGTGCCGGCAGCCTCAACATTGTTGAAAGAACGATTTCATGATGTAAGCACGTACTATTATTTAGGAATATCGCCAGATTCAATTTGTAATTCCCCAAATTTTTAAATACCATCGGCTGTCGTAACGTAATTTCCTAGTCATTAACAAGTTTATCCCAACTATTACCAAATAACCTGTTTGACCTTACAACACTATTCTTATCCATTTGCACCCTTTTATGTCTCACCTTAAACCTCAAACCATTTACATAAATTTTGAAATTTGCTTTCCATATGTCCTGCATAAACTCAATTTGTAATTCCCGTAGGTCTACCTGCTTTTCTATGTGCTTGTCTTTGATGCCTTGCCTTGTTTTGTTTGCTTTCCTTCCTGCATGTGCTTGTTGTTTTCTGTTTTATGCTTTCTTTTCTTTTCTTTCTTACCCGCACACTTTGCACTTGCCGGATCTGTCTACATTTTTACCTCCCCCATACCCCGCCTCGGCGGGATTGGGTATGTTGTTGTTGTTGTTGCTGTTTTGTATGTCCTGCATAAACTCACCCGGTAGAACCTGCATTACCAAAAAACATAAACAATACTATTTATTTCTAAGTATAAACTCATTTTTACTTATGGATATCAGTTAATTGGATATTTTTAAACTAAGCTTCCGGAGAAGCTTATAAAAAGGCAACAAATTACAAGGATTAATGACAGCAACACTCTTTTTCACCAACAAATTTAACTTCTAAACCTTATATTCATATTTAAACTATCAACACTTAATACTAACAAAATTGTCAATAAAAACTACATATATTCACATTGGATGTCTTTTTAACACTCTGTTAGTTTAAGTATCATGTAAGCAGACTACTTGACTATATGCGAGTATAGAAAACCAAACATATTCAATGGTATAAGTGCTATAAAGATTCTTCAGACATGAATATACTAATTCTTGAACCAGAATCTATAATAAACTGTGAAAACGTAGAGGGGTGAATACGTTACCGTTTAAAAACGTTAGATCTTTTGTATCAAATCGCTTATGAAGCTTGTTATAATATGAAAGTACCAATTATTGTTTGTGACTAATATAAAGCATAGTAAACCAAGTTGTCACACAATCATCAACATCAAACCACATCATAAGCAATTATAAATGTAAAGAGATAAAGAAAGGAAAGTGCAAACCGAACACGAGGATTTATAGTGGTTCGGTCACGGATCTCCTCTCCGCCCTACTCCACTCCCCGAGTACCCAACTCGAGAGTTACTTCACTGAATCAACAGGCTCCCTTCTCGGCGGAGAAAACCTTACAATCGTTGCTTACACTTTTTCCCGTACAAAGCTAAATACCGGGTTCTAGTTCGAGGTAGAACCAACCTAACGTCGCCTATACAATATTTTCGACACTAAGCTAGATGTCGAGTTCTTTCCGGGTACAACCACTCCCGTTATGTTTTATGCCCCAACATAACAAACCTTGTGTTTTTATGGTACAAACACATAACCCATCTAATCTAGTTTGGTGAAAGTATGGTGATGATGCAATAATATTTACAATGATGATCCATGACATAAATGTCTAATGGATATGAATAACTAATCTAAATGATCTTCTTAAATAAGAAGTCTTCAATCAATGAGGATATCAATAGATCTTGAATCTTCATATGTTGATATGCTTTGATGGCTAGATATCCAAGTTTTCTTTGGTTGATCAAAATGTAAAATATGCTTACAACAAAGATGAATGTTAGAAGCATTATGATCATGTGATGGTGAGGGTGTTTGATGTATGCTACTACATGATTATCTATAGATCTAAGTGATGAAAGAATGTTAGAGAGAATGTGTGTTGGAAGGGATGAGGAAAATGAGAAGACAATGGGCTCTATTTATAGCCAAAAATGTAATCTAAAAAATAATAATTTATTAGATTTGATATCTTAGAATATCTTTCAAGATCTTGCAAATCTAACCAAATATTGACCAAATCATCTAAAGATATGATGATGCATGAAGTGATGTAAAATTGCATTATCATTTAGATTAAAATGTTCATGAAAATAAACTTCTAAAATGTATTATGTAACTAGTTGATAAAAAGTCTAGTTGCCTTTTATAAAATAAAATATCTAGTTAAGTGCTTGTCAAAATAAAATATATTTTGTCAAGTGTAAGTAAACTTTAGTACTTGTATGAATATTATTGTTAGTTTACTTGTACAAATAAAAGTATATATTTGTTAGACATTTTACAAAAGATGTGTTTGTATAAAATACTTGTGAATGCAAAATGTAAAATGAGGTTCGAAATAGAATGGTTAACCTATTAAAATACTTAGTGACTTTAAACGTATTTTAAACATTTTAAATGATTTGTTAATAGGTTTGATCATAATGCCAGATAACAAACATGTACGAACCTGTGTTGTAACATACGAGGACTTGAGACATCGAGAGGTGTTGAATGTATGTTGAGACAAAATGTGATTACAAGTAACTTGTACATTTTACGTTATGTATTACAAGTAACATGTTTGTCATTAATCAAAATAAACGTGACTTTATAGATTAAACATCGTAATATTTGCACTAACAATCTCCCTCTTTTTGATGATGACAAAGATATGTAAACGTAATAGAAAGTAAAATGTAAAAAGTTACTTGTATCCTTACTACCTTTACATTACCTTCTCCGTTTACACTCTTCTCCCCCTTTTGTCAAAACAAAAAGGGCGTGTCCTTTGAGTTTAACTTAATTTCTCCCTAAAATAGGCGAGCTTGCATCATCCCTAGTGAAGTTAAATCGTCTACTTCAATCCGTCCCTTGTTTGGTAGCGGATCCATGGATCAAATTAAGAGGCTTAACCTACATCAAGGTTATTTGTATGCAACAAAAGTTATGAGAAATATATGATAAAGAAAAATGCATAGCAATGTTGGCCTATTTTCTCCACTTTTTATCGAAGCACAAATGCTTGTTGAAAAGTGAGAATGATGATGAATGCGTGCATGCTCTCCCTTGACAGTTGCTCCCCCTTGTTTGAGGCGTCAGGGTATGATTAAAAACCTACAAAACAAATATTAGTGCAAAACTATATTCGTCATTGGACGAGTAAGTGATATACAACAAAGTGTGTATAAGATGCATTCAGTAAATGCTTGACGGAAGCTCCCCTTGCTTTAGGACGTCAAGATGAACCTTCAAAATAAATATTGGTATAATAAAAGCTTTGTCTTTAGACAGATATGTCATATACAACCAAGTGTATAGACGATGCAATATGATTGCTTAAAGGATATTCCTCCTTGTTCGAGGGTGTCAAGAAGCACCTAAAATAAAAAAAATAATTGATGCATACTTCATCCTTAGATGAGTAAGTTATATACAATCGAGTGTATATGATGATATACCTACAATGAATAACATTAGTGAAAAATATTTCATCTTTTTGACAAAGAGAAATAAGATGTATCTATGTGATATATAAATGATATAATCAAAGATCTCATGAAGTGTAGTTTCCTAATTACAATCATAAGAAAAGTGAGAATATAATATGATAAAAGCCTACAAAATAGTTCCTAAAAAGAAGATATGAAGTGAAGTTGGAATATAAAGAGTTAAAACTAGTGGTGCTAGTGTTGGTGTGGGTTTACTAGTAGGATTCATGTGGTGATGGTAGATGACTCAAGATTTACAAAAGTAAGTTTTCGCTAATCCATGATGGTGATGATTAGTGAAAGTGGTGATGGAAGGTGGTGATGACAACGTAGAAAACTATTAACGAGTTAGAAACTCGTATGTATAGCAAAAATTATGGACTCATGCAACCCTTTCGTAATGTCAAGTGACCAAGACTAAGAGTAAGAAAAAATATGATTAGACATTGTAATTTAATGATGCATAAGGGTTACGATTTGAATGCTTTATTAATGCTAACAACCTATTGTTTTGAAAAAGCTGTTATATGCTTCAACCCAAGAGTAATTAATAATGCGTTCTATTTAAGAATGTTATAATGAAGATACCAAATAAAATGCATAAATATAAAGTGATAACATGAAGATAAATTCGTTCATTAATTGACACGAATTATAAAAATGACCCATTCTAGGTGACAATGGGAGAGATGGTATTAACATGTTCTTAACCGTCATGGACGATTATGACATTGAAAAGAAGTGAAGACAATATGTAAAACAAATTAAGTACCTATGTGAGGATGGCATCATTTGAGTGAGAGTTGGATAGACCAACGTGTTGAAAAGGTGTTGGGTGTAACACCCCCAATTTCGTGATATGCAGCGGAATTCAAACTGGGTATTACTTGATGGCACAACAGTCATAATAATAGAAAACCAAGTTGTCACACAATCATCAACATCAAACCACATCATAAGCAATAATAAAAGTAAAGAGATAAAGAAAGGAAAGTGCAAACCGATGTTGATCATAAACCTAAAATGGAATGTTGCAACTTAGGTTTGAAATAATGTTTTAAGAAAACATAAACCATTCTATATATATTTCAATGTTGATCATGATGTAGTCAATTATCATTTGATATTTATAGAAAGATCTTTAATATGTGAAAACGTATTTAGTTTATAGATATTGTACTACCGTTCGGGCCATCATAATTCAGAGGTCATGCAGTAAACGTTCGAGGAGCTAGGATACTTTAAATCGTAAATCTAGCAACTCGTCGATACGTTTTACTCAAATGAAACCCCTCACATGAAGCTCCCTACTATTGTAGCACTTAGTAGATACAACATATGTTTTGAGTGAAGATTGTTATATAAATAAGTTTATCATGTTTTTACAAGTTCTCGTCGTTTCAGAAATATGATCACCTTAGTTAACGGTCTTGGGTAGATAAGCCTTGAGGCTTTAGCCATGACCTTGCTGTGACTTTGGTCTTTACTACCATGGTCTTGAGACTCAGCATCGACCTTAGCCGTAGTCGTGGTCTTGGCTTATGGCCATTAGGCCTCTTGGTTTGCTTTTAGTTATGACAAAAGTATAGTTGTGAGACTATATATAGGGCAGTTTCTGTTTTTGAAAGATAATGGACTATTTAAGCATTTTCAAGGTCCGAGCTTCTTTTAAACTAAAGGAAAACGTCGTTCCGGACAACTTTCGTGTTTTAACTTTTTGATGATTCAGACCAGAAGTACCACTTTTAAAATGATCAGACCCTAAACAACTTCCATTTGGCAGTTTTGGCGTTTTGGTTTCGCTAACTTCTTTTGACTATAACTTTTGACTCGTTTGTCCATTTCGGGTGATTCAAATTGCTATGTTTACTTTTTTATCTTGTCTACCATAGTATGTAAGTTAGAAAGTCCATATGTTACTAGTTTTAATGGTCTCAAATGTGTAGAATATGACTAGTTTACTAGTTTGTTACTTTTATGACAATATGTAAATTAAAACATGTGATTGAGTATATGTACATCATGAATCAATATATTAACTATATATATAGCATGAAATTGTTAAGATTATGAATGAATAAGATGAGATGATAGTGGTGATAAGTTGCTTACAACTTTTGGCTTTCACTTAAGAAAGGAGTAACTTAGTAAGGATAGGACTTTGATTGATCACTTAAGATTTTGGATTGAGCTAGCTTTCTACAACTTGGCACCCTTTCAATCTTGAAGAGTTGGTGATGAAGTACTAAGTGACTTGAGTGGATCTAAACTCAAGAAGATCACTTAAACTTGCTAGAGATTTGATGTAGTAGCTTGATCTTTGGAACTTCTTTGCATAAACTTGGAGTTTATAGATCAAATTATGGAAGATATGAATGTTTTAGTGTATGAACGACCCAAATCAGTATGTGAAGGTCTTTAGGATGTATTTCACTTGCTATTTATAGGAGGGTAAGTTTGGCTAACCATATATTAGGTTAAATATTAACCATGGTTAAGTTAGGACACATGTAATGATCTAAATGAACCATGGTTAGGATCAAGCAACCACCAAAGTGACTCACCTCATAAGAGGCGGTCACAATAAGGTGAAAAGTCTTAGATAATAAGTTTTGATATTATCTTGAGTTTAGAGCAAGATTTGGTTCCGCTAAATGCCAACCGTAAGTTGTTAAGCCATAAAACGTAAAACTGGGTATCGTAAAAATACGAAACTTGCAGGAATGATGAAACTCATCATTATACTCCATCTAAAAATATAAAATGAGTGATAAGTCTCATTGGGTGCAAAAACGCTGCTTAAAGCTGGAAACATGGGTCAAAAACGCGTAATTCGCAGTTTATCAGAAAAGAACGAAATTTCATGGAAATGACCGTGAATTTATTTAGAGTAGACTAAAATTAGTCTAAAAGTGATACGAGATGTTAAAATGTGGTTTTCGTCATACGTGGAATAACTTAACAGTTATACGTGAAGTCTAAAAGTTACGCGATTTAAGCAAAATGTAGAACGTACAAGGTTAATTTCTTTATGGTCAAAGGAGGAGGGAAATATGTTTGAATTTTCCAAAAAAAATGTAAAAGTGTCAAAAATATATTAGAAACACAGTGCAGGAATGTTTAAGTCTGGATCTAAGTAGAATTGTTTAAAACGTAAGTTTAGTCTCGTACGGCACAGGGTTTATTTGGTAACATTTAAATGAAATCTTAAAAATTCTCTAATTTATTATGAGTGATCTAAAAATTAATTTGATGGGAGGAAAATTGTCATAGTTGATTTTCGTTATGCGCGTGATGTTTAAATGAAGTTCCGACAAAAACGAAACTTTAAAACGATGTTTTCTTAATAACTTTTGCGAAGATGATCTAACGATTGTCAAACTCTCAGGATATTACTAAAATAATTTAACTTACGAGAATGTGAAATAAAAATTTTACGGGATGAATAGTGAAAGTGAATAGTAAATTCTCGAAAATGAAAAGTAACCTGAAAATGCGGGTGGTTACAGTCTCCCCCCGTTGGAGAAATCACGTCCTCGTGATTTAATTGTTACTTGATGGTGATGCTCCTTGAAAAAGGTGAGGGTACTTTCGACGCATTTGGTCTTCTCGTTCCCATGTAAATTCTGGACCACGTTGGGAGTTCCAGCGAACTTTGACAATTGGTATTCGACTCTGTTTTAGTTGTTTGACCTCTCGGTCCATGATCTCCACAGGTTGTTCAATGAAGTGTAGATCGTTGCTGAGTTTGAGTTCATCGAGTGGAATAACTAACAATTCATCGGATAAACATTTCTTTAGGTTGGATACATGAAAAGTGGGATGTACATTACTGAGTTCCGATGGGAGCTCAAGTTTATACGCCATGGACCAACCCTAGCGAGGATTTTGAATGGACCTATGTATCTTGGTATTAGTTTTCCAGGTTTACCGAATCGTATGACACCTTTCCAAGGTGAGACTTTTAGCATAACCTTGTCTCCAACTTAGAATTCTAAAGGTTTGCGTCGTACATCGGCATAACTCTTTTGTCTATCTCTTGCTTTTTGTAACTGATTTTTGACTTGTATGATTTTCTCTGTTGTTTCACGAATGAGTTCTGGACCAGTGAGTTGGACATCTCCCACTTCGGCCCAGCAGACAGGCGATCGGCACTTTCGACCGTAAAGTGCTTCAAAGGGTGCTGCCTTGATACTTGCGTGATAACTGTTATTGTAGGAGAATTCGACCAATGGTAAATGGTTATCCCATCCTTTTCCAAAGTCGATTATACAAGCTCGAAGCATGTCTTCCAGCGTTTGAATGGTTCGTTCACTCTGACCATCGGTTTGAGGATGATATGCTGTACTCATTTCTAGGTTTGTTCCGAAGGCGTCTTGGAGTGACTGCCAGAAGTTTGAGGTAAATCTACCATCTCGATCAGATATGATAGAGATTGGCGCTCCGTGTTTTGAGACTATTTCTTTGACATAAAATCGAGTCAACTGATCCATCTTGTAAGTCTCTTTGATTGGTATAAAGTGTGCGGACTTTGTGAGACGATCCACTATGACCCAGATGGAGTCATAACCGTTGGATGTCTTTGGAAGTTTAGTGATAAAATCCATTGTGATTCGTTCCCATTTCCATATTGGAATCTCGGGTTGTTGTAAGAGACCGGATGGTTTTTGGTGTTCAGCCTTCACTTTGGAACAAGTAAGGCATTTACTGACGTAGCTGGCAATGTCGGCTTTCATGTTTGGCTACCAATAGAGTAGTTTTAGATCATGATACATCTTATCAGATCCTGGATGTACGGAATATTTGGATTTGTTGGATTCAAGCATGATTAAATCTCGTAGGCCACCATAAAGTGGTAACCAACTTCGTCCTTGGAAGCATAAAGTTCCATCCGAACGAGGTTTCAAATTTCTTCTGTATCATGCCGTCCAATTTCTCCTTCTCAATGTCTTGTTGTTTCACCGCTTCGGCTTGAGCATTGAGTATTTGAGCAGGGAATATTGAATTGATGGTTAGGACTAAAGCTCGAACTCGTAGAGGTTTAACCCTTTCCTTCCGGCTCAGGGCATCTGCTACTACGTTGGCTTTTCTCGGATGATAGCGAATGTCGCAATCATAATCACTCAGCAGTTCTAACCATCGTCGTTGCCTCATGTTTAATTCCTTTTGATCGAGAATGTGTTGGAGGCTTTTGTAGTCGGTAAACACAGTACATCTAGTACAGTATAGATAGTGTCCCCAGATTTTAAGTGCAAAGACTACCGCTCCTAACTCCAAGTCATGAGTATTGTAGTTTTCTTCATGTTTCTTGAGTTGTCGTGAAGCATAAGCCATGACCTTTTCTCGTTGCATGAGTACGGCTCCTAATCCTTGGTGTGAAGCATCGCAATAGACTACAAAATCTTCGATCCCATCTGGCAATGCTAGAATAGGGGCACTACAAAGTTTTTGTTTTAGGATTTGGAAAGCTTCTTCTTCAGCTTCGTTCCAGATGTACTTTTTGTTTTTCTGAGTTAGAGTAGTGAAAGGTTTGTCTATTGAGGAAAACCCTCTCAATAAACCTTCGATAATAACCGGCCAAACCTAGAAATTGACAAATTTTCATAGGTGTTGTAGGTGTTGGCCAATCCTTGATAGCCTCAATTTTAGCGGGATCAACATGTAGACCCGTGCTATCGATAACATGCCCAAGGAATTGTACTGACTGAATCCAGAATTCACATTTAGAGAATTTTGCGTACAACTTCTCTTTCTTGAGCAAATCTAAAATCGTTCTCAGATGATCTTTATCTTCTCTTTCGCTTTTGGAGTATATAAGAATATCATCAATGAATACTATCACGAACTTGTCCAAGTATGGCTTACACACCCGATTCATGAGATCCATGAATACTGCTGGTGAATTCGTCAAGCCAAACGGCATTACTTGATACTCGTGATGACCATAGCGAGTTTTAAAGGCTGTTTTTGGAATGTCTTCTTCTCGAACCTTAACTTGATGGTAACCCGATCGAAGGTCTATTTTTGAATAATAGGTCGAACCTTGTAGTTGATCGAATAGATCGTCGATTCTTGGCAAAGGGTATCGGTTCTTTATGGTTAATTTGTTTAGCTCACGATAGTCGATACACATTCGTAACGATCCATCTTTCTTTTTCACGAACAAGACGGGAGCTCCCAAAGGTGAGGAACTAGGTCGGATAAACCCCTTGTTCGAAAGTTCTTGTAGTTGATTGGCCAGTTCTTGCATCTCGGATGGTGCTAGTCTGTAGGGAGCGCAGGCCACTGGCGCTGCTCCTGGCACTAAATCAATTTGTAACTCTACTTAGCGTGATGGTGGAAGTCCGGGTAAGTCTTCAGGGAAAACTTCAGGAAATTCACGAGCGATAGGAACGTCTTCAAGTCGTTTTTCTTTGGATTCCTTCTCGGTAACATGAGCTAGAAATGCGTAACATCCTTTTTCAATGTACTTCATGGTTTTCATACATGAGATGATGTTTAAGAGAGTTCCACTTTGATCACCACGGATGACCAAAGTTTCATTGTTACAAGGAATGTGAACAACGTTTTCGCCACAGATGATGTTGGCTCGATGTTTTGACAACCAATCCATGCCAATAACAACATCGAAACTTCCAAGTTCGATTGGCATGAGATTGATGCTGAATGGGTGATCTAAAAGGTTGAGGGTACAGTTTTGGAGTATAGTATTGGTGTTTACTAAGTTTCCATTGGCTAATTCATAACTATAGTGGTTGGTGCAATATTAAGTAAAGGTGCAATTTTGGAAGATATAAAGCTCATATCAGCACCAGAATCGAATAAGACCTTAACAAGATGGTTATTGAGTGAAAACGCACCAGTGACTACGTTCGGGTCTTGTTGAGGTTCACCGTTGCCCATAACATAGGCTCTACCACCAGCATCTCCGCCTTGTTGGCCACGGTTTTAAGGAAAATTGGTTTTGACATGTCCTTTCTCCCCACACCCGAAACTTGTAACTATCGGTTGAAGATTAGCTCCAGTAGCCACAACATTGCTTCTACAGTCTTTAGCAAGATGTCCTGGTTTTTGACACTTGCGACACTTGGCTGGGTAAGGACCCATATGATGATAGTTGCATTTATTGCACTTTGGGTAGGTTCCACCATAATTTCCTCCATCTGGTGCTGCAACATAAGCCGTTGAGGCTTCTTGTCTTTTGTTTTGTTGCTGATGGTGTTGGGTGTTACGATTTTGGTTGTTGGAAGTGTTTCTTTGGTTGTTATCCCATTGTCGTTTGTTGTTGTTGTTTCGGTTGTTATTGTTGTTGGTATGGTTGTTGTTATTACGGTAGTTGGTGTTGTTGGTGGTAGTGTTGTTATTGAGATTCTGTCTTTGGGTAGCTTCTGTTCGAACCACTTGATCCATGAGACTTCGATACATTCGCATAGCATCATCAAGTGACTTTGGATCAAACGATGCTACGTTTCCCTGGATGATAGGCGTAAGTCCCCAGATATATCTCTCTAACAGCTTTTCAGTTGTTGGAACCATTGATGGACATAGTATCGCCAATTCTTGAAATAGACGGTTGTAAGTAGCAATGTCAACACCTTTGAGAACATGGTTCCAGAACTCCACTTCCAATTTCTGTATTTCACTACGAGGGCAATACTCCATGATCATTAAACCCTTTAGAGCAACCCAAGAGATTTTATAAGCACTCATGATGCCTATTGGTTGAGAAACTGCATTCCACCATGATAATGCCTGCTCCAGTAGTGTACAAGTGGCATATTGAACTTTGTCATTTTCCGCGCATTTGCTGATTGAGAACACAGACTCCATTCTTTCAAACCAGCAAGTTAAACCCACGGCTTCTTCTGAACCCTTGAAATTTGTGGGTTTGCAACTCATAAATTCTTTGTATGAGCAAACTCTAGTTGCATTAGCTGCGGCAAGCCTAGCAGCTTTCAGTGCAGTAGCAGTTCCAGCGGTAGCGGCGGCTACAGCGGCTGGGGTGGCCTCAGCGGCTGCGGCGGCTTCAGCGGCTGTGGCGTCTTCAGCGGCAGCGGCGGCTTCAGCGGCTGCGGTGGCTTCAGCGGCTGCGGCGGCTTCAGCGGCTATGGTTGTTGCAGCAGCTGCAGCAGCGGCTTCAGCGGCAGCGGCAGCTTCAGCGGCTATGGCTGCTCGTTCAACGTTAATTGCTGCATTCACTCGGGTAGTAATCATTCGCTCAATGGCAGTTGGAGTCATTGGTTGAGGTGCTCTCGCTTTCTTTGGCGGCATGATTCTATCAAAAAGAGATATCAAGAGTTATAAAATGATCATGATTTTTGATGGAAGTTTAGAAATAATAAAGTTGGAATTTTAAACCATAACACATGATAGCATAAAACAAGATTCTTTATTCATATAACGTTGATTGATTTACAAAATCAAAACTTATTAAAAGTTTCTTCAAAATTTACTAACTGATACTTTCAGTTTAGTAATTACAACGTTTTACTACTGTTAGCTATTACATGGATTACATAGATTTTTCTAACTGAGCCTAATCAGTTTAGAAGTACAAAAGATAACTAGTATTATCACTCTAGTCTAAGATTGGTTGGACGAATCGATGTTTCCATATACGGCTAGAACATCGATGCTATCACTTAAACGGTTTTCTTCAACCTCTTTTTGATATATCTTTTGCTGCATGGCATTCATAGAAGATTGCATATCATACAACTCATTTCGAAGACAATATCGGTCAAAGTTAGCAACGTCTAGTCGGATCTCTGTTGAGTTTAAGCGATTTCGCAGTTCTTGAATCTGTGCTCCATCTTGGCATTGGATTCTTTCCACTCTTGATAATCTATCTTTGATGTCTTCCCATCCAGTTAGTGGATGGAAGACGGTATCTCCAACATAATCTAAGTCATTCTTCACATAACTCATATCTAGTATGAATAAGTCAAGGCGTTGACGAGCATGGATGGCCTCGGTTTTGGCCGCAATGACAAATGATTATTGTTGATTCATCTACCATGCCATACTTTGGACTTTATGTTGGGTTAGGTCAAGGTGTTGTTTTAAACGGTATAGCTCGTATTGGGCAGAATTTATGAAAGCATGTATCATTGTGGATGACCCGCCGACTTCATGAGTGGATGTTGGTCCTTGAGTAGGGTTAGTAGGATTAGGTTCGGAAGATGTTTCTGAGACAGGAGGTGGTGATAATGGTGCTACACCATATACATAGTTTTCCTCTTGATCATCCTCAGATTCAACCCAATCTTGAACATTTTATTCGGGAGAATCTGGTACAATCAGATCCTCTTCTTCTTTGTCGTCCATATCTTCGTATGGTTCATCTTCGTAATCGACGGCATCAAGGTAATCATCATTGATATCGGGAAAATGAAGTTCCGGAATGATTGGAATGTTTGGAATTTGTTCGGGTGATACCGGAACGTGATCGGGAGATGCAGGCACAGACATAGTGTCTACAAAAGGATATGATGTTAAAATAGTCATAATATTTAGGGGAAAGCTTTAAATAATTCAAGTGTATATATCAATATACTAATATGTTCATGTTATTATAACATGTCTTGAAAGTCCATAATCGTCTGGAGGATGGAAGGCACAGAGAACGGAAGGCTATAAAATATTTTTGTTTGTAAAAGTAGTTATAGTTTAAGTCTTAATTTAGACTCGTTTCTCTATAACTATGGCTCTGGTACCAATCTGTAACACCCCCAATTTCGTGATATGCAGCGGAATTCAAATTGGGTATTAGTTGATGGCACAACAGTCATAATAATAGAAAACGATCTCTAAAGGAGTCGTTTTAAAAAGGCTTTATCATTCAAATATATCAGAGTTTACAAAATAGGTCCCAGTTGGTTCCATTGTTTACAAAATACATCAATATAAAGTTTTTGATGTTTTGTGAATGATAAATTATTTATAGCCTTCTTGATCTTTTCCTTGTCTTTCCGTGCCAGCTTCCGACATTATGGACCTGAAATACATGCTTAAAGCAGTCAACACAAAGGTTGAGTGAAATTCATAGAGTTTGTTTGATGGTTGAACACATTATGTTGGTAGTGTGAGTTAATTAGACTCTCACCAATGGTTTGAAAACAAAACAGTTATTATTAGACTAAGCATCATGCAATCAAGGCGTTAACGTGTTCCAATATTAATTAGACTCTCACCAATGGTTTGAAAACAAAGCAGTTATTATTAGACTAAGCATCATGCAATCAAGGCGTTAACGTGTTCCAATATTAATTGGAGAAATTGTTGGTATGAGCCTTAATAGGTAAAATTGCCATTTTTACCCAATGTTACTCAAATACAGTGCGTTTGTTTGCTTTTAACGGGGCCAACACAAACGGGATTCGTCAATCCTAATAGATCTATTCACATATTCGCGCCCACTCTCACTAGTGATTAGTGATTCATGATTAAGGGACTTATTGTTGGGAATAATCTGTTACCACGGATAGTTGTGGTTTACACTGCTTGGAATACACTAGCAGTGGAAACGTATTACCACTGCTGGTACATTATTACCACTGCTATAGGAAACGTGTTTAGATAAGTATAGAAAATATTTTGTGTATATTCTATATTGTTAGCTTTATACTTATCTTGTAATGGACTCCTTGTGCTATAAAAGGAGGTCCTAGGTTATTGTCTTAGGTACTTACTCAATTACTTACGAATCAAAAGCTTCAAGGTGTAACCCTAGTGATAAGCAAGATCACTCGTATTATTCATCAATAATATTGAAGCTTAAGCTTTGTGTTTAATCTGTGTTTACTTACAATACATCATACAATCCGTCTTCTATGTATTACTAAGTAAATTCCGCGTGCTTATTAATTTTATACAAAATATCATTGACATAAGGTGTGTGTCTAGATCCATCAAGTGGTATCAGAGCGAAGGTTCTGATATTTTGTTTTTAGAAGATCCAAGGAATTAGCTTAACCTACTCACTCAATTCAATGGAGATGGAAAACAATCAATCCAACTCTTCTACACCAAGGCTACCTAAGCTCAAACTTAATGAGTTTGAGATATGGAGGATACTGATTGAGCAATACTTCCTCATTCAGGACTATGCTCTATGGGAGATCATTCAAATTGGTGATTCTTTCAAGCCTGTGACTAGTACTCAGAAGGTTGGTGACACAGAAGTTGTGAAAGTTTCTGTGCCTGAATCCAGTATTGAAAAAGCACTAAGGAAGAATGATCTTAAGGCTAGGAGTTTGTTGCTGATGACTCTTCCTAGAGACCAGATCATAGCATTTAGCAAGTTCAAGACTGCTAAAGAACTGTTTGAAGAGATTTGCTCAGTGTTTGGTGGTAATGATGCTACAAAGAAGACACAAAAGACATTGTTGAAGCAAAGTTATGAAAATTTCTCTGCTTCAAGCAATGACTCACTTAATAGCATCTTCACCAAACTTTAGAAGATTGTTACACAACTGACTGTGTTTGGCATTGAGGTAGAAAAGGAATACCTCAATTTGAAGTTTCTAAGAAGTTTGTCTTCAGAGTTTCAAACTAATGTTACTGTCTGGGAAAACAAAGCAGATATTGAAACAATGAAGCTCAATGATCTTTACAACAACTTTAAACTCATTGAACAAAGACTGAAGAAGGCTGGGAAACTTAGTACAAGCTCAAGCAGCTTGGCTTTGATGTCAACCTCTGTTGATAGTGATGATTCTGAAGATGACAGTGATGATGATATTGCCACTGCTGGTTCTACAGTTACCATTGGTAATGTTAGTGTTACCACTGCAGGTTCAAAGAAGAAGGTTGCTGGTATTGGAGATCCTACCTTTTATGCTTTTATCTCCACTCAAGTCAATGGCTTTATTTTAACTCATGAAGACATAGAGCAAATTGATGAAGATGACTTGGAAGAGATGGACATAAAATGGCAAATAGCTCTGCTTAGCATGAGAGCTAGGAAATTCTACAAGAAGACTGGCAAGCCTATTCACATCAATGGTAATGAAACTGCAGGCTTTGATAAGAAGAAAGTGGAATGTTTTAACTGCCACAAGTTGGGACACTTTGCTAGAGAATGTAGAAGACCAAAGACCAAGGACACCAGTTCTACTTGGTACAAGCAAAAGAAGGAACCAACTGTGGAAGAACCAAAGGCAATGTTGGCTATTGATGGTGTGAGCTATGATTGGAGTTTCATGGCTGATGATCAAGAAGAAGAACATTCAGATGCTGCTCTTATTTATACTGAATTTGCTCTCATGGCTTTCTCTTACTCTGAGGTACAAAACTTTTAAAGTTTCTCTAAAACATGTAGGGCTGCTAGAGAAGTTGAAAGGCTTAATGATTTATATTCAAATGAAAGACAAGAATTGTATACTGCTAATTATACTGTGTCTAACCTTAGGAGAGCTATAGCTGTATTGGAAAACCAACTAAAGCACTATCAAGAAAATGAGTCAAAATATAATGATGTTATGATTCTGCTTAGAAGAGAGGTAGAACATACAACAGCTGTGAATGAAGCATACCAAAAGGAGTTTGAAAAACTTCAAAAGAAAAATGAAAATGCCAATTTAACTTTAGATACATGTTATCATCAGTCTAAGTCAATTGATAAAATTTGGAATGCTCAAATAAAAAGTAAAGTTAAGTCTGGTATGGGTTATAATACAGTGCCTCCACCACTAAGAGGTATTCCATCACCTCCAGGTATAGATTTAGCTCATACGGGCTTAGAAGAGTTTCAGGATCTTGAACGTGAATATGGTCCTTTAAAGGACACAACTGTGAAATGTAAGGATGAGGTTAAGCATGATAATGATGTTTTTGAGAGTGCTAGTGACTCATCTGTTGTTGATGAGAATGTTAAAAAGAATGTAGAGGCTTCTATCCTAAAAGTTGTTAATACTGTTATAGAGGAACCTAGGAAACCAGTTAATAAACCTAGACCAACTGTAAGGTATGCTGAGATGTATAGGAACAAGCCTACAGCTCCTAGGGGTAACAAGAGGAGTTGGAATCATGTTAAATCTCAACAACTAGGTAGTGATTTTGTGATGTACAACAAAGCATGTTATATTTGTGGTAGTTTTGATCATCTACATGCTTATTGTGACTATCATAATGGGAGAAGGGAAGTCCATGGGCATAAAAGGGTGGAATCTAACAAGTTTCAAAATAATGTACACCCTAATTCACATTGCAAAATGGTCCCAAGAGCAGTTCAACTAAGAAGTGGCCTTAAAACGTTTGCCACTGCAAAAACTGTTAACACTGCTCACCCTAAGTCACCTGTTAAAAGTGCAAAGTCCAAAACAACTTTTGCAAAATCTGCACAAACAGGGAAAGGAACTTTTCAAACTAAAGAGGTTCATTATAATCAACAGTGGGTACCTAAAACCAAACCAGCAGTTTCCACTGCTCATTCAAAAGTTACCACTGCAAGGGTTGTAAACAAGAAAAGGGGGGACATGGGCAATGCTGTGAAGGCCTCAGCACGTTGGGAAAGGAAACCTAAAGGAACTACCTCTACAACCAATCCCAATGGTGTATCAATGACCTTTGATAGATTTAACTATATTGATACACGAGGCAGATCCAAGTCAATCATGGCTTGGGTCCCCAAAAGAAACTAACTCTTTCTTTTATGTGCAGGAACATCCAAGGACAAAAAGATCAGATCAAGGATATACAGATAGTGGGTGTTCAAGGCACATGACTGGAAACAAGTCCTACCTTATAGATTTTGAACATTATAATGGACAGTATGTCAGCTTTGGTAGTGGAGTTAAGTGCAAAGTTAATGGAACAACATGTATGATGCAAGGACTCTAAAGTTAAAGAGAAACATGGATCATTATTATTATTTCACAAAACTGCACACTGAGTGCAGTAGATACATCCATGGATCCACACAAAAGCTTCACAACCTACCACAACCATACTTCAATTAACCACCATCTACCACCTATGGCTTCTTTGGAATGGCCCAAGTTGGCATCACCTTAGGTGCATTATGCATATCTATCCAGTCATACACCTTAGGGCTTGCTAGTTCCATCACCACTTTTCTAACAGGTGGGGAGGATGATGAAGGTCCCTCTTGTGTTGGTACTGTCAACAGTGATGGAAAAGGAGGCATCTGCAGTTCTCATGATGGAAGGATTCTTGCAAGAGCAGGCACATCCAAAACCCTTGACTTAGTATCATCATTTGTGTTTGTACATGGGGATATGTAGCTTGCATTGGAGTCTGAGCTATCTTCAATAACGACAGCTTCTTGTGGTATTGGATGAGTTGAAGAAGGACCAGCAGCAACAGGGGTTGTATAAGCATTTGCATGAGTTCTTTTTCTTGATGAAACTGCTTCAAACACCTCTTTCTTCTTCTTACCTGGATTGTTGAGCACATAATGCCAAGCCTCTTCATCCCAAAAGCTGTGTGAAATTGAACTGTCAGAAGAGATGTTGATTGGGTTTGAGTTGCTCATGGTAATTTTTGGTAAAGTTGCTTTTGACAGATTTTAGGAGAGAGAAGTGTTGGTGTAATAGAAGTTTGTGGGTACTTGGTTCTTAAATACAAGTTTAAGTTGGAATCAGTTAGTTAATGAAGGGAAGGTATAAGTTATTGAGAAGTAAATGAAGTCTTTGACTTTGGTGGCCGGATTAGTGACTAGATGTTGACCAAAATTAACTTGGAATTTAGCCACTGCTTACGGACTCACTCTTTGCTATTCTCTAACCACTGATACTTTATACACTTTTTTAGTGTATGATTTCTGTTTGTGACATGAAGATTTGAAGGATTATTTGATTATATTGAAGTGGTTGTTCTTTAGTGTTTGTCTTTTTAGTTGTCCACTAACTTCTATGCAAAAATTAAATCTAACAGTGGAAACTATAATGCAAGCAGTGGAAATATGTTATTATCAAATTGGAAAAAGGGAAAACAGAGATATTTCAATTCATACGCAAAATTCATTACATCCAAAAGAGAATGTCAACAACCACAATCAAAACACAAAAGACAACTTCCTACATTCCTAAATCCTACATCAGCTACTCCATTGGCTTCTTGCCTTTGCCCACATAGTCATGCTTGTTTTTCTGTGCTCTCTTCCTTTTGTTCTCAAAGGTGGATTGCATTCTTGAACAAGGAAGACCAAGAACTTGTGGAGGAGGCTTTGGTAGCATTGCAGACTTCTTTGGTATGGATATCTGCTTCATGTTGGAGATAGCTGTTTCTAGTGCTATTGTAAGAGCTCTTGGCAATTCTTTGGCCAGGGAATAGGCCTCATCATTCGTCTCATCATCCTCTGATGAGCTGGAGTAACTCAAGAGATGGTGCATGTTTAGCAGCTGGTACACGCTTGGCAGTCTCTTTAGTGTACTTCTTGGATGAAGTGCTTCCAGCCCATGATGGAAAGTATCCAGCCCATCCTGATGTCTCTGAGGAAGTTTCTGACTCGATCACATACTCTTCTTCTGAATCAGAGGAGATGTTAATGGTGTTGGAAGGATTGCTCATGATTATACTTAGGGATTTTGTGTGTTTGAATGTGTTTTGATGGAGATTACAATACGCCAAGCCTCCATATACACAAAGTCGGTTACAAGGATTAATTAATGAGTATATTTAATTTTTCCTATTTTGGTAGGTTAAAGAGTAAATATAGATATTATCGGGTTGACTTTGGAAGATATTTTTCGGATAGTGGCTTGGTTAAAAGTAACTTTGGTTAAGAACAAATTGGTTATCTCTACTCTTTGAATTATCTTATCACATGCAGATACATAACCAAGCATAGATGTGAGCTGATCTTAAAAGGTGTATAACTGAGATACACAACAAATGGTTATTGATTCACCATGTCTAATCCACATAAGAATCAACTAGTCCAGAGCAATCGGCTACTGGTAAAGACTTGACAAATCCGTTTATGGCTGATAGTTTACCAAAAACTATATGGTTATCAACTCACCATATTCTTTATGATTAAGAGTTGGCTAGTCCATAGCAAACGGCTCATGGTAAAGACATATCAAATCCGTTGATAGCTGGTAGTTTGCTAAAAACTATGATAAGAGCAGTCTAGTTTTCATATGTTTTTCTTTACCACTGCTCTTTGAAATTTTTGTGAAAAATTACCACTGCTAGTTCACGATTACCACTGACAGTGTTATTTTACCACTGTTGTTCTAGCCGTACTAACTGAGTGTCAGTAACTTATTTTTTTACTAGCCGTTGAAAGAAAACACTTTCCATAAATATAGGGTAAGTTTTTAGAAGATTATCTACTTTCTTAATTATACTTTATCTTCTTAAGATAAATATTTTCCAAAGATAGTCTTTCTTGCGCAAAAATCTTAACCCTAACCCTATATATCTTTCTCTATCAATTGGCTAGTTATTCCTTCAATTATTACTGACATAATATTGTTTTTCATCAAAAGTTTCTATGGCACCATTAAAATTTGCAGATGAGCACAACCAAGTGGCCTACCTAAAAAAGTCAAACGAGAAGAGTGGCCCTGTTTTTCATCAGATGTGGACTTTCTCAATACTACCCATATAAGGTATGCTTTGCTTTTAAAACCCACAATCTATATATCTCAAATCAAACAGTTTTGGACTTCTGCTCAGTCCATAACACTTGAGAATGGAGATACACATGAAACAGTGGATGCTCTAAGAGCCATTGTGGATGGGGTAACTATTGATGTTACTGAGGTATCCTTGAGGAGAGTTCTCCATTTGGATGATCTCAATGGTATCATCACAATACCTATGCCTGAAATCTATGATACTTTATCATCCATGGGGTATGATACCACTGATAAAAAGGCTACTTTCAAAAAGAGTGGTTTTTGTCCCCAATGGAGGTTTTTGATACATACTCTTTTACATTGTCTCAGTCCAAAAAAAACTTCTTATGAGCAATTTAGTTCAACCATGGCTTACCCTTTGGTTTGTCTAGCCACTGATAAGATTTTTAACTGGTCAAAATATATTTTTACAAGTATGACTGGCAATGTAAAGAGTTCAACAAAATTTTTAATGTATCCAAGGTTTGTGCAAGCAGTGCTAAATGAGTTTCATCTGCAATCCCATACTAATGTTTACAAAATCAATTGCCTTAAGCCTAAAGTTTTTCAAAACATGAACAAAGATGGAAACATGATTTTTACACCTCTCCTTCCTCAAATGCTTGCAAAGATTACATCTGAACAAAACACACCCATAATCTCTGTTCCAAACATTGATTATACTCACAGTTTCTCACACCTATGAGAGAGGTCTAAACACCAACTCCTCTTATGACAACACATGTGTTTGAACCTTTTGGTCTAGGAACAAGAAGTGGTGGTTCTAGACTTCAACCTAGTTCAACTAGGGAGGAATCTGAGCCATTGCCCCATGATTCACCTCTCCTAACAGGTCACACAATTGGAAGTGATGAGGGCAGTGGGCAACAAATGGAATTGATGGTTTTGTGTACCAAATTAGCCAAGCAGGTTGAATCTCTACAGAAGGACCTGGCACATGTCAAGAAGCAGCATGCCATGGATATTAAATACTTAAAAGAGGAGATTCAAAACTTGAAGGATGAGTTGCAGGGGTTGAAAAAGCATAGGAAAACTGCAAAGTTGGTGATCTCATCTTCAGCCTCACCTAATGATGGTGATTCATCCGGTTTTGATCAATATTTGGGTAATTCTCCCAAACAGGGGAGGAAAACAGATGCTGAAACTCTGGGGAGGAAAATTGATTTTGAAGATGAAGGTGTTTCTAGTAAAGGTGCAGAGGAAGCTGATACTCAAGAAGAGCAACTAGAGCAAGACATTTTCTGTACTACAACTGATTTTACCACTGATTCAATTTCCACTGCAGAGCCAATAATTGCCACTGATGACCATGATGTAGCCACTGCAGGTGAAGCAATTGATAAACAAAAGAAAGATAAAGGTAAAGCAGTTATGGAAAGTGAAGAGCAACCTGGAAGGAAGAGTTCAAAGAAAGAAAAAGCACAGATTGCACAGATTTCTCTTGATAGAGAAGTTGCTGAAAAGAAAAAGCTTGAAGAATTGGAAGTTGTAAGCTTTTTGGAGGCTAAAAGGCTGGATAGGTTGGAAAATCCAATTTCCACTGTTCAACCTACAATACTTAGAGAGAAGACTCCAGAGTTCAGTTATGTTCCTACTGAAGAAGATATTGAGTTCTTGATTGCTAATAATCCAACAGTCAAGAAGAAGGCAATTGACCTACTTGCTGATATGCCCTTAACTGAAGATCAAAGAACTGCTCAGTTGAAGGATTTTATACAAATGAAGAACAATCAAGCACTTCAAGATGTGATTAGTACAGTCAGAAAGGGTCAAAAGAAACAAAGACAACCAACCATGGCACAAATTCTCTCATACATGAAGACTTATTGTTGTCATGTTGGTGGTTCGAAAAAGCATCAATTCAAAGGAATGCCTGATAATCAAGTTGAAGGTATCTACTACAGAGTTCAAAAACATGATAAATATTTTATTTCAATGGGCTCAAGAAGAAGAAGCGAAGATTTCTGGATTGAAGAGAAGGCCAAAGAAAGTGATTCTCAGTGTTAAGAATACTTTGAAGAACAGAAGTTCCAAGCGAGAAGTTCACTGAAGAACAACTGACTGGAATGATTGTGATTGTAGAAGAAGATTTTTATCCAGAACCACTGCAAGTCAGACATCCTATCATTGATTGGGAAGTTTACACTGCTAGCAATTTTGCTCCAACATGGAAGATCACAAGACTAGGTGGTGAAACTTCATCATTTATTCAATTTGAAGATCTCATCAAAGCTTTTGACAAAGATGACCTTGACAAATTATGGAAGTTAGTTCAAGAAAGGTTTGATGCTCAAGATCTCAAAGATATGAAGGAGATGCAGTTATGGGTTAATCTTAGAAGGCTCTATGAACCAGATGTTAATGATGATTTCTAGAAATTCTCATGTACATGTCCTGGTACTAAATGGTTTTACTATGACTCATGTGAAGTTCACCATGTTTCTACAACAAATGGAGTAGATGCATTTATGCTTGCTGAGAAAGAATATCCACTCAGAGCTGGAACTCTCATTGTGATGTTGTGTACCACTATAAGAGTTCATGAAGACAATGAGAAAGTAAGAGCATTGTTACATAGGCTTCAAGATCAATGTTCAAGAGCTACTCAGAAGCTAAGGAAGAAGTAAAGTGTTTGGTTGAATTCCCCAAATCCTTGAAGATGATGCAGATTGAAGAAACTTATTGATTTGCAGAGAAATCATAAGTTTAGGGGAGGATTGTTGGGAATAATATGTTACCACGGATAGTTGTGGTTTACATTGCTTGGAATACACTAGCAGTGGAAATGTATTACCACTGCTGGTACATTATTACCACTGCTATAGGAAACGTTTTTAGATAAGTATAGAAAAGATTTTGTGTATATTCTATATTGTTAGCTTTATACTTATCTTGTAAAGGACTCCTTGTGTTATAAAAGGAGGTCCTAGGTTATTGTCTTAGGTACTTACTCAATTACTTATGAATTAAAAGCTTCAAGGTGTAACCCTAGGGATAAGCAAGATCACTCGTATTATTCATCAATAATATTGAAACTTAAGCTTTGTGTTTAATCTGTGTTTACTTACAATACATTATACAATCTGTCTTCTAAGTATTACTAAGTAAATTATGCATGCTTATTAATATTATACAAAATATCATTGACACAAGGTGTGTGTCTAGATCCATCACTTATGTTTGGCAAATGCGGTAACTTAGTGCTAATAAAACAATCAGATAAGCATACAGTTTGAAAACAATGTGTTCGGTTTAAAATAAAGCATGTATCTCCCCCAAGGGTTTGTAAAACAATTAAGTAATAGAAAGTGGGGCTATGAACTCACCGAGAGTTAATGATGTTAAGTACTTTAACGGATATGATGGATAGCCGGGAAACCTCTATGTGCAACCTAAAATGGAATGTTGCGACTTAGGTTTGGAATAATGTTTTAGGAAAACATAAACGATTCTATATATATTTCTGTGTTGATCATGATGTAGTCAATTATCATTTGATGTTTATAGAAAGATCTTTAATATGTGAAAACGTATTTAGTTTATAGATATCGTACTACCGTTTGGGCCATCATAATTCAGAGGTCATGCAGTAAACGTTCGAGGAGCTAGGACACTTTAAATCGTAAAATCCGACCTTCGTCGATACGATTTACACAAATGAAACCCCTCACATGAAGCTCCCTAATATTGTAGCACTTAGTAGATATAACATATGTTTTGAGTGAAGATTGTTCTATAAATAAGTTTATCATGTTTTTACAAGTTCTCGTCGTTTCATAAATATGATCACCTTAGTTAACGGTCTTGGGTAGATAAGCCTTGAGGCTTTAGCCATGGCCTTGCCGTGACTTTGGTCTTGACTACCATGGTCTTGAGACTCATCCTTAACCTTAGCCGTAGCCGTGGTCTTGGCTTATGGCCATTAGGCCTCTTGGTTTGCTTTTAGTTGTGACAAAACTATAGTTGTGAGACTATATATATGGCAGTTTCTATTTTTGAAAGATAATGGACTATTTAAGCGCTTTCAAGGTCCGAGCTTCTCTTTTCTAAAGGAAAACGTCGTTCCGGACAACTTTCGTGTTTTAACTTTTTGATGATTCGGACCAGAAGTACCACTTTTAAAATGAGCAGACCCTAAACAGCTTCCATTTGGCAGTTTTGGCGTTTTGGTTTCGCTAACTTCTTTTGACTATAACTTTTGACTCGTTTGTCCGTTTCGGGTGATTCAATGTAACACCCCCAAAATTTCACAGCGGAAGCGTTCGGGTCATGGGGTGCTACTAAATCAATATACACAACACAAGGTAATAAAGAATGGAAATTCTATTCCATTTTCAAAATATAGATTAATTTAAGAAATAGTTTTACATCATTGTTTCAAAGTGCGGAAGTAAAGCCCATAAAAATATATGTTGTCCCATTAAAGTTGTATTAAATATGATTGTAAACACTTCGGATGCCAGTCTTCAACGAATGCCTTTGCCAATGCCCACGCCAATAAGTAAGCCTGAGAAAAACATGCTAAAATGTCAACACAAAGGTTGGTGAGTTCATAGGTTTAAGTTTCATAAATCAAGTTTCCAAGTTGGACCACAGTTGCACATATAGCATCTCCGTGAATGACACTATATGCAAAAGGCTATTACGCTAGTACCAAGTTCATGCGACTGAAACTACGACAGTGTGCATGCATCTAGAAGCATGATAAATAAAAGCCCAGCAAGTGTATTTCCAGTACACTCAATCAATACGATATGATATACGCCCGACGTTTGCCTATCGGTCAAACTCGAGCGGGGTGTCATCCCCAATAGATCTATTCATAACAATCGCGACTCCCCAAAGGGAACTAACGGTAGCATAGTTGGGATTCAAGGTTGTTTCACGTAATAGTTGTTTCTGTTTCAGGTCCGAAAAGAGTTTTGCATGTTTCTCACCCCATAGTTTTATAAAGCAAGTAAATAAGAGTAAAAGTGGGGCTATAAACTCACCTTAGCAGTTCGGTGAATAAAGTATCAAGAGATCAAGTAACAAGTAGCTTCAACACGCAACCTAAATTAGTGCGTCAAATCTCAGTTTTGCAGTTTGGTGTGTTCACGACTCGAAAGTTTTAAATAAATGCAAGTGTTTATAAGTGGTTGTGTTTAATGTTGCTTGTGTGGCAGAGTTTACGTTTAAATAGTTTCAAAATATTTTGTAAGTATTGGCTCTTGGACAAACGTACTAAATATAAGAGTATATAAAAGTATTCGTGACGAGTGGGTTTTCGGTTCAGGAGTAACCGAAAGACTTAGTACGGAAAGTATTCACAAGTAACGTCTTTGTAAAAAAAAAAACGTTTAATAAATACTACGTTAAGTATCCACATTAAAATACTTGTTACGTTGATCTACAAATATGTTTATATTTTTGTTAGTGGATGGTAAGTTAGAAAATATTTATTTTAATTTTTGTTATAAATATTTTCTTATCGTTTTTATTATTCGTCTTTTACTTCTAGTATTAATACTAAATACTTTTATCTTACAAAAGTAATAATAGACAAATGCGTCCAAACATAATAGTTTTTACATTGTTATTAGACGTTATAAAAATGTATAAGTTCAGGTCCAAAATTAGTTGTTAGAATGTAAAAATATATAAAAAAATATGTCCAAGTATTAAACTTAAGGGGGGGTTGAAATTGCAAAGATTTATACAAGTTTCCAAGTCTTATAAATGTTTTAAGAAAAGTGCCCATGGGTTCGGATTCAAGGGGCTGAAAGAGTCAAAATGTGAAACTTGCAAAAATAGCAAAATTTACAAAAGAGTCCACCCAGATTCGAACCTGGGTGGGTTGTGTGAAAGTGGTGCGCCTCAACCAAATGAGCCAAAGTGCCATTTGATTTATTTTACTTGTCCTTTATATTTAATAAGTTCTCAATTTTCTTCCTTTTGATACATTTCCATACCAGCGTAAACTGGGTGTGAGGTTTGCATGCGTTTCACGTTTTTGTTTTCATTTCTCCTAAAGTGTTTGCCATTTTTAAACAAGCATATCATGCTCTACATACACATAAAGGTTTGAGATTGTTTTCCTTTTTACGAAGCATATATAAATGTTTATAAACTAGTTCAAATCTTAGCCACACAAGTTTTGTTTCATTTCCCATGATACCTTTCTATGCCGATCGTCTATCCTCTAAATAAGAAAAGGCCCGTTCTCCCCTTCTTACTACACCCCAGAGTGGTGGGCCTCTCCCCTCGGCGTTCTCGAGCAAAATCTAATGGCTCGGCTTTTCCCCACACCTGTCAAAGTATTATCCCGCCGCGCCTGCTCGATCTACCTCTTGAAACATTCACTAACACCCTTTTTCCTTCTTTCTTTTTCCCCCTTCCTCCTCTTGTGCCGACAGTGTGAGAGGTGAGATGAGAGGAATGTTTAAGTGAGTTTAGTGGATGTGAGAGTTTGTGAGTTCAACAAAGGGTATTAAGAGTTTGTTATATAGAGGGGGATGGGTATTGTTCACCCATAAGGTTAAAAAAAAAGAGATAGAGTTTGTTAGAGCTTGGAGTCAAGGTAGGGGAGTGGAAAAGAGAGAGACGAAATCTGATGATGTAGTGTGGGGCGTGGTTTGCCTTTGCTTTCACACTGGGCATCACATGGCATGTGGGTACCACAAGCATAATCTTAGTAAAGTTTGTTGGGTTGTTTTGTTTTTTGTGTGTCTCAAGTTAGGGTGGTCACAAGAGTAGAAGAAACACATGGTTTCAAATGACAACATTTGTGTTATTAAATTAGAATATGGTGCACATGTTAAAGAAATACTAAAGGTTGATGTTGCTTTTGTTGTGTCTCGCTAGTCACGTAAAACAAGAGAATCACATGTACCAAAATGTTCATTTAATCCAAAGTTAAATGCTGGTTGGTTTTGTTGGCTCACAAGTGGGTGATCATAAAAATCAAGGGAAGTCATTGGTTTTGTTTTGTTTTTGCGTCACATGGGTCACAAAAATAATGTGGGTATACTAGTCAATATTTTGAGACACAAGGTTAAAATAGGGTGTGTTAGTGATCACAGAAACATGGTAATATTACCACAAAAGACTTGCAACAAATTTTGTTATTTCAAAGATTTGAGGAACGCTGGACTGAGCAGGAAGAAACAAATGGGCTAGGCCCAGTGGGAGATTTAAGTTGGTTGGGTTAGAGGCATGAGATAAAAATGAATCGGGTTGGGCTAGGCCCAATAAAAAAAATGAAGAGATTGTAAGTACACGAGCCCAATAAACAAAAGAGATGGATCGGGTTTGGGTTAAGAGGCCCGGTAGGAAATAAAAATATAAGAGTATAAAAGTTTATTATATATTTATTTTATAAAGTTTTTATTATCGAGGTCGAGGTGGAAAAATATCCCGTGACTTGTCGTGTTTAAAGTTCGAAACGAAAGAAAAAAAAATAGTCGCGAAAAATCAATAGGGAAATTTACAAGTGGTGACAGTACCTACCCCTTAAAAGAAACCACGTCCTCGTGGTTTATGATGCGAGAATCGTCGAGGTCGATACGGTGACGGTGACGTGTGTATATATACTCTTAAAATGTGACGTGGGAAAGGTGCTAGTCGTTCAAGAAAGATTTGGTGACGTGAGGCGATAGTGAACAATAGATAAAGGATCCATTAAACGGAATACAACGCGGTTTCGTAAAAGAGTAAAACAGAAAGAACAGAGTCGTATGAGGTTACGAAGGACAGAGCATAAGAGTAAAATAAGAGATCGTGACCAGTGACAAATGTGGTTTAAATATGTGTGTGAAAATAATATAAATCAAGTAGTTGCATGTTACATAAAGAAATAACATAGAAGCAGTGACGAGTGGTACGTTACATAAAGAAATAACGTCGAGGTTGATACAGGACGAGTTGTAATGCGTTACATACGTATATAACGTAGAAGTCGACAGTGACGAGTTGGCGGTACGTTACACACAGAAATAACGTAGAAGCAGTGACAAGTTGTACGTTACATACAGAAATAACGTAGAGGTCGATACAGTGACGAGTTGTACGTTACACACAGAAATAACGTAGAGGCAGTTATGGAAGCATAGCATAGTGCGATATTGTAATAGTGGGCACGTTAAGCAGTTTAACATAGAGATGTAACAAGTATAAGCATTCGTAGTCTAGTCTACACTCTCTTTAAATTAATTATTCCTTAATTTCATTCAGTTTGTTACATCAACATTATTCTCATTTAAACTTCGCGACCCAATCAAACAAGAACAACCTTAAAGTTTAAATGTGAGTTAATTAAGAAACTTAATGATTTTGAGAAATAATTAATTTAATTCAAATTAGAGCTTATACGAACCTAAAATATAACAGTAACACATAGCACGACACATCGTGTAACAACGAGGCAAGCATGGCAGACATCGGCAGTTGTGGCAGCGTTGAAGTGTTTTTAGGAAAATTTGGTTATAGTTTAGGTTTTGAAAAATACCTAATTCTCTATAACCTTGGCTCTGAATACCAATCTGTAACACCCCCAAAATTTCACAGCGGAAGCGTTCGGGTCATGGGGTGCTACTAAATCAATATACACAACACAAGGTAATAAAGAATGGAAATTCTATTCCATTTTCAAAATATAGATTAATTTAAGAAATAGTTTTACATCATTGTTTCAAAGTGCGGAAGTAAAGCCCATAAAAATATATGTTGTCCCATTAAAGTTGTATTAAATATGATTGTAAACACTTCGGATGCCAGTATTCAACGAATGCCTTTGCCAATGCCCACGCCAATAAGTAAGCCTGAGAAAAACATGCTAAAATGTCAACACAAAGGTTGGTGAGTTCATAGGTTTAAGTTTCATAAATCAAGTTTCCAAGTTGGACCACAGTTGCACATATAGCATATCTCCGAATGACACTATATGCAAAAGGCTATTACGCTAGTACCAAGTTCGACGAAACTACGACAGTGTGCATGCATCTAGAAGCATGATAAATAAAGCCCAGCAAGTGTATTTATTCCAATACACTCAATCAATACGATATGATATAATGCGCCCGACGCTTTGCCTATCCTGGTCAAACTCGAACGGGGGTGTCATCCCCAATAGATCTATTCATAACAATCGCGCCTCCCAAAGGAACTAACGGTAGCATAGTTGGGATTCAAGGTTGTTTCACGTAATAGTTGTTTCAGTATCAGGTCCGAAAAGAGTTTTGCATGTTTCTCACCCCATAGTTTTATAAAGCAAGTAAATAAGAGTAAAAGTGGGGCTATAAACTCACCTTAGCAGTTCGGTGAATAAAGTATCAAGAGATCAAGTAACAAGTAGCTTCAACACGCAACCTAAATTAGTGCGTCAAATCTCAGTTTTGCAGTTTGGTGTGTTCACGACTCGAAAGTTTTAAATAAATGCAAGTGTTTATAAGTGGTTTTGTTTAATGTTGCTTGTGTGGCAGAGTTTACGTTTAAATAGTTTCAAAATATTTTGTAAGTATTGGCTCTTGGACAAACGTACTAAATATAAGAGTATACAAAAGTATTCGTGACGAGTGGGTTTTCGGTTCAGGAGTAACCGAAAGACCTAGTACGGAAAGTATTCACAAGTAACGTCTTTGTAAAAAAAAAAAAAAAAACGTTTAATAAATACTTTACGTTAAGTATCCACATTAGTAACGGTTACGTGATCTACAAATATGTTTATATTTTTGTTAGTGGATGGTAAGTTAGAAAATATTTATTTTAATTTTCGTTATAAATATTTTCTCATCGTTTTTATTATTCGTCTTTTACTTCTAGTATTAATACTAAATACTTTTATCTTACAAAAGTAATAATAGACAAATGCGTCCAAACATAATAGTTTTTACATTGTTATTAGACGTTATAAAAATGTATAAGTTCAGGTCCAAAAATAGTTGTTAGAATGTAAAAATATATAAAAAAATATGTCCAAGTATTAAACTTAAGGGGGGGTTGAAATTGCAAAGATTTATACAAGTTTCCAAGTCTTATAAATGTTTTAAGAAAAGTGCCCATGGGTTCGGATTCAAGGGGCTGAAAGAGTCAAAATGTGAAACTTGCAAAAATAGCAAAATTTACAAAAAGAAGTCCACCCAGATTCGAACCTGGGTGGGTTGTGTGAAAGTGGTGCGCCTCAACCAAATGAGCCAAAGTGCCATTTGATTTATTTTACTTGTCCTTTATATTTAATAAGTTCTCAATTTTCTTCCTTTTGATACATTTCCATACCAGCGTAAACTGGGTGTGAGGTTTGCATGCGTTTCACGTTTTTGTTTTCATTTCTCCTAAAGTGTTTGCCATTTTTAAACAAGCATATCATGCTCTACATACACATAAAAGGTTTACGAGATTGTTTTCCTTTTTAACGAAGCATATATAAATGTTTATAAACGAGTTCAAATATTAGCCACACAAGTTTTTAAAACACAACCATGATACTTTCATGCGAGTCGTATATAAGAAAAAAAAGAGAAAAGAAAGTTTAGAACGGCTTACTACACCGAGAGTGGTGGTGACGAGACACGAGGAGTTCGAGAGCAAAAGAGATACGGGTTAGGCTTGAACCCACACGATCAAAGTATTATCCCGACGAGACTTAGACGATCTTGAAACATTCACTAACACCCTTTTTCCTTATTTCGTTTTCCACAGTGGACGAGTGTGAGAGGTGAGATGAGAGGAATGTTTAAGTGAGTTTAGTGGATGTGAGAGTTTGTGAGTTCAACAAAAGGGTATTAAGAGTTTGTTATATAGAGGGGGATGGGTATTGTTCACCCATAAGGTTCAAAAAAAAAGAGATAGAGTTTGTTAGAGCTTGGAGCTTGCGTAGGGGAGGGAAAAGAGAGAGACTAAATTGATGATGTAGTGTGGGCCGTGGGTTTGCCTTGCTTTCACATGGGCATCACATGGCATGTGGTACCACAAGCATAATCTTAGTAAAGTTTGTTGGGTTGCTTTGTTTTTTTTTGTGTGTCTCGTTGGGTGGTCACAAGAGTAGAAGAAACACATGGTTTTAAATGACAACATTTGTGTTATTAAATTAGAATAGGGTGCACATGTTAAAGAAATACAGGTTGATGTTGCTTTTGTTGTGTCTCGCTAGTCACAGAAACAAGAGAATCACATGTACCAAAATGTTCATTTAATCCAAAGTTAAATGTTGGTTGGTTTTTGTTGGCTCGTTGGGTGATCATAAAAATCAAGGGAAGTCATTGGTTTTGTTTTGTTTTTGCGTCACATGGGTCACAAAAATAATGTGGGTATACTAGTCAATATTTTGAGACACAAGGTTAAAATAGGGTGTGTTAGTGATCACAGAAACATGGTAATATTACCACAAAAGACTTGCAACAAATTTTTGTTATTTCAAAGATTTGAGGAACGCTGGACTGAGCAGGAAGAAACAAATGGGTTAGGCCCAGTGGGAGATTTAAGTTGGTTAGGTTAGAGGCATGAGATAAAAACGAATCGGGTTGGGCTAGGCCCAATAAAAAAAATGAAGAGATTGTAAGTACACGAGCCCAATAAACAAAAGAGATGGATCGGGTTTGGGTTAAGAGGCCCGGTAGGAAATAAAAATATAAGAGTATAAAAGTTTATTATATATTTATTTTATAAAAAAATTTACTATCGAGGTCTAGGTGGAAAAATATTCCGTGCCTTGTCGTGTTTAAAGTTCGAAACGAAAGAAAAAAAAATAGTCGCGAAAAATCGATAGGGAAATTTACGAGTGGTGACATTCAAGTTGCTATGTTTACCTTTTTATATTGTCTACCATAGTATGTATGTTAGAAAGTCCATATGTTACTGGTTTTAATGGTCTCAAATGTGTAGAATATGACTAGTTTACTAGTTTGTTCCTTTTAGGACAATATGTAAATTAAAACATGTGATTGAGTATATGTACATCATGAATCAACATAGTAACTATATATATAGCATGAAATTGTTAAGATTATGAATAAATAAGATGAGATGATGGTGGTGATAAGTTGCTTACAACTTTTGGCTTTCACTTAAGAAAGGAGTAACTTAGTAAGGATAGGACTTTGATTGATCACTTAAGACTTTGGATTGAGCTTGCTTTCTACACCTTGGCACCCTTGTAATCTTGAAGAGTTGGTGATGAAGTACTAAGTGACTTGAGTGGATCTAAACTCAAGAAGATCACTTAAACTTGCTAGAGATTTGATGTTGTAGCTTGATCTTTGGAACTTCTTTGCATAAACTTGGAGTTTATAGATCAAATTATGGAAGATATGAATGTTTTAGTGTATGAACGACCCAAATCTGTATGTGAAGGTCTTTAGGATGTATTTCACTTGCTATTTATAGGAGGGTAAGTTTGGTTAACCATATATTGGGTTAAATATTATCCATGGTTAAGTTAGGACACATGTAATAATCTAAATGAACCATGGTTAGGATCAAGCCACCACCAAAGTGACTCACCTCATAAGAGGCAGTCACAATAAGGTGACAAGGCTTAGATGATAAGTTTTGATATTATCTTGAGTTTAGAGCAAGATTTGGTTCCGTTAAATGCCAACTGTAAGTTGTTAAGCCATAAAACGTAAAACCGGGTATCGTAAAAATACGAATTTTGCAGGAATGATAAAACTCATCATTATACGCCATCTAAAAATATAAAATGAGTGATAAGTCTCATTGGGTGCAAAAACGCTGGTTAAAGCTGGAAACACGGGTCAAAAACGCGTAATTCGCAGTTTATCAGAAAGAACGAAATTTCAGGGAAATGACCGTGAATTTATTTAGAGTAGACTAAAATTAGTCTAAAAGTGATATGAGATGTTAAAATGTGGTTTTCGTCATACGTGGGATAACTTAACAGTTATACGTGAAGTCTAAAAGTTACGAGATTTAAGCAAAATGTAGAACGTACAAGGTTAATTTCTTTATTGTCAAAGGAGGAGAGAAATATGTTTGACTTTTCCAAAAAAATGTAAAAGTGTCAAAAACATATTAGAAACACAGTGAAGGAATGGTTAAGTCTGGATCTAAGTACAATTGTTTAAAACGTAAGTTTAGTCTCGTACGGCACAGGGTTTATTTGGTAACATTTAAATGAAATCTTAAAAATTCTCTAATTAATTATGAGTGATCTAAAAATTAATCTGATGGGAGGAAAATTGTCAGAGTTGATTTTCGTTATGCGCGTGATGTTTAAATGAAGTTCCGACCAAAACGAAACTTTAAAACGATGTTTTCTTAATAACTTTTGCGAAGATGATCTAACGATTGTCAAACTCTCAGCATATTACTAAAATAATTTATCTTACGAGAATGTGAAATAAAAATATTACGGGATGAATAGTGAAAGTGAATAGTAAAAGTGAATAGTAAATTCTCAAAAATGAAAAGTAACCTGAAAATGCGGGTGGTTACATTGGGAATGGCGGTTTTGATTAATATATCGTTTACATTAACAATGACATGCATGATATATGTCAAGCGCGAAAATGATAAGATCCTATGACGGTGTTCTAGATAGTGAAGTTGTAAGGTGCTAGTTTAAGGAAAATCCTAGATTTTTTGATTGTGGAGATGAAGAAGTTTGTAAAACACATGATATGTTTTTCACTTGATGAGGTATTGGTGCAAACTTGTGATATAAGGTTAAAAGGTTGAACTAGTTGTGGTTTCGTGAACCGGTTTTAGCTAAGTGGTGTTTACCGATGTGTTGGTATTTTAGAGTCTAAGAGACATAAAATTTGAAATAAGACAATTATGTGAATGGATTTCTCTCCCCCTTAATTGGTAGACATCCAACATAATGTGTAATGTATCAAATAAGGAATGACAACAAATTGTTTAGTGATGTTTTTCTGGATGATGGTTAGCATACAATGAACTTCATCCTTAAAGTTACGTACCTCTTCTCGATTAATACGAGATGATCGTACGATGAGGCATGTGGTTTCCTAATAGAAAGTGAAGAGGATTAGAGTATTGTTATAACTAAATAGTGATGGAGGTGATTTTTCGAAAGCAGAAGCAAAAATAGTAACAACGCGCATTTTTCGGGTTACTTTTCATATTTTTGAAAAGTTACTATTCACTTTTACTATTCACTTTCACTATTCATCTCGTGAAATTTTTATTTCACATTCTCGTAAGTTAATTTATTTTAGTAATAACCTGAGAGTTTGAAAATCGTTAGATCATCTTCGCAAAAGTTATTAAGAAAACATCGTCTTAAAGTTTCGTTTTGGTCGGAACACCATTTAAACATCTCGCGCATAACGAAAACCAACTCTGACAATTTTCCTCATATCAGATTAATTTTTAGATCACTCAAAATCAATTAGAGAATTTTTAAGATTTCATTTAAATGTTACCAAATAAACCTTGAGCCGTACGAGACTAAACTTACGTTTTAAACAATTCGACTTAGACCCAGACTTAACCATTCCTGCACTGTATTTTCTAAGATGTTTTAACACTTTTACATTTTTTGGAAAAGTCAGACATATTTCCCTCCTCCTTTGACCATAAAGAAATTAACCTTGTACGTTCTACATTTTTGCTTAAATAGCGTAACTTTTAGACTTCACGTATAACTGTTAAGTTATCTCACGTATAACGAAAACCACATTTTGACATCTCATATCACTTATAGACTAATTTTAGTCTACTTTAAATAAATTCACGGTCATTCCCCTGAAATCTCGTTCTTTTCTGATAAATTGCGAATTACGCGTTTTTGACCCGTGTTTCCAGCTTTAAGCATCTTTTTTGCACCCAATGAGACTTATCACTCATTTGATATTTTTAGATGGAGTATAATGATGAGTTTCATCATTCCTACATGTTTCGTATTTTTACGATACCCGGTTTTACGTTTTATGGCTTAACAACTTACGGTTGGCATTTAACGGAACCAAATCACACTCTAACATCAAGATAAGACCATGAATCATCATCCTAGCCACCTATGCACATTGTGACCGCCTCTTGGGGGTGATTCACCCTTCATGTGGATTAATCCTAACCATGCTTCATTTAGATCATTATATGTGTCCTAACTTAACCATGGTTAACATTTAACCCAATATATGGTTAACCACACTTACCGTCCTATAAATAGCAAGTGAAAGAAATCCTAAAAACCCTCATACTCTTCTCTTGGTCGTTCATAGCATAAATCAAACATATCTTCCATAATTTGTTCTTTAACTCCGAGTTTATGCAAAGAAGTTTCAAATATCAAGTTACTACATCAAATCTCTAGCAAGTTTAAGTGATCTTCTTGAGTTTAGATCCACTCAAGTCACTTAGTACTTCATCACCAATCCTTCAAGATTACAAGGGTACCAAGGTGTAGAAAGCTAGCTCAATCCAAGGTCCTATGTTTTCAATCAAAGTCCTATCCTTACTATTTACTCCTTTCTTGATTGAAAGCCAAAAGTTGTAAGCAACTAACCACCACCATCATATCATGTTTATTATTCATAATCTTGACAATTTCATGCTATATATATGGTTACTATGTTGATTCATGATGTACATATACCCAATCATATGTTTTAATTCACATATTGTCGTAAAAGTAACAAACTAGTAAACTAGTCATATTCTACACATTTAAGACCATTAAAACCAGTAACGTAAGGACCTTCTAACTTACATACTATCATAGACAAGATAAAAAGGTAAACATAGCAACTTGAATCACCCAAAACGGACAAACGAGTCAAAAGTTATAGTCAAAAGAAGTTAGCGAAAACCTAGAAACGCCAAATAGCTTATTGTGGGGTCTGTCCAAAACTAAGTGGTACTTCTGGTCCGAATCATCAAAAAGTTAAAGCACAAAAGTTGTTCGGAACGACATTTTCCTTCACTACTAAAGAAGCTCGGACCTTGAAAACGTATAAATAGGCCATTATCTTTCAAAAACTGAAACTGCCCTATATATAGTCTCACGACAATACTTTTGTCACAACTAAATAGCCAAGACCACAGCCACGGCTAAGGTCAAAGCTGAGTCTCAAGACCATGGTATTCAAGACCAAAGCCACGACAAGGCCATGGCTAAAGCCTCAAGGCTTATTTACCCAAGACCGTTAACTAAGGTGATCATATTTATGAAACGACGAGAACTTGTAAAAACATGATAAACTTATTTATATAAAAATCTTCACTCAAAACATATGTTGTATCTACTAAGTGCTACAATATTGGGGAGCTTCATGTGAGGGGTTTCATTTGAGTAAAACGTATCGACGAGTTGCTGGATTTACGATTTAAAGTGTCCTAGCTCCTCGAACGTTTACTACATGACCTCTGAATTTTGATGGCCTGAACGGTAGTACGATTTCTATAAACAACATACACAACTGCCATGTACTACATCATGATCAACATAGAGACGTATATAGGTTTGTTATTTCTTTCGCATCATTATTTCAAACCTAAGTCACAATATCCTATTCTAGGTTGCTCGTAGAAGTTCTCACGGCATATCCATCATTCTCATTATACATTTGATATCATTTACTCTAAGGTGAGTTCATAGCCCCATTTTCTATCATTCAACTGTTTTACAAACCCTTGGGGGAGATACATGCTTTATTTTAAACTGAACACATTGCTTTAAACTATATGCTTATCTGATTGTTTTATTGTCACTAAGTTACCGCATTTTCCAAACTTAAGTCCCTAAATCATGAATCATTAATCACGAATGAAGTAAGCGCGAATATGGATAGATCTATCGGGATTGTGTTGACCGGGTAGGCAAACAAACGCACTATATTTGAGTACATTAGGTAAAACGGCAATTTTACCTATTAGGGCACGTACCAACAGTTTCACCAATTAATTTTGGAGCAAGTTAACGCCTTGATTGCATGGTGCTTAGTGAAATAATAACTGTTTTTTTTTCAACATTATGGGTGTATAACAACGTAACCCACACAAACATTATTTGTTCAACTTTTAACAATAAACCTATGGATTCCCTCAACCTTTGTGTTGACAGTTTTAAGCATGTATTTCAGGTCCATATTTTACGAGGCTGGCACGGAGGAGCACGGATACTCAAGAAGGCTATAAATTTTATTATCATTCGAAAACCTATTTAATGTATTTTGTAAACCATGAAACTACTGGAACCTCATTTTTGTAAACTCTGATATTTATATAAATCGAATGATAAATCTTTTAAAACGACTCCATTAGAGATCGTTTTCTATTGTTATGACTGTTGCGCCATGAAGTAATACCCAGTTTGAATTCCGCTGCAAATCACGAAATTGGGGGTGTTACTGATAGGTATCAGAGCCACAGTTATAGAGAAACGGGTCTAATCGAGACCTAAACTATAACCACATTTACAAACAAAACATTTTCTAGCCTTTTGCTCTCCGTGCCTTCCATCCTCCAGACGATTATGTGACTTCTAGGTAGTTTATGCTACACAAATACACTAGTATATTGATATCTACACTCAACATAATTTCAATTATAAACGATGTACTAAACATATCTGCGTATGTCTATTCTAGGGCATTACGACACAATCATATTTTCCCAATGATGCATCTACTCGTGCATTTTAGGATTACGAAACTTTATCCAAGACATTGTAACTGATTACAATGGTCTTTCTTACTTCCCAGACATTGTGAGATACAATGGTCTCATTCATTTTTCAAGACACTGTGAGATACAGTGGTCTCTATTACACTCTCAGACACTATAAATCCTACAGTAGTCTCTATTACATTCTCTAACACTGTAAGTCCTACAGAGGTCTCAATTACATCCCCATACACTGTAAATAAAGCAATTAACTCATTTATTCCTTAGACATTGTGAGTTACACAATGATCTCTCCATCATTTCTTAGACATTGTGAGTTGCACAATGGTCTTTACTATTTCTCAGACATTGTGAGTTACACAATGGTCTCAACTATTTCTTAGACATTGTGAGTTTCACAATGGTCTCTATTATTTCCTAGACATTGTAAGTTGCACAATGGTATCAACTATTTCTTAGACATTGTGAGTTGCACAATGGTCTCAACTACTTCTCAGATATTGTAAGTTATACAATAGTCTATAGAAATTATCTTATAAAACCTTATATGATATTCTTTTACATAAAACCCGTCACAATCTATCAATTTCCAGAATGGAAATACAAGAAGTGGAATTTCCAAAGGACAAATTAATTCATCATCTACAAAAGCTGAAGTTCAAAGCAATTTTCTACATTCATCAAAGCCCTATTTTGAAACCTTCATTGTTAAAGGTCCGTGATGCTATCCAAGTATGGACTATTTTAAAATTTCCTTTCCACACGTATCTACCCATACTATCTTCTATGCAATGGAATGTGAAAACATAGGTTACAAGTCTTTTATGGCCAGGACTTGCAACTGAATGGTTTGATATCGCTTTTGCTTAGTGGACAATTTCTCAAAAACTATGGACATATCACGAGTATAACTAATTTAGGTATTTGGAAAATTTATCGAACCTCGGCTAAATATAGTCTAGTCACCTATATTTAACCTAAGATAGTGGAACATAGTCTGACTAACTATGTTCGACTTAAATTTTTCAAACACTGAGAATAGTTATACTAGGATTATGATCAGGTTAATTTCCTACTTAAACTCGATAAACCACCAGAATTCATTAAAAAGATCTAGAGACACGATAGTCTCTTACCACTCAGCAAAATCTTAACATCTTATTTATACTACCTAATTTCATTCTTTAAAGTTTTCATTAATGAGATAATTCTAACTACAGTCTTGGGATAGTCATCGAATCTTCTTGTCACTTGTTGGATATTGGTTTTCACATACACATCATAACATTAACACTTTAGGCGTAAGATTATTTAAGAGAGAGAGAAAGTGGGATATTTTAGAAAGAGAAACTCATGTAATGTTAGATTACCAAAGAACATCCAACCCTCTACCTTGCAAGGTAGAGGGTATTTATAGGTTACAAAATAAACGACCTCCTGACGGCCTGTGGATCAGGGATACAATGAGTAAAGACCCGTCCTTCCTCCACGGTGTAGCACTAAACTAAATAATTAACAAAATGACTAGTAAATAACGTAATGTCTATGAGCTAACTTATGCTAGATAATACTTGGGGTGACCGATACTTCACTAAGGAATTTTCTAATTCCTAACAATCTCCCCCTAAGGGAGGTCACCCCATGTTTTTCATTTAGATTCCTAGCATTCTAATTTAATCATCAGTCTTGAGCTCGCAGACTTTTCTTCTTCAAAGTACTCAAATTATATGATTCTGTGATGATTCCATCATTGTTCAACTAAGATGTATGTTTCGTGGAGGTTATGATCTGATCCACCATGATGATAATAATTTTGAGCCAGCTTTTGAGATCATCAGCTAATAGAAAATCTCTGATACATCCATTGTGGTGTTGGTATTATGTGATGTTGTGACATTCGGACCGACATGCTCACATTCTGGATCATGATTTCTTCTTATCAGTGTAGCGGAAGCTTTCGTTGATTCATGATATTGGCAGCAGCGTAGCAGAAGCATGGAGTGAAAATATCAGAGTCATTGATGCACTAATCATGATTTCTTTTGAGATGAATGTGTTAGGTGAGCATGCGGCTATGGATTGACCGCTTCATTCGATCAGCTGCAACGCCGGGTGTACCTGCATAAGACATTAGCAATTAAAGTTTAAAGTGTCTTTGAACACTTTCGATGAATTGAGGTACACGGCCACGTTCCTCCGTTGATTGAACCAAATAATTTAAGTCCAACTGATTGATGAAAAGAGATTTGAAAAAAAATCGTGTATTGCTCAATAGAAATTGTTTTGCAATATAACGAAGGTTTTAATGAAAATCAATTATCAATCATAAAACACCTTTTGATTTGAAAATTAGTACACGGTCGACGTGCTAATGAAAAGAGTTTTAAAGCACAAAGACCGTTTTTCAAAGGTATCCGTCAATCCATAACCTGAACCAGGATTGATTCAAAAGATTGAATCGCCCCATTGTTTCTGTTCAGTTGTCACATGGTTGATCTGTATAATAGATCTCACATGCCACCTACCAGGAGCTTGTTAGATGTTGACTCCAGAAGGCTTTCCATCTTCACAATGAATATGTAAACACATCACTCAGATGTTCTGGCAATACCACAAGGATAATGCGTAGGACTCAAGATATAATCTCTCTTTCCACATTGTGTGAAACAGAGAGTCTTCATTGAAAGTGTCCTAATGAGATTTATTGATGATCTCGTGGCACTAGACTCAATTTGTGCATATTTGGATCCTATATCGGAGACTAGGGAGAGGGTCTCCTCCTTCAATATCAACGATCTCTAAGAGAAAGTCGATAGATAATGTCGGTTCCCCGTGAGAATGAAACAAGTCCTTTTAAGAGGAACTTGAGTAGTTTGGAAAGTTGAAGTGCAGTGCGTCACTGGGTCCATGACGTCTTGTCTTCAATACCGATGTTACCATCAGTAGCATATGAATTGAACCCGGTTTCTGCCCTAAGGTTGAATAAATGGAGGGCTATTTGTTTTCACCCTTTTCTCATTCAATTCTTTTTAATTCTTCAACCCTTCAGTGCTTACCGAGACTTCATAGCAAGAACCTTGTTGGGTTTATTCCAGATTACTAGCTCGTCTTAGTCCGCACTCTTACCATATCTCATTTTTCTCCTTTTATCATCATACCTAAGAACTCTACACTAACTAGTGGATAGTCCCCGGGTAGATCCCTCCGGATCATGGGAACACATACCTAACCTTATCGTCCTTATATCACCATACATAATGTAAAGTTGGTCGGTCTTTTTGGTATTGTTCGTCTGCCATAGGAACCAATTGAAAACCATTTGAAAATCAATCCAGATACTTATGATATTTTATCAAAGCATTTTGTACCTGAATTTTTTTGATATTTTTAGAAGAATAACTCCCCCTCAACATGTGAATCAAGTATTTGAAATAGTTTTCCACACGGAGGCAAGAGAAAGAATTAACTTCTTTGATTACCATTTTAAAAAAATATCAACATCACTTCCCTAATCGAATCAAGTAGATAAAGCATTTTGGGGAAGGATGAGGTTTTCATGATTTTGCTCCCCCTCAATATGTGCCTCGAGATTTGAAAAGAGTTTTGCACATACTAGAGGGAAGTTCAATGAAGTACTGCCATGATCACCAAACATTTAGAAATCATTAAACACACAATCAAGGTACCTTATGTAATAGCATGAAAAATTTTGTACCCTGAAGGTTTGAATTTGTTTAAAAATGCTCCCCCTTAATATATGCTTCGAGATTTGAAAATTGTTTAGCACATATTAGAGAGCAGTATGCACTTAAAATGGTCATCTTTTAACATCTTTCATATTTATATCACATTTTCTCCTCCGATCAAAAATTTCAAATCCTTTGAGATTTTGGATCTCAAGTGATTTAAATATGTATGAGACAAAACATTTGTTGGAGAAAAATGTGTCCAATTTTATATGATCAAAAGTGAACAACACTGAGGTTCCCTTTTTTTGACATAAAGGGAAACCACAGGACATACCCTACCACTATTACATGCATAATAGTTGTTCATAGTTTGTACATCACAGTTTACATATAAATAATACAAGACAGAAATGACATCCGGAAAAATTTCTTCATTCAGTCCTTTGAAGAAGCTTGTAATGACCTGCCCGAAGTCTTCCACCCACAAAGCTTTCAAGGTTGCGATAGATCATTCTGGTCTTCAATCTTCGTTTGATTGCAGCAATGAACTCATCACACCTCTTCACATCATCATTAGACCAGAATTTCGTTTTGTCCCCCGGCTTCATTTTAATTTTGATGTCTTTCACTCTGTAGTTTAGTTCTTCTTCAACCATTTTGAGTGTTCCATCACTGAATTTGTATAACTCACATAATCTCATTAACATCCTTGAACCATATCTCGTCAGAAAAAGATGACCGCTCTGGGGTGTCAATCACTTTATATTCGTGATGAAATTCATGTCCACTAGCTTCCCAATTTGGTCTTGTAAGATTGACTCGAGTCTGGTAGCTTTCTATTCCCAATTGAAAATCTCCAACTCTTAGTCGAATGACCAAGCCTCTGATCCATTGATTGACAGCAGCAGAGAGAGCCTTCTTCTCGCGAGCAGGAAGATGGTCAAGGTGTCCTTGGAGGTTCAGAAGATAGAGATCTTCAAAATCATTAGGCATCAGATGTTTGAAGTCGTTTTCTTCTATGATGTGCTCTTTCAAGTCAGCTCTTCAAGAACAATCTTCTTCGTGTAGTCATACCCGTAGATAGGGAAGATCTCTATACCAATAACACTAAGAATACACAGTCCGGATCGAATCGCTCTCAAGTCTCTTCTTGGCACTATATCTTTCGATGTAGAATTCCTTCTTCTTGAACCACCAATGTGAGATCCCATATGAAGCTGCAGTGTCATATTGATTCTCTTTGTCTGCCTAGAATTGATCTGGAACCATCTGCTCGAGACCTTGATCGTGTAGGTAGCTGCCTTCATCTTTGAAATTGATAGAGCGTGTCTTCTTTCAGAGGTGTGTCCACATAGATAGTCCAGATCATGGTTAAAGAAGAATTCAGACTGAATGGTCATAAATCCAGGTTCACCGCCGAGGGGAAGAGGGTTGTACACATCAAACCTATTGATCTGTTCACCAACTTGATCATTCAACATTCTATAGCATTCCTCCATTTGATATTGAAGCTGATTAGCATCCGAGTGGAAGACTTTGACTATTTCATAAGTTGGACCTTCAAGATCTTTAGGGTGATGGATGTAATTTCCTTCTTCTCACAAAACCACTTTATAAAGCCCCCCATATCTCCAGTGAAGTGAAGAAGAGAGTCTTCAGCTGGAGCTTCATAGTTGGTAATGATAGTTGAAGCCCAATTGTTTACTGGATTTGTCGACTCGACTCGAATAAACCATGAGGGCTCGTGAGTTTGTGGTCTTTCTACAGAGAGCCAACTTCGAACGGTGTCCTTTGAAGGTGCGCTCTGATGGATTAGATGGTGCACCTGACATATAAGTATCAAACCAATCATCTTCAGTTGACTTGGGAATGAACCTGGTGGATGCATCATCTTCATCTGATTCTGAATCTGCTATGACAAGTTTATTCTTCATTAACAACATGATCTTCGGGATAGAGGAGAATGTAGACATGAACCTTGAGTCAACCGTGGACCAAGCTGCAGATTTCTTTTGCGTTCCTAGATTTTCAAATGAACTGGGTTGATTGGCAGGCTTTGGTGGTGATGATGGTGGTTGTGGTGGAAATGTGGATGTTGTTTTAGAAGATCCACCAACTCCAGATGTTCCAGCACCCCCAGTTGGAGGTGGAGGAGGAGGAGGATCTTTATGACCTTTGTGCAATGTTTCCAACACTACGGTTCTCCTTTTCTTCTTAGCATTTCTTTCTCCAGCGTCTATCAAGAACTGTACATGATTGTCGTACTTAATTGATTCTTCGAGAGCCTCGTAAAGCTTCTTATGGACCTCATGCTTATCTTCGCCAGCTTCAAACATCTTATCTAAAAGTACAACTCTCATATCAGCGATAGGAAGATCCTTGAATCGTCTAAGTAGGGGAGCCTCCATTGCCCATTCCACAGCATCTTTAACTTCGCCTTCAATGGCGCTCGCCACCCCTTCATCAAAGTTGAGGTGCTCCAGCCTATAGACACGATCCACAAGGGAATCAACGGATTTAGGTAGTTGTCTTTCAAGAGCTTCAATTCTTTTCACTGCTTTGTCAAGCAGTTGATCCGAGGTAAGAATTTGAGGTGGTGAAGCAGGTGGGGTTACTACATCAACAACTGTGACCACTGGTTCAAAGGATAGAGTCTTTGCAGATTCAGGTGGTGAATGTGAGGTTACTTGATCTGGTTTGGGAGGTGGAAGTGCAGTTGTGAGTAAAGGTGCTGTCATAGGTGGAATGGATGATGTATCTTGTTGAATTTTGACATTAAACATGGATTGTGCATCCTCATTGTCATTATCTTGCTTGGAATGCTCGTAATCAATGGGTTTGTCATTTAAGAATTGATCACGAAAGTGAATTCAGTATCTAAGTTCTTAAATGATGATAGAGAACTGGTAGAAAGATTTGGTTCTTCCAAGGGCATGGTCTCATCGGATCTTGACTCCGGATTCTCCTGTGAGACATGATGTAACTTATCTTCAACATTTAGTTCACACTGGACACCGCTTGTAGCAGGATTCACTTCTGGTGCTACAGATGCTTCTTTTTCCAGTTCAGATGGTTCTTGAACTGATGATGATTCAACACTTCTCTTCTTCAGATCAACTTGAGTGGTAATTCTTGATGGTGAGGAAGAAAAGGTAAGGAACGTGTGAGCAGCTTGTTCATCTCCAACAATTCTTTTTCCCTTGTCTTGTGTGATTCGTGTTGTTTGTTGAGGCACTTGATCAGGCTCTCTTAGCACTACTCCACCTACTGGTGCTTTCACATTCAAACTTTCTAGGCTTTGCTGAATTCCTAGTTGTAGAGCAGCATCATCTTCATCAGTTAACCTTGTATTATCCCTTGAAGCCTCAGTATTTTCACCAATTTCCTTTTCCACTTTCTTCCTTTTTACTTTCTGCTTCATGGATGCGGTGTCTGAATGTTGTGACCGTTCACGTCTCTTTTTAGGAAGAGAGGCATAGGATGCTTGTGAGGCTGAAGTGGACTTGGGAGCATTGGGTTGTGGAGGAGTGGGTGTGACATCAGCAGAGGAACCGGTAGCTCTTTTCTTGTATTGTTTGAAGTAGTCCTTCTTCTTGATATCTTCCGTGAGTAGAGTATCAGGAATTGGCAATCCAAATATTTCATTATCCATACCTCTAGGAACATATTTCAGGTTTCCTAAAACAAATTCATCTTCTGCTTTATGTAGAGTTGATTCAATCCTAGGATTGAAGTTGTGAGTTTGTTGCAAGCACTGGATAACAAGCTTTGAAAATCTGATTTTGGGAATCACAAGCTTGTTTTGTTTCTTTCGCCTTGAGCTTTGTTCTCGAAATTTGTTCTATCAGATATGAATGTGTGCATTGATAAAGAAAATTCTTCCCAAATATGATCTGAGACATTCACATCAACCATATTGACAATTCCCCATAGGATTTGCAAGATGGGAATTCTCACTTTATCGAACCCTCGATGTTTTGCCGATAAGCACAAGTTGAGAATAGTTGTAATAGCTCCGTGGTTGATACATGTGTCTAGTGATGATGTCTGAAGCCCTTGAGATGCTGTTCTGATAACCCAAACCAATTAGAAAGACAATTAGATCGTCAGCACCGTGTGGAGATTCGAACGAAGGTTGGGGTTACATGGGGTGATTCCAAGAGCCTTGCTAAGAATGGTTGAATCAATCGTGAACTCCCTATCATCCAGTTTGCAAGAGTATTGAGCTGTTATTTTGTTCCATTGAATGGTGTTCCAGAATTGTTGAATGTAAATGGTGGGAATGGAGCATTGCTTGGTAATGGCACCAAAGAAGTTTGTGTTCTTGAGGATATCAATGGATACTTTGAGTATAGGGTTTTGTTGTAGCTTTTGTAGGTCCACATAACAGTTACTCTTACCAATATCAGCCCATTGACTCCTGGGAAGGATTTCATCATCTGAGAGAACTTTGGTTGATGCCGAAGGGATAACGTTCTTATCGTGGATTGAACTTGCCATTGATGATCTGAGCATACATACAATCAACAGTAATGATTGGGAACGAGTTAGATAATAAATGATTAGTGAGACTACATTGAAAACACCCTTATGTTATGAACATACAACATTTAGAAGCACGCATGTGGTCCCCATAGGCATATAGAGATAGAATGATAGACAAAAGTAAGACATAAAGGATAAAGACACTATTTGATACAGTTTTCACGAGACGATTTGTTAGGAATTAAAAGGTTAAAACGCACATTTGCAAAGAAATAATGTCGTGAGCCAAGATACAAGTGTAGAAGTGATATAGCAGATTGAATGAAACAAGATGTAACATTGAATAGCCACAAGGGAGTTCAAGAACAACTTGCCTAAACAAAATGTTATAGTAGGTTACAAAGAGTAAGTTGACAATACAAGTTGTTACAGGAAATCCTGAAACAAGATTGTAAGTATGAGATTATCCTATCAAATAGTCTTTAAACCTTTTAATAACCCTAGGCCCTGAAGAAAAAAACACCAAACAAGTCTCAAGTCACAAATGGTCAAGCTGCCAAACTGGACTAATTTGCTACATGAAAGTGAACTATGTCGCTAACTTGTAAAGACAAGTCGCCATCACCAGTACCACATTCAAGTCGCTACCAGTTTTGCTCTCTAAGTCGCTATATTTGCTAATTCGCTAACTTGTATAGACAAGTCGCCATGAACAGTAACATAACCAAGTCGCTACAGATTAGTTTACTAAGTCGCTAACGTTGCTAATTCGCTAACTTGTAAAGACAAGTTGCTGATAATAATGATACAACTCAGACGCTACCCAAGTTGCTAGAAAATAATTCACTAAGTCGCCACAGCAGCTTAGTCGCTAAGATGAGCAGTATTAAAAGTAATAACTCGCTACGATGAACATTTAACCTAACTCGCTACCAAGAACAAAATTAAGTCGCCATCAAGAACAATTTTTCGCAACAGATAATCAGCCCAAACTAACACAACTTAGTACCTATCTTGAGAAGGTTTAGAAGTCCTAACTCGCCATGATGAACATATAAGCTAACTCGCTATCAAGCACAATACTTAAGTTGCTAACAAGAACAATTGTTACCTCAACAAATAAACGACCCAATCCACCATTTATACAGCACCAGTACATGGACACACTTAAACAAACACTCAAGAACAGTTTTACCAAACATTTAACACACTTGCAAAAAAATCATCATTACAACAAAACATGGTTACATAATGATTCGAACCTATGCGGGGATCAAATGTCACGAATCACAAGCACGATGAGATCTGGTTAAAAAGATGTGTTAGAAAAGCAACACAGACATGAGTAGGATAACAAATAGTGAAAAATTAACTTCATGCCACTCCTAAATCGCTATGACGAATGCTTTTGAAGAGAGAAAGAAAAAATGTTTTAAGACTTGTGAGAAGAAAGAGAAAAGAGAAAAGAAAAAAAAATACTAAGTCGCTAGGGGTAAGAGGAGGAGACTTTCAAGAAAGGCTAATTGACACATTCGGTCCCTGTGATTTAGAGGCTAGTGTGGTAATTCGCTATCAAAGATTTTAAACTAAGTCTCTAGTGTTTTTCACAGTAAGTTGCAACCATGGTCATTAAAAAGTGTAATTTGATCATATTCTGCATAGAAGTTATAAATAATCCATGGCCATGACAGAATTACCAGATAGCATATTAACTCAGATAGCATAAATAATCACAATGATAACCATGAATTAAATAAACATTCAATGCAAAGCACTCAATTCATGGGAACCCAAAGACAATCACACAAGCAAGACACGACCACAACCTACAACTGAGCAAACACCATAACCAGCACTGAAGCAGATGTAATCAAGAAAACTTACACAACAAATCTCCCCCTCAATCAAGGTCAACATAGACCATTGATTGAATTAACCTCACCCGTTATAAAACAAGAATATATCATTTGTTCGAACTTCATCTATGAACCCGTGCCATTATTGAATGACATTTCTAGGACCGTAGATGTTATCGATAACAAAGAATGTATTCTTTATTAGTTTGAGGAAAAATGACAAAAGTATGAAATTTTTTAATAATTTTAATTAATTTTTTTTTTAATTAATTAAAGAAAACTTGATTTGTACACAGATATAAAAGAGTGAGTCCTGATTCAAAATGAATAGGAGTCAAATTACAATGTACATCAATTCTGGCAAGCTATAGCTCCTGAATGAGCTATATTCATTTCAGATGGGAACCAAGTCATGAAGTTCCTGATTGAGTTGAGCATTGTACCTGAAAACGACTGAGAGCACATTGTACTAGAAGCACATGTAGAATTGCAGCAGGATGGGTTAGTGACATGAATAATTTCACTATTTGATGTAACATTGGTTAGTGCAGACGTATCAATATTAGAGATCTTTTTAGGCTCAATATACTTGAAGAGTTTTCCTGTGGGCATCCACTTAAGGCAAGATTTAGGAATGTAAGTCCGTTTGGATTTAGAGAACTTAAATAATCTGCCAGTGGGAATCCATTTGAAGCAGTTACTAGTAGATTTGTATGTGTGCACTTCCTTGTTTTGGCTATTGTTCCTTTTGTGTTTCGATGGTTTCTTAGGGATTGATCACCAAATGATGTTTCTTATGTGAACTAGTTGTACTTCTAGTATTTCTAAACTTTGAGCTTTGAACATTTCCCTGAAGTTTGATATTCATCATATCAGAATGAAGCAATGAAGTGACTGGTTTTGACAAAACAATATTCTCATCAATTTGGGAGGCAAGCCTAGATTTTGCTGATTTAACTCTTTCAGTTCTAAAGGCATTAGGTCGCTTAACTATTGTACGCTTAGAGTGGTTCTCGACCAGTTGACTTCCCAAAATTTGATGGTTTTGCAAACTTAGTGTTCATCCTATTTCCAGTAGATTTCCTAAGCTCATTTTTTAAGGCAACAATGTTGAAGCTCTTATCTTGAATTTGGGCTTTGAGGTCATCAATGTCCTTCAATAAGTTGTTAGATTGATTGATCAACTTAGAATTGGTCTCCTCTAAGTTCTTTCTTAATGATTCATTTTCTCTTAACAGGTTGGACACACAAAGAGCAAGCTCAGCATTTCTAGATTCAAGTGTATCACTCATTTCATGACAGTCATACATCTGCACATCTGAGAGTAGTGATTTCAGATTTCATATGGTTGAGTCTTTGTCTGAATCTGGTTTTAATTGATTAATTTCAAAAAATTCTCGAAATTCTAGAAATTCCTGATTGATGCATGTTTTATTTGCATAAAAGCGTTCATCTTTTTGTTGCATTTCGATTTCCAAAGAAATACAATGTTTTTCAAGAATTGAGTATTTATTTGAAAGTTCATCATATACCCTTTTTTCAATCATATCATCGCTTTTAACAGCTTTTAGATTCAGGCTCAACCACGATCGATTTCACAGTATTAAGATCGAGTTAGAATCAGTTTCTTAACATATGTATTACTATGATTAGTTAAGTGTACCTCATCACATGAAACCTTTTCTGACACTGAGTCATTGGGATCAGTATAGTTGTCTCCATCCCTTTAATTTCAACTGAACTTCGTGATTCGTATCATTCGTTGGTTTACCAGATCCATTGCATGACCTATTAAAATCTTCCCATAGCATCACTTGACACCCCTTCATTTCATTCAGCTTCTCATTCTCATTAGCAACTTCCTTTATGTATATTTCCACATTACCCATAAGTAGAATAAAGGTGTTTCTGAACTCATGGATTTCCATTCCAGGTGTGTTTTTGAATGAGTTTCCAGTCAAGTCATCATCAAAATCTGAGGAATATTCCCCCTTGATAAGTGGCTGAAATTGATTGAAAATTACTTGAAGAGCTACATTAGATTTATCAGTTGAGAACTGCTCATTGGTGATTTGACACCTCAGTTGTTCTAAGTTGAGTAACACAGTTCTAGTCAAAGTGGGAAAATCCTGACGAAGGATAGCACTGCTTGTTCGATCCATAGTAGTAGATAAGAGTAGTTTGATATGTTGATGAAGTAGTTGATAGGGCTCAATGTGGTATTCCATTTGCTTAGCATCATTGTTCATTAGATGTGGTTTGTTGAGGTTTGACTCGGATGGTGAGGAGTTAAGATCACCCTTTGATGAATCAACCAATGTTGGACATTCAGAAATGCAATCAGTTTCATTGTTCTGTGAGGTATCATAGAGTTCAAGTACTTTGGTGATTAAAGGATCAGTGATGTAAGAAATTCTACTTTGACGAGTATCTTCTGCATGAACGACCTCAGCAACAGTGGAGATGATTGTAGGATCGTTGGTAGACATGATGACAAGTTAAACGGGATTTTATAACTCTATGATTAAACCGGGAAATAGATTCTTTCACGGGATTTTACTAAATCAAGAGAAAACCGTAAACAATCACCCAAGTCGCTAACAGATAATGCACCAAGTCGCTAACACCTAATTCGCTACACCCCCAAGTCGCTAAAGTCCCAAGTCGCTAGACAAATGCAAGTCGCTAAGTAGTAACTCGCTAACCCTCAAGTCGCTAGCAAAATTTTGGCAGTAATTCGCTACTCAAGTCGCTAAAACTTCAAGTCGCTAAAGAGCAACTCGCTACAGACCAAGTCGCTACCCGTAGTGGAGAGTCCACTACTTGTACTGTTAATCGCTAGGTCTAAGTCGCTAGCTCCAAAACTGTAACTCGCTACAAAATTGTGAAGCAAGTCGCTACGAAGAAATAGATCCGTATATCAAGTCGCTAGCAAGAAAAACCACATAAACATCACTTTTCAATCCAAAAACAACCCAACCAAGATGATTCAAGCTTACCAAATGAAAACCTAAACACTTGTGATGATTCTAAACATAAAAGTACTAACAAAATCCAAGCTTTAACACAAGAAATCAACCAAATGATGCACAAACCACTAAACTTTTTCAAACTCAAAAACCACCTAAAAACCACTAGAAATCCAAAGATGTGCAAGATATGATCTAACCATGGCTCTTGATACCAATTGTTGGATATTGGTTTTCACATACACATCATAACATTAACACTTTAGGCGTAAGATGATTTAAGAGAGAGAGAAAGTGGGATATTCTAGAAAGAGAAACTCATGTAATGTTAGATTACCAAAGAACATCCAACCCTCTACCTTGCAAGGTAGAGGGTATTTATAGGTTACAAAATAAACGACCTCCTGACGGCCTGTGGATCAGAGATACAATGGGTAAAGACCCGTCCTTCCTCCACGGTGTAGCACTAAACTAAATAATTAACAAAATGACTAGTAAATAACGTAATGTCTATGAGCTAACTTATGCTAGATAATACTTGGGGTGACCGATACTTCACTAAGGAATTTTCTAATTCCTAACATCACTTCTTAGAAGTACTATCCTGTTTAGGTTTCAAGGATATCATTCCGCCATAATCTTTTACAATCCACTTATGATTTTAAGGCAAACTTGACATCTCTACCTAAGAATAATAGTAAGCGTACACTACACTCTTCTAATCGTCAACATATCACATCATTATCTAAACCCCATTATAAGTCAGTATGTAAAACTTCACAGTAACACGTTTCTTCCAAACACTAGTAGACATAAACACTATACGATATAGCCTACATCCCGAAACCACCTAAGACATGATCAACTTTGGAAATGGTTTGGATAACCACTTGCCACTATCAAGACTTTCCTACAACGACAATTGTCACATTATTATAAACCATTTCATATCAACAACATCTTATACCTTTAGATTATGAACTTAAGCCACGACCAAACACTTAGAATGGTACATAACCCATTCTATGACCATAAACTTAAGAACGCAAAGATTAGAATTCGACGCATATAACCATATTTTCCTAAACACTTCAACATCAGTAACACACATTGGATTCCGGGACGGAATACCCATTAAGGTGGTGAGACTGTAACAACGCGCATTTTTCGGGTTACTTTTCATATTTTTGAAAAGTTACTATTCACTTTTACTATTCGCTTTCACTATTCATCCCGTAAAAATTTTATTTCACATTCTCGTAAGTTAATATATTTTAGTAATAACCTGAGAGTTTGACAATCGTTAGATCATCTTCGCAAAATTTATTAAGAAAACATCGTCTTAAAGTTTCGTTTTGGTCGGAACACCATTTAAACATACCGCGCATAACGAAAACCAACTCTGACAATTTTTCTCACATCTGATTAATTTTTAGATCACTCATAATCAATTAGAGAATTTTTAAGATTTTATTTAAATGTTACCAAATAAACCCTGAGCCGTACAAGACTAAACTTACGTTTTAAACAATTCTACTTAGACCCAGACTTAACAATTCTTGCACTGTTTTTTCTATGATGTTTTGACACTTTTACATTTTTTGGAAAAGTCAAACATATTTCCCTCCTCCTTTGACCATAAAGAAATTAACCTTGTACGTTCTACATTTTTGCTTAAATCGCTTAACTTTTAGACTTCATGTATAATTGTTTAGTTATCTCACGTATAACGAAAACCACATTTTGACATCTCATTTCACTTATAGACTAATTCTAGTCTACTTTAAATAAATTCACAGTCATTCCCCTGAAATCTCGTTCTTTTCTGATAAATTGCGAATTACGCTTTTTTGACCCGTGTTTCCAGCTTTAAGCATCGTTTTTGCACCCAATGATAGTTATCACTCATTTTATATTTTTAGATGGAGTATAATGATGAGTTTCATTTTTGCACCTTTGTGTTGACAGTTTTAAGCATGTATTTCAGGTCCATATTGTACGAGGCTGGCACGGAGGAGCACGGATACTCTAGAAGGCTATAAATTTTATTATCATTCTAAAACCCATTTAATGTATTTTGTAAACCGTGAAACTACTGGGACCTCATTTTTGTAAACTCTGATACTTATATAAATCGAATGATAAATCTTTTAAAACGACTCCATTAGAGATCGTTTTCTATTGTTATGACTGTTGCGCCATGAAGTAATACCCAGTTTGAATTCCGCTGCAAATCACGAAATTGGGGGTGTTACTGATAGGTATCAGAGCCACAGTTATAGAGAAACGGGTCTAATCGAGACCTAAACTATAACCACATTTACAAACAAAACATTTTATAGCCTTTTGCTCTCCGTGCCTTCCATACTCCAGACGATTATGTGACTTCTAGGTAGTTTATGCTACACAAATACACTAGTATATTGATATATACACTCGACATAACTTCAATCATAAACGATGTACTAAACATATCTGCGTATGTCTATTCTAGGGCATTACGACACAATCATATTTTCCCAATCATGCATCTACTCGTGCATTTTTGGATTACGAAACTTTATCCAAGACATTGTAACTGATTACAATGGTCTTTCTTACTTTCCAGACATTATGAGATACAATGGTCTCATTCATTTTTCAAGACATTGTGAGATACAGTGGTCTCTATTACACTCATAAACACTGTAAATCCTACAGTGGTCTCTATTACATTCTCTGACACTGTAAGTCCTACAGAGGTCTCAATTACATCCCCATACACTGTAAATAAAGCAATTAACTCATTTATTCCTTAGACATTGTAAGTTACACAATGATCTCTCCATCATTTCTTAGACATTGTGAGTTGCACAATGGTCTTTACTATTTCTCAGACATTGTGAGTTACCCAATGGTCTCAACTATTTCTTAGACATTGTGAGTTGCACAATGGTCTCAACTACTTCTCAGATATTGTAAGTTATACAATAGTCAAAAGAAATTATCTTATAAAACCTTATATGATATTCTTTTACATAAAACCCGTCACAATCTATCAATTTCCGGAATGGAAATACAAGAAATGGAATTTCTAAAGGACAAATTAATTCATCATCTACAAAAGCTGAAGTTCAGCAATTTTCTCTACATTCATCAAAGCCCTATTTTGAAACCTTCATTGTTAGAGGTCCGTGATGCTATCCAAGTATGGACTATTTTAAAATTTCCTTTCCACACGTATCTACCCATACTATCTTCTAGGCAATGGAATATGAAAACATAGGTTACAAGTCTTTTATGGCCAGGACTTGCAACTGAATGGTTTGATATCGCCTTTGCTTAATGGACAATTTCTCAAAAACTATGGACATATCACGAGTATACCTAATTTAGGTATTTGGAAAATTTATCGAACCTCAGCAAAATATAGTCTAGTCACCTATATTTAACCTAGGGATAGTGGAACATAGTCTGACTAACTATGTTCGACTTAAATTTTTCAAACACTGAGAATAGTTATACTAGGATTATGATAAAGTTAATTTCCTACTTAAACTCGATAAACCACCAGAATTCATTAAAAAGATCTAGAGACACGATAGTGTCTTACCACTCAGCAAAATCTTAACATCTTATTTATACTACCTAATTTCATTCTTGTAAGTTTTCATTTATGAGATAATTCTAACTACTGTCTTGGGATAGTCATCGAATCTTCTCGTCACTTCTTAGAAGTACTATCTTGTTTAGGTTTCAAGGATATCATTCCGCCATAATCTTTTACAATCCACTTATGATTTTAAGGCAAACTTGACATCTCTACCTAAGAATAATGGTAAGCGTACACTACACTCTTCTAATCGTCAACATATCACATCATTATCTAAACCCCATTATAAGTCAGTATGTAAAACTTCACAAAGAACATGTTTCTTTCAAACAATAGTAGACATAAACACTATAAGATATAGCCATCATCCCAAAACCAACTAAGACATGATCAACTTTGGAAATGGTTTGGATAACCACTTGCCATTATCAAGACTTTCCTACAACGACAATTGTCACATTATTATAAACCATTTCACATCAACAACATCTTATATCTTTAGATTATCAACTTAAGCCACGACCAAAAACTTAGAATGGTACATAACCCATTCTATGACCATAAACTTGAGAACGCAAAGATTAGAATTCGGCGCATATAACCATATTTTCCTAGAAACTTCAACATCAGTAATACACATTGGATTCCGGGACGGAATTCCCATTAAGGTGGTGAGACTGTAACAACGCACATTTTTCGGGTTACTTTTCATATTTTTGAAAAGTTACTATTCACTTTTACTATTCACTTTCACTATTCATCCCGTAAAAATTTTATTTCACATTCTCGTAAGTTAATTTATTTTAGTAATAACCTGAGAGTTTGACAATCGTTAGATCATCTTCGCAAAAGTTATTAGGAAAACATCGTCTTAAAGTTTCGTTTTGGTCGGAACACCATTTAAACATCCCGCGCATAACGAAAATCAACTCTGACAATTTTTCTCACATCAGATTAATTTTTAGATCACTAATAATCAGTTAGAAAATTTTTAAGATTTCATTTAAATGTTACCAAATAAACCCTGAGCCGTACGAGACTAAACTTACGTTTTAAACAATTCTACTTAGACCCAGACTTAACCATTCCTGCACTGTGTTTTCTATGATGTTTTGACACTTTTACATTTTTTGGAAAAGTCAAACATATTTCCCTCCTCCTTTGACTATAATGAAATTAACCTTGTACGTTCTACATTTTTGCTTAAATCGCGTAACTTTTAGACTTCACGTTTAACTGTTAAGTTATCTCACGTATAACGAAAACCACATTTTGACATCTCATATCACTTATAGACTAATTTTAGTCTACTTTAAATAAATTCACGGTCATTCCCCTGAAATCTCGTTCTTTTCTGATAAATTGCGAATTACGCATTTTTGACCCGTGTTTCCATCTTTAAGCATCGTTTTTGCACCCAATGAGACTTATCACTCATTTTATATTTTTAGATGGAGTATAATGATGAGTTTCATCATTCCTACATGATTCGTATTTTTACGATACCGGTTTTACGTTTTATTGCTTAACAACTTACGGTTGGCATTTAACGGAACCAAATCACACTCTAACATCAAGATAAGACCATGAATCATCATCCTAGCCACCTATGCACATTGTGACCACATCTTGGGGGGTGATTCACCCTTCATGTGGCTTAATCCTAACCATGCTTCATTTAGATCATTATATGTGTCCTAACTTAACCCTGGTTAACATTTAACCCAATATATGGTTAACCAAACTTACCCTCCTATAAATAGAAAGTGAAAGACATCCTAAAAATCCTCATACTCTTCTCTTGGTCTTTCATAGCATATATCAAACATATCTTCCATAATTTGTTCTTTAACTCAAAGTTTATGCAAAGAAGTTTCAAATATCAAGTTACTACATCAAATCTCTAGCAAGTTTAGGTGACCTTTTTGAGTTTAGATCCACTCAAGTCACTTAGTACTTCATCACCAATCCTTCAAGATTAAAATGGTGCCAAGGTGTTGAAAGCTAGCTCAATCCAAGGTCCTAAGTGTTCAATCAAAGTCCTATCCATACTAGTTACTCCTTTCTTGATTGAAAGCCAAAAGTTGTAAGCAACTAATCACCACCATCATCTCATGTTTATTATTCATAATCTTGACAATTTCATGCTATATATATGGTTACTATGTTGATTCATGATGTACATATACTCAATCACATGTTTTAATTCACATATTGTCGTAAAAGTAACAAACTAGTAAACTAGTCATATTCTAAACATTTGAGACCATTAAAACCAGTCACATATGGACTTTCTAACTTACATACTATGGTAGACAAGATAAAAAGGTAAACATAGCAACTTGAATCACCCAAAACGGACAAACGAGTCAAAAGTTATAGTCAAAAGAAGTTAGCGAAAACCTAGAAACGCCAAATAGCTTACTGTGGGGTCTGTCCAAAACTAAGTGGTACTTCTGGTCCGAATCATCAAAAAGTTAAAACACGAAAGTTGTTCGGAACGACGTTTTCCTTCGATACAAAGGAAGCTCGGACCATGAAAACACTTAAATAGGCCATTATCTTTCAAAAACTGAAACTGCCCTATATATAGTCTCACGACTATACTTTTGTCACAACTAAAAGCAAACCAAGAGGCCTAATGGCCATAAGCCAAGACCACGGCCACGGCTAAGGTCAAAGCTGAGTCTCAAGACCATGGTATTCAAGACCAAAGCCATGGCAAGGCCATGGCTAAAGCCTCAAGGCTTATTTACCCAAGACCGTTAACTAAGGTGATCATATTTATGAAACAACGAGAACTTGTAAAAACATGATAAACTTATTTATATAACAATCTTCACTCAAAACATATTTTGTATCTACTAAGTGCTACAATAGTAGGGAGCTTCATGTGAGGGGTTTCATTTGAGTAAAACGTATCGACGAGTTGCTGGATTTACGATTTAAAGTGTCCTAGCTCCTCGAACGTTTACTACATGACCTCTGAATTATGATGGCCCAAACGGTAGTACGATTTCTATAAACAACATACAAAACTGCCATGTACTGCATCATGATCAACATAGAGACGTATATAGGCTTGTTATTTCTTTCGCATCATTATTTCAAACCTAATTCACAACCTCCTATTCTAGGTTGCTTGTAGAAGTTCTCACGGCATATCCATCATTCTCATTATACATTTGATATCATTTACTCTGAGGTGAGTTCATAGCCCCATTTTCTATTATTCAATTGTTTTAAAAACCTTTAGGGGAGATACATGCTTTCAAACTATATGCTTATCTGATTGTTTTATTGTCACTAAGTTACTGCATTTGCCAAACTTAAGTCCCTAAATCATGAATCATTAATCACGAGTGAAGTGAGCGCGAATATTGTGGATAGATCTATCGGGATTGACAAATCCCGATTGTGTTGACCGGGTAGGCAAACAAACGCACTATATTTGAGTACATTAGGTAAAACGGCAATTTACCAACAGTTTCACCAATTAATTTTGGAGCAAGTTAACGCCTTGATTACATGATGCTTAGTGAAATAATAACTGTTTTGTTTTCAATATTATGGGCGTATAACAACGTAACCCACATAAACATTATGTGTTCAACTTTTAACTATAAACCTATGGATTCACTTAACCTTTGTGTTGACAGTTTTAAGCATGTATTTCAGGTCCATATTGTACGAGGCTGGCACGGAGGAGCACGGATACTCAAGAAGGCTATAAATTTTATTATCATTCGAAAACCCATTTAATGTATTTTGTAAACCGTGAAACTACTGGGACCTCATTTTTGTAAACTCTGATATTTATATAAATCGAATGATAAATCTTTTAAAACGACTCCATTAGAGATCGTTTTCTATTGTTATAGCCTTTTGCTCTCCGTGCCTTCCATCCTCCAGACGATTATGTGACTTCTAGGTAGTTTATGCTACACAAATACACTAGAATATTGATATATACACTCGACATAATTTCAATCATAAACGATGTACTAAACATATTTGCGTATGTCTATTCTAGGGCATTACGACACAATCATATTTTCCCAATCACGCATCTACTCGTGCATTTTAGGATTACGAAACTTTATCCAAGACATTGTAACTGAATACAATGGTCTTTCTTACTTCCCAGACATTGTGAGATACAATGGTATCATTCATTTTTCAAGACACTGTGAAATACAGTGGTCTCTATTACACTCTCAGACACTGTAAATCCTACAGTGGTGTCTATTACATTCTCTGACACTATGAGTCCTACAGAGGTCTCAATTACATCCCCATACACTGTAAATAAAGCAATTAACTCATTTATTCCTTAGACATTGTGAGTTACACAATGATCTCTCCATCATTTCTTCGACATTGTGAGTTGCACAAAGGTCTTTACAATTTCTCAGACATTGTGAGTTACACAATGGTATCAACTATTTCTTAGACATTGTGAGTTTCACAATGGTCTCTATAATTTCCTAGACATTGTAAGTTACACAATGGTCTCAACTATTTCTTAGACATTGTGAGTTGCACAATGGTCTCAACTACTTCTCAGATATTGTAAGTTGTACAATAGTCTATAGAAATTATCTTTTAAAACCTTATATGATATTCTTTTACATAAAACCCGTCACAATATATCAATTTCCGGAATGGAAATACAAGAAATGGAATTTCTAAAGGACAAATTAATTCATCATCTACAAAAGCTGAAGTTCAGCAATTTTCTCTACATTCATCAAAGCCCTATTTTGAAACCTTCATTGTTAAAGGTCCGTGATGCTATCCAAGTATGGACTATTTTAAAATTTCCTTTCCACACGTATCTACCCATACTATCTTCTATGCAATGGAATGTGAAAACATAGGTTACAAGTATTTTATGGCCAGGACTTGCAACTGAATGTTTGATATCGCCTTTGCTTAGTGGACAATTTCTCAAAAACTATGGACATATCACGAGTATACCTAATTTAGGTATTTGAAAAATTTATCGAACCTCAGCAAAATATAGTCTAGTCACCTATATTTAACCTAGGGATAGTGGAACATAGTCTGACTAACTATGTTCGACTTAAATTTTTCAAACACTGAGAATAGTTATACTAGGATTATGATCAGGTTAATTTCCTACTTAAACTCGATAAACCACCAGAATTCATTAAAAAGATCTAGAGACACGATAGTCTCTTACCACTCAGCAAAATCTTAACATCTTATTTATACTACCTAATTTCATTCTTGTAAGTTTTCATTTATGAGATAATTCTAACTACTATCTTGGGATAGTCATCGAATCTTCTCGTCACTTCTTAGAAGTACTATCTTGTTTAGGTTTCAAGGATATCATTCCGCCATAATCTTTCACAATCCACTTATGATTTTAAGGCAAACTTGACATCTGTACCTAAGAATAATGGTAAGCGTACACTACACTCTTCTAATCGTCAACATATCACATCATTATCTAAACCCCATTATAAGTCAGTATGTAAAACTTCACAGTAACATGTTTCTTTCAAACAATAGTAGACCTAAACACTATAAGATATAGCCATCATCCCAAAACCAACTAAGACATGATCAACTTTGGAAATGGTTTGGATAACCACTTGCCATTATCAAGACTTTCCTACAACGACAATTGTCACATTATTATAAACCATTTCACATCAACAACATCTTATATCTTTAGATTATCAACTTAAGCCACGACCAAAAACTTAGAATGGTACATAACCCATTCTATGACCATAAACTTGAGAACGCAAAGATTAGAATTCGGCGCATATAACCATATTTTCCTAGAAACTTCAACATCAGTAACGCACATTGGATTCCGGGACGGAATTCCCATTAAGGTGGTGAGACTGTGACAACGCGCATTTTTCGGGTTACTTTTCATATTTTTGAAAAGTTACTATTCAATTTCACTATTCATCCCGTAAAATTTTTATTTCACATTCTCGTAAGTTAATTTATTTTGGTTATAACCTAAGAGTTTGACAATCGTTAGATCATCTTCGCAAAAGTTATTAAGAAAACATCGTCTTAAAGTTTCGTTTTGGTCGGAACACCATTTAAACATCCCGCGCATAACGAAAATCAACTCTGATAATTTTTCTCACATCAGATTAATTTTTAAATCACTCATAATCAGTTAGAAATTTTTTAAGATTTCATTTAAATGTTACCAAATAAACCCTGAGCCGTACGAGACTAAACTTACGTTTTAAACAATTCTACTTAGACCCAGACTTAACCATTCCTGCACTGTGTTTTCTATGATGTTTTGACACTTTTACATTTTTTGGAAAAATCAAACATATTTCCCTCCTCCTTTGACTATAAAGAAATTAACCTTGTACGTTCTACATTTTTGCTTAAATCGCGTAACTTTTAGACTTCACGTTTAACTGTTAAGTTATCTCACGTATAACGAAAACCACATTTTGAAATCTCATATCACTTATAGACTAATTTTAGTCTACTTTAAATAAATTCACGGTCATTCCCCTGAAATCTCGTTCTTTTCTGATAAATTGCGAATTACGCATTTTTGACCCGTGTTTCCATCTTTAAGCATCGTTTTTGCACCCAATGAGACTTATCACTCATTTTATATTTTTAGATGGAGTATAATGATGAGTTTCATCATTCCTACATGATTCGTATTTTTACGATACTGGTTTTACGTTTTATGGCTTAACAACTTACGGTTGGCATTTAATGGAACCAAATCACACTCTAACATCAAGATAAGACCATGAATCATCATCCTAGCCACCTATGCACATTGTGACCACCTCTTGGGGGGTGATTCACCCTTCATGTGGCTTAATCCTAAACATACTTCATTTAGATCATTATATGTGTCCTAACTTAACCTTGGTTAACATTTAACCTAATATATGGTTAACCAAACTTACCCTCCTATAAATAGCAAGTGAAAGACATCCTAAAAATCCTCATACACTTCTCTTGGTCTTTCATAGCATATATCAAACATATCTTCCATAATTTGTTCTTTAACTCAAAGTTTATGCAAAGAAGTTTCAAATATCAAGTTACTACATCAAATCTCTAGCAAGTTTAAGTGATCTTTTTGAGTTTAGATCCACTCAAGTCACTTAGTACTTCATCACCAATCCTTCAAGATTACAAGGGTGCCAAGGTGTTGAAAGCTAGCTCAATCCAAGGTCCTAAGTGTTCAATCAAAGTCCTATCCATACTAGTTACTCCTTTCTTGATTGAAAGCCAAAAGTTGTAAGCAACTAATCACCACCATCATCTCATGTTTATTATTCATAATCTTGAAAATTTCATGCTATATATATGGTTACTATTTTGATTCATGATGTACATATACTCAATCACATGTTTTAATTCACATATTGTCGTAAAAGTAACAAACTAATAAACTAGTCATATTCTACACATTTGAGACCATTAAAACCAGTCACATATGGACTTTCTAACTTACATAATATGGTAGACAAGATGAAAAGGTAAACATAGCAACTTGAATCACCCAAAATGGACAAACGAGTCAAAATTTATAGTCAAAAGAAGTTAGCGAAAACCTAGAAACGCCAAATAGCTTACTATGGGGTCTGTCCAAAACTAAGTGGTACTTCTGGTCCGAATCATCAAAAAGTTAAAACACGAAAGTTGTTCGGAACGACGTTTTCCTTCGATACAAAGGAAGCTCGGACCATGAAAACACTTAAATAGGCCATTATCTTTCAAAAACTGAAACTGCCCTATATATAGTCTCACGACTATACTTTTGTCACAACTAAAAGCAAACCAAGAGGCCTAATGGCCATAAGCCAAGACCACGGCCACGGCTAAGGTCAAAGTTGAGTCTCAGGACCATGGTATTCAAGACCAAAGCCACGGCAAGGCCATGGCTAAAGCCTCAAGGCTTATTTACCCAAAACCGTTAACTAAGGTGATCATATTTATGAAACGACGAGAACTTGTAAAAACATGATAAACTTATTTATATAAAAATCTTCACTCAAAACATATTTTGTATCTACTAAGTGCTACAATAGTAGGGAGCTTCATGTGACGGGTTTCATTTGAGTAAAACGTATCGACGAGTTGCTGGATTTACGATTTAAAGTGTCCTAGCTCCTCGAACGTTTACTACATGACCTCTGAATTATGATGGCCCGAACGGTAGTACGATTTATATAAACAACATACACAACTGCCATGTACTGCATCAAGATCAACATAGAGACGTATATAGGCTTGTTATTTCTTTCGCATCATTATTTCAAACCTAAGTCACAACATCCTATTCTAGGTTGCTCGTAGAAGTTCTCACGGCATATCCATCATTCTCATTATACATTTGATATCATTTACTCTGAGGTGAGTTCATAGCCCCATTTTCTATCATTCAATTGTTTTACAAACCCTTGGGGGAGATACATGCTTTATTTTAAACCGAACACATTTCTTTCAAACTATATGCTTATCTGATTGTTTTACTGTCACTAAGTTACCGCATTTGCCAAACTTAAGTCCCTAAATCATGAATCATTAATCACGAGTGAAGTGAGCGCGAATATTGTGGATAGATCTATCGGGATTGACGAATCCCGTTTGTGTTGACCGGGTAGGCAAACAAATGCACTATATTTGAGTACATTAGATAAAACGACAATTTTACCTATTAGGGCACGTACCAACAGTTTTACCAACTAATTTTGGAGCAAGTTAACGCCTTGATTGCATGATGCTTAGTGAAATAATAACTGTTTTGTTTTCTACATTATGGGTGTATAACAACGTAACCCACACAAACATTATGTGTTCAACTTTTAACAATAAACCTATGGATTCACTCAACCTTTGTGTTGACAGTTTTAAGCATGTATTTCAGGTCCATATTGTACGAGGCTGGCACGGAGGAGCACGGATACTCAAGAAGGCTATAAATTTTATTATCATCCGAAAACCCATTTAATGTATTTTGTAAACCGTGAAACTACTGGGACCTCATTTTTGAAAACTCTAATATTTATATAAATTGAATGACAAATCTTTTAAAACGACTCCATTAGAGATCGTTTTCTATTGTTATGACTGTTGTGCCATGAAGTAACACCCAGTCTGAATTCCGCTGCAAATCACGAAATTGGGGGTGTTACAAAAATGAGATTTGGAAAGAATTCGGTTGAAAAAATGCTAAGCCAACCCTCTATAACTTAATTCTATATGCTTTTAAACTATATGCAAGTGTAGGGATCCCATAAAGTATAGTACTAATCTACGTAGCAATAAAGGAGATTATGCAAAATGAGCATATAAAAGTTAGAACCAAGTGAGATAACAAATAATTTGTAAGCAACCTACAAAACAAATTTGTTAGTGACAAAAGATGTTAACATGATAGAAATCAAATTATAACATATTATATAAGCAAAAACAACACATTGCACTTAGTAGACAAGAAATCACCACACAAGATAGCATCCAAACAATCATATTATGCAAGAATACGACTTTATTCAAGACATTTCATTATGAGATTGTTTTGTCGTTAGACTTAGACACTTAAGCATACTTGGCTATACAATAATCTATGTGATTAATTTGTAAGATAAAAAGGCTTCTAAAAGTTTGTCATACCAAAAGCACTTTGACAGATTATATGTGCACACGTAGCAAACAAATAGTGTGACAAGAAGCAAAAGAAACAAGATGAAAGATTCATGCAATCCATGTTTAAGACATAACAATTTGGAGCATGTATCATTTGGGTCATACTACACATAGATATAATGAATGCCAACTAATAGCTTTCAAACACAAATATATCATATCAAAATTATCACGTGTCAAAATGCCATATTATGAGTTCATAAGTAACATGTTAATCATGCTAAAAATAATTCAAATGTAAGTATCATGCAAATAAAGTTTAGGTTTAAACGTTTATTAGCATGAAACAAGAATACAAGCATTATAAAGATAAAACCGTAATAAGGTTTACACATTTGACTAGTTATCAAACACTAAGATAATGTCAAATCAACTTATCGTATCAAACAAGAACATGTAATCAACACATGTAAGTGCAATGCAAGTGGTTTTAAAAGAAAAGTTATATATACTACTTGTTTGATTAGTATTCCTAAGGCGAGGCAAACTATCAATGTTTTAACACTTACTTTAAGCAAGTATAGGAAAACATATTTTTCAAGTTGGAGAATGAATATGAGACTATTACTAGCGGTGCTCAATTAAGGCTAAACACGACCATTTTTACAGGTGATTCCACATACCCAACTTCTCTCCTGGAAGCAATTCGACCGTTAGGTCAAATTGATTTTCTAGTGCAATAGGTTCTCCAGTAGTCATTCTCATGTTAGAAATATGGGAACTCCTACTTTTGCCTATTAGAGTGCATAAAAGATGAGAGTTTAACAGTACTTGGCTTAATGTGACACAATTAATACGCAATATAACTAAGGTGATGAAGATGTCATGTTATACACATGAATTTTAACAATGGTGTGTTGATAAACAATATGTTTTAATCTTGTGTTTAGAATCTAAGGTTGTTCAAATTACATAGCTAATTATATGATCTAATGGATGACATCTTTTACGTTGAAGTGTATACTTTAAAGTGATTTGATTATCTAAGACTAGGGAATGGAATATGTTAAATTAAGAATGTTCTCAAGAAATCTCTTTGGAACTTTATTTAACAAGAATCTAAACAAAGTTACCAACTTCAATAGATCTTGTGTATGCCCTAGAGATGTGTAATTTTAACCTTGGATGTGCGCAAGGTTTGAGCAAGGTTAGGTTATGATGTACGCTTGAAAGGAAATGGATACAAATAGTATCTTTCAACAAATGAGATTTTCTCATGGGACAAAATTATCATGCTTATGAGAATAAGTATGACAAGATGAATTGGATACGCTAGTTCATAGAACTTGTAGATGTTTGTTTCAAGATCATTTAGCCAATGAGATGTAATGAAATCTCTTGTAACACAACCATTTTTGTCGCAAGGAGAGAATGATGCATAGGATATACAATATCCTTTTATCAAGATGAATACTTAACGCATGATTTCTTAGGCATAATGTTTTTCAAAACATCATGTTTTCCTAAATGAAGATATGAAGCCAAAGTGTTTGAATCGGATAGTCCCATCTAAATATACTTGGTCTCAAGATTATATTCACTAAATGATGACAAGAGGAATTCACTCGAGTTTCTTATGTATACTCCTCAAGAGTCATTGTTGCTCGGGGTGTATGATGTTGGCTTTGAGATTGTGTTTTAACATATGTTGTTAAAATGTTGATTTGAGGTTTAACAAAATTTATGTAGAAGTTTAACTACAAAGTATTACCAATACTTTGATAATTTGTGAAGGTAGTACTACTTATACCTAGTACAAATTGACAAAAATTACCAAGAGCACCATGCTTATTTGATAGTTGAGGTTCTAGCCATAATGAATTATCTAAGTCCTCAAAGGTGGGAAAGTATGGTTGAATTTGTTCAAACGTGCATTTGATTCAGTACAAGTGTTGGACACAAGGGCTTTTTGAGCAATACACTCAACGAATTCAAATGATGGTGAGGATGGTGGATTGGTTGATCTAGGTGGTAGGTCTTCTAGTGTGTCTAAATAAGGATGTGGTGATGTAGGGGTTTGTTGTGCTATGGGAGTACTTAGGTTGATTATTTGTCCATAGATGTTGAACACAAAAAGTACGGATACTAATTCTTATGGTTCATTGGTTGGTACAACTAGTGGGTGAAGTGCTTGAAGTTTTGGTCATGTCTATGAAGCTTAGGGGCTGAGGTATAGGTTCATTTTGAAAGGGCGCGTTTGGTTTAAAGGATGCTCTTGGAAGTTCATGAGCAACACGCTTAATGGTTCCAAAAGATGGAAGAGGGATAGTAGGTGTCAAAGAGGGATAAGTGGCACAGTGGGTTGTTTGTTTTGGATAAGTGTTTGATACATTTTAGGATTAGTGTTTCAACATGTGTTGTTAAAACACTTGGGTGTTGATTTTTCAGATATGACTTTTAATGACTACAATCGTAAGTCGCATATACTTGAATATTTCGGATGAAATACTTAAGTTGTCAATCCTAATTTGTTGAGATTATAAAGCTTAGATTGATCTTAAGGATAACAAGACTTGATAATATGTCTTTAACATACGTGTGAGTTATGACTCGATGTAAATACTTATCGTCTTGAAGGATGACACATTATTTTCATGTTAACCAAGTGAGGCAATACATGTAGATACAAAACAATATCTATAGTCATATGTTAGAATTGTGTATGATATCTTTGCAAATAATGAGTCCAGGTTTATTAGTCTCGGTGAGTCATCTAAGTCATCCGCAAATGGCTGAGGAGATGTTGGTGGTGTTGCACAATGTTTGATAGGTACAAGTTTTGGAGACTTTGGTAGTGAAGGTGTTTTGGATGGTGGGTGATTTTGGTGGTGGAGTTGGAGTACTTAAGTTTAGAAAGTTCACATCTTGAATGGGTGATGAGATGTTGAGCGGTAACGAGTCTGAGGATGAAGAGTTCAAGTTAATGAAGCAACAAGATCGAATGCGAATCCTAGTGGTTTTCTTAAGTGGCTTATTTGAGGTTAATCCATACAAAGATGGTAGTTTCTAATGAGATGGAAGTGTCTAAGATCATGTCAAACATCCTAAGTTAATCCATTGAAGATGTGTTGAATGAGATATGAAAGATATGCATTAACAACTATCCTAGAAATGAAATTTGGTAAATTAGATTGCGGGATTTAGTAAAATTAAACAACTTACCTATAGAATCCACGGAACCAATTTTTTACACAGGCGGAACCCTTAATTTGGTGCCGCCTGGTCCGCCTGTACAGGTATGGCAGTACCAAAAGCTATAACAGACGGAACCAAATATTTGGTGCCGTCTGGTCCGTGGTGACCAGAAATCTTCACAGACCCATATTTTAACTATCGGGGACTTTTCAGAAACCTGAAATTTGCTTAAAACATATGACATTAATTATTTCTAGTTAGGAAAAGTCGATAACACACATACAAACATAGTGGAGCATAGACTTTGACCATGGGCTAACGATTTTCACATATAAGTGAAAATGGGTAAAATTTGATAACACCCGTGTGCTATCCCCCTGCATGAACCGGTTAGCATACAACATTGTTTCAAGTTATTTTATCATCCTACAAAGTAAAAACGACCAAATAGTATCATACACCATTGTTTTTGTCTTGTTCCAAACACTCCTTTAAAACCTCACTTTTTTCAAAGTACTTGACTAATTTACTTAGTACTCATTGCTAAGTGAGTTATGACATTTCATAAGTTATGTGAGATGTTAGTATAACCTATGCAAAGAAAGTGATCTAATTCTACAAGCGATGGTAAAACAATTTTCTAACTTAGTGCACAAAATCTAGCAAATATCCTATTGTGCATAAACAAAAAATCGTCAAACAAGCGAATAAATAACATGGCAAGAGTGACATTTATATTATGCAAACAAACAAGTGTAAACAACAATTTGAAAATAAGCAAGCAACATATATGCAAACAACATAAACAAGTGATCATTTAGCATAGCATAAAAATAAAAACACTTTTCGTCATTTACCGTTTAAATGTGATGATGTTACCAACCTTGATTAGTTTTCTTTAAACATATAACATAATTATTTAGTTTTGAAATAAATTATATCAATGTTCTAAGAATACCATCTTAAATTGCTTGACTCAAAATTTTGAGTTTTTATGGTAAAGCGAAACTTAATATCTTGGACATACTCGCAGTATTTGGTCTATTTCACTTATTTAAATTTAGACTCAGTTCATGAGAGTAGTTTTAAATTAAAGTAGACTCAATTCCCTTTAAAATGGTAGGTGGTTCGACTCCTACGGACTTACGGTTAATAAGTTATGAATTTTTTAAGTTTGCCAAAAAAACTGCTTACTGTGCAGACCAAGGAACCAAACATTTACAAGGGAGGAACCCTTTTTTTGGTTCCGGCCAATCCATGGTCTTCACAGAAAGTTATAAAATGTACTTACTCATAGCGAAAAAGTGTCGGACTTACTAGATTTGATAGAAAAAATATAATACACATATTTTGTTTATTATTTTTACTAATGTGACTTATCTAAACATTTAACAACAAAATTTCTAAGTATAATTAGCAAAACAATTTTCATATTATATTTCGCTTCAATGGTAATTTGATACATGGATCGTGCTCCAGTTTAAAAACCATTTGAAAATAAGAGCTACGAGGCTTTGATACCAATTGTGAAAACGTAGAGGGGGTGAATATGTTACCGTTTAAAAACGTTAGATCTTTTGTATCAAATCGCTTATGAAGCTTGTTATAATATGAAAGTACCAATTATTGTTTGTGAGTAATATAAAGCATAGTAAACCAAGTTGTCACACAGTCATCAACATCAAACCACATCACAAGCAATTATAAAAGTAAAGAGATAAAGAAATGAAAGTGCAGACCGAACACGAGGATTTATATTGGTTCGGTCACCGATCTCCTCTCCGCCCTACTCCACTCCCTAAGTACCCAACTCGAGAGTTACTTCACTAATTCAACAAGCTCCCTTCTCGGCGGAGAAAACCTTACAATCGTCGCTTACACTTTTTCCGGTACAAAGCTAAATACCGGGTTCTAGTTCGAGGTAGAACCAACCTAACGTCGCCTATACAATATTTCCGACACTAAGCTAGATGTCGAGTTCTTTCCAGGTACAACCACTCCCGTTATGTTTTATGGCCCAACATAAAAAACCTTGTGTTTTTATGGTACAAACACATAAACCATCTAATCTAGTTTGGTGAAAGTATTGTGATGATGCAATAATGTTTACAATGATGCAATAATGTTTACAATGATGATCCATGACATAAATGTTTAATGGATATGAATGACTAATCTAAATGATCTTCTTAAATAAGAAGTCTTCAATCAATGAGGATATCAATAGATCTTGAATGTTCATATGTTGATATGCTTTGATGGCTAGATCTCCAAGCTTTCCTTGGTTAATCAAAATGTAAAATATGCTTACAACAAAGATGAATGTTAGAAGCATTATGATCATGTGATGGTGAGGGTGTTTGATGTATGCTACTACATAATTATCTATAAATCTAAGTGATGAAAGAATGTTAGAGAGAATGTGTGTTGGAAAGGATGAGGAAAATGAGAAGACAACGGGCTCTATTTATAGCCAAAAATGTAATCTAAAAAATAATACTTTATTAGATTTGATATCTTAGAATATCTTTCAAGATCTTGCAAATCTAACCAAATATTGACTAAATCTTCTAAAGATACGATGATGCATGAAGTGATGTAAAATTGCATTTTTATTTAGATTAAAATGTTCATGAAAAGAAACTTGTAAAATGTATTGTGTAACTAGTTGATAAAAAGTCTAGTTGCCTTTTATAAAATAAAATATCTAGTTAAGTGCTTGTCAAAATAAAATATATTTTGTCAAGTGTAAGTAAACTTTAGTACTTGTATGAATATTATAGTTAATTTACTTGTACAAATAAAAGTATATATTTGTTAGACATTTTACAAAAGATGTATTTGTATAAAATACTTGTGAATGCAAAATGTAAAATGAGTTTCGAAATAGAATGGTTAACCTATTAAAATACTTAGTGACTCTAAACGTATTTTAAACATTCTAAATGATTTGTTAATGGGTTTGATCATAATGCCACATAACAAACATGTACGAACCTGTGTTGTAACATACGAGGACTTGAGACATCGAGAGGTGTTGAATATATGTTGAGACAAAATGTGATTACAAGTAACTTGTACATTTTACGTTATGTATTACAAGTTACATGTTTGTCATCAATCAAAACAAACGAGACTGTATAAATTAAATATCGTAATATTTGCACTAACATAAACTATACGAGGCTACAAAAACCCGTGCGTTGCACCGATTGGTTAAGGGTTGAATATATACGTGTTGTTTACGTAATATTGTATGCAAGTAGTTACATGTAACGTATTGCAATTGATGTTATCTTAAGTTTTGTATTTAAAGTAGTTTATATAATATTTTAATATGAATTATGTATATATTCGTTATTTTCCATATTTATTTGTCACTTTTGTTATGTTTTTAGCTCTTATAAATTGCACGATTTTATGCGTTTATGGTTTGTGCAATAGGCACGTGAAGATGATGTATTTTAAAAACTGTTTTATTTTTTTTTTATTTTTTATTTTTGTTTTTTCCATATTTAGTTGTCACTTTTGTTATGTTTTTGGCTCTTATAAATTGCACGATTTTATGCGTTTATGGTTTGTGCAATAGGCACGTGAAGATGATGTATGCTCAATTTTTTTTATTTTTTTATTTATTTATTTATTTATTTTTTGTTATTTTCATGGTATTTTATACAACCTGTGTGATACACGTGCTATTGGTCGAATAATTAACTAATTTTTCATAGCTAAATGTTTGGTCATTAGGTTCCTATTATTTTAGTTACATAATTTTTTTTTCCTATTTACATAAACTATTTAAGATAGTTATTTAACACCAAATAACACCACTTTTTGGGACTCACTTTTTTTATAATTATAATTTACAAATTTTGCCCTCAACAATTACATTCATTAAACAATCTAATACTTCATTAATAAAATTAAACATTAAAAATTAAAAAGAAAAAAAAAACGACATAAAAAAGTTACAAAATGAAAAATACGAAGTTAAATAAATTAAGTAAATAAATTAAACTATTCGGTCGGCGGTGATGGCAAATTATATAAATTTCAATTACAAAGACATGATATTACAAAGATATGATATTTCCGATCAATGGTTGGTGAAAAAACTCGATTGCTAGTGTACCTACATATTTTAAAACATTGTTAACGGTATAAAAGTTAGATCAAAGTAACATAAATGATAAAGATCCACTGAACATAAATGACTAAAATCCATCAAAACAAAAGTCATGTGTAACCATCAAGACATATATAATCATGGATCTTTAAAGCAAGGTTTCATGCACTCCAATATCTTCACTTCAATGTCATCATCAAACTCTGGCACTTGCTGAGGTAGCCGAATGATCTCTCTTAATAAACTGAGAAATCATACCAATATATAGTGAGTAAAATAGGTAAATATAATGCACTTGGCAACGATGATGAATTATATTATATATTATACATAAGATCCTTTGAAACCACTTTCTGTGTTTACGAATTCTCTACATCATACTTCTTTTATCGATATCATGTGCACCGAAAATATTTACACATATTACCAAGATGAAGTGCAAACTAATTTTTAAACAATTAATAACTTTAACGTTAGATAAAAGACGATTTTTGTTTATTATGTAATGTAACTATCTTGTGAGTTAAATAATCAATTTCATGCTGTATTAGTTAAAAGGTGCAAATTGAAATAAAATCTACTAAAGCTAACATGACTTTAAAAAATGGGAAAATTCTCAAATTGCCCCAGTTGCCCAACAATATTATCTCAAATGGCTCACTTTTTTTTCACTTCTCTTAATGCCCCATGGGCAACTCTCCCATGGGCAACTCTATCATATATCTGGGCCCACATTGTACTTACAAAGTACAAAGCTAAGACTTGGTCTGTTGGGCAACTTTAACCTACTATATTGAGCAACTGACATTTTTTATCTTTTAGTGAAAAAGTAAAGTCTATTTTTATTATTAAAAAATACATATATCTTGGGCAACTTGGTCCCACACATATGTATTATTGGGCAACTCATTAGTTAGAAAGTACACATTTATATTATTTTATTGTATTGATACTTGTGCCATAATTTTAAATACAAAAATACAACTTTATAAAATATAAAATACACATTTTAAAATCAAATTACACTTTTTTAAATACAAAATACCTTTAAATACAAAATACAAAATACACATTTTATAATCAAATTACACGTTTCATTCCACTTTATACATTAAACACAGCACAAACACACCCTTTCCCCCCACTGCTGCCCAGATCATCACGATCCAAACCATCAATCAAACACAAACACTCACATCCAAACCATCAATCAAAAAATCATCACCGATCAAACGATCACCACAGCTTAGATGCTAACCTTTGCCTCCTTCGCCTCTATCAGGTTCCATTTGTTTCTTTTTTATAACATTTATTAATTGATTCGATTAAAATTGATTTTTGGAGCCTGAGAGGATGAGCACTATTGGTATTGTGACTGCGATTGCTTTGCAACCGGCAAGCATTAAAATTGATTTCTAGCCGAATGGGTATAGGAGATGGGGGTTTTAGTTGGGACGAGTGTGATGTCCGGGGCGTTTGGGTATAGTGGTTATGTTAGGTTATGGGATGTGAGGTCGGGCGTGGTTTGGGAGACTAATGAGCCGGGGTCGGGTAGGAGTAGTAGGTTTGGTGATTCGTTTGCGGATGTTAGTGTTGACGTGAATGATATGAGTATGTGTAAGATATGTTCCAATTCGGGTGATTTAGGGATAGCGGATTTGAGGAAGTTGGGGGATGATCCTTGGGTTTATTTGAGAGATATGAATCCGAGTTTGAGGGATACGAGTGGTGCTGGTGTTAGTAATAGTGTAGTGCATTGTTATAACAAGCAAGTTTTTGTTGGGCGAGATGGTGGGTTGGAAGTGTGGTCTAGGGTAGCGGAAAAAGGCGGGCATAGTGAGATTGGTGAAGAGTCGTTTAGGCGGAATTATATGGATAAAGTGGAGGATTCGGAGAGAGGGATTATTAAGAAGATTGAAGGTGGTGGTGAGCGGCTTTTTGTTAGTAGGGAATGTGCCGAAGGGCTTGAGGTATGGGAAAGCTCTGTTTTCTCAGGTGCTGTTTTGGTTCCGTGATTGTGCAATACAATAATTTGGCGTCGGTTCACACACAAAGCAAGCATAGAGCGAAGAATCCTTTTAGAGGTAGACGTGCTACTAGTGTTTATTGTTTGTGTGCTTGATGCTGTTCTTGTAGTAATGTATTTAAAGGCTCATTTGTTGTCATTAGTAGTTTTAGAATTCAATATGTTAGATTTGCTTATAAAATACGAACTCTAGTGAACATGCGGCTGTTATACTTTTGATAGTTAATAAATTACGATTTATACTAGGATGTTGATTTGTTTGGCTGAACTCTAAGGCAGTTTATAATGACTTCTGACATAACTAACATGGTGTTACATTTTCCCTGTGCTTGTATGTCTCGTGATCATTGGTCTTAGTCAACACTTTAGAAGCGATTGTTTCACGAAAATAGTTAGGGCCATGAGGATATCTGTCTATTGGATCTGTGGTGATGATGATATTTTAGAAATTATAACCTCAACTAAAATAAGGTGTTAAATAAGTGCATTAGTTTAAGACCGGTCTTTTATAGACACGGACTAATTTCATAAAAGACTAGTGACATTATGATAAGACGACTTGGAAGTGGATTACTCAAACCACACAAGGTGGAGTAATTTGTCATAGCGCAACCAATGCCAAACCTTAAACAAACATTAGTTTGATCTCCTGAAAGCATGAACAGGATACCGTTATCTGTACTTCAGGCTAAATTGCTAGAATAGCTTATAACCTAGTCTCTATTAGAACTTGATGCATACTTATGTCAATGTTCTGTTAGACATGTAAAAACTTTTGACTGAAATGAGTAGAGTTGAGCTGCTAGTATATTTTGGTAACCACTGCTAGTGTTACTAGTAACCACTGCTAGTGTTACGAGAAACCACTGCTAGTGTTACTAGAAACCACTGCTAGTGTTTTTGGTAACCACTGCTAGTGTTACTAGAAACCTATGTAGTTATCTCGGTCGAAAATCACATATCGTTCAAGGAGCGATATTTGAAATATCGGTTATCGCGGTGAGATATCGGTTTTTTATATTATCTAGAATATTAATTATATATTTATATATATATATTAAAATCATAACAAATTAAACAAAAAAAACCATAATATAAATACCCCCTAACTTCCCACTATCTCATTTTCACTCTCTTCACTCTCTCACTACAAAACACACACACATATTCCTCCTTTCTCTCTCTCTCTATATTTTCCGGCCAACCCATTAGGGTTCCGGCGCCGTCTTCATTTCCGGCCAACTTTCCGGCGAAATCCAACATTTACACCACCTATCCTAGATGATAGATCAAGGTCTCATGGTTCTATTTTCGTGCCACACGCATTTTGAAACACCTTAACGCGCCCTAGATCGAGTTTTTAAGATTCTGAAAGTAAAAAAAAATGAAAGTCAACATATCGACATATCGTTCATCTCGCCGATTTCAAAATATCGCCCAAATATCGCGAAATATCGCCGATATTATCGGATCCGATATTTTGGGGCGATATTTTGAACCGATATTTTTTTTAGGGGCGATATACGAGATCTCAATGATATATCGGCGATATATCGTCCGATTTAACTACATAGCTAGAAACCACTGCTAGTGTTACGAGAAACCACTGCTAGTGTTATTTCATTCCACTGCTAGTGTTACTAGTATATTTTGGTAACCACACACAAATATAGCGGGTTCGTTTTGCTGAAGTAAGTGTTGAGTTTATGATATATAAAATACAATAAAACATAAAGACATCAAGATTACACAGCGGAAGACTTAAGATCATAACAAATAAATTAATTAACTGAAAGTATGCGTAACGTACCTCTTGCAAATGTCAAATCCCTCGAGCAAAGCAAAACAACCCTCGAGCAAAGCAAAACAAAGAAGTACTAATTGGTGTAAGAATAATGTCTTACAACCACGTCCTTGTACACACGAATTAACCAACGAATCAAGCGATTGCTAGATCTAACACAAGTCCTCGTTTAAAAAAACGAAACCAAACTCCCTTACAAATGGGGTGTTCGGCCGATTGGGACAAGAGAGAGGAGAGGAGAGATCTAGGGTTAATTCAATGCACAAGTGTATGAAACCCTAGAACCTAACCCTCTTAATATACTAGTAGGGAAACTTTTGGAACAAGATATGATTTAGGGCTTGGAAAGCCCCCTAGGCCGCCATGTAGAAAGCCCAAGGAAAAACCCATAACTTTTCCAAGTTTTCCATTTCTAGTCCTTTCTCATTTCATTTAACGGTCGTTAGTCATTTTTCCGTTAAATACTTAACGATCATTAACCGGACTTAATGTGCAATAATTAATCGTAAACATAAACATTAATTATTAACTTTAATTCTCATTCGCTAATGTGCGCAATCCCGTGGTCACGAGTTCAATCCCATTCACATGTTTGTAAATATATACATTTCCAAAGTCCCACTTGGATATGTTTACAAAATGTGAAATAACATTGGTTAGCGCCTAGCAACACGCAATGCCCTGCGATAACTCGTGTATGGTTTTCTCGGAGAAAAACCAAGTTTTGATGATTCATCATATTCATCCTTTTGTTTCTAATACCATGTTAATAAGAATATGGATCTCACTCATTTCTTAATTAACTATTCTGTTTTCTCGCTTTATATGATTTATTAAGATTACCAATTCTTCTGAACAGAAGACCTTGGGTATGGCCATACAAACATCTTAACAATCCTACGGGCCCAAAGAGTATTATACTTCAAAATAAATTTGAAGGAAACAAATCCCATTTTGACTACAAGCAGATTCATAATTTCGCAACATTTCTAAAACAACCCTTATAACTACCAGTTACGTATAGCTAGATTGCTTCACGAAATGCACTACATCCATGACATATCTCTTGTATCTCAAAGGATAAATATTCATGATATACTTAATGACAAAGATCCATAAAGTATTATCATGGGTGGGATAGTCGTATATTCAATTCATTGAATATCATCTCAAATCATGCGCATCAATATACTTTATAGTATATTCTAACTAATACTCAGATTTGTCTTAATTCAATATCATTCCCATGTTATTGATTGACAACGGACTATTTAGAATAACTTAAGTTATTCATGGATTTAAACATGCAAATATAGGACACAATATTATAAATGAAATTAAACGTATACCGTACTTTAATTCATTATAAATAATAATTTTTTAATATCCTTTATCCAAATACTAAATAGATCAATGCATGATAATACTAGTTAATAAATTTTGCCACAAATCATGAGAATCATACTTGTTGACAAGGCATAATTTCAATTAACTTTGATCTATAAGAATTTTGAGAATACTTATTTCAAAAAATTCAATAAGTGAATTTCTTGTATATGTTTACACATATCTTGATATTGTCATATCATTCCATAAGGTGCGTGATAACCAACCACCTTTATGACAATCATCTTTCAAAACTTTAAAGTTTAAAGTATTCTTATTCTTTAATGTATAATGCAACTATGCTCCTAGTTGAGCATAACTAGTCAACATGGTCATCATCAAGGATAAAATGACTAGAATTGAGTGTCATCTCAATTATACCAAAGATCATTGTGTACAACAATATGCTCTTTAAACGCCCGAACTTCGAACAGTTAAAGTGTAATGTTGGTGCCTACCAAACTCAAGTTTGTTGGCAATGACAATTATGAAATAATTGTCATATTTTCATCCATAGAATCTAGGAGCATCTCCAGACTGTGGAATGTGATTCTAAATCCAAACATATTCCTTTTAAAATATTTATTACACTAACAACTTTCAATGTTGTCAAATCATCTTGTAATCAAGCATGACACAACAATCTTATACACAACATGATGTTCATGATGAATCTTCAAGTTAAACTTTAAGATCTCATCTATCTTGTCAAAGATATGTATTCATCATGTTCTATTTGACTCATTTATTTACCGAATATGTTTATAATAATAAACATATATTCCAAGGTTATATATCTTATTTACAAATCTTACAAACGAAGTTTCATTCCAAACTAAAACTTAATTTAGGTGGAATGTAGTTGCCCATACAACATATAAGATTTAAAATAATACTCCCACTAGCTTTAGGAATACTTATGAGCTATCTTATTTTAATTATTAAATCAAACATGGATTTAATATTAAACAGAAGAAACATCTCTTAGATGCTTGCATATATCCATTCATGGATTCTTGCAGTTTGTACATATCCAAGGATTATTTGAATTCATAAAACTTCTTTGTATTACTCATCGTCCCCAAAAGTAATTCCACAACAAAGAGTTATGACATTCATTGTCAAAATTTCATATCAATGAAACTAAGTATGACAATTATAATCTTTTATACTATTTAATGTATCTAGGAAAGAATATTCAATCATAGTTAATTGCTTAAATATGATTAATATTATTATCACTAGACATGCATTAAATATGTGTACAATATTGTCCATATTTTCTACATAAAGATTTAAACCACTTCCATCCTTTGAAGAAACTCATATTCATTATTAAGATAAACCAAGTATCTAAAGTTGATTATCTTTATGGACAACATCTCAACATTCATAGTATGATTGATTTACCACAATTCAACATTTGATAAATTCATCATTATGATTAACAGGCTTACCATGATCCTGTAACTCATATTCCTCAGCATATTAAATATCTGAGATATCCTTACGAATCTATGAATGACAATTCCATCATATTAAGGTCTATCATTTTCATGTTTAGCCTCATTATGATATTTGCTAGTGCATTTTAGAAGATTATGTATTTTTGTAATTCAATCTTTCAAGATCTAAACAAAAAATCCCACTTGCCTTTTAAAAAATTTAAAGATTACCTTTAAATAGTTTATCAAGTAGAGCAACAATACATTGTTCTCTTTTGGGATACTACAAAAAACATTGACAGTTCCTAACATTAGTTTGTTACAACTCACTCTATAAGTAGTTTAACAAATTCAAAACTTCATTTATAAGACTTAATGTGATTCATCACATTCCATAAACAAATGGTGTCTTATCAATCTTCTAGGTTGGAGTCTTATTGAGTATATTCAATCTATACTCAATCTTCTAACCTTGATAACATGTGGAAGAAACTATAGTTATCTTGAATCAAACATGCCAATAGATTTTGATTCTTCTAACTGAACATACCATAAAACTATGGTATTTCATTAGAATTAATATTGTAAGAAAATCTAACAATATTTTAGATAACCATCTACTCTATGGCTTACCTATTTACCAACAAAGTAAAACTTAATGGTACAATAGAATTACCAAATCAATTGCATGCATTATAACACAAGTATTTTGACCAAGTCAAAAGACATATCAGTTATAATCCCACTATACGTTATAAGTCATTGATCACTCATTGACTTCATGCATATGTCTTAAAACATAGCAAGTTAACGTCTTACTTTATATTGTAAGTCTTTAAAAGACTTTATGTTTGTGACTTTCCAAAATCATAAACATTTATAATTAAAGTAATTATGAACACCACCTCAGGTTTCAATTAATATTTCAAGTTAATAATTACTACATATATTTAAGTCATTCAATTAATACTTAAATTCAAAGTAGTATTAGATTACTTCATTTAATTATGTCATTCCATGAAATGTTCCATGTAAGAAACTGCAGAATCATCCATGCTCGTTCTCACGACACGTGGATATTTTACCTTGGGCTACAATCTAGTTCACGTTCTCACGTAACATAAATTGTAACTACAAGTGTTTCTTAAATATTGAATGACATAAATATTTAAAATAAAGTAGTCTTTGTTATCATCTTGACACATGTTCTTAATAGGGCAATCATACATATTTAAATGTATACTTCCTATTAGAACGTTACTTTTCAGTCAAGAGAATTCACTTAAATCATATTAATATGTATTGTACCTTGCACACAATAAAGATTTCTCCCACTTGTGCATGGAACAACATCATAACATATAAACAACACAATACACGTTCGTTTATTTGATTAATATGATTTGTGTCATAGATATAACTAGTAGATTTAGGACTATATTGATTTGTATGGAAACGCACATGACAATCCTTAAAAAAACATAAGTGCCTACAATTGGAAAGTAATTATCTTTTGAAGATAATCGGTTACTACACAGAAATAAGGCTTTGTAGCTCCACTGAATTAGAAATCAATAAAACAACTTCTTATTCAGTAATGCAACACAAATGCTCCCATTGAATCTGACAACATTGTAAGTGTTGCATAACCAGTGAAAACAACTTGCTTGCTTTTTACTTTCTTACACCTTTAAAGAACCATACGTAATCATTACTAAGGTACTAAAAAGTGTATTCTACTCTTTGAATGATGGGTTATCCATCAATGTTATTAACTTGAAAAATTGGGTATGCAATTTCTTCTTCTTAACGGTGCTACCATCCCCATACTAGTATGTAGCACCTTTAAAGGTTAAAGTAAACCAACTAGATAAATTAAGCTAGTTTTCCTTTTACCAATTTTCGCGGTAATTAGTCTAGCTTCTAATTTAGTAACTCATATACATGTTTTCCAGTTAACCAACATTCATGTTTGTTACAAAAGGATTCATTCACCTAATGAAGGTAATGAAATCTTTATGGAAAATATGACGTGCAATTCATTGCTATGAGTTACATTAGAATTTAGACAATTCAAAACGTTCCTATTATACCTTTCTCATTCATGAAAAGGAATAGGATTGAGTCTAATGCTTCTCCCATGGAAAAGAGACTTCGTTTGTCTTTTCAGTAAATTATTCTCGATCAAACATTTGTTTGAAAGCAGAATGGAGCAATTTACTGATCAAAGACTAAACTTTGTTTACGGTTAAATGTTGCAATTATACATTCAAAAGAATTACAAAATTCAATTTTAGTATTTTCGATAATTAACCTTTTTCAAGAAAATTAATTACCCATGGTTCATAAGCATATAACCATTTAATTTCCACTGAAAAACTAGGATCCAAATTGTCATAATCTCATCACATCAGTTGATCTGCTAGTAATGAACCTTATACAAAATGGTAGAGCTTTTGCTCAATTGCCAATTTCAATTGCAATTCCTAGATTTATGGGATTTACATATAGCCAATTTCAATTGCCATGTAAACATGTTTTATCCCATCTTATGCCTTGAGTTGCCAGTTCGCTACTACAAAACTCAATTAAGTTTTCCAACTTAAGAAACTGCAAAATCGTCCATGCCCGTTCTCACGACACGTGGACATTTTACCCTTCGATTAAGATCTAAGTCACGTTCTCACGCAAATAGAAAGTAATCTTAGGTGTTTCCGTTCCGTTGGATGGCATATAACTTAAATTAAAGGGTAATAGTTTTGATGTTAAATCAAATATGTACAAAGATGTCATGCATTCATCTTTGTAGCATAGTTTTTATTAAAACATTTATATCTTGTTTTAATGTATAAGCTTTTCATCATCAAACTTTAATTGAGGTATTGGGTTCACCAATCAAGGAATTAGTGTTAATTATCATCCATTATACCGTACTTTTGCATAAGTGTAAACACTTAGTGTTTCGGATAATTACAACCTAAGTGGCGCATGGAATCAACACTAATTCGCCCTTAAGATGAGCTTGCACATTTAATGACTTACTAAGTAGCTCCATTCGAACTTACGGAGGGCAGAGGACAGTGGTACGCGCTAAAGCACAACCTTAGACATCCTTCAGTGTGACTGTGCGCACTTCTTTAAACCCCTTTTATTAGTTCATTCTCATGGGTGAGCCGTTCAGTCATTTGTACCAAAGTCATCAATCAATTAAACGATTATGATTACTATTCTTAAAATTACATGTTTCACCATTGTTTAGGTCAGTTTATTTTTCTTGTAAAAATACCCTTGTTACACATAACAAACAAGCAAGTATTTGTAAAAATAAACAAATAAACAATAAATGCATAACAAATAAAAGTCATGCATATCAAATAGCCACATGCAAACGTTTTTGATAAATCTTATTAAATTAATAATGATGGAGGTCTTCCCCAATTTTAGATCTATCAAAATTTAGTGTATATCACTTAAACAAGAAAGACATACAATAAAATCAGATCCATGATAAAACATGCATATAATTATCATGGACATAAAATTACACTTAACAATTAATGCAATTAAAAACAGAGTTACGCATATACACATAAAGTTGCATGCATCTTAGGGTTTCTAATCCAATTAAAACTTTAGTTTACAAAACCTAATTAGGGTACCAAAATAAAACCCCCCTATAAAAAATTAGGGTTTAGGATTGCAAACCCTAGATCTATGCATACAAAAAAAGAACACATTCATGTTTATTTTAATTATGTGTTTCAGTAATTAATTACTTGTTATACAAGGCTCGTGATGCCACTGTTGATTTATGATATATAAAATACAATAAAACATAAAGACATCAAGATTACACAGCGGAAGACTTAAGATCATAACAAATAAATTAATTAACTGAAAGTATGAGTAACGTACCTCTTGCGAATGTCAAATCCCTCGAGCAAAGCAAAACAACCCTCGAGCAAAACAAAGAAGTACTTATAGGTGTAAGAATAATGTCTTACAACCACGTTCTTGTACACACGAATTAACCAACGAATCAAGCGATTGCTAGATCTAACACAAGTCCTCGTTTAAGAAAACGAAACCAAACTCCCTTACAAATGGGGTGTTCGGCCGATTGGGACAAGAGAGAGGAGAAGGAGAGATCTAGGGTTAATTCAATGCACAAGTGTCTGAAACCCTAGAACCTATCCCTCTTTATATACTAGTAGGGAAACTTTTGGAACAAGATATGATTTAGGGCTTGGAAAGCCCCCCTAGGCCGGCCATGTAGAAAGCCCAAGGGAAAAACCCATAACTTTTCCAAGTTTTCCATTTCTAGTCCTTTCTCTTTTCATTTAACGGTCGTTAGTCATTTTTCCGTTAAATACTTAACGATCGTTAACCGGACTTAATGTGTAATAATTAATCGTAAACATAAACATTAATTATTAACTTTAATTCTCATTCGCTAATGTGTGCAATCCCGTGGTCACGAGTTCGAATCCGGACATTCACATGTTTGTAAATATATACATTTCCAACAGTAAGCAGATTGTATTTTGTTCTCTTCTAATTAATTATCACATTTATGATGCATCATCTTATCACTGTTTCATACTTTTCGTAGGGGCCCCTAGCATGGGCGTTAATTGTTTGGCGATGCAGCTTGGTCTTTAGTTCCGTTGACAAACTTGTAAGCGTCCTAATACATCTTTTACCAGGTGAGTTTAATTCTTAAACAAATACCAAGTACATGAAATTTGCGGCTTATTGCATTCTTACATTGTGTTTATGCGTTATTGCAGGGGTGGTGTTTTTCACTATCCGATGGTGGGACCCGGTCTACTTTGAAGCTATGCATCCAGAAGGAACTGCTATGAGAGCTTCATGGCCTTATGTTGGAGACAAATCGTTTCTATGGACATGGCTATTTATTGTCCCGTTGATAGCTTATAGCCTCTGGCAGGCTCTTTATTTTCTCATAGTCGATGTTCTTCGCAGACAGAGGTTCTTAAGGGATCCTGAAGTCATGAACTCTTACAGGTAAGCTGTCTATCTATCTCTACCCGTTCACTTATCTTCTATATTTCATCGTTAGTTGGCTAAATATGGTACCCCCTTGTCAGTCATTTACTCCCTCTGTCCCAAAATAATCGTTCATTTTCAAATAGGGATGGTTATAGTTTCATAGTTTTCCCGTTATACCTAAGATGACACTTATTATCTAGTCTTGCAAGTTTTTTCAAATCAACCTTAAATGCATTAGGTTTAACCGGACATATTCAATGTACATATCTTAATAACCAGACGCCCCAGTACCTAGGATTTAATCTAACCATGTGAGTTGTGATACAATCTTGTAGGGAGCTCTCTAAAAAGGCGCAGAAAGCAAACAACATGTGGTGGCGGTTAAGTGGTTTGCTTGGAGATTAGAACCGTTTGTTTATGTACATTCTGCTGCAAGCCCTTTTCACAGTAGCAACAATGGCACTCACAGTCCCAATATTCCTGTCATATGAATTGCACCTCGCATTCCAATTCCTCAAGGTGTCGGCAATTGTGTGGAATGGTGGTTCATTCTTACTAGAAGTCATGCCACGACAAGTTGTTCTCAAAGAAAAGAGAAAACAAAAAGTCTCCCAGCCGGTACAAGAAAATTACCAGTAGGACCCAAATCATGAAACTACAACCGAGGTAAATCACGGGTCTGAAACCACAGTCTCAGAGTAACTTGTTTACATGTTTTCTCGACTTTTCTCTGTGTGGTATGGAAGTATCCATCATAGGTTGTATTTTGTTAGGTTAGTTTTTTCCCTGTAGATTTCTGTACGTATATACCTTGTTGAACGAAAAAGTGTGTTTGCTTTTACTCTGTTAAATACTTAAATGCGTGCCAAATTGTTCATGATTCATGCTTGGTGCACAAATCACCAAATCTACATGCCACCCATGTATCATGTTCTTTATCTGGTTGGTAACTCTTATAGTCTTTCTACTTTTTTTATTGGTTATATGCTGTAATAATTGTCTCATTAATGCAGATGAAAAAGGGTCATTGGATGATGCTAAATCTTCGTTCAATATCAATAGAAGAAAATGGCTGGTGTCCTCTGTTGGATTGTTGGCAGTGTCGTTGGGAAGTTCTAAAGGAGAAGGAGTTGATGTGGCATCTAATTTTGCTGACAGTAATCTTGTTATCCCTTATTAATGTAAAACTTATTTATCAGCATTCTGGTTTAATAATTAATTGATGCATATATGTGCTAGTTGCGTATAGATTGTAAGTGATTATTTGATATGAAATCATCAGGTTTAACTAGCACATTCTTTGGGGTGTATGATGGTCATGGAGGCTCTCAGGTATATAGCTTTTGACCCTTTTAATTACTTTATATTTTTGAATATCGTAGTTAGATGTGGTAAAACGGGATTGTCAGACGGATTGTTTCTGGGTCTGAGTGAGAACTATGGTATGCTGGCGTCAAAAAACCTTTTGCCAATTTGACATTTTCCCTTTAATAGATAAATAAAGTTTTGAAAAAAATGTATTTTAGGACTATGATTTAAGGGTTGTTTGTTTCGGCTTATATAGCCAACTTATGGCTTATTTGATTTTGGGCTTATGCTTCATAAGCTCACTTTTTGTGGCTTATTTTGAATCTTTTCGGCTTATATAAGTTTATTATGTTATAATAAGCTCATATAAGCCGAAAAGTTTCAAAATAAGCCACAAAAAGTGAGCTTATGAACGTAAGTCCACAACCAAATAAGCCATAAGCCGGCTATATAAGCCGAAACAAACACCCCCTTAGGAGGTTATAAGTACTTGAATGATTTTGAGGACTTACGCCCATCTGATCCATTTTCAAGTTTTGAAATTTTTACCATTTTTCCAGTTGGAGATAGAATGTAACGCAAATCGACCATTTTGAGGTAAATGAGCCGAAATTGGAACCTCTAGTTAATGTATAATAGTATTTTCAAAATGGCGTCACGTGAAAACAGATGGTAATAAATAATCATCGGGTCAAAATAGGTCGGGTTCTAATATGGGTCCAGATCACAAAAACTATACTATCAAATAACGATCAGCTTTTTCAATAAAACAAATTTGGAGTTTGTAAGCATTTAATATTGTACTTAGGAATTTTGACTTGTTTCACCCGTTTAATTTTTAGCCACATTTTACCCATTTGACCCGTTGGAGATAGAATGTGCCCTACAATAACGCATTATTCCGAGACGAAATATCACCTCTATACTCCAAAATCGTCAAAGCTGAACTCTATATCTGTATGCAGGTTGCCAATTACTGTAGTGAGCGGGTTCATGTTGCTTTAGGAGAGGAGCTAAAAGCATATGCACAAGAAACTATAAACGAAACTTTGCAAGTTCAGTGGGAGAACGTTTTCACAAATTGCTTTCAAAAAGTTGACAATGAAGTTGGTGGAAGAATTAGCAGACAAACCCTCTAAGCAAAAGGTGATAACTTTAACGTCACTTCTGAACCAGTAGCACCAGCAACCGCTGGATCAACTGCCTTGGTTGCTGTAATAAATTCATCACATATTATAGTTGCTAATTGTGGTGATTCAAGAGCGGTTCTTTATCGTGGCAAAGAAGTAGTGGTTTTGTCGAATGATCATAAGGTGAGACAATTATTTTACCTTTGCCGTCAAATTAACAAACGCCAAAAGTGAGTTCATAAGACTAACTTGAAGTATATTAATTTTGGAATTTAGCCAAATCGGGAAGATGAACTTGCAAGAATTGAGGCTGCCGGTGGAAAGGTCATACAATGGAATGGGCATCGTGTCTTGGGTGTTCTTGCAATGTCGAGATCCATTGGTGAGTTTCTCTTAGATTGATTTTTCGTACAATAGTTGTATCAATAATAAATAGGAGTATGTTATACAACAATCTAAGTTTATTTAAATTAAGTGATCTTGTAGCCTACGTATGAAAATTACACTTTGAGAAACTTTCTATCAGTTACGTTTTCTCTTTTTAGTATATTTTTTATTTTACCAGTTGGGTGCATAAGAGATAAAACATAGCCCGAATCAACCCGTTTATAAGTAATGGGTCACAATTCACAATCTCCATCTCTAAGTGTGTATCTATGAGTGGACCCAAAATGGTTAAAAATCGAACCTTCTTTCTTTTGGTAAAGCAGTCGGTCAAGAGTCTTTGGGATTTGGGTCGACACTAGTTGAGCTGACAGCTAACAATTATGTGTCCTTATTTGGATCTTACAATGAATTTTTCACTTAAAAAACACGATTTCTGTAGATATCCTACCTGTTTCTTTTTAGGCAACATATTCTACGCCACTCATTTTAAGATTGTCTTATTTCCCTTGATTTTGGTGTTATTCAGGTGACGGGTATTTGAAACCATGCATAATACCCGACCCAGAAGTCACATTTACAGCACGAGCACGAGAAGATGAGTGTCTTGTTTTGGCTAGTGACGGGCTGTGGGACGTTATGTCTAAAAAGAATGGTGGAAATGTACAATGGCAATGGAGTCGATCATGCTGCGCAAGCAGCAGCCGATTATCTTGTAATGCTTGCTTTGCAAAAGGTAAGCAAAGATAATATATCTGTGATTGTTGTAGACTTGAAAGCAGTAAGCAGTAAGAAAGTCGGTTCAGGTTATGCTCTTCAATTTAAAGAAATCAAAAACTTGCAAGTGTTGTAAAATTCCATTTTCAGATGGACTTGACATGTAATTCAAGCATGTCTCATTTCATACATCAAATACTTTGACAAAGTTACAAGGAAAAAGTAGCGCGTAAAAATAAACTGTTGTTTTGTCACATAATTGAACCTCATACATAATTCTGCCGCAAGAAAACTTTATAATCAAATGGCTCTATTAATGGATTACTCGTCAATGATGCCATCATTCTACCAGCCATGGAGCTTGATGGAGATATGTAGACAGCAGGCCCAGCATATACAAATGATACAGCCTGCAACATGCACACCATATTCAATTGTAAGTGAATTATCAACAGAAGACAGTTAGCACTTAAAAGATAAGAAGACGATAACATACAGGAGACTGTCCGACAAGCAAATTCAGCATTGTCCGACCAAGCTCAAGCAGAAGAGCGCCTAAATGTTGCATAGCAAGCCCTGATTGCATGGCTTCTGACTGAATCTGGGCTCTGACTGTCGGGTCAGTGCAAGTCGCCTCTTCCTCAAGTCTGCCTGCAGTATGCTACAAGTTGCAGCATATTACAAAAAGCACAAAATCAGATTAACAGATAAAAACTTCATTCATTTGAGCTCTTAAATATAATAAATATCCGTGAATTCTGAAGGTATGTTTCAAAATGTATCATGTCATATGATTTCTATGAGGCACTTGTCATGAGCCACTAACACAAAGGTATCTTTCGGCAACTAGCTAACTGGGACTTTACTAGTACAGCGAATAATTCAACCGATAAATTTTAAATATAAAGGAACAAAAACCAAAAATGAATACAAAAATCTAGTGAAAAGATAGTAAGTACCGATAGAGAATCGATAGCAGGGCCACTAAGAAGCCGTTGTGCATGTCGCATAACAACTGCAAGAGCTGCAGGCAATGGTATACCACGAGCACTAGAAGGCAATTCCACAGCCGGCGGATGTTCAGCATCATTTGAAGGTTGATTTGGCTGATACCCTGTGATCAGCTCCCAAATTAATTTTCATATAACTGAACTACTCAGAAAAACAGAAGCAAATATATAATTCTAATGGAAGTACCATTTTCTGACAATGCTCGCTCCATGTTATTCATAAACTCAGTAAGTGTGTAATGAATCGGGAATTGGCTAAAATAGAGAGAAGAAGAAACATTCAACCAATAATGAAGCGTAAGAAAATATAGCAATTAAGGATCCTTTTAAACTGTAAAAATTGTCTTTTTAAGTATCCATACCGTAGCAAGTGTTGGAATGGGTATTCCTCCTCCAAAAGGAATTTGTGTCCCTTGAGGCGCAGATTGATTCGGGTTTCCTGGTTGACCTTGATTGTTGCCATTAGCTCCGGTTTCATTTCCTTGAGTAGCTTGCGTAGGTAAATTGAACTGTAAACGTATAGACAACCAAAAAAATCAAAGAAAATCCCATTATCTCTTCTTAATATTTATGTCGTTAAATATAAACAAAATCCCAATGAGACATGTATGTAAAATAATAGTTCTGATGTGTATACAGAAAGTAAACAATAGGTAATTTAAATAATTACGGACGACTATCAAGTTGTAATAAAGTTTTATGGTGAAAAACTATAATCTTGCAAGGGCAGACAGAACAAACAAAGCTCACCTGCATATTTGGTGGAATTCCACCCATCCCGCCCATGGAGTTCGGCCCACCGACGCCAATGGAATCTAAAACAGCCCCGATAACCTGGAATCAGTAGAATATAATAAGTTTTCATTACCAAATCACCATTAGTTTATATACAACATACTCTGGATTATGGAAAACCAGCAAGCAAACACACCCGACTAATATCAGGAGGGCCACCGTTATTTTGGTCCCCAGGACCAAAGGAGCCAAGTAGCACACTATGTGAAACATGGGAGACACGAGGACGTCGACCAACAGCATTAGCATCTTGTCCTGTCATAGAAATGTAACCTTTTAATTATAACTCTATAAAAAGCATTATATGAATGGCCCTTGTAGCAACTATATAATGGGTCGTTGAAGTATAAAGAGATAATCACACCTGTGTTAGTACCACTTGCAGTTGTTGTCCCGGTGGAAGAGCCAGATGATGGCTGCGACTCAGAAGGTTGTCTAGCCACTAGATGCAATGTGACTCCATTCTCAACGTCTATAAATCGTTAAGGCTTTCAATTAAGAACGTCTTTAAGCTATATTGTTATAGCATGAAGCACATCTTCTAAATTTTATAAGCAGCCTGGTTTAACCTATTTAACTTGTGAATATATATGTAAAGCCGGTATGTAACTTTACTGAATATCTATTCTAATGCTAACATTTTGAGGTAAACAATGTTGATAAAGAAGATTATGATAATAAGAAATGCGTAAATAGGAACCACATTCCTATTCGAACAACATAAAGTTTAGTTCATAGACAAGTAATATCAATAGAAGGAATCCACATTTCATAGATATCTAACCTTCCGGTTTGGACTGCAAGATCCCCCCTAATCGTGGCAGGTTCATCTTGAAGTGGATTTGTTGCCCCTATTAACTTACGTGCTGATGCAACAACACCAACTCCCTCCCAAGCCTACCCAAACACAATATTATTGGTAAGATTATATTCAGAACCAATAACCTATTTAATAGCCTACAAATGTAAGCAAAGTACCAACAAACATTACCATGCATACAACAGGACCAGATGTAATGTAGCTAATCAGTTTGGGGAAGAAAGGCTTGGAGCTCAGATCCTTATAATGCTCCTATAAAACCATTCACAAACAGAAGAAAAAATTGAACCTTTGTCAATCTCAATCATGAGCAGTGAAGATTCAATGCAACGGAAAAGATACAACTATGCATATGACTGCCTTGATCTTGTTATCTTTTGCTCCAAAGCCATAATTTATATTACCCTTTTTGATTAGTTTCAAGACTTTTAACAAATAAGGTATGTAAAGATGGCCATGTATCCAACACCAACCATCATAATACTAAAAAATTCAACAAACACATGCTCTGTACGTATATACCTTGCTGTTAAATACTTAATCACACTTCGACATGCTATTTTGGCATAGGTTTTCAAAGCTTCTGTTTTTATCTCATTACGAATATCAAAATGTACAATCTTACGTAACATATCTTGCTCCAGCCTCTTCGGGACCAATTCAGTGACATGACGTTCCTGATAATCATCAGTATCGACTAGTTCCGGGACCCCACATAAAACCTCAAGCAGCAACACACTGAAAGTATACACATCAGATTCCTTCATCAATTCCCCCGTGACTTCATATGCTGGGTCAATCGATCTCGGAGCAATCGTAACATCTCCTGGTAATAGTCTCGAAAATCCAAATCCTGAAACCTTTGCCATAAATCTTGATGAATTCGATTCTGAATTCAACAAGATTTTAGAAAGTTTAATGTGACCATGAACGATACCAGGTGTTGACTCGTCAACACCTCCATGCAAATATTCGAGTCCACGACCTGCATCAAGGCAGATCTCAAGGCGCTGAATTGTGTTAAGATGCTTACTCATTTTATCCGCCAAATTCCCACTTCTGACGTACTCGTAAACGAGTATTATTTCACTGCTTTTCTCGTCACAGAACCCTATGAGAGCAACAACATTGGGATGTTTCCGGAACCTTGCAACTTCAGCCGACGATATCCGTCGATTTCAAAGCTGAATTGACTCAATTATAGGACAGGCTCGTTTGGCATATTCCCGTCGACATTAGCATTTGCTACATTTTGTCACAAGGTCACCAAGTTCATTCACGACCGTTACAAAATAAAACCATCATTAATGTATCCGACCACCCAAGCAGCAGGGGCAACAGTGTGGTTAAAAGTTCGCTACTTGAATCCACAAAACTTATTTATTTCAATTTCTATTAATTGGTTAGGCGGATCAACCCATTTCGACACGACCCTCACCCTACCCCAAACTACTTATCTAGTATATCAAAATGCAATAATCAAATCAAAGCAAAACACAAAGGACTAGTTCTAATGTAACACCCCAACCCGCTAAGGGTAGAAGTATTACGAAATGGTGTCATATCAAAGCATACATAATGAACATAACAAAGCAGCGGAAGTCTTAAATAAATAACCAAAGGAAATCCAGCCAACACGGCTTAAACGTTACATAAGTTCATCAAAAGAAGAAGGAATAAATCCAAGACATAAATAAGCATAATCCGAGTCTAAATAATGTCAACGTAATCAAGAAGAACTAAGATGACTAAAGCCATAAGTCCGCATATCCGCTCATCACTCAAACCCATAGCTAAGATCCCAGCTTCTAGCTTAATTACCTGCCGCATGGAAAGAAAATGCGGCTGAGCTTAAAAAGCCCAGTGAACAGATATATATAAACAAACGAATAATCGAAGGTAAGTAATGAGGATATCATAATCATAAGGTGCAATGGGAAATATCATAAGGCATATCAAAGGTTAACAAGAGAAAGGAAATGAAAGGTCAGTCATATACCACGAGCCCATATCATATCAAACACATATCATATCATATCATATCATATCAGTGTATTCGGAGGGGTGACCTCGGAATACCAAATATAATGGAAGGGAGACCTCAAGTAACAATGGAGTGATCAACTCCCAAAAATTGTGAAGACACGGATTGCACCCGACATCATTCACCATATAAAGCTCCAATCAGATCAAATCCCTCGAAACATATCAAATCTAGGATGCATCCATACGCCCCCCAGTGGCCAAAACATATACATATCAAATCATATCATAACATATCATAATAGGGGACGGTGTGTATCATCACTCGTACACACTGGAGTCATGCCATTGGTGCATCAATGACACGGTCAGGTTACCTTCCTGACTAGGAAACATATTTTGGCTCGGGTATCAGACTGAAGGGTCAAAGCATATTCATATCATATCATAATGGGTTCATATCAAAGGTTCATATCAAAGGTTCATATCAAAGGGAGCATAGCAAAGTCATAGGGAAGCCCTAATCATGAGGCTTAGAGTAAAGCGTAACAGTTCAAGCTAATATCGAAAGATGTATAAGAATCACGAGAAACCTTAAGAGGTAAGGTCAGAATATCTGTACCTTATTCGAAGCAAATCACAATGAAAGTAAAATCAAGAAAGGAGATCAATCCCGTCGCCCGGAACCTATATGAATTAAATAACGTTCTATAAGAATCAGATTACACGTTTAAGACGGCTTTCCATTTTTAGTAATCTTTCCATTTTAAGTACTTTCTATTTTAGGCAGCTTTCTATTTTAGGCAAGTTTCCATATTTAGCAACTTTCCATAATTAGCAGGTTTCCATATTTAGTAACTTTAGTCACTTATCTATAGTTAAATAATGAAAATGAGTATTATTATGATTTAAGGATCATTTATGACAAGTTACAAAAGTTTAGGGTTTAAAATGTCAATAATGTAAAGTATAGGGTTAAAAGTGTAAATATAGCAAGTTTACTCATTTTACTCCTTAAATCCATTTAGTTACTATATTAACAAGTTAATCCACCAAGTTTCATAATTTACAAAATAACCCCTTAACTTTATTAAATCATGTAATTACAAACCTTAGTTTTAGATTATGATCACGTATTCGTTCTAAACCATTTTAGCTCGGTTATTACAAGATTATAATACACTTTATGTGATAACATTTTAATTCGACACATCCCTTCCAAAACAATATATATGTACGCCCCATAATTAAATCAAAACAAACCCGTAAATCATTCGTTATCAAATCCATTAATCACATACGTATTCGTATAATTTCGTAAGCTCATTAAACCCGTTCCAAATTCACACATATGTCGACATAAAGAGAGACTCAATTTCAGTTTCGTATTCATTTATACATCATATACCATTCGAATTACATTAGGTTAATAATCAAGGTTTTAAGTATCCTTGTTTTATCATTTCATGTGACAAGTATTTATGATTTCATGTGATATATAAGTCGAATACAAGCCCTAGAAAACCTAATCCAAGCCACGAATTGAATAGGAAACAAAGAGAAATATACGAGAGATGATTATACGTTACCCCTGTAGCGTGTACGTGACAAGGAACAAGAATCAAAGCACCAAAATCAAAACCAAGCCCCTTGGCTTAATCAAACCCCACGGCTACAACAACCAACCCACGACCTAGCTTCTTTTCGAACCAAACGCAATCACCACGTCCACCAATCGATCATACACTATCACGAGCCTCCAAGGAACCTTTTGTTTGTATAAATTTCGGATCAAAATGATGAAGAATAAGGGATGCCGCCACTAGGAGATGAGAAAAATACTTTTAGGGTTTCTTTGGTTTTTGAAATGAAGATGGAAATGGTAAATGTGATTAATATAATTGATTGAGAATTAAATGGAGGAGCCTCCATTAGGCCGGCCACATAGGAGGGGGAAAGACCAATTTGTAACTTCCATTCTTATCTATTTATCATGTATCTAGTCTCTTTTGTAGTTCAAGTTAATATGTACACTTTGGTATGTTTAATAGTTACTTAGGATTTAATCATTCATGTTCTTTTAATTTATAACATAAGTTAATTATTTTCATAATGTGTATATATTATTTATGATATAACTTGTTAAACGATGTAGACGTGTTTCCCGAGTTTGTAAAATTTTAAGTTGAAGGGTAAAAGTGTCATTTCACGCGTTTGAGATTTTAGGGTTTTACAAGTCTTCCCCTCTAAAAAGAAAATTTTTGTCCTCGAAAATTGAAAAAGGAAACGAAGCAATAAACGAAGACATACCCGATGATGAAAAGAAATGTGGATAACTGGCTCGCATAGATTCCTCGGTCTCCCAGGTAGCTTCACGCTCTGGGTGATTCTTCCAAAGAATCTTAACAAACGGAATTACTTTGTTTCTCGTGATTCGATCTCGTCGATCTAAAATAGCTTCGGGTTCTTCCGGTAAGGACATATCCGGCTGAATCTGATCCAAAGGATAGGAAACCACGTGTAACGGATGATAGTTGTATCCCCGTAGCAGAGATACATGAAACACATCATGAACATGAGATAACTGAGGAGGTAGAGCTAAACGGTAGGAAACCTCCCCAACACGATCCAGAATCTCGAAAGGTCCGATGAATCGAGGACTGAGCTTGCCCTTGATCCCAAAACGCTTAATACCACGGGACGGCGAAACTTTCAGAAAAACACGATCACCAACATGAAACTCCAAGTCGCGCCTATGCTTATCAGCATAACTCTTTTGCCGTGAACGAGCCTCCTTCAATCTCTCCCTAGCAATCGCCACCTTCTCATTAGTAATCTCAATGAGTTCCGGACCCTCAATCGAACGCTCACCTACTTCATCCCAACAAATAGGTGCTCTACATTTCCTCCCATATAACAACTCATACGGTGCTCCTTTGATGCTAGCGTGCCAACTATTGTTGTAGGCAAACTCCACCAAGCACAAATACTCATCCCAGTTCCCAGTCCATTCCAATGCACAAGCCCTCAACATGTCCTCAAGAGTCTGAATAGTCCTCTCCGTCTGACCATCAGTTTGAGGATGAAAAGCAGTACTGAACTTAAGACGCGTGCCCCAAGCTTTCTGCAGACTCTTCCAAAACTGTGACGTGAAGCGCGGATCTCTATCGGAAACAATAGCAGTAGGAGTACCATGCAATCTAATAATCTCTTGCTGAAAAATCTCCGCCAATCTACTAACACGATAATCTTTCCGGATAGGTAAGAAATGAGCAGATTTGGTTAGTCGATCAACAACCACCCAAATCGCGTCATGTCTTTTCTGAGTAGGAGGCAAACCCGTGACAAAATCCATGGAGATTTCTTCCCACTTCCATGTAGGAATATCTAACGGCTGCAACAAACCACTAGCCCTCTGATGCTCAATCTTAACCTGCTGACAGGTCATACACCTAGCTACAAACGAAGCCACATCCTGCTTCATACCAGTCCACCAGAAATGTTGCTTAAGATCCCGATACATCTTGGTAGAACCAGGATGAATAGTGAAAGGGGAACTATGAGCCTCCGACAAAACAGTTTCACGCAAAGCAGGATCATTAGGAACACAAAGTCGACCCTCAAACCATACGACGCCGAAACCATCAACACTGAACTCAGTCTGCTTACCCGCCTCGATATTCTGAACTATAGACCAAAGCTCACCATCATCCTTCTGAGCTTCCTTAATCCGCAATATAAGGTTGGACTCTACCTTCAAACTAGCCCAATAACCATCATAACCCCGAAAACAAAATTCCACATCCATAAGCTCAAGATCGTGAAGAACCCTGGGTTCAATCTCCAAACTAGCAATCATACCCGACTTCCGGCTTAGTGCATCTGCAACCACATTAGCCTTACCCGGATGATACTGGATGTTCGTGTCATAATCCTTAAGAAGCTCTAACCATCTCCGCTGCCTCATATTGAGCTCCTTTTGTGTGAATATATACTTTAAACTTTTGTGGTCAGTAAAGATATCACACGATTCACCATACAAATAATGCCTCCAGATCTTTAAGGCAAAAACCACCGCAGCCAACTCCAAATCATGCGTGGGATAATTCTCCTCATACGATTTCAATTGCCTCGAAGCATAGGCAATCACCTTACCATGCTGCATCAATACACAACCCAATCCTTTCTTAGACGCGTCGCTATAAATTTGAAAACCTCCGGAACCCGATGGAAGTGTCAAAATAGGCGCAGTAACCAATCTACGTTTCAACTCCTCGAAACTCTTTTCACGCTCCTCCGTCCATTCAAACTTTTCCCCTTTCCTCATCAATTGCGTCAAAGGTAACGCCAATCGAGAGAAACCCTCAACAAAACGACGGTAATAACCAGCAAGCCCCAGAAAACTTCTAATCTCCGTCACGGTAGTAGGTCTCGGCCATTTTGTGATAGCTTCGACTTTAGATGTGTCCATCTTGATACCATCAGCAGACACAACGTGACCAAGGAAAGCAACTTGGCTCAACCAGAATTCACACTTAGAAAATTTTGCATACAACTTCTGCTGTCGAAGAATCTCCAATACAATACGAAGGTGCTGCTCGTGCTCAGCCTCACTCTTAGAATACACGAGGATGTCATCGATGAAAACGATTACAAATTTATCGAGGTACTCGTGGAAAACACGATTCATAAGGTCCATGAAAACTGCAGGTGCATTAGTCAAACCAAAAGGCATAACCAGGAACTCATAATGACCATAACGAGTACGGAACGCGGTCTTAGAAACATCTTGTTCCTTCATACGTAATTGATGATAACCAGACCTCAGGTCAATCTTAGAGAAAAATTTCGCACCTTGCAACTGATCAAACAAGTCGTCGATGCGCGGAAGAGGATAACGGTTACGGATAGTGATACGGTTCAGCTCACGGTAGTCAATACACAACCTCATACTCCCATCCTTCTTCTTAACAAATAACACCGGTGCGCCCCAAGGTGAAACACTAGGCCTAATAAAGCCGTTCTCCAACAGTTCTTGCAACTGTTCCTTCAATTCCTTCAACTCGATCGGTGCCATACGGTAAGGAGCTTTAGATATAGGTTCGGCACCAGGAATCAAATCGATGCCAAATTCAACTTCCCTAGCCGGAGCAATACCAGGAAGTTCATCAGGGAAAACGTCGGAAAATTCACGTACAACAGAAAGACTTTCGATGGTCGGAACTTCAAGAGAAGTATCCTTAATGAATGCCAGAAAACCAAGGCAACAATGCGAAATGAGAGTGCGAGCTTTCATAGCCGAGATGATCTTAACTGACTTAGGCGGTTGAGCACCGTGATAAACGAAATCAGGTTGGTGAATATTACCAAAGATAACAATTCGAGCATAGCAGTCAATGGTAGCCCTATGCAAGGCCAACCAATCCATACCCAGAATAATATCGAAATCAAACATATCCAGAGGAAGAAGATTAGCTGAACGAATACCATCATCGAAACGTAGGGAACAATCCACATAATTACGATCAATAAGCACTTGGTTTTTCATAGGGGTGGAAATAGAGACTCGGTTTAACAAAGGTGTGGGTGTCATATTTAATTTCCTTACAAACGAAGTAGATATTATAGAATGTGTAGCACCGGTATCGAATAAAGTAAAGGCAGAAATATCACCAATATAAAGAATGCCGGTAATGGTACCTGAAGAGTTCGTTGCTTGGTCCCGAGTAACAGAAAACACACGGCCCTTGGTCGGAGCTGGTTTGGCCGTGTTCCCCGGAGTAGTCACTTTCCCCTGAGTGCAATCCTTCACCCTATGAGCAGTAGACCCACATGAATAGCAACCACCTGTGGCCTTGAAGCATACGCCCGGATGAGGCTTACCACAAGTGTTGCAAAGTGGAGGAGGAGGCAAAATCTCAGCTGGCTTCTTATGATACGAAGAGCCAGAAGAACGGTCCTGCTGACCACCACGATAAGATTGATCCCGAACCTGACGCTGACCCCCACCATCACGACCCTGACGGTCGTTTCCTGATCTGTCATACCTCTGTGAACCCTGTGCCCGTGTGTCCTGACGTCCACGGTCGTAACCACCCCTGAACTCCTGAGTACGGTCCTGTCGACCCCGATGATAAATACGATCACCGTCCCTGTTCCTCTTGTTGAAGCCTGGATCCTCATGTAGCAACTCAATGTTGCGGGCAGCATCCGCAACTGCAGCCACCTCAGTGTACTCGTTATTAATCACCCTGTCTAACACCCATTTCTTCAACCCCCATTTGTACTTCCGAGCCTGACGACGTGCATCTCCAGCAATCTCACCTACAAACCCAACCAACCTCATAAAACGTTGCATGTACTCGTGGGAAGTTTCCCTATCCAGCTGATGTAGGGCGTTGTACTCTCTTTCATATCGCTGCTGTTCTGATTCAGGAAAATACTGTTTGTAGAAGATGTCCCTAAAAGTATTCCAAACACAAGTATCCAGAAAGTTCTCTTCCCTGGACAAGAGATAGGCCTTCCACCAGTTAAGGGCATCACCCTCAAGTTTGAAGGTCGCTAGTCTGGTTTTCACCTCGTCACCACAACCCAACACATTGAATAGCTTTTCCATGTGCGTAATCCAGTCCTCCGCCTCATTAGGTGAAGCTGCCGAGCGAAAAGGGATTGGCTTAAGTTTGTTGAAGCGTTCGATCCAAACATGAATGGGAGTAGGTGGGTTGGCACCCCCACCATCATTTAAGCCAGAGGAGCTAGCGCCATTCCGAACGTTGTTAGTGATGGTAGCAACGATCTCGGGCATAGCAGAGGCCAGAGCGCGCGCAATCAAAGCTTCGAAGTTAGGATTACCATCCCCGTTATCGTCGCCATTCCTTCGAGTAGTCACCATCTGAAGAGTTCATTAAACGATTAGCAAAGGTTAGGAAGTAAGATGGAGATCATGAACGGAAATGATGAAAAAATGAACCTAGAATCTACCCAAACCTCACCAAATCAAATCTTAAGCTCTACGGATTAACGCTTAGGGTCCATATGTCACAGGTCCTGACTACAAGTCGTAAACCTTGCTTTGATACCATAATTGTAACACCCCAACCCGCTAAGGGTAGAAGTATTACGAAATGGTGTCATATCAAAGCATACATAATGAACATAACAAAGCAGCGGAAGTCTTAAATAAATAACCAAAGGAAATCCAGCCAACACGGCTTAAACGTTACATAAGTTCATCAAAAAAAGAAGGAATAAATCCAAGACATAAATAAGCATAATCCGAGTCTAAATAATGTCAACGTAATCAAGAAGAACTAAGATGACTAAAGCCATAAGTCCGCATATCCGCTCATCACTCAAACCCATAGCTAAGATCCCAGCTTCTAGCTTAATTACCTGCCGCATGGAAAGAAAATGCGGCTGAGCTTAAAAAGCCCAGTGAACAGATATATATAAACAAACGAATAATCGAAGGTAAGTAATGAGGATATCATAATCATAAGGTGCAATGGGAAATATCATAAGGTATATCAAAGGTTAACAAGAGAAAGGAAATGAAAGGCCAGTCATATACCACGAGCCCATATCATATCAAACACATATCATATCATATCAGTGTATTCGGAGGGGTGACCTCGGAATACCAAATATAATGGAGGGGAGACCTCAAGTAACAATGGAGTGATCAACTCCCAAAAATTGTGAAGACACGGATTGCACCCGACATCATTCACCATATAAAGCTCCAATCAGATCAAATCCCTCGAAACATATCAAATCTAGGATGCATCCATACGCCCCCCAGTGGCCAAAACATATACATATCAAATCATATCATAACATATCATAATAGGGGACGGTGTGTATCATCACTCGTACACACTGGAGTCATGCCATTGGTGCATCAATGACACGGTCAGGTTACCTTCCTGACTAGGAAACATATTTTGGCTCGGGTATCAGACTGAAGGGTCAAAGCATATTCATATCATATCATAATGGGTTCATATCAAAGGTTCATATCAAAGGGAGCATAGCAAAGTCATAGGGAAGCCCTAATCATGAGGCTTAGAGTAAAGCGTAACAGTTCAAGCTAATATCGAAAGATGTATAAGAATCACGAGAAACCTTAAGAGGTAAGGTCAGAATATCTGTACCTTATTCGAAGCAAATCACAATGAAAGTAAAATCAAGAAAGGAGATCAATCCCGTCGCCCGGAACCTATATGAATTAAATAACGTTCTATAAGAATTCAATTACACGTTTAAGACGGCTTTCCATTTTTAGTAATCTTTCCATTTTAAGTACTTTCTATTTTAGGCAGCTTTCTATTTTAGGCAAGTTTCCATATTTAGCAACTTTCCATAATTAGCAGGTTTCCATATTTAGTAACTTTAGTCACTTATCTATAGTTAAATAATGAAAATGAGTATTATTATGATTTAAGGATCATTTATGACAAGTTACAAAAGTTTAGGATTTAAAATGTCAATAATGTAAAGTATAGGGTTAAAAGTGTAAATATAGCAAGTTTACTCATTTTACTCCTTAAATCCATTTAGTTACTGTATTAACAAGTTAATCCACCAAGTTTCATAATTTACAAAATAACCCCTTAACTTTATTAAATCATGTAATTACAAACCTTAGTTTTAGATTATGATCACGTATTCGTTCTAAACCATTTTAGCTCGGTTATTACAAGATTATAATACACTTTATGTGATAACATTTTAATTCGACACATCCCTTCCAAAACAATATATATGTACGCCCCATAATTAAATCAAAACAAACCCGTAAATCATTCGTTATCAAATCCATTAATCACATACGTATTCGTATAATTTCGTAAGCTCATTAAACCCGTTCCAAATTCACACATATGTCGACATAAAGAGAGACTCAATTTCAGTTTCGTATTCATTTATACATCATATACCATTCGAATTACATTAGGTTAATAATCAAGGTTTTAAGTATCCTTGTTTTATCATTTCATGTGACAAGTATTTATGATTTCATGTGATATATAAGTCGAATACAAGCCCTAGAAAACCTAATCCAAGCCACGAATTGAATAGGAAACAAAGAGAAAGATACGAGAGATGATTATACGTTACCCCTGTAGCGTGTACGTGACAAGGAACAAGAATCAAAGCACCAAAATCAAAACCAAGCCCCTTGGCTTAATCAAACCCCACGGCTACAACAACCAACCCACGACCTAGCTTCTTTTCGAACCAAACGCAATCACCACGTCCACCAATCGATCATACACTATCACGAGCCTCCAAGGAACCTTTTGTTTGTATAAATTTCGGATCAAAATGATGAAGAATAAGGGATGCCGCCACTAGGAGATGAGAGAAATACTTTTAGGGTTTCTTTGGTTTTTGAAATGAAGATGGAAATGGTAAATGTGATTAATATAATTGATTGAGAATTAAATGGAGGAGCCTCCATTAGGCCGGCCACATAGGAGGGGGAAAGACCAATTTGTAACTTCCATTCTTATCTATTTATCATGTATCTAGTCTCTTTTGTAGTTCAAGTTAATATGTACACTTTGGTATGTTTAACAGTTACTTAGGATTTAATCATTCATGTTCTTTTAATTTATAACATAAGTTAATTATTTTCATAATGTGTATATATTATTTATGATATAACTTGTTAAACGATGTAGACGTGTTTCCCGAGTTTGTAAAATTTTAAGTTGAAGGGTAAAAGTGTCATTTCACGCGTTTGAGATTTTAGGGTTTTACATCTAACCTCGCCAATGAGTAGCTCATTAGCATTCGAGCCTTAAACATCGGATGTGTCAAGAAAGGTGACACCAGAATCAATGGCAGTATGCAAAAGCTGGATCATTTCTTGCTGAGGCTAATCGGTTTGAGACATGCTCATACATCCTAAGCCAATGGCTGACACTTGCAAACCTTGTGAACCAAGCTTTCTTGTTGGCATCACCATTGTTTCTCACCTGAAGAAAAGCATCTTATAGAAGCCAACTGACAATATGGTAAAATTAATTTATTTAAGTACTATTTAACAAAGACCAGAAGATGTAACAAACCACTTGAATAGTGAAACCAACACCACTAATCATGTAAAATCAACTAACCACTTCTCACAATAAGGGACATGGAAAAGTCTTACTCAGTGAATACCGCCTTCATTTTGGTCGGCCTTCACTACAGCTGACGGACCCAAGTCATTTTTTATCAGTTGCTTTGGATCTGATTGCTATTAAATCTGTGTGTGTTGTGTGTGTCTAATTGATAAAGTTAGGGTTTGGATGGTGTTAAGTAGATGGTGGAGGTGTTAGAAAGGTTGTGGAGGTGGAGGTGGAGGTGTTAGATAGGTGTTGGACGGTGAATTTGGTGGTGTTAGATCTGTTAAAATATGTTATAAAAGTATTTTGTATAAATGTATATAATGTATAAAAAGCATAAATTGTATTTTTGTATTTTTTATAAAAGTTGTATTTTGTATATAAAAGTATGGCACAAGTACCAATACAATACAATGAAGTTGCCCAAAAGTACATATGTGTGGGACTAAGTTGCCCAACATATATGTACTTTTTTATATTAAAAAAAGACCTTACTTTTGTACTAAAAGACAAAAAATATCAGTTGCCCAATATTCAAAGTCAAAGTTGCCCAACTAGAGCTCTAGTACACTTGTACTATGTAAGTACAAGGTGGCCCCACAAAATAGGACACATGTCATTTATATGGGATAGTTGCCCAAATATGGAGTTGGGAGAGTTGCCCATGGGGCATTAAGGGAAGTGAAAAAAAAGTGGGGCATTTGGGGTAAATTGGTTGGGCAACCGGGGCAATTAGAGAATTTTCCCTTAAAAAAATGTTTCATGTATCTTATGAATACCGTATGAGTTAATGATTGAGTAATGGAACTAAAAACTCATGACTTTTACTCAAATTTGACTTTGACCCTGAACCAGCACTTCAATTTTCTCTTCTTTAAAAGAATAAAAGTATAAAAGAACAATCTTCTTAATCTTCTTTTATAGATGTCAATTCATAAAAGCATCTTTTGTTGGAGGACAGAGACTCATGTCAACCTTGACTTTATAACATCAGTAGATTAAAAAAAATACATGTAGTATAAATACCTTATTGTTTCATCTGAGTTCATTCACTAGACATCGAAAATCGTCTTACCTTCAGGAAACATTTATTAAACGATAATATTAATACCAGTATTTAAACATGGCACTGCAGGCCACTGGGTGAGTCTGCTACTTACTGTGATAAGCCATAAAAACTGTAATAACCAAGATTACTAACCCACGCGATAATGGCGCCATATCATGACACTTCACATCCGATTTTTGAAGGTCATGCTTTCCTTATCCTATATTTTTGTGTATCGAAAACAATAACTTGAACTATAAACATTAAGATTATACCAGTTCTTTTAAGAAGTCCATCATCATCAATCTATTCAAATATTAGCTGTTTAACTAATATTTGAATAAGAGGACTTACAGTCATGATCTAACCGTCCAATCCATTGACCACCTAGATCGTATACGATGATCTTGTCTTTCAAAACAATATCTGCACCAAATGAAAAATAATATCAAAACTATCCAAAATGATCTTTTTCTTCTCCATGGTGTGGAAAGTTTAAGAAATGCATGTGTTATTTATAGGCTCCTTAAGATGAATATGAAGTGTTGCAACACCTAAATGCATTGTTTCTTTGTATACCTCCAAGTAATGATCACAATGTAACTTCATGTCTCTTTGTATACCTCCGATTAATGATCATACATGAAGGTTGTAGCCTTCAAAGAACACTTCATATTCACCTTCATTTCATTACATTCAATTGAGAGCTTTTGTGGAGCATTAGCATGTTTGTACCGTACATAATTTTGTGCACAAACCCTCTTGCACATTAAATTAAGGGGGTGAACTTTTAGATATAATAGATATCAACAATCCCAAAAAATGCAATGGTACCTCATTCAAAGTTTATTTAATTTGTATCTAACACTTATTTATTGACATAGACAAATAGAATCAACATTTAAAGTTTCTACACAAATTTCCTTTCATTAGAACCATACCAACTCTACTTTAATTTCTAAATATGTCTGTTAAACATTGTAGCTTTTTGTGTTCCACTTTATCTCATAATGTCTATACATATACAGAAATCAAAACTATATGTAAAAGCCAAAATTAATTAATTGGTACATGTCCTCTCGCCATGCCTATGACCAAACACCTAACAACTCTCTTTTTCACAACACGCCTGTCATAACCAGGACCTTCACTATCGTCCTCATTATAACCAGTCACATAAAAAGTGTCTTTCGCCTCTTTCACAAAATGTAACCTTTTAACAAATGAAGGGACATTATCTTAAACAAACTTTGACTATTCATCTCCATACACCTGAATGTCACTTCCAGCAACCCTAATTAGGCATATATACCTACACCTAGGGGTGTGCACGGTCTGAAAACCGGACCGGACCGGCCAAGACCGGACCGGACCGACACCCGAGTTCGGCAAAAATCCTAGACCGAGACCGGACCGAATGTGGTCGGTCCGGTCTCGGTCCGTGTCGGTCCGGTCGGTCCGGTCCAACAAGGCCAAATTCGTCGGTTTTGGACCGGACCGGACCGGACCGAGGTCCGAATTAGCCCAAAAGCCGAGACCGCGGACCGGACCGAATGTGGTCGGTCCGGTCTCGGTCCGTGTCGGTCCTTCGGTCGGTCCGGTCCGTTCGGGTCAAATGCTCACCCCTACCTACACCTGTTATTACCATTAATGAAAATGTATTCTTGACCATTGAAGAATCTCTCACTAAACAGTAAACACATTAGGTAACCTCTGTAGAATACAAAGATTGAATCAATTAGACTTATAATGTTATATTACTTAAAAAGAAAAATAAAAATTCAAATATAAATCTATATTCATGATTATATAAAAAAACTAAACCTGATACTCTGGGTTGCTTTCTGTATTAAAACGGAACAAGAATTGCTGATCCATTCTTGGTTCTTTTAATCCTGCAGTATGAATGCATTGAGCATATATGGGTCGAAGAACAATGTTTATTTGATAGAACATTATATCATATTATTATCATAATAAATAATATACACATTCTATCTCAACATAGATCAAACAACTTATATACATCACAACGCAACCGCTCAACTATAATTTTTAATATTTTCACCCTGTTCAAACAATCTATATCTGTAATCTGTGTATCATGTAGAATAAAATAACAGATCATACATATTGAACCAACAAAATTTATCGCACATTAGATTACGTACTTTAACATAAGCATAAATCACAACTTATAAGAATCCTAACAAAAAGTTAACAACATATGATTAATGATTTTAGAAATCAATATACAACACCATAACTTTTTTTTATCAAGATCCTACTAAAAACACCTATCTACCACAGTTTCTAAATCATTATAAACAACTAGAATCTTACTAATCCTACTGTTAAAATCATTATAAACAACCATAATCTTACTAATCCTATTATTAAAAAACAAATACACAAAATAATCAAAAAAATAAATCTAAACATAAGATCGACCACAATAAAAACATGCAACAAAAAATTATTAACTTAAATATACACTTTCATAAAATAAAATGAAAACATCACGGGATTCATGGTTTCAGCTTCTGAATAACTAAACCATGTAAGCAAGAACAAAACATTGCTATCAAAATTAAAAGATCAAGATTGTAGGTTTTACCTTTTGATTATCCGGTTACCAATTTTATGATCAAAGAAATTTTGGTCTTTTCAATGTAATAATGATGTTTACTGTAAAGAAGAAAATATATAAACTACAATCTCTAGATTGACTATAGAATTTGAAATGTAATGATAAGCTACACTAGTTGCATGTTCTAGAAAAATCATTCTTACTCTAAAAAAATTCTACAAACAAAAATTAAGACACTAACAAAAATAATAAACAAAAGAAAATTAAATAACCATACTTTAAAATAATTTTTCATTAACTAACACAATCAAAATTATAATCACAAGTCATGCCCGCGTCCTTAAAAGTAAATTTCCGTTAGCTAACACAATGAAAATTACAAAAAAATATTTTTTTCTAAAAAAATTTCAAACAAAAACTAATACAATAACAAAATAAAATGAAATAAAATATTTTCAACCATAAACTAATACAATAAAAATATACAATGAAATATCCGTCATTAAAAATAATTTACCGTTAAGTGAAACTTAAACAAATACAATAACAAAATAGAATTAAATCATCAAAACCATAATTACAATTCTACATTAACTAACACCATAAAAACCAGAATTTCAATTCAAGACCCAAACGTGTCGACCCATCACCCAAATGTGTTTATACCAGACCCGTTAGCTGAATGCTTCACAAACACCATTTTATTAATTTTCCACACGAAACCATTTTCAAAAACATGTTTAATCCATATTTTAATCCACAAAACTCAATAAATCCATTTATATTTGATTTTGTATAAAAAATGAAGATAATAAAATAGATTAGATTTTATATACTCACAAATCGTGAGGAAGTGATAGAGAGGATAATATGGAGTGGTGGAGACTCAAACGCGAACCAAAACCCAAAATACAAGCAAAACCCGATCTAAACCCATATTGAACCTCACGAATCAGAAACCCTTGTGATAGACGGCGGAGGCAAATGGATGTGGTGGTAACAGCGGTTATAGACAACGGTGGTGTGGCGGCTATCGTCGGAGGCTATCGTCGGGTGTGGCGGCTACCGTTGGTCAAGCTTGGGGGGTGGTATCTGTCCTATTGTTTCGGGAACCGTTTGGAGACATTTAGTTTCCAAGGTTAGTGCTGCGATGATTGGCCATTCTTTGGATAGTTATTTAAATGATCTATAGTTCAGTTTCAGGGTATCTGGAGGAGGGCAGGCTATGCTTTATACCGTGAATCGGTTGATTGAAGACTGTGGAGATGATGTAGGTCTTTCTATGTTGTTGGTGTATTTCAAAAACTCCTTCAATTTGGTGGATCGTGAAGTTATGCTACAGGAGGTTCGTCTTTGTTGTCTTGCTATTTCACGTTGGGTGAAATTTTGTTACTCCAACCCAACTAGATTATATTATGGAGAACACACTTTATGGTCACACCAAGGTGTGCAAAAAGGTGATCCACTTGGACCACTACTTTTTGCTTTAGTATTACATCCCTTGGTATGCAAGATTAGAGACTCCTTTAGCCTTTCCCTTCAAGCTTGGAATTTGGATGATGGAACTATTATTGGAGATAATTTGGTTGTGGGGAAGGTTTTAGAGTTTATTATGGTATAGGGACCTCGTTGCGGTTTGTACCTCAATGTTGTTAAAACTGAGCTGTTTTGGCCTAAGGAAGACCCCAAAAGCAGGATTGCGGGTGTTTTCCCACCTAATATTGCCCGACCTTTACATAGTGTTAAATTAATGGGTAGGCCCGCTAGTTTGGACTATTATTTTAGTAGCGAGCTTGTTATGAAAAGATTTGCCAAACCATTGAGCTTATGGGTGCTATCGCTAAGATTAATGACCCTCACTGTGAGTTCCTGCTCCTTTGTGCTTGTGCTGGTATTTCCAAATTATATTTTTCTATGCGTACATGTTCTCCCTGAGTTTCTGAGCGTCCTCAAATTTAATTTGATGCGGCACTTCATTCTACCTTGGAACGTATTGTCACTGCTTCAGGACATGGTTTTGGTGATTGACAATGGAGGCTTGCCACCTTACCCTTCATTTTTATGGAACTTGGTGTTTACTATACAAGGGATGTCTTGAACTATGCTTTCGTATCGTTTAGACTCTAATCCGATAGCTTGCAGACTAAGTTGCTCCAAAATTCTAGTATTCTAACTTCTAGTCCTTCCTTCGATGATGCCTTGTGTGCTTTTAATGAGAAATGGATATTGACTTTTTGAGTAATCCAAGGGAGATCATTTCCCCCAAACTCATGAAGAAACTAGCATATATATATTTCACACGTGTTACCTAAACGGTTGAATCCAATTTTTCCCTATCTACTCGACATATGGCATTATGGAAATCACAAATGGAGGACTACACCTTAAACTGGCATAGGGTGGTTCCGATATCTTGGTTGGGACAAAATATGAATGCTAGGACTTACCAGTGTGTATTATGCTATCGGATAGGTGTTCCCCTATTCTCTGTTCATTTTTCGTGCTCTGCTTGTCCAAGGGTCGTTACGGGGGATACTTATAGGGATCATGATGTATCGTGCGCTGGTATTATTGGTATTAAACATTACATAACATGGTGCACGATACTCTTGTTGACGTCTGTTCTCAGTCGGGGATTTTAGTTCGTAAAGGAATTGATATTGGGCTTAGTGGAAAAAGGGACAAACCCTTACATCCAGCGGATATGTTGCTCTACTCGTAGGATGGAGGGGTTGATGTTGATGTCGATTTGACAGGGTCATCACCCTTTGACGCAAACTAGTATGGTTGATTTTGTGCCTGGTCGTGCAATGATTGAGGCTGCACAACGTAAACACGTCAAGTATAATGATAAGTGCGTGGATATTGGATATGGATTTCTCCCATTTTCATTCTCTTCTCTTGGAGAACTTGAGAAGGACACGTTGACCTTGCTGAATAGAATCCGAAAGTTCTTTGTGACTCAAGACATTGAGGCACGTGTTACTATTCATATTTTTAGTATGATTAGCTTTGCTATAGCTAGAAGGGTGGGGGCTCCATAGTATCGATTTTGAGGTGACTGAAGTGACGTTGAAACGCATGGGTCTCTGGTTATGTCGGGCATGCTTTAAGATGCATACTCTCCATTCTAAGTGCAGGCATGGATATGACTTTGTGCCTCATCCTGGTTGTAGTGATGGTGTTGTTAGGTCCGTGCTGTTTGATCTCACAAAGCCACAAGTTCCCTCTTCTGTTCAACTTGCTCATGTTGAAGATTTGGTTTTGGAGGAGCATTATGGTTTTGATTTACACTTACTTGACACTTTGCTCTCCAAAGGGTTGTACACTGTCAAATCCATCCCTCCAAAGTGTTGGTTGAGATTCTCTCCCATATTGAAATGAGCCCGTGATAAGGTGATCTGCACACCTGATGACATTTCTTGTTTGGTTAACCTATTGGTCGCATGTTTATCTCCTTAAAACCTTTTGCCCGAGGAGTAACATGGAGTGTAGGTCCGCTACTAAGCGCCAACGTCAAGAAGAATATCGCTAATGCCATTCGATCTTGGGGTATGCCTGGTGGTAGTTTGCAGCTTGTCAAAGAGGTTTTAGCTGAACCCTCCTGATAACATCAAATAGACCTAAATATTAAGTATCAATTTCCCCCGATAATGCTCGTTATTTATATCATTTATATGGATTTACGCTTGTTTTCCACTTTCAGGTAAATTACGAGCATTGGAGCTAAAGAGACGCGGAAACGGAAACATATCTAAAGATTTATCACAGTATGCTATTTTGAAGAAGTTACGGCGTAACTCATCTCTCACATTACGCTGTAACTATTGCGTGACTCAGTATGCCAACTTATCAGAAGATTACGGCGTAACTCCTTCCAGAGGTTACGACGTAACTACATTAGGTCAAAAGAGGTTCCACGCCGCTGATACTTACGCCGTAACTGCTGCATCACTTATGACGTAACCGAGTTTATTGAAGACTACGGCGTAACCACTCATTAGGTTACGCCGTAACCAGCAGATCTAGTGCATTTTACAAAGGAATAGAAGGTTACGGCGTAACTCCTATATTGGTTATGCCGTAACCCAGATCTGGCCTATAAATACCCCACGAATTCCAGCATTTCTAATCATCCCATTCCACACACAACACTCTGAGAACGTGGGAAAAAGCTCAAGGCAGGTCTTGGGGAGCATACGGAGCTGTTTCAAAGGGAGAAGTCACTCCATTACGATAAGCATTAGCGTTTTATATTTCTTTTACTTTCAATTCATGTATTTCGTACCTTTGAATATTGAATTGATTTGCATGATTAATATGAGCGGCTAAGCACCTTTTGGTCCTAGCCTAGTTATGATTCCTTAATTGTTTTGTTTGCGTTTACCTTTACTTCCGTACAATTATTTCTAAGTGTATGCATGCATAGTTCATTGGTAGTCACCCTTGGTTCGGTAGTTTTGAATGGCGGTAGAGGCCAATTGCCTAGGAGATATGACCATCTGACCCTAGGTGAGCGGACTGAGATGGGAAGGGTAAGATATGACCAACTGACGACCCTTTCTACTTGTGTGATTTGACCAACTGATCACCTATCGTTTGGATGAACTTAAGAACTGGGGGGTGTAGTGTCTAAGTTCCTAACGGCCGGGCACTCACTATTATGAATCTAGCATGTAGCAGTACTTAATGACTTGGCTTAGGGGACCAGGAACAACAGGACTTATGACGGTGCGCCTGATTTCTCCTGTGGTGGCATCTTTGCTGATAGGTTAGGGCGAATTGACCAAATGTTGTCCTCTCGAATTTGACCCCACCTGAAGTAATTGGATGTAAAGTAGACGTAGACATAACTAGCTAGGATGATTAACTAGGTTAGCACCACTTCTCTCTATTGATTTCTCTTTTCCACTTATCTGCTTTAATTTACTTTATTCTGCATTAGTAATTAAATTAATTAAATCCCTATCGAAACCATTATTATTATGTGACATTAGACTTAGTAATAATCCAACACACATAGCTCTTGGGACGACCTCGGCTTTACCGTTTACTACACTACACACGACCGGGTACATTGCCCGTTAGTGCACTAGGGTAGACCATAGGTATTGCGAGACACTATAAATTTAAGACCTGGTCAGTAAAACATGCATCAAGTTTTTGGCGCCGCTGCCGGGGAGTTATATTAGGATTGATATTAAGTCTTTAATTTCGTTTTAAACTTTTCTCACGATCATATTTCAAGTTTTCAGGTACCATGGAAGCTGTTAACATCGATGACCTCACTCTTGAGGAATATTTGGCGTTGACAAGAGAAGAACAAGGACCAGGGATTGTTAGGCCAGCTATAGCAGAAGATGCTCAATTCGAAATCAAACCTCAATCACTACAAAAAAATGGCCATTTAGTGGCACATGTTTTTAGTGGCAGATTTGTAAGTGCCACCATACCACTCTTTTAGTGACATAATATTTGTGCCACCGAAAAAATCAAATATATAGTGGCACTTTTTTATGATTTATGCCACAAATTGTCCGGGGTCACCAGCGACACAAAAGTTTTTGTGCCATAAAATGTTATAAAACCTAGATTCATAGATGTAGTTTTCAAAACGATTAGTTTTGTAATTCAAAAAGGGCTAGTGACGCACCTTGTTGCCTGTTTGTCGTCCATCTCTTTGTAAATGTCTAAGTTAATCGCTATTTTTACGATTTGTAAAAAAATAGACAAAAATAATTTTAATTATTTATTTATTTAATTTTACATATTTTTTGCAACAAAAGAAATATCACCAAAATTTGCGCACGTTAAATTTTATACCTTAAATTTTTTTGGTTTTTTGCTCCTCATCTTATTTTCTTTGGCTTCACGTTTTTTTGAGTTCCCTCCAATCCATAAACCTAAATTTTGAAAAAATTAGGCATTCCCTCTTTATTCCCAAATTCATCAAACCCTAACTTATCTAATGGCCGGTCACTACCTTCCCTCCATAAATATATTTATCTTAAAACGATTTGGTCAATCCTCTTGGCAATCAGCGCATGGTTCATCTCTCACTCAATACCTCACTTATATGCCCATATCAACATTGATCTGATAGTTGGTGCGTCTTATTTTTCTTTGACTTTATTGGCTATCTTACGGTTCGATTCTCGTTCTGTTTTTGGATTATTAACCCTGATTTGATATGTTACTTTATTTTAATTTCATTGTAACGCATATGAAACCCACCATCATTGAAAATGTGAAGGTACTTTTAAATTCTATGGTCATACTAGCCGAGTACCCGCGCCTAGCGGCAGCGGTGTCTAGTTTTCGACAATAGTGTGGCGGCGAATAATTTACTTTCGACACACTATTCGTAGTGTTAGGAAATTCTTTACGAAAAACTTTTAGGTTGATAGCATGGACGCATAGCGGCTACTTTGTATAGTTTTCAACAAAATTCGATAGTGTCGATTTATGCATGTGACTCTATTTTACTATGTCATTATTGTAAGTTGCCGTAATCTATTTTAATAAATATATATTTAATTAATATATTTAACTCGATTATAACTTTACTTTATAAAGTTATATAATTTTTTTCATCTCATGCCTTTAAAACTTTTTTTATATAGTGATATATTTAACATGGATTGTGCAATGCACGTGTCTTCTTTATCAATATGAAAAAAATACTTGACATCACACCTTTTATCGCATTATTAGGCATTGCGTCAAAATTACCATACAAGCGATATGGTATAATATTGTCACATCATAAGGCCTTGCGCCAAAAATGTTTGAAAATAATAACATTGTCGATAAAATACAACTGGGTGTATCGGTCTAGATGGTGGACGTTGTTGAGCCTTCAAAATTTGGTTTTGCTAGTTTTGGAATATTAAAACGTCGTGCCTTCAAAAAGTTGAAGCTGAACCCAATTGAATTTGCATACATATGTTTTCTTTATATTACCACATTTATTGTAGTTCTCTTTTTTTTCGAACGATGACTTTCATTTTTTGGGCAAGAGTCACACCTACCACACGGTAGGCCCTCATCCACCACATACCCAGACTATGTTCTCTTTTTTGTTAAGGTTTATTAGTTTCATTTGTTTTCGAGGTCTTCTATAATTCAAGTCCAATGTCTGAAAAAGTAGTTGTCAGATTTCCTTTTGAAAACCTTTTGAAAAAGTAGTTGTCAGATTTCCAAACTTGTAAAATTCGAGATTTCAAACTACTCAAATTGAGATACCAAAATTAGATTAAGTTCAAAAAGTTGAATTTTCAAAACTTTCAAAATTCAGAAATTAAATTTATTCAAACTTTTAGATTTTTTTTAAAATTGCAAGTTTTCAAATGTCCAAATTTTCGTTAAAAAAAGTTAAATTTTCATATTCTAAAATTTAGGCTCAGATTTGTGTTGGCTGCAAAAAAACATGATCCTTTTTTAAACATCGATCCGTTTATTGCCTCGCCAAGTTACAACTTATCATCATAGCCATAATCATCATGTTGAGACACAACGTGTACAATCCCAAAACAATATTTCTTAAAATGCATCGCACAACAAATTCCGGCCAAAATCGCATCACACCACAGATTCTGGCCAAACTCGTGTTACAACAGATTCTGGCCAAACTCACAAGGTCAAACTATGGATCTTTACATTATGCAAGGTCATGAAGCAAAATGCCTAAAACCTTATCGATTCTCAAAGCTATAGAACACAACATAACCACCAAATACCAAAACCATTTAATAACACCACTATTAGAAGAACACACCAGTAACACCAGATCTCAGAATCCCCAACTACAATTTTTATGCAATGGCTGCAATAACGGAGGTTGCAAAGCGGAGATATCTCACACTTGACCATCCTTCCGTCTTACCAAGCCAATCCACAAATAGTATTTTTCATGGTTGTCAGGATCCCGATCCTGATCTTAGAATCTTACGATTTTACGATACTGTAAAGCAAAAACGATCCGGATCCTACATAGGATCTTTGCAAGATTAAGTTCTTATAGGATCCCGATCTTGACCATACGATCTTACGATCTAATCCGATCCGATCTTACTCTTCTCGGATTACAAACTAAAAAACTACAAATTTATGGGTTGTTTGTTTGTAGAATTCAAATAACAACATGTTAATATTTTTAAACATTTTATAATAATAATTTAGGACAACATTTATATGAAACATTCAAAGTATTTTGTGGTTATAATGTATTAGAATTTGTAGATTTGTATAAAATTACATAAACTATTAAGAAATAACATTAGAGTAGGATCTTAAGATCCCGATCCGATCTTACGATCACGATCTTGCAAAGACAAAAACGATCCTGGGTAGGATCCCGATCTTGACAACCTTGGTATTTTTAATAACTTGTTGATAGTGAAAGAAAGAAAAACACTTGTTCCAACACATAGGAATCTCATCCGGTTAAATCGATAACCATTGGCATTAGCTAGCAAAAAAATCCCGTTAAAAACAACCACAAATCAAAATAGAATTGAGTAAACTCCAAAATACATCCCTGTGGTTTACCTCGTTTCGCACCATACATCCCTCTCGCAAAAGTTTCAACAGATACATCCCTCCGTTAGTAAAGTTGGCACAAATACGTCCCTCTGTTAGTAAAATCAGTTAATGAGGACTAACGGTGCAAATATATCTCCGTTATTTAACATTTGTGAAGTGATATTTACGTAAATCGTCCTTGTGGCAAGGAATAAATTGCAACCAAAGTCCTTAAATTTATTTACAAATTCGTCCATGTGGTTAGACCGGTCAACGTTGGTCAACGTCACGTGTCACCACCAGAGTGGTGCCACGTGTCATCGGGTTGGGTCAGGTCGGGGAATGGGTCGGGTCGGGTTGCCACGTGGACCAATGAGGTGGTGCCACGTGGCATTGGTAAAATATACCTACATTTTGGCTCCCCCTGGATTCGAACCCGGGACGTTTGATTGGGAAGCAATGCTTTGCCCAATTGGGCTAGGCATAGCTTCAAGTATATTTCCCTAAATTTAATACATAACCCTTCCTAAAAATTAAAGGTCCAATTCAATAACACTAAAAGGTTCAATTTAGTTTTTGGCCTATCAATTTACGGAGTTTTATGGACTGTAAAAAAATAAATAAATATACCGTCGGACTCGTTTTTTCGTGCTCTTTCCAATGGTATGCTCGGGGAATTTTTTCAACTTAGTTTGAACCTCGAAAAATGCGAAAATCACCATTTTTTCTTTTGTTTTTGCATTTTTCGAGGTCCAAACCAAGTCGAAAAAATTCCCCGAGCATACCGTCGGACTCGTTTTTTCGTGCTCTTTTCAATGGTATTCTCGGGGAATTTTTTTGATTTCAAACGAACCTCAAAAAATGCGAAAACAAAGAAAAAACGATGATTTTCGCATTTTTCGAGGTTCGTTTGAAGTCGAAAAAATTCCCCGAGCATACCATTGGAAAGAGCACGAAAAAAAAAGTCCGACGGTATATTTATTTATTTTTTTACAGTCCATAAAACTCCATAAATTGATAGGCCAAAAACTAAATTGAACCTTTTAATATTAATGTATTGGGCTTTTAACTTTTACAAAGGGTTATGTATTAAATTTAGGGATATATACTTGAAGCTATGCCTAGCCCAGTTGGGCAAAGCATTGCTTCCCACCCAAATGTCCTAGGTTCGAATCCAGGGGGTGACAAAGTGGTAATATATTTTACCAATGCCACGTGGCACCACCTCATTGGTCCACGTGGCAACCCGACCCGATGACACGTGGCACCACTCATGTGGTGACACGTGGCGTTGACCGGTCTAACCACATGGACGAATTTGTAAATAAATTTAAGGACTTTGGTTGCAATTTGTTCCTTGCCACAAGGACGATTTACGTAAATATCTCTTAACAAATGTGAGATAACGGAGATATATTTGCACCGTTAGTCCTCATTAACTGATTTTACTAACAGAGGGATGTATTTGTGCCTACTTTACTAACGGAGGGATGTATCTGTTGAAACTTTTGCGAGAGGGATGTATGGTGCGAAACGAGGTAAACCACATGGATGTATTTTGGAGTTTACTCAATAGAATTTTTCCCAAATGTTGGCCAAGCAAACAACCTGTAACAGATTTCGACCAAGCAACATATTCAACCAGCAACACATTAGAAGAACACACCAGTAACACCAGATCTCAGAATCCCCAACTACAATTTTTATGCAATGGCTGCAATAACGGAGGTTGCAAAGCGGAGATATCTCACACTTGACCATCCTTCCGTCTTACCAAGCCAATCCACAAATAGTATTTTTAATAACTTGTTGATAGTGAAAGAAAGAAAAACACTTGTTCCAACACATAGGAATCTTATCCGGTTAAATCGATAACCATTGGCATTAGCTAGCAAAAAAATCCCGTTAAAAACAACCACAAATCAAAATAGAATTTTTCCCAAATGTTGGCCAAGCAAACAACCTGTAACAGATTTCGACCAAGCAACATATTCAACCAGCAACACATTATATCTCGCTTTACCCATCAACACCACAAACGTAAAACACAAACCACCGAATGACGGCCATATCTTGGTTTAACAACCAAGAAACACAAAAACAAAGTTAAAACATTTGGCTCAGATTTGGTCGGCTGCAAACTGACGGTTGCATTTTTATAATAATACCATCCATTTATTGCCTTGCCGATTCATTAGATCATCATAGCCTTTTTCCCAAATTTAGGCCAAGCAAACAACCTGTAATAGATTACGACCAAGCAACAGATTCAACCAGCAATGCCACCACTAACACCAGTCGTGATTGCGGCAACTTAGTCAGTGGTAACACGAACAACACAAGCAGAACAATAGAAACATCTAGCAAAACCACATATATGGTTCTACCACCAACACACAAACCATCAATGCCATTATATCTCGTTTTTCCCATCAACACGACAAACGGAAAACATAAACCACCTAATGGTAGTCAGATCTCGGTTTAACAACCAGGAAACACAAAAACAAACCACCATAAAAAGCGGCCAATTATTTGTTTAACCACCGATTAACACAAATCTGAACCCACCAAAACCACAACAAATAAACAGAAAAATGAAGAACAGAAACCACCAAACGAAATTAGATCTAGATACCAATTTCCAATCACTTAAAAGTGCTTAAATATCAGTGGCCTCGGGCCTCGGCTTTAAAACCCACAAAGATATCAATGGACACATTTAATAATCGGACCAACAAAACCAGATCCGGCGGGATCTCATAAGATCTGGAAAAACCATGAAACCAACAAAACCAGATTCGGTGGGATCTCATAAGATCTTGAAGGTCCACTTTAAAATTAGTTCTAGTGAAGTGTGTTTGAGGTCTCTGTAAAAGAGTTTCTCCAAAATGATTTTGCATTTGACATACCAACCATTTTTTAAAACAAACCAGATTCTAATTAGTCCCAAAAGCAGAGTTCCAATTTTCCAGCAAGACAATAATACATCCCATTTCACAAAAATGAATCTTAAAAATTTCGTATCCTTTGAAGCTAATAAGAATCATAACAAACTATTTCACAAGATCTTATTGTATATATAACAAAAAAAAATCATGTAACACAATCACGTTTAAAACCTTTGAAAATTGTAGCATTTAATATGAACGCCATTTAATTTCATTATCTGACAAAACCGGTCAAATTTATAAACTAACAGGTTATTTCATTGGTTAGATCAAAATTATTAATTCAAACACAAGCTTACAAGATGTCAAAAGATCTAGACAACCAAACCACAATTACAAACCGACAACCAAATATAGCTAACAAAACACCACTAAAACTTCATAAAAAGACACCAACACCGGATGGCTAGACCTCAACAGATCCGGCTAGATCTGAACCGTAAGTGCAAACAAACACACCAAAACTAATCATAAAAAAACCTTCACTAAAACACCAAAACAACCAACCAAAACCACCTACCAAAACCACCAAGCCACTGTTATAGTAGCGGCAGTTTCAATGGCAATTGAGAGGGAGTTTGCGCGTCTTTAGCAAGATCTGATTGTTATGCGTGTGTATTTTAAGGTGTTGTTGTGTATAGCAGCAGCAGAATCATCTGCTGATTGTTTGTGACTGTGAGAGAGGCGGAAGTGAGATAAAATGAGGATGGTGTGTTTGTGATTGTTTATATATGGTATAAGGTTCGGAGGCTGAATCTTAATTTTAGGTTTGGAGAGAGGCTCGGTTTTAAGTTAGGGATATCCATGCTTTATAAAGGGGTAATAGATAATATTATTTTTACTTCACACGGTAGAAGAACAAAATCTCTTAGGCTACCCCTAATGAGGCTCAATCTCTGTCGATCGAGCACCCTGGACGATCGATTGGGTGTCGATCGCCTCACTGTCACGCCAGTCGATCGCCTCCATTCTTACCCAATTAGATCGTGTAGCCGATCGACATTTCCAAAGCTTATCTTGTGTACGTTGCAATCCAAAAAAAAAAAAAAACATTACCCTATAAATACAACTAAAATCTCATCACAAATCTCACAACATATTTACACACTAAAACTCAAAAATCTCACAATCCTCTCTATCAAAAATCTCACAATCCTCTTTATAAAAAATGTCTAAGAAAACACCACCAACCAAAGCCCGAAAATCCCGTTTGTCACAAAACGTCCCGCATATTTTAACACCGGATCCGAATTTCCGGTTAACCGGTGTCTCACCAATAATCAATTTCCAACCCCGCTTCGAATATCAATCCCAACAAGCTCCACAACAACACCCTAACAATCCATTTAGTATGAATCGTCCATTTGTTCCACCGCAACAAAACATCCACTACCAACAACAACAACAAAGCTACTCCCGTCGAAGCAACCAATCTATGTATGGGTCACACGAATCTGTGTACCGTCCAACAATGGATTCATCAACGTCTTCATATTCAAATTATCAAGAATATTCTCCGGTTAACCGTATCAATCTTGAGGGTTTTGATTTCGACGACCAATTGTACAACAATCCTAATTTTTATGCTGGAACCGGATCGGGTTATCCGGCTCAAGAGTATCACGGTTCGGCTCATGGATCGTATCACGATTCGGTCAACCTTGATGACGTAGAAGAAGAAGAATGTCGAGAAGAGACATCACCGGTCAAACCAAATAAACGAGCTACTAAGGCGAAGAAGAAGGTAGTCGAGAAAGAAGGCAAGAATGATTCGGCGCTTTGGTCAAAAGAAGAAGAGATCGCCTTGTGCAACGCTTGGTGTGATGTATCCGAGAATAGTGTAATCGGAAACAACCAAAATGCTAAAGGATTTTGGTGGAAAGTCATTACATACTTTGAGAAGGAGGTTGCTGTAGAAAGAACGTACAACTCTATCATTACAAAGTGGAAAAATAGGATTCGTCCTAGAGTTGGTCAATTTTGTGCCATTTACAACAATGCTGTCAGGAATTACGGAAGTGGTGAGAATGACCTCACCATTTATACACGAGCGTGTGATGAATACCAACTAGTGTGTGGTCATCCGTTTGTTTTGGAGCATTGTTGGCAGATTTTGAGGGACCATTCAGCTTGGAAGGATAATGAGATGCCGCTTTTAAGCCAAGATGAGGGTCGCAAAAAGCAAGGACTTCAACCGACTCGGATGTGCACTCGGATGTGCCTGCTAAACCAGTTGGTCGTGATGCCGCAAAGAAGAATAAAAAGAAATCTTGAGTCTTGAAAGCTATGATTATGGAAGGTGTTGCTGAGAAATGGGGCAAGATCAAGTCCGCGGCATTCGGGCGAAGAAGGAGCTGGGACACTGCACTATGGTTTGAAGAAGAAAGAGTTGGAACAACGGCAAATCGAGTTGGAGATACAGCAAAAGAGAGAAGCAAGGGAAGACAAAAAATTGGCACTGAAAGAACGAAAAATTGAATTAGAGGCTCAAAAGAAATATGATGCAGATCTCATGTTCTATTGCACGCCAATCGACGAATCTTTGCCCGCAGTACAACAACAAACAATGCAGAAACTCAAAGAGGCGATCAAGGCACGCCACAACCTAGATTTTTAATAAGTGTTGTAATGTTTTAATAAGTTTCGTAATGTTTTAATTTTATTTTAATTATTATGTAACGTTTTAATTATTAATGAAATTTTATTTTGTGTTAAAAATGTTTTTTTAAAAAAAAAAAAAAAAAAAAAATGAACTTGGTCGCCCTTACTGGGGCACCTAATCGCCTGAAGGTCGCCGGAGAGAGAAAGCTGACGTGGCAGGGAAAATGAGGGGGATTGAATCCCCTCATTGGGGTAATTTGAAATTCCGGAATTTTAAATTCTAGAAAATTTAAATTCTTGAGAATTTAAAATTCCGGAATTTAAAATACCTTCGCATGTTTGGTTCACAGAAATTTATAATTTTTTTTTTATTTTTTTAATATAAATTTCATAAAAATTCTATTTAAAAGTTTATAAAAAAAATTATAAAAAAAGTTTAGAAAAAATTTATAAAAAAAAGTTTATAAAAAATTTATAAAAAAAAGTTTATAAATAATTTATGAAAAAAGTTTATACAAAATTTATTAAAAAAGTTTATAAAAAGTTTATAAGAAATTTATGAAAAAATTAAAAAAAATTTTATAAAAATTTATAAAATTTATAAAAAGTTTATAAAAAAGTTTATAAAAATTTCTAAGAAATTTATAAAAATTTAAAAAAAGGTTTATAAAAAAGTTTATAAAAAATTTATAAAAGTTTATAAAAGAGTTTATAAAAAAAGTTTAAAAAATCTATAAGAAATTTATAAAAAAAATATTAAAAAAAGTTTATAAAAAATTTAAAATAAAAGTTTTAAAAAAAAAATCTATAAAAAAAGTTTATAAAAAATTTATAAAAAAAAATTATAAATATTCTATTTAAAAGTTTATAAAAAAAACAATAAGAAAAAAAGTTTATAAATTTTTTTCAAGCAAATTAAAATTCCTCACTTTTTGGAGGCATTCTGATTCTCCCCATTTTGGCAATTCGAGGAATTGTAAATTGCTTCAATTTCCCCCATTTGAGTTACCAAACATGACATTTGAAGGGAATTAAAATGCAAATGCCTCCAATATCCCCCAAATTGCCCCAACCAAACGCCCCCTTAGTGGTTTATGTCGTATGATTTGTTATTTAGTTTAGTTCACTGGGTTAGCGAGTTAGGGGGTCCTATAGTCATTCGATTTGTTATTTAGTTTAGTTTAGTGGGTTAGTTTGGGCTCGTATTTGTAAATTCATTCGGGTTCTGTTTGTTCGGGTTCCTTCTCTTTAATCGTCTTGTTTAAAAAGGGGAAAGCCGTTTGTTTGTATCATTATTTTTTGTTTTTAATATATTGATTCCTTTACCAAAAAAAAAAAAAAAAAAAAAAAAACTATTTATATGAACTTTTTTGTTGAGAAGAAACATTACTAGAACCAATATAACAGTTTGTGTAATTGGTTGTGTAAAAATATGTTTGCATATCCTTATTGTGTATATGCTTGTCATTCATTATTAATCTCTTCTGAGCTAGAAGAGTAAGTAACTATTTATTTTAAGATTTGTTGATGGAGTGTTAAGACAACTTATCATGCAAAGATCTTAAACACATAAAAATATGAACTACACTACAGGTATATGTGTACATGTGTTCATATATCATTCTGTTTTTCTTAGTATTTGGTCCTAACCAAGTAACAATTATTCAGATGTAGCTTACTATACCATGCTCTATTCACTTCTCATGCTTAATTATAATTGAGATGAATGAAGAGTACATTCAGGTAAAATTTGAGGCATGAAACTCTTTTCTATCTTGCTTAATGACCTGATTATGTTAATTAAGATACTATGTTTGCAGGAACCGGATAAGATAACTCGATTGGGTATGTACATAACACTAATCATGTGAATTTATGCTAATTTAGATACCATTTATTTTTATGGCAGTGTTTAATTTAATCACAGCTTGCAAACACTTTTAAAGCTAATTGTCTTTTTGATTACTAATCGATTTGAATTTGTGCTCGGGTCCTCTATCCAGTTTTGTTTGAATATGTGTCACCTACTCTTTATCTGATACAATTCTAGACACCGGGTTCTTCCACGATGTAGAACCAAACCTATCACAACGTTGCCTACACTTTATCCGGTACAAGGCTAGATACCGAGTTTCATTACAAAGAAGGAACTACTACCCAACACTACACCATTACACGACTACCCAAAAGAGAGACACTCCTTATTACAACATCATAAGGATATCAATATGCTTTAACCAAAACTATCTATCTTGTACATCGATGCACCATATCGAATGTACTCATTTGGCACCTTTCACTAATGCCTTCAACACGACCCTTTGGCAGCTTTCACTAATGCCTTCGAGTTGACCCTTTGGCACCTTTCACTAATGCCTTCAACACAACACTTCTAAGGAGGGAGGAAAGAACTATTAACAAGATAACTTTAGTAGTCTTGATGATGACGAAGCTTGGCAGCTCATGGACTTGAGCTTGCTCGACTTCAAGAGGTGGTGATCTCGCCTTTAAGAGGAACCTAGAGAATCACACAAACACAAAACTACATAGAAAGATCCTTTGGATCTGAGGTTAGAGATATTAAAATACTAAAAGAGAGTATGTGTAAAAGGGGTGAGTTGCAAGTGAGAAATGGCTCACTATTTATAGGCAAATTTCTCTACTGTTCCACGGTTCCCACGGATCCCTCCCCAAAGGGATCCGGCTAGTGCAATCCAAGGGATCCGACACCTGGGTCAGCTTAGGTCCGGATTTTGGGTTGCAAACCGGGTTATGGGTTATGGTTATGAACTATGGGTTATGGATACCCAACAAGATGCAATGTATCTAGAAATTGGGTCATGGGTCTTGGGTCTTGGGTCATGGATCATGGATAATACCCAACATGACTTCGTGCATGATGTCATGCAATGGGTCATGGGTTATGGATCAAGCTCCATGGGTATGGGTCATGGACTTTGGGTTTTACCTAACAATATTCAATTTATCTAGTCAATGGGTTAAGGACTTATATTTTTTTACCCATTACAATATATATACCAAGTATATATATATAAATAAATATATATATCTCTATATTATATATAACATGAGGCATTTGACATTAATGCCACCTCAATGTCAAATAATCCAATTTCATGCCACGTAATCATAAGTTGTCCACCTAAGCAATATTTTTGTCCACCTAAGCACTAATTTTTTAATTTAATTAGATTTTATATAAATTTCATATTTTTAATAATTTTTTATGTAAATTTCGGATTTTTAATAAATTTCGGAATTTTTTTTATTTATTAAAATTTCGTTTTTTTTATTCTTCAAAAAATCATGCATGCAGCTGGATTCGAACCTGGGTCTGTTAGTCTACAAAGAAACATGATTACCACTAGACCAACACATTTTTTGATTATAACTTGGAAAACCCAATTTATAAATCTCTACAACTAATCATTGACATTTTGATTAGTTTGAAAAAGAATGTATTTATCTACAAAAATTATATTAAGTAATTATCTTTTTTAAAACTTATTATACATATCTTTTCCAAAACCATTATTAAAAAAAAACATACGTATATATATTTTTTTTCACAATGAAAAACCCTAATCATCAAATCTCTCTCCAAGAAGAAAACTCCATCACTAGGGTTTTAATGATTTTTAATGTGTTTTTGTGCAGGTTTTGCTGTTCTTGGAGCATTGATAATGTATCTATACAGTGTATGAGTTGGTAAATTTGTGTCATGGTTGTAACCTGTCACCATTCAGATTGATTTTCTATTTTATTTATTTTTATTTATTTTATTTTTTTGCAATATTGACATTGATGTTAACTCCGAGCAAATCAAAGTTGGTTTTTATGCCGTGTATTATAGATCAGTGGTGTATCTATTCCCCTATTTTGTTGTATATATATTAGCAATGTATATATTTTATATTAGTCACGTCTCAATTCGTAATATACATGGATGTTTGTATATATCTTTGTGCATGCATCTACTTGTCACTGTATGTCAACATATAATTATTTGTGTTAATGTTTATGTCCTGTTTTATTAGGAATAGAAGAATATTGGGAAAACTACTTGGAACATAGTAGGTAAGACTGATCTCACCATCTTTTGCATATGCTATTAATGAGTATTTTATATATGTCAATTAGCTTACATGACGACTATGGGTCTTTGCTCACGGGAGGTTGTGGATTTTTATTTGGCTGCGAATTAAGAATATAAGATCAACTTTGTGTCATAAGTCATCAATACTTCGTAAATGGTATGTACATGCCTTTTATCATAGTATGAATTGAGCCATGTTTATCAGGCCAATAGGCAAAGTTATGAGCATGTGTAATTTATATGATGTAATTAGCAGTATATTTCGTTAAAAAAAGCATATTTTTAGTATACTTGATTAATTTTGCATCTATAGCAGATAGTCTTCATTTGAGTAGTTAACATCATTCTGACTGTCTGACATGATCAAAATTTTACAATTGGTGTTTGGTGTAGCTACTGCATTTGCATTTGTTTTCAGTATAAATTTCATTGGGTCCTCACCAGCCTCACGAAAAATCTCTTAATGCTTATGCGTTCTCACAGGTGAATGCAAACATGCATTCCACTTCCACTGCATTGCTGAGTGGCTGAAAAGTGGGGCAAAAACTTGCCCGTGATGGGCCTCATTTACTTAATCATATCAACCTTTCATCTTTTTTTTTCTTTCTTTCTTTCTTTCTTTTATCAGATTGTCCAACATATCTTGATTGATGTGCCAAGTCTGCCATTTTTCACTACTTACCCTCTTTTGGTTATATTATGGGCTCAAATTTACTACCAGGTTTGGTTTATAACATTTATTTATATATTCATCACTCTTCTATATTAAGTGCTGATGATAATGCATGTAATCTTTGACAGGTAAGTGTTATCGATATGAATAAATCGTATTTTTGTGGTACGTTATCTTATATCGCCACTCTTGAATACAGATTGAGATTCTGATGGCAAAAAATGAGCAATTCAGAAAACCAAAGGCATTGAATAACAAAACAGGTTGACCAACAAGAAATGTCCTGCAAATTGCTCAAAACAGGTTTGAACTGTGAAATGCTTTTATTATCAGTTTATTAATGTATTTGAGAGAGTGTACATACTGCAAAACGCTGTTATTTTTGCTTGAGTACCTACATTCCAAGTAGTGAGTCTATTTCTGCGATCACGCACGGTTAGTGCTAAATGTTATTTTTGTTACCCTATGTCTATAGTTATACTCTCACACATACTGAAACGTTGTCGATAACAAGTCAATGAATGCATTCATACACACATATACACACAGAGAGAGAGAGAGAGTGATGCAGTTATCATCGTTTTATGTCTGCACAAACAAAGCAACTTGGTCTTATTAACAGTTGAATTCTGAAATGCTTTTATTATCTATTTGCGCGCGCACACACACAAACACTGTAAATCTTCAAATGTTGTTAATAACCGTAGCTATTGAGTGCAGATAAAGGGGTATAGGATGTCCCTTTGGGCTGAGCATATTGTGATTAACTGTAGCTATTGAGCTTATTGTGATTTATTTCATTATCATGGAAAGCTAGATTAATTACCATAAAGGCATGAGCTCCACAACAATAATAAGAATAAAATCAGAGAAAAAAAATGGGAGTCACATAAGCATGTATATAGATGATCTAGGAAATAATACAATCGACCTTCTTAGCATATAGATCAAATTCTTGTGACAGGTGGCAAATATCGGACCTTAGAATTTATTAGCATTTAAATCTTATAATCTCGAGTCTTCGAAAAACCTAAGATACAGATTGGTGACTTTTGTTGGCTAGCATTGAAGTGAATAAATGTAAACTTTGAATTATTCATTGGGTTCATTAACTGCTGGCAGAAAGCGAATGGCATGAAAGACCGATCAATTACATCAAACAAAAGTGATGGTTGATGCCAGTCATATATCAAAGTTTCTTGATTTAATGCTACTTCAACAACCACCTTTACAGGTAGTTATTGTCAAAAAGGAATACAAAGGAAAAGCTTAATGCCTTTGCAGAAATAATTGAAGAGAGAAGCACAGTAAATGTGTGAGAGGAACTTACATTGTGCAGTAAAAAAGCTATTTATTTTTTTTGTTGGGAAGAAAGTACTGTAATTATGCTTTTACAAGCAAGTATTTGTAGCATGTGACCAAAACTCATGAACCATCAGGGTGAAATATGATAAAAATTGATGTGTCTATAATCGTGAAGATGGAGGTAAATCTGAGTAGCAGAAGCATCCAAAGCATGTGCTCAGGTTAATCTGTCTTGGCCAATACAGGCAACTGTAGAATCCACATGGGCAAGTCTTACAGAATGAATTGCACACAAAAAGAGATATGGTGTATCAAGAATTCTTGACAGTAGCGAGGGCCGTTGAACCGAGTCACAAACAAGAGATAGTCAGGATGCTTAAGGAGATGCGTGAAGTCATAGCAATGACAGGAGACATTGTTAATGATGCTCCTACTTTGAAACTTGCTAATATCAGAATTGCTATGGAAATTACTTGAACAGAGGTTCTTGAAAGAGGATCAAATATGGTTCTAGCCGATGATAACTTCAGTACATCGTTTTCTGCTGTTGGCGAGAGTCGATCAATCTATAGTAACATGAAAGCTTTTATCAGGTAGTAATTACGTTATTCCAAAGTTATTTTATAGTTAAAGTATATTGTATTTCATTTGACATGATTTTGTAAACCTTTAGGTACATGATATCATCAAATGCTGGGAAGTTATCTACATTTTCTTTTACCCCCTTCCTTCAGTTCATCATCCTTTCATTTTATTATTGAAATATGTCATAAAAGCTGCATTGTTAATTCTTAAAGCTCAGGTGACCTACCCGCACACTCTTTTGTCATTATTAGATAGATCTATTTAGATATGTGTTTCGTTAACCTAGGTCTCTGAAATCTTTTTGGTTGTAGGTCTTTTTGATCCTTCTGCTCTACGCAATTACTCCAAGGTATTCATAAATTATTATTTCTTTGGCTCAAGACTTGGATTGGTTTTGTGTAAGCTTGGGTATAATCCATATGTTGCTTTCCCTTTTTTGAAAGTGTAGAGGCTTATGAAAATTTCATAATGGAATCTTTAAATTTCTTTTGCAATATAGATTAGTGATCAATTATGGCAAATTTGAGCTTCAATCAAGCGAGACATAAAAAACATTATGACCAGAGTTATGGAGATGATTCCTTTAGTACATTCTTAAGTGAAACCAGGTCTGGAAAGCATGTGCGGAGAGCTGTATTTGTTGGTCTAGGACCGAGTGTCATCGATGAAGTTAGGACCGGAAGCTATACACAGCTCTTCCATCCCGAACAACTCATGTGTTGGCAAAGAGGATGCTGCTAATTACTTTTCCTGTAGACGTTATACAGGTTAAATTAAGTGTGGCACTAGAAATTTGCCTCATTGAGTATATTAAGCTATTATGACCCATTTACTTAGTTTTTATCTTGAGCATGTTAAACGAAATATCGAAGAATGTTAGCTAAAAATGAGACAAGTCAAATGGATCAAAGGTGTACAAAGTGTTTTTAGTCAACCCAACCGTTGAGATATATACCAAAACTTACCTTTTTTTTACCAGAACCATCTTTGACCCGTTACCCAGCCCGCACAAACAGCCCATATTTCCACCTCTATCATCAAGTAAAAATGCCTTATCAATATTTTCTTTTTCTTTTTTAGGTGTTCTACTGTGACTAACTGTGGAATCAGCTACCAACCTCCCACCGTGGTACCTGGGGGTGACCTTGCTAAGACAAGACGTAGTCTGAAAGAGAGAGACTTCTTTATGAGGTATGAGTGAAGGTGCGAGTCCAGCATGCTGGGTGAAACACCTTTTATAAATGTTCTATAAATAACTTGTGTTTCAAACATGATTACAAAATGATCTAAAATATTCTAATATTTGTAAAAAAATGTTTTAGGAGGTTTTATACTTTTATGCATATAAACTTTACATTGGGTATTGATTCCAACAAACTGTCATTTAGCTTCTTTTTTACAAGATTGAGTACCTCCACACACCTTTCAGCATTTTCAAACCGTTTTTAACTTCCTTGAAGTTCATTAGGTGTAAGAAGACGGTATTCTAACATGGTGATTATTTGCGTAACAGTTTTCTCCAGAGTGTACATTATAGTTATTGAATGCATGTCCGCCTTCTAGCTTAGTTTTTACTGAATTCAGTACCACTTAATGATTTTACTTACCGGTCATAGTGTGAGTACATATTTCAATTTGATTCCGCTTAATAATCCAACTTGATAGGATGCACTTCTTGATTAGTGCTTTGGTTATTAGTTTGTAAAGAAAAGAATAGGTTATTCTCTTGAGGAAGTAACCGCAACTGTCACTTCTTCAGATTCATCGCGGGAACTTGAGATGAAGAGCAAGATGAAAGAGTTTCAAGATTTTTTTAGCAAACTTTGAGGTCCGTAAGCTACTTTAAATCTCTTTCCTATTAAATTTTTTGGAACCATGGATTTCGTTCAATTAATTAAAGTGCTTGAAGTTTTGAAAACAAACTAAATTTGAAGTGCTTGAAATTGATAGGGAACAATGGTTTTGCGAATTAATGAAGCCTCACGTCTTCTAACTGCTTTAGATTTGCAGCAGGGTCGTCCCCCATCTGATACATGTCGCTTCTTAGAAGGCTAAAACCGAGTAATACTGATCAACGCCCACATTTGGATTCAATTGATCATAACATGGTTATTCATTGATTTAAAAGTTTCTGAATGCATTGCTCCACGGTTTATAGGCTACCGATCTTAAAATATCTATAAAAAAACATATTACTGCAGCAATGACAAGATTCTTGCAAAGTTAAAGGCAATGTTTACGAAACTTTAAGTATTTAAACTTGAACGTGGAAAAACCGATTAGAATGCGACAACAGTTGCTGGCAATGCAAGTGTTTCCTGTATGCTATATGACTTTACATAAGAAGTGGAGGGAATGAACCAAGGATTTGACTTGATGGACACGAAAAAGCCAGAGAAGATATTGGTGAGTTGAAAGCTGGGTTGCAGAAACTTGAGCATCAAATCACTGATGCAAATCTTCAAATACTTGTGAAAGTCATAAGTATCTTAAGTCCATATCCATAGTTGAATTATACCTGATATAGTATCAATATTGATACCATTATCTTATTGAAAAACCAATAGTTGGTGCAAAAGCGTATTGTTTTTGACAATAAAGGAATAATAGCATTGTCAATAAAGGACCTAGAACGGTAATGCAAATAACCGAAGCCTTATAAGTAGTAGTTCGTCTGAAGTTGTCTACACTTAAGTTCAACTCATTAGTACAAGTGGTTAGGATGCTAGATAAATGGAAGCTTTCAAAGAAGATATTTGAAGATAAAGCTCTTTATTAACGGTTATCTCATGGCAAACGACGAGAGCATCTACAGGTAACAGGGTGTCATTTGTAATTGTTTTTCTTATGGCAATTATAAATGGGTGACTAAGAGCATGTCATTATTTACCATTCTTATCTCATGGTATTCCTATCATTCTCATCACATGTGTGTCTCAATAAATATGTTGGAATCCAATCCTAAGACCCTGTGAATGCCAATATTTTATGAAGATCTTCGTATCAGTTTTTGTTGCACCTAATATAATAGATTTCTAACTTGTATTGTTTTGTGCAGATTTTAGGAACTCACATGGATAAACAAGACATATCACAATTACTCATGCTCTTCTTCGAGAAGCATGAGTGCGCAGTCGATGTTGCACACGTAACTAATTATACAGCTTTATGAACTTTTATGTACTTGATTTGGTTGAATGCTTAGCTTATGTATTGTTAAATCTAAATGGTTACAGGAAAAGGGCTTCACATTAAAGGTCTCTACTTTTTCTCTTTTACAAGTTCTGATTCAAAATCGTTTGTTTGGACCTGCAGTTGTGAAACATAAAATGTAGGTGTATTAATCTTCCTTTATATAGTAGTTTTCTTTAATTTTTATAATTAATTTCATGTTGGATATGAGGGTGTTCGAATGGTATAATAACACTTATTGTTACTTTTATCGGTGGAGCAATTGTTCCACCGGATACTCCATTTTTGTTTGTGTAGCATTGATGAACAATTGGAAATCTTCAGCCCGGTTCACTCATCAGCATCGAGAATTTGTTCCAATACTTGAGGAAAACAAAGTTATAATTTTAACATTTTTCACAAGATAATGGAAAAAATATTCAAGCAGTTAAGAATGTAGTTATTGACCCACCAATAAATACCACAAATAGCTAATCCCATTAACACAACGATACTCATCATGTATTTCAATGAAATCCCTTTCTTTCAACATGTACACTTTCAACCATTTTTTACCACCCTTCTTTCATTATAGAAAAATATGCCAACGACATTTATAAGTCATGCCCACCCATTGGTCGGGCTTCGAATACTAGTATATATATATATATATATATATATATATATATACATTTCTATATTATGTAAACACTAGTTGTTATACATATGCATTTTTATAAGATGTAAACAATATTACTTGTTTAGTGTTTTATATGAAAATGTAAGTGTGTTAGTAAACTATTGGCTCAAACCATTTACGTATTTTATTTGTTTCGTTAAAATGATTTTACGTTTGTTATCGACAAAACATTAGAAGATCTTAAATATAAATAAACGTTTTTAAGGCTTATTTGTATTAACAATCTGCCCATTTTTGTTGATGACAAAACATAAGATTATTTTAAGGAAAAACTAAAATTCGTAAAACTTTGAATTGGAGTTTTTACTATCTTCTCCCCCTTTTTGTCGAAACAAAAAGAGCGTCGAAAAGAAACTAACACATTGCTTTGAGAAAAACGTGTGAAAAGTAATAATATGAAAAATAGAGAGTAAGAGAAGAGAAGAATTCTCGTCTAGTTCCCCCTTGACGGGTGCTTCCCTTTGGAGGTGTCAAGTAATTAGGAAGACTAAGCGAGTGTTTTGCAATTATGTTTGCAAATGGTTTCGTCTTTTGACGAAAATGCTCCCCTTGACGAGTGATCCCCTTTGTGAGGGCTTCAACTAATAACGAAATCCTAAGTGAAAGTTTTGCAAGTTTTTTTACAATAGTTTTGCTTTGATGAAAAGCTCCCCCTTGTTGAGGGTGTCAAAGTCTTCATGTGTATTTTGAAAATATACAAAACAAAGGTTAGATAGCAAGTATATGATGCATAATTTTCGGCAAATGTGACTCAAATTAGTAATAAAAAGTGCTTCTGTTGCACGGATCCCACGGTTCCTCATTTGGAGGGATCCATCTAGGCAAAACGAAGGGATCCGTGTACCTGCAATCTCATGAAAGCAATGTGGATGTAAAGTATGATGTTAACATCAACAAGTTATGTATTATGGCACCAAACATATTTTCATAACCACATAGCATACATCATGTAATATCATTAAATAAAACTAGAGAAATGGTGTACATAACTCTAAAACTAAGAAAATGATCCGAACATGAAGTATGATTCCTATCACATGTAAGTTTAAACTTACGACTAGAACACTACTTGAATTCCTAAGCTTAAGGATGTTTAGGTTTGTTGACCTCAGCGAAATGTTCAAGGAGGTGATAAAACATGAAACGTGGTTCGTCACGTACTTCATGTACTAAACCTTCAACATGTTGACAATGATAACAATCTTTGTCATGGCTAAGAAATGGTGGTGGTAGGAATGGAGTGGTTTGAGATGGAAGGTTGGATGGAGGTTCCACAAAAGAAGGAGGGATTTGTGGTGGCATGTTTGATGAAGTTGGAGGTGGTTCAACTAAGGATGAAGGTGGTGGAATATGTGTTGAGGATGGTGGTAGAGAGGTATCAACTTCCACGTGACCCGCTTGTTGATTTTGTTGATTCCTCATAATCCAAAATGGACTATTTGAGGGTGATAGAGAAAAGGATACGGGTGCTAGTGTTGTTTCAACACCAAAGTTTTGTTGTTGCGCTATTTTCTCAATTGAAGAAAATGTTGGCAATGGTGGTGGATGAGATGACCTAGAAGGCAAGTCCTCTAAGTTGTAGAGGCGTGGAGATGAGAGTGTAGTGGTGAAAGAGATAGCTCTAGGTACTAGAGGTGATGGTTTAGTGGAAGTAGGGGTGTTTGGTTTAGGAGGTATAGTAGTGTTTGGCAAGGGTAGTTTTGTGGGAACAAATCTTTTGGGAATTGGTTTGATTGGTAGAGTTGGTCGTGAGGGAATTCCAGTGTTTGGGGCTTTAATGGGTGATGATTCAGTTGAAGAGATTTTGTGAACAACCCGAGCAAGTTTCTTGGGAGGTCCTTTGGTAGATGAGTTAGCATTAAGAGCTTTCCTCATGATGAAATGATAAATGAATAGTGAAATAAGGGCTTTTAGTTGCTGAGAATGAGGTTATGGATGGTGATTTGGAAGTACTAACAAAGTGGTTTATAAAGGGAAGGAGTTAGTAAGTGAATTTAAATCTTAAGCCACTAGAATCCTTCAAATTGCAATGATTTGCATGCACAAGAGTCAATTACAGATTTTCACTGATCTAGAAAGTCAATTAAGACAAGGTGGAGTGTTTAAGTTAACAAGAAGGGCTTAAAATGATTGTTTTAGATTAGTCTGTGCAGTCGGTTCCCACGGTTCCCTTAAATGAGGGATCCGTCTAGGCTAAACCTAGGGATCCGGCTCTCAGCAGTCAAAGAAAAGGAAGACGATGTTTTGTAAGGTCTAGTACCTACACATCTTGAGTGTTTTCATTCTTCTTAGGTGTCTTAAATGATATGAGACTTAAATGATCAAGTGAAATGAGTGAGGGTAGCTAATGACTGTCTTTTATAGAAAGAAATCAGGTTTTATGAGAACCAACGGGTGATCAAGGATGACACTAAGAAATTTGAGAGTGTCAAGAGGATTCAAATGATCCTCGAGATCAGATGGTAACTCAAAAGAAATTTGGAAAATTCCTTAAAAATTATAAGAAATGAAAAACTAGTTGTTGCCTATTTTGAGGTAAGGATGACTAAAATTAATTTGCTAAAATTGAGAGAAATATCAAGCTAGGTGTTTTGAGATGAGACAATCAATGTGTGAGCATTGGAGTGGAAATATGATGAGTTTTGAAGAAATGATAAACCAAAAAAACCTTCAAAGTGATCCTAAGTTATCTATGAGTGGATGTTAAACCAACTGAGCTTAAGGAAGACGTAAGTGATCCTAAAGTATCATGTTTAACTAGTATAGTATGGTCTCAAAGAATGGATTGAAGTGAGGATGTTTAAAAGTCTACTTCTGTTTGCCCGGATCCCACGGATCCCTTAGTTGAGGGATCCGGCTAGTTATAAAACAGGGATCCGTCTTTCTGAGACAGAATGCTCCATAGAAAACATGCAATATTTTGTACTAGGTGTCGCATACTAACACTAAAGGTTTCTACTGGAAGCATACATCAATCAAAGCAAAAGTACAAGATATATAGCACACAACGTCAACCTATAGATGAGTAATTACGATAACAACCAAACATTAGGATAAAAGCAACAAAGTAAGTCTTGCACAATCATGAGCATACATTGTTTAATAATCATATATTTCTAAAATTACCATAAAGACAAGCATAATGTCTCTTTTGTAAATCCCATCACTTCTTCTTTCCCGAATTCATGAGGTAGTGAGTTAGGCATTTTATCATCCCTTTGTTTGCTTGAATTCTTCAGACTCATTTGGAATAGTGGGAAGCTGTTCATAGTAGGTCATTGGGTCGATTTGAAAGTTAGAAACGGGATAGACTTCATCTTCTTCATCTTCGTCCAAAGAATCTGAGAGAGCACGATGCCTTTTCCCGTTGATCATGAGGCGTTTGGGAGGTTGTTTCATAAGTGGTACCATAACATGGTTAGCAAGAAAGTGATCATCGATAATAGGAGAAGGTTGCATTGCACTAACATACTCACAGAGTCGTGTTAGGAGCATACCATAGGGAAGTACCATGTTATTGACTTAGAACATACCTACCATTATTTTAACCATGTAATAGGCAAGATTAAATGGTCTTTGGTGGATGAGACAATAGATCATTTGGACAAGACACGCATTGGGATGGTCGTTGTTCCCAACCAAGCAAATGACATTTTCTCTAAGGATTTATTCCCACTTTTTGTAAACGGGAAATATCCTAGAGAGTTCCATTTGAAAGGAATCACGATGGATGAGTTCTTTGTTGCGGTTGAGACGAGATTGGTCGACTCTTTTCTTAAAGATGGTGTCTCAAACAACTATCGGGTCATCGAGAGGAGTGTGATAGATAGGTTTTGAGTCTAGTGCAAAGGATTGAGCAGCTATTGATCGATCTTGGGAATACATACAAATTCCTTCACATGGTATGCGAAGGATTTGTGCAAATGTGTTGAGGGGTAAAGTAATTCTTTGGTTTTTTATAATGAAAGCGATTGAGATACTTTTATCATTGTTTCAAACAATCCTAACACTCTTGTAAAATTCAAAGATAAAGACCAGACAAATTTGTTCATCAATTTCTAAGAGACAATCAAAGTTGATTGCAGAAAAGACTTGATGAATGTCGGTGTTTTCAAGGAAACATTCCTTAACTACACGACCTTCGTGGATAAGTCATTTTTCTAGCTTTTTGAAAATTTTACGATTGGTTTTTGTTGGGTAGCTTTAGGCATGATTGATCCTAAAAAACAAATATTCCAATTAGGTAAAATTTGTCAAGATGGGTTTATGGTTTTGATTTGTATTAACAATTTTGTTTTGAAAACATTTAATTGTATAGAACCTTTTTGTAATGAAACAATTTTTATGATACATAAGTTCTTCAATTGGTGATAAATTGAATCTTTAATTGAAAAGTCTACAACCATAAACCCTAGGATGAAGATGATGATGAATAGAACATATAAGTGTAATTACTTACAGTGATGTTCAAGAATGAGATGCTTGAGAGTATGAAGCCCTATGGAGGTTGAAGCTGAGATAAGGTCATTTTTGTGTTTGTAGAAAGAGGGAAAAATGGATTATTTTGGGTTTTGAAAAGCGTATAGCTGATGTCTGTGACACGGTTCCCCCGGATCCCTTGTTTTAGGGATCCGGCTAGTACAACTTGTGGGATCCAGGTATGCAGACAGAAAATGAAGTATTTGGAATTATTCTTTTTACTTGTAATAAGTTTTTTTAGGGTAAAAGGGATTTTTCACCCTGGCAAAATACTATTACACCAAAAACATTGAAGTACAATGGATGAGGGTGAGTCCCTCACCTCAGTCTACAAAGGACACTTACAAGAAACCACTATATAAGAATGACAACCCATTCTTATAACTTATAAGATAACATACAACCTACAACAACTATGATAAAATAAAGAAATGTAGCTCTGCTCATGAAAAGACACCGGTATCTTCATAGTCTTCAAGGTACTTGCCAATAGTATCACGCTCTATGCCCGCACAAATCCGAACCAAGATTGTAAACCATACGTATAAGAGCACATAGATAACTAACAGTAACAAAATAAACTCCATCAACCACGTTTAACCCCAAAACAAAGGACAAACGTAAGCATGATAATGAACATACAAGCTCACTCGAACATTAGGAGATGATTGTCACCAAACTGGATTAATCACCCCAATCAAAAAAACACCAAAAATACGACCTGGTCCAAGCCACCAAGTCGTATCAGCTACCTGTATACGGATAACATTATGATCCAAACCCAAAGCTTGAATACTTAATAGTTTAGCCTCAATCTGACAACAACTTCCATTCGCCGACATGTCACAACATCAGACGAAACATCCAAATAAGCAACCGTCAACAAACACGAAGCAGATCAGCATGGTATTACAATAAGGAGAAATGCGTACACAAAGGGTTCCACAAGAAACCCTCATAACCATACCGATTCATATCAGTAACCAGCCAAATCACGACCAATGCAGTAGCAAAAGATAGGAGTGAAGGACAACACCAAATTGGAACATAGCCAGACAGAATAATAGGGTTCGCATAGCAACCCTAACATTCAAATCAGTAACCAGCCAAACTACTACAATTATACCGCATAAACATACAACCCAAAGTTGTAACTAATCGAACAATCATAGAATAAGATTGTTCTGACGTATAAACAATCCACAGCTCCCATGATCGCATGAAAGGTTAAAAAGAATTACACTATATATTCAACAACCCAAAAAACGATGCAATCGATGTTAGCCACACATAAAACACATGCACGATTCAGTTTAGCATCAGTAATCAACCTTGAAAACAAAACAGAATGAAGTCCAGTACTAAAAGAATCTGCCAATGACGAAACTAGGGTATAACCAAACCCTAACTTACCCACGTTCAATGAGATCATCAACAAGGATTCTTTACGAGAACCCTAAATTAGATATAGAGAACCTCCATAGAAGTAGCAATCCAATCAGATCTGATTAGAAACCGATCTAGGCTTTACCACAACCCTAACATATATCAGCTCCTTCTTCACACAACCCATCAAGCAGATTAAACAAGCGAACAAGGATTCTAGTAGAACCAAAATAGGGATTCCGAACCCCTAACTTCCAAATTGCCCATACACAAAACCAATCACTCTCTCATACCCACGTACACAACACATAAAATCCGCAAAAAATTGATAAGGATATAAAAAGTACACTTTTAAGGGGTCATTTAAGCCCTTAATCGCCCACTTTTATATCCGTTACTGCTTAATTTCGTTCCTTTTCACTTTTTAGGTCTCTTGGAAGCAAAATGCTGGAATGAAGCATCTTTGGACGAAAAGGAGTGAATATGTGAAGAAAATGGCTAAGTCAAGATCAAGACACTCAAGCTGCTGAAATTACACCTGATGGCGTCCCAAACAGAGGGCGACGCCGTCCTTATTTTGTGACGACTCAGGAGCGAATTTGCTATTTTACACCTGACGGTGTCAGGCTTTGAAGAGTAAGGGTGTCACGAAGACTTTTCTTCTCAGATGACCTAGATCCAGATTCAGACGACGTCACAGCTGAAGACTGACGACGTCAAAACCACAACGTGGCGCCGTCCCAGTGATGACTTGGCCAAGACGAAACCCTAATGGCGGCGATCAAACGGCGTCCCAACTATAAGGTGACGCCGTCGCAGTTGTAAAATTATATATAGAAATCGAATATTCAGAATTTTAAGAGGTATACTTGTGGAGTAAAAACCTAAACGATTGTAGTCCGGTTTGGACAGTATTTTAGGGTTCTCATACCCTATTTTACATCGAGATAAGTTATTTATTCCCTTGATTTCATTATGTCTTCGATTGAATGTGTGTATGCTTGCATGTTTAACATGTCCGGCAAATTTACTTGTGTGTTTGCTTAGATCTATGAAACCTAGTTATTAATTATTGATTGGTTGTCTCTTATCTTAATTGTAATTGGCTTAGGAGTGCATGAAGCCATCGTTGTGTTTTTAATGCTTGATTAATCTTTCTGAACATTAGTTTATAATTACTAGTGGAATTGTAGGCTAAACATCCGAAGATAACCTTAATGTTAAGTTTATGAATCCTAGAGATTTCGTAGTCATTAACCTTAAGGTAGTCTCAAAGAGTTAGGGATAAAAGCACACCCTACGACCTTAGAAAACACAACGCGTTAAGAATAAGGACGTGACAATTCAACCACCAATAAAAGATAAATAGGGAGTAATAGTATCTAGGTAGACACATCTTTAATCATCATATGAGCACACTTCAAAAAGAAATAGACTACCCATTAGTTTAGATAATTAGATAGTAGAAGTAATCGGTAGAAGTACCAACCCCCCAAATCCAAACCCCGAGATTTTACCTTTAGTTTCTAAAAAAGATAAAAAAAATAATTTTCCTCAACCTCAGCCTTAGCGTAGTAATTTCTCACTAGCATTCCTATTCCCATAGAGAACGATATCAATACTCGAGGCTTAACCAATACTACACTACAACGATTAGGTTCACTGCCTAGGGTGTTGAAAAACTTTCTCGACAAAAAGGAAGTTTCCTTTGACCCCGAACGCGCCTTGTACGCGCATCAAGTTTTTGGCGCCGCTGCCGGTGAATAGAATAGCTAGTTAGGATTCTATCTCGTTTAGGTTCCCTTGCTTGATTCCTATCAAGTAAGATTTTTTCTATATTTTAGCTTCCTCGTAGTTTATCCCCCTTCTTCCTGACTTTGTTCGTAAATCCCATCACTTTTCATCATGGAAGGTGATAATCAACCACCACTCATCAACCCACCACCAAATGACCCGCCAAGAGGCCACACTCTTGGTGATTACTCTAGACCAAGCCACCTAGGCTATAGGAACACCATTAAGCTTCCCGATCAAGCTCAAACTACAGCCCTGCGATCCGACACCATCCGGTTGGTGCAAAACGGATGTGCATTCCATGGACTTCGTTCCGAAGATCCTAATCAGCATCTTAAGGATTTCCTTAAAATAGTCGATTCCATCGACCTTGTTGCTACTACTCGGGAGACCACGCACTTGCGTATCTCCCAATTCTCTCTACGGGACCAAGCTAGTAATTGGCTTGAGCGACTTCCCGCCGGCTCCATCTCAAGTTGGGATGATCTCACTACTCGTTTCCTTGCCCAATTTTTCCCACCGGGGAGAACTAATAAGCTTAGGAATAAAATCTTGATGTTCCAACAACGTCAAGGTGAATCTCTCTATGAAGCGTGGACTCGATTCAAGGACTTGCTCCATAAAGTCCCTCATCATGGCATTGATCTTTGGCTTCAAGTCCAAATCTTTTACGATCATGTCAGTCCCTCCATCCGACAAACCATTGATTACGCCGCCGGTGGAAGGCTAAGTAACCTCAAGGTTGAAGCATGTTGGGAAGTCATCAAAGATTTAGCACAATATGAAGAAGAAGGATTGGAAATTCCAATAATCCATGAAAATGGATTAGATTCCCACGCACAATTGCTTATGAGTATGGAGGCACAAGTGAATAAGTTGATGAAAGCAACCACCCATGATTATGAGCGTATGAACGCGGTCAAGGAATTTTTGCTCCCTAGAAAATCCCGGCATGATGAATTCGAGGACATAAAGTTGACATTTGTCAACAAGCAAGAAAAGGAAATAAAACACCTCGAAGCTCAAATGAGGAAAACTCACGACACTTTTTTGTTTTTTATATTTAAGAAAACTTTTTGAAAAACAATCTTTTTGTAACCGTCGCGTCAACCGGTGCTCGGTAGCTCGCAAAAGTACTCGCAGCGGAGCGGGAAAGAAGAGTGGATCTTTCTTCAGTCTGCAATTTAAGGTCAAGACTTCCTTATACCCCGTGTATAGGTTGTACTCTTGAGGTGAGCCGACGTAACAATCGACGTTTCGATTTGTTTTGTTGGTTTTTTAATTTTTATGGTTTTGTAAACACTCTAGGAAGAATGTTTTGGTTTTTTAGATGTTTTTGGGTTTTTGAAAAAGATATATATTAAAAAAAAATGATAATTTCACTCGGGGAAGGATCTTCAATTGCACGCGAATCAAGACGGAAATACGAAAAGTCACTACATGCCCTCCCCGGCAGCGGCGCCAAAAATTGGTTCTTAGGAAAGAAACCAATTATAGTATTTGTAGTATCGGGAAACTCAAATGTATTAGATTTGAATCCCCGGATCGTTCTAAGCGAATGATGAATGGAGTTTAAAACTCACGTCGCGTTATTCGGGATTTGAATGGGTAAAAAGGATTTTTGTGTGATTTCTAAACTACGGGGCAAGCAATAATAATAAAAGGCATATAAATCTACTAATCCTAAGGTGCAAACAAGTAATCTCAATTAAGTACGCAAATTAAACTAAAGACGCAAATTACTTTATGCTAAAAAAACGTATTTTAAAATGCAAATTAATCTATTTTAACCCCTAAAAGTGATCTAATATTTTTCTACAGCTAAAAATGTGATTTAAAAATTATATAAAATTTAAAACTAAGTTTTTTTGGTTTTTGATTTTTGTTTACGTTCTAGATTCTAATTAAACAACGGAAAGGAAATAAAAGCACGTAAATAACACTTAATTCAAACTAAAGCATATAAACTAAGGAAAGTTACCTAAATGCAATTTATTCTAAAAATGTAACTACGGGAATTTTTTAAAACGCTATTTAAAACCAAATTTTGTAAATTTAACTCTAGGAATGCAAATTTATTTTTTCTACGCTAAAAAAAGGGATATATATATATATATATATGTGTATATATATATATATATATATATATATATATAACTTTTTTAATTTTTATGAATTAAAATCTAAATTCGAGTTTTTACGTTTTTTATAATTTTTTTAGAGATTTAAAAAAAAAAAAAAAAAAAACTATTTTAACTAAATAAAATTTAAACTAATTTAAATGACAAACTAAAACTAGTGACGATGAATATTAAGCTAAGAGTATGATACTAAAAAGACTTAACAAGCATAATACGAATAATTAAACGTAACGGTAAACTAAGAATCTAAGCTAAAAAAGGTAAGAGAATATAACCCGGTGATTTTTACGAGAGAAATACATCCCGATCTTATAAACTAAATAAATTATTAAAGTTTATTTCTTTATTAACTTTAATTTTGCTAATTAGTTAAATAAAGTTTTAAGCTTTATTAACTAAATAACTTAATAAAAGTTATTAAATTTGTAAACTTTAATGATTTTTAAGCTTATATGACCCGTAAGCTCCACGCCTTATGAGGTAGGATCGGATTACACAAAAAAAAATCAAAACTTTATAAAGGTTAGCACAAATATATAAATATAACTCTTTTTATAATAAAAAAAAACTAAAATAATAGATAAACTAATCTTAATAAATCAAATCTTAACCACCAAACTCTCTCAAGGAGATATGTTTCCACAAAAACTAATTTGGGTATTAAGGCTAAAGACTTATAGTATAAGATTTTTTTTTCTTTTTTTTTTAACAAGAAAAGAGAAAGTATTAAATAACTAAAACAATTAATTTTTTTCACAAAGTAAAAAAAAAAAATTAAAAACAGATAAAATAAATTAGGATTTTTTTTTTTAATAAAGGAAAGGAAATAAATCAAGGAAAAATATTAAATGAACTCCGAAAATTACAAATATTTTTTAGAAACATTAGAAAAGTGACATAAGGTTATAGAAAATGTTTTATAATTTTTGGAATTAAATAAGTATTTGTGTTCCATTTTTAATGCTTAAAATAGCTAATAAAACAAAATAAATAGTAAACTAGTTCAAAAAAATATGAAAAATTTATACTATCTTAAGAAAACTATAAGAAGCTACCAGAAATTTTGAAAGTATTTTTTTGACTTTATTTTCTATTTTTTAAAAATAAAATTCGAAACTGATTTTTTAGAGAAAAAGGACACGTTTTTTTTCTATTTTTTAAAAATAAAATTCGAAACTGATTTTTTAGAGAAAAAGGACAGAAACTGTTTTTGATTTTTTAAAAATAATAAAACAGCTCAGAAAAATACGAAAATTTTATGACGAAAATAAAATATATTTTTGGATTTGTTTTTTAAAAAGACAAGATTTTTAGAGACTTTTTGCCTTTTTAAAGCTAAATAAAACAATAAAAAGGGTAAACTTTAATAAAAATAAACCATAAAAAGGTAAAATTTTATAAAAATATAAATATGATATGTTGAGCGTGTGCACGAAGCGTATTAAATACACTCACACAATCTTACATATCTTAACTATTCATGGAATATTTTTATAAAAAGTTTTATAAAAATAAAATAAAATAAAAAAGATTAAGAGATGAGAAAATAAAAGAGATGCAAAGACAATAAATAAGAACTAACTTGCAATAAATAAATAAAACTTTTATAAAACTAAATAAGCGTAAAAAAATACAAGAGTTTGGGTACAAAAAATAAGAAAAGAGATGATTAAATGAGGTGTGGGAGGTGGGTTTTTATAGACCCACAAGTTACACTTTGGTCCTTACTAAATTTTCATAATGGCCTCTAAACTATTAGAACTTGGCACAAAAATAACCCTACAAAAACTTGGTCCCCAAGTTTGAATTTTACATATATATTTTGGAGCAGATTTCAATTTCTGTGATTGGCTTGGACTTCATTGGGCCTTGGTTGGACGTGTGGCAGCAGCTGGGTTTAGATGGACGCAGCTTGGCTAAAAAATAAATCATAATTTGGCACATGGTAGGAATCGAACCCAGGACCACTTGCTTGAGAGACATGCACCTACCCACTATACCAAGAGCTCTTTTCGTGCTTAATAATGCATTTAATTTTCATTTAACCTCCTTTTTCTGCTGATCCATTTTTCTCTAAATTAATTAATTCTTCGTTCGGGCTTCGTTTAGTCTTTAAAATTTTCTTCTCTTGCCTCGATGCTCCAAATAAGATTATCAATGGTCCTGTAATTTTGTGCTCTTTTCAATCTAGTGCTCGGTTTTTGTCTGATTTGTCTTTTTTTTGAGTGTTTTGCCATATCTGTACCTGCACATGCATAAACTCAAGAAGCTAACAAATATTAGGAATAAACGGCTCTTTCTTGGTTATTTTGGGCCTGATTTGGTAAAGAAAAGGTAGGTGTTTTTGCACATACCAAAATACCCCAGACTAGATGATTGTCATGTCCTCACGCAATTCAATCAACTCACGTTTCTAAAACTAAGGATTTCAATCTCTTTCTACTAAACCTATAAGAAGTAGCAAAGATTCCTCAAAAGAGATTAAGAAACCCTTAATTTAAAAAAACGCCCCGTTTACCTTTTAATTCACATATAGATATTACGATTAAGCACATTCTGATTATGAGTGATGGTTTGTTGAACTTTCATGTCGATCAATAACTCCAACATTTTTCAAACGACATTTTAGGATCACGGAGTAGGAAACACAACTCAGCGAGGAGTGACCATACAGATAGAATACATCGTCCCTGATTTTTCACAAGTCCCCAAACTAAGCGTAAAATCGAAATCATTGTTAAATATGACTTTAGATGCTAATACTACCCATGGAAGTTACTTGTGTAATTACCTTTTGCTCCCATTTTCCTATTTTCCTCTATTTATTTTATTTTTGGTGAGAAATGAATTTCTTCAAGTTTCTCGTTTCGATAGTTTTTATTCCGATAAAGATATGAACCTAAGTCGCTAATTAGTTATCCATCTTCTCTCAAAAACCATTGTCTTAAAAATGAGGTCCACATCAAGGAAATTTTATTATTTTTTTGACTTTCTCATCATTTTTTTTGTTTTTTTTGCACTTATATTTTTAATTATATGATCTATGAACTACGGAGCTTCACGGGGTAATTCCAAGACCTTACACATTTCAGAATAAAGAATCCAAGGGCCGTTACGACGGAGAATTCCAAGACTCTAGGCGTTCATGAAATGAGGATCCAAGGATGTTAGGCAAAGACCTCACACAATTCCGGCTAAAGGTCTAAGGGCCGGCGTAAGAGGGTAGCCAAGACCTAAACGCCTACTTTCGAAATAAGGATCCAAGGGTCCGATCTCGAACCGCAGCTGATAACTTATTATTTATTACTTTATTTATTACAAGTCCTTGATGTGTACCCAATTTTTAAAACAAAGATTCTTTTAAGAAGATAAAGAACTAACTATCGCCAAAACCTAACATCTTTAATTATTTATTCACAAATATGGGGTGAGACAATTTTGTGGGAACAAAAAGCCATAAGTACCTTTGATGGGCTCTAAAAAGAACCATCTACTCCACGCTTAACATCTAAACTCATAAGTACCTCTATCATTCCTCGATCTCCGCAAATTTAAAATCCCAAATAATGAGATCCGAGATGCTTAGCTGATAATTAAATTATCTATGGTTAAAGGAAGAAGCTAGGGCTCAACACGCCCGGTCAAGTCAGAATTCTATTCCTACTCTCACTAGCGGAAAGTCAACAAGGTGTCAAAACGTATATATTAATTTAGCAAATGCTTCGTCAAATAATCTCAAGTCTCGCATTTTTAAAGTCACTTATTAGAAACTAGCAAATCTTTTCAAAGCTTTGCATACTTAAAATCACTTAGGGAAGCTTGCAAATTCTTGGCCTTGTGAGCTAGAATCACATTTTATAACCTCTTATCTAAGCAATTAGCAAAAACTCTTTCAAGAAAATGCATATTTAAAGTAACTTCTAAGAAACTAGCAAAGACTTTTCAATCATAAAACTAGCAAAAGCTTACAATTTATTTTTTAATTTTCTCATTTTTGCACAATTTTTTCATTTTCTAAGGAAAAACGGGGTTGCGAGAGTACACGGCAAAAAGTAAGCAAGTGCGGTCAAATCAAATCGAAGATTACCCACCCCAGACTAAAACGAAACATTGTCCTCAATATTTAAAGCCAAGGGTATCACGAAAATCTAAAAGCCGTTTATTAAGTATGATCAAAGATAAACGTTAGTCGATAAGATTTCAGATATTAGATTTCCAGCAACATCGATCATGAAACTCGAGTGGAGAAAAGACAAATTTCGAGCATGAGAGTCTTCATATCGGGAAAATCCTAGACAAAACATCCCAAACAACCAAACACGAGAAATCGAAGAGGCTAACCCCTTCACGTCACTTATTAGAAGAAAATAGAAAGAAGATAGAGATAAGCATGGGGTGCCTCCTACGAAGTGCTACTATTTTTTATCACCGAGTCGCTAGCTTGACTCGATCCCCGAATTCAATTGTCCTCGGGGAAAGTTTGGAGATCCCGGAAAACCATAGACGCGATTTCCCCTCCAAAGTAATGCTTCACACGATGACCATTCACCTTGAACTTTGGGCCATCGGGCTGAGATAGCTCTAAAGTTCCATACGGGAAAACCTGAGCTACGGTGAATGGTCCGGACCAATGGGTTTTGAGTTTTCCCGAGAATATCTTTAAACGAGAATTAAAGAGGAGGACTTGATCACCAACGTTGAAAACGCGGTTTTTGATTTTAGCATCATGAATTCTCTTAGTCTTCTCTTTGTAAATAAAAGAATTCTCGTAGGCCTGATCCTGAAGTTCATTTAATTCATTCATTTGAACTTTCCGGTGATCACCCGTGGTCTTAAGGTCAAAGTTCACATGTTTCAAGGCCCAGTATGCCTTATGCTCGAGCTCAATGGGCAAATGGCAAGCTTTTCCGTACACCAACTTAAATGGGGTGCACCCGATGGGTGTCTTGTATGTGGTACGGAAAGCCCATAATGCATCATCTAACTTATCGGCCCATGAAGCTCGGTTCTCTCCTACGGTTCTCTCTAAAATCCTTTTCAAACCACGATTGGAGACCTCAACTTGTCCGCTCGTTTACGGGTGATACGCGGTAGAAAGATGGTGAGTAACCCCATATTTAGCCATAACCTTAGCAAATTGTTTATTACAAAAATGGGTACCGCGATCACTGATGATAGCACGAGGTGCTCCGATTCAGGAAAACAAGTTCTTTAGAAACTTAACAACCACTCGGGCGTCAGTGGTGGGTAGTCGACGGCCACGAGGATGTACTTATTACCCTTAGATGATGGAAATGGCTCCATAAAATCGATGCCCCAAATGTCAAAATCTCGCAGACTTGAATAGCATTTTGCGGCATTTCGTATTTTTGCGAAATCTTCCCTTGACGTTGGCATGAGTCACATGACTTAACCAAATCATGGGCGTCTCGATATATGGTAGGCCAATAAAACTCGGAATCAAAAACTTTTTTAGAGGTGTAGCTTGCACCATGATGGCCTCCGGTGGGTCCGTTATGGCAAGAATTAAGAATATCAAGGGCCTCTTGGCCATGAACAAAACGCCGGATTACTTGATCCGCATAAATCTTAAACAAGTAGGGGTCGTCCCAGAAATAATGCTTAACATCCTAAAAAAAACTTTTTCTTTTGTTGGGACAACATCCCTTTCACAATGAAGTTCCTCGCATGGTAATTTGCAAAGTCGGCAAACCATGGGGTATTTGGGTCTTTCTAGCAATCATCCCAAGTGTCTCGAGATGAAATGTTTCTGTGATCTCCTTTTTCTCGAGCACACTTTGATGAGGATTCTCAAGTCTAGAAAGGTGATCGACAGAAAGGTTCTCAGCTCATTTTTTGTCAAGAATGGTAACATCAAAGTCTTGAAGGAGGAGAACCCACCGAAGTAATCGAGGCTTAGCATATTGCTTTGCCAAAAGATACTTAAGGGAAGAATGGTCGGTATACACTATGGTCTTTGATAAGACAAGGTAGGGTCTAAATTTCTCCAAAGCATAAACGACGGCCAATAATTCCTTTTCAGTAGTTGTGTAATTATGTTGGGCCTCTGATAATGTCTTACTCGCATAGTGTATGGGCTGAAAATGTTTCGACTTACGTTGCCCCAAGACTGCCCCAATTGCGTAATCACGCATAAGCTCAAAGGGCAAATCCCAGTCGGGGGCAACTAAGATCGGAGCCTCGGTTAATTTCTTTTTACATATGTTAAAGGCTTCAATGCATTCATTAGTGAAGATAAACGGAGCATAATTTTCGAGGAGATGGGTCAGAGGGCAAGCTATCTTAGAGAAATCTTGAATGAAATGGCGATAGAAACCGGCATGACCCAAAAAACTCCGAAGACCTTTGACGGTAGTGGGATGAGGGAGTTTAGCAATGACGTCGATTTTAGCTCGGTCGACCTCAATCCCAGATTTTGATATCTTATGGCCAAGGACTATGCCCTCCGAACCATGAAGTGGCACTTCTCCCAATTCAAGACCAAGTTGGTGTCTTCACACCATTTGAGCATGTGGTCTAGTTGAGAGAGGCAAGAAGTGAAAGAATCTCCATAAACCAAGAAATCATCCATAAACACCTCCATAGTCTTCTCGATCATGTCGTGGAAAATAACCATCATGCACCTTTGGAACGTACCGGGAGCATTGCATAAGCAAAATGGCATTCGTCGGTAAGCAAAAGTTCCATAAGGGCAAGTGAAAGTCGTTTTCTCTTGATCTTGCGGGTTGATCGGAATTTGGAAGTAACCAGAGAAACCGACGAGAAAGCAATAGAACTCATTCCCTGCTAGACGTTCGAGCATTTGATCCATAAAAGGTAGCGGAAAATGGTCTTTCCTTGTAGCATCATTAAATTTTCTGTAGTCAATACACACCCTCCATCCGGTAACGAGGCGTGTGGAAATCAACTCATTATCTTCATTCATAACTACGGTCATTCCGCCTTTCTTCGGGACACAATGGATAGGGCTAACCCATGAGCTATCTGAGATCGGGTAGATAACTCCGGCGTCAACGAGTTTTAGAACTTCCTTTTTGATGACATCATGGATTTTCGGGTTAACCCTATGTTGTTGTTGTATGACAGGTTTGTAATCATCTTCCATTAAGATTTTATGAGTACAGAAACGTGGGTTTATGCCTTTAATGTCGGAAATCTGCCAAGCGATGGCACTCTTATGCTTCTTAAGGACGGCCAAAAGTTTGGTTTTCTCTTCATCTTTAAAATTCTTAGCAATAATGACGGGAAACTTGTTCGGTTCTTCAAGAAAAGCGTATTCAAGATGAGGAGGTAAATCCTTGAGCTCGGGGTCTGGAGGATTTTCATTAGACTTTTGTACTTCTTTGATTTCTTCAATCGTGATCTCTTTCGGAGGGAGTGATGGTGATGGGTCTTCATTTAACAATTGTTCAAGATAAAGGATATCTCCCTCCGAATCATAAACACCATTATCAATTCCCGGTTGAATCGATTCATCAATAGCAAGAAACTCATCGATCTCTTCCAAAAAGAAGTCACCTCCCTCAAATGGAATAAGAGAGGGGGAATAGTCGGCAATGATTTGTTCAGAAGGTGGTTCAGAATTTAGAGAAGAAGGTGAATCAAAAGAAGTAGAAGGGGAAGATTTGCCAATTTTAGAATTATTAACAAAACCTAGAACTTCTTTAGCGTACTCCTCACAAGAAACATCAATAACATCGATTCGATTGATGGAAGCATCGTCGAAATTGGAGGAGTACCTCGTCGTTTGATTAATGTTGAACGTTACGGCTTCTTTATTCACTCTCAACGTAATCTCTCCTTCGAACACATCAATTAAGGCACGACCGGTCCTCAAGAAACACCTCCCGAGAATGAGGGGTACGAGGGTTGCATCGAAATCCACTACAACAAAATCTGCGGGAAAATGGAATTGCCCCACTTTGACAAAGACATCCTCGGCTACACCGATTGGGCGAGTCGTAGAACGATCGGCTAGCTCGAGAGTCATACATGTTGGGGAAAGTGGGGGCAATGAAAGCTTTCGTAGATTGATTTGGCATCAAATTGATACTCGCGCCAAGATCGGCCAAGGCGGAGCATTGAACAATTCCTTGAAAATCACACAGAATGAGGATAACCGCCGAGCAATTCTCATTCAAAGACGTTGTAGTAAGCTCATACAGTTTTTCCTTGTTCGTAAGCAATCCCTTAATCGTAGAACCAAGTTTGGGAATCAAGAGAAGGGCATCTGCAAAACTGATCTCAACATTCAAGTCTTTGAAGATTTGGAAGAACGTTTCCATTTTATGATTAGACTTTTCACGAAGAGTTTGATCTTTAAGATGAGATGGATATGGAATAGACGGTTTCGGATTAGATTTCTTCACATTAACGGGAGCATCTTCGGGCTCAGAAGTCTGGACAACCGTGGGTTGGACATTCACAGTACTTCCTTATTAGTAGGAAGCACCGGGTCCTTTGTCACCCCGATCTCACGGTCTACCACACGAGAGGAATAAGAAGAAGTGGTAGGAACCGTGGGTCCATTGTAAGCTACACCACTTCGGATGGTGATCTCTTTCATGTCACCTCTTGGGTTAGGAATCATATTACTCGGAAGAGTACCGGAATCCGAGGATATATTCATCTGCATGAAACTGCTCATCATATTCTTCAATTCGTTTGTTTGCTTGCTCAAAGTCGTATCAATTTCCTTCATAAATTCAACCCTCATACTGTTGATCTGATTTTGCATCGCTTTAATCGTGTTATCTGTGTTCTTGATGTAGTTCGTAAGATCTGAATGAGGTGGTTGATAAGGTTGTTGAGGATGAGAAGGTTGTTGGTAAACTTGAGGTGGAGGAGCTTGGTAATGTTGATTACCATGATTGAAATTAGCTCCTCGGTTTTGATTAGAATTGCGGTTACCATTGAAACGATTTTGATTTTGGTTTTGGTGTTGAGGTTGGTTGAAACTGGGAGGTCCGAGGTAGTTGTTTGAACGGTAGCTAAGAAGATTTCGATCTCCTTGCGGTTGATTAATTTTTCCCGTAGAAGCATAAACATTCTCCTGAGAGTAGCCACTGGCGGCTGGGCACTTGGAATAAGAATGTGGACCTCCGCAAGTCTCACAATTCGGGTGTACCGCTTTCACTTGTTGATGTTGATTCTGATTATTCATTTGAGTTATCCTTAAGATATCGTCAATATTTTTGTTCATAGCGGCTATTTCGAGAGAAGAAGATGTATTTGATCGAGATGACTCGCCCCTCTCAGCAGAAGAATCCCAATAATTGTGATGGGCGGTCATGTTCTCAATAAAATCGTAACATTCCTCGGGACGTCTCTTCATAAAAGTTCCACCGGCAGCAGCATTGATCGTGTCACGGTGTCTCAACGTCAAACCATTATAAAACGTATTTATTGGGTTTTAGGTTCCACTGATCAGGAATTATTCTAAGTATAGGAACCCTTTGCTAGAGTAAAAGAAACCACGGCTAGAAGAAGGAATCCACTGCTGGAGTTAAACCACGGCTAGTAGTATTGTATAACCACGACTAATGTATTGTAACCACTGCTAGTTTGTTTAGTCGGTTTAATATTTTGTAATGGATAAATATGGAAAAGATATTTATCTTGTAGGTTACGTATTGTATATTGTAAAGGACTCCTTAGCCTATAAAAGGAGGTCCTATGTTAGATTAGATATACGTGTGTTTTGATATATCTAAGCTCGATACACTTCAAGGTTGTAAAACCCTAATACTATTCAGAGTATTCGTATTAATAATAATATTAAGGTGTTTAGTGTTATTACTGTTCTTCTTCTTAAGGTTAAATATTATATTCCGCGTAGTATTTAATAAGTTATTGTTAAGTCAGTTTCTATAAGGATCCGTTGCTCAACTGGGGTCAACAAGGGGAGGAACAACCAAGACTCTTGAAGAGGTCTCATTATCAGTGTCTTCATAGGGAGATACATAGCTAGGCAAAGAACTCAACTCAGAACTGGATCCTTTCTTGATGGAATTTTGTGGCCTTGGTTGGATGGAACATGGTCCAGCAGCGGAAGGGTTTGTGCTCATGACAATGTGAGATCTTTTCTTTGATGAACCTTCCTGGTCAACCCTACCTGTTTTTAGAAACTCTTCCCACACACTATCAGAGGAAGAGCTGTCTGATAAAAGATTGATGGGGTTGGAGTTGCTCATGTTGATCTTGTGAGATGGTTTTTGCAAGTGTTTTTAGAAAGAGAATTTTTGGAATGTGAGTAATATGTGTGGTATGTGAGTAAGATGGTCTTAAATAGAGTTAATATGAACCCAGTTTGTTAAATGTGGGGAAGGTATGAGTTGTTGAGGAGTAAATGAAGTCTTTGACTTTGGTGGATGGATTAATGACTTGGAGTTGACCATTTGACTGGGTGTTTATTATTGTTCTAACCACTGCCAGTATGACTTATGAACCCACTTCTAGTTATTTTCTAACCACTGCTATCCTTAACAATGATTCAAGTGTTTGGTTTGTGTTTGTGATGTGCAGGTATGAACGAGCTTTTGTATAATTTTGAGCTTTTTGGAGTTGTTGCTGTGTTTGTCTTAAAACAAAAGTGTGAATCTTTTGTAATCATTCATACTAATGCTTGTTGTTGGGAATTATGTGAAGTTTGGATTATGCTGATATTACTGCCGAAATGATTCTGCTGAAGACATAGTGGATTCTGCTGAAGACATAATCTACTGAAGAGTAATAGTTATTAGTCATTTTACTGCGGAAGTGTTTATGCCGTGTTTAGTATATTTAGTTTGGATATACATGAGCTTTATTAGGAAGTGATTGTGTATATCTTATTTAGTTTTAAGTTTATACGTTTCTTGGGAAACGGTTTAGCGATATTGTTTAGGGTTCCTTGTCTATAAAAGGAACACATTAGAAAGAGTTAAGTATCGATTGAAAAACTCAGTTTTAGTTAATATAAAGATCCATAGAGGATCAAGAAGTTCTTAGTTATTACTTGTGTTTATATTCCACTGCTGAACATAAGTTGTAGAGATTATCTTTTATTGTGCTTGTGATTACATAGGCATACATAACGATCCACGAGCTCAAGATCTATTAAGTTCTGTTTGTTTTCAACAAGTGGTATCAGAGCCTCGTGAGAGTCTCTACGATACTAAGGACAAGCTTTTCTAAACACCCATACAACCATAACAAAATCATCATGCACGGTTCAGGATGTTGATCTTGAACTCACCAACAACTAAAACTCCACCCATCTGCAACAACTAAGTCTCTCTAATAGCAATGCTAAGTTTCCTTACCTTAAAAGGGAGGAATATGATCTTTGGGCGATGAAGATGCAGAACTGGATCTCCAACATTGATTGGAATCTATGGCGGATAATTCGAAGGGAGCAGTTTAAAGAGAACTACCACGGATGCTTTGGTAATATGATGAATGTTCCTCCCAAAGCTGCTGAAGAGTTCTGGCGATTCAGAGAGAAACCAAGGTCGAACTATTCTTCCAAGCTATTCACGAGGATCACTTAAGTGATTTTCACTTCATGCAAGATGCTAAGGATATATGGTTAGCAATTAAGGCAAAGTTCGGTGGGAATGAGGAGTCTAGGAGACTGAAGAAGTCCATGCTAAGACAACAGTTTTAGGACTTTCAAATCTCACGAAGAAGAAGAAATTCACAAGGGCTATGATAAGTTTCACAAGATCTTAAGTCAGTTGATCATTTCTGAGGCAAAGCCGGATAATGATGATTGTAACTCTAAGTTTCTGAGGTCATTACCTCCATCCTGGCTACATGTAAGCATAGCTTTAAAAGCTAAAGGTGGTTTGGACATGATGACCTTTGATGAGCTGTATAACAAACTTAAAGCTCTTGAAAATGATGTAAGAAGTCCTTTTCGGTCATCCTCTACTGCTAGTCATACTGCCTTTGTTGGAGCCTCTACTCCAAAGTCTAGCTATGGTCCAAGTCCATATCCATCATCATCTAATGTTGCTCCTTCATCAAGTTCTCACTCTAAATCAAGCAACATTATGGAAGATGTACTTGGATCCTTCTTTCTGTGATTATGATCCTCGGAGGTCGGCTTATGAGGATTTTGATTAGGTGGACCCGCTTGAGATGGAAGAGATGAAGTTGAGGTGGCAAGTGGCCATGCTTTCCATGGATATCAAGAGTTTTGAAAGAAGAGCTGGAAGAAGGTTTGGATTCAAAGGACGTGATCCAGCAAGGTTTGACAAGAGGAAGGTTAAATGCTTCACATGCCAACAGATGGGGCACTTTTCTAGAGAATGCAAAGACAGGAAAGGCGGTGATGAGACAAGATACACTTCTTATCGGCAGTATCGGAAGGAGGCGAGGAACATCAAAGGGATCAACTGCTTTGGTCACTCACGGATAGCAATGTAGACTGGAAGCAACATGAGGAGTCGATAATGATGGTCCGATAATGTTGGGTTGATTGCCGGTACTTGAGAGGATAGGCATGATCAGATTGCCTTGATGGGCATCTCTCAGTACAAAGCTGTGTGTTTGGGTGTAATGAGCGTTATAATGAACTTAAGCAAGCTTATGATATTTTGGAACCTAAATATAATGAATACTTTGTGGAAGTTGAAGCTTATAAACAGGCTTTAAAAACTCTAGAAAGACAAAAGGTTTGGTTTTAGAAGAATGAAATAGCTTATGATGAGAAAATAGGTGTTTTAGAAAGAGATCTCGAATGTGCTACAAATGAATTAAAATGGTCTGAGAAGTTAAGAGCAGATGTAGTGTCAGAAAATCTAGAACTTAAGGAGAAAGTTAAGGAGGAAATTGCTAGGAATAATGAATGGATGATGAATGGTAATAAGTTGGCTAGTCTCATTTATAGTAGTCAAGCTCCCAATTCTACAGTGGCTTTAGGTTTTAAGAAATATGTAGGCTTAGAAGCTAGGAATGACACACGTAAATCTACACCAGCAGGCCTAGCTAATTTTGTGAAAGAAGGTGACCTACATGCTGTTCGTGGACCAATTAGAGGTGAGCACATGCCCATTGACCTTTCCACTCTTAATGACTTTGATGGATCACACCATCTGTATGGCAAAAAGTCAAGTGACTTGCAGGACCCTAATACTTCTACTAATGACTTTGTCTCTTGTGTTAACAATGACAAGTCCTCCAAGCAAGGGTCTACAGAGTGTGATTCAAGTGACAAGTCTGACCTTCCCAAGTCTGCCCTTCCCAAGTCTTCACCCACTGCACTCAAGACTACCAATAAGCATGCCAGAGTTGCTGCCAAGGAATCCACTTCCAAGACAGTTGCCTCTGAAGACTTGCTTTTTAATTCTTTGCATAATAGTCTGTTAAAACAATACTTTTCATGGTTTTGGTTTGAATACTTACGCTTGTAAGAATACTTCTTTTGGTTTGAATAAATCTTCTCTTCAGAAGAAATGTTTTGTGTGTGGAAGTAAATCTCATTTAATTAAGGATTGTGATTATCATGAACAAAGAATGAGTAGGTGTGGTGACTCTAGGCATAATAGACCTATGTGGACCAATGTTAATGCTATACCACCTTATGTTCCACAAGCTACTAATTATAATACTTCTTTTTCTTGGAGAAGATCAATTGGAAAACCATATGTTAAACCAACCAGTGAATATTTTAAAAATGGTTTTTGGCCTAGATATGTTAACCCTATGACTGATGGGAAAGGGTACCGGGATACTGCTTTCAAGACCTCAGAGTTGTTCTTGGAATATACAGAGACCTAAGTTTCATTGGAAACCCAAGAACAATAGTGGATCTTATACTTCTACATGGCACAACTCATATGATCCACAAGGCAGGTTCAAGTCAGCAATGACTTGAGCCTCCATAGTGTACTAATTCTCTGTATATTTTGTTGTTGTTGTAGGATCATCCCTTTAAGCATAAAGATGTTGGAATTGTTGACGTGGTTGTTCTAGAAGTATGTCGGAAACGAGGGACATGATGCATAGCTTTGTGCCCATTGAAGGAGGAGGCAATGTAACCTTTGGAGGAAGTGATGGGCGTATATACTCTGGAAAAGGGACCATCAAACCACCTCAGCTGGATTTTGAGAATGTTTATTATGTCAAGGAACTTCAACATTTCAATTTGTTTTCAGTCTCACAAATCTGTGACACTAAAAAACAAAGTACTCTTCACAGAGGATGAATGTCTTGTCTTTCTAAAGACTTCAAACTCCCAGAAGAAACTTCAATTCTGCTGAAGGTTCCTCGCAGTCACAATCTTTATACATTCAACTTAACTAATGTCCAACCATCAGGTGACTTAACATGTTTGGTGGCTAAAGCATCTGTGGATGAGTCCACCAAATGGCACAGAAGGATGGCCCATGTCAATTTCAAGACCATTAACCAGACTCTCTAAACGGGCCCTGGTTCAAGGACTTCTGCCAAAGTATTCACCAATGATCATAAGCGTGTTGCATGCAACAAAGGAAAGCGACACAGAGCCTCCTACAAAGGTGTTCTGTTACAGATTAAGCATTATTTCGAACCTCTTCACTACTTCATATGGATCTGGTTGGTCCAACTAAAGTGAGAAGCATTGATCATAAATATTTTTGTCTAGTGATCACTGATGGTTATAGCAAATTTTGTTGGGTATTCTTTCTAAGGACCAAAGATGAAACATCTCAAGTATTGAAAGACTTCATTACCCTTATTGAGAATCAGTTGAATCAAAAGGTGAAAGGAATTAGGTGTGATAATGGTACAGAGTTCAAAAATGCAATTCTGATAGAACTCTGCAGGATCAAGGGAATAAAAGGGACTATAGCACTCCAAGAACCCCTCAACAAAATGGGGTGGCAGAAAGAAAAAATAGAACCTTAATAGAGGTTGCAAGATCAATGCTAGCAGACTCTAAACTTCCTACCATGTTTTGGTGAGGTCATTTGGTACAGACTTGTTATGTACTCAATAGAGTGTCCATTACAAGACCACACCTTAAAACACCATATGAACTTCTTTTTGGGAAAGTTCACTTTATTCATTACCTTAAACCGTTTGGTACGCCAAGTGACAATTTTGAATACCAGTGATCCATTGGGCAAGTTTGATGAGAAAGCTGATGATGGTTACATTGTGGGGTATTCAGCTCATAGTAAGGCATACAGAGTTTACAATGTATCTGCTAAGAAGATTGAGGAGACATTGAATCTGCGGTATCTTGAAGACAAGCCTAATGTTCAAGGGCGGGGACATATTTGGTCATTTGACCTTGATTACTTGACAGATTACTTGGGCTATGCTAGACATGTGGCTAACCAAAATCTGATTCCGAAGCATCTCCGACGCGTCTAGTGCAGAAACTTTGGAAGCTCATTAAAGTGGGTCGATGATGATGAACAACCCATAGTAGTGCCTTCTTTCTCTCCTAACAATTTTGTAGGTGACACTTCTAAAGATAATACTGATGTGGGTGAAGATGAATTCTATTATGCTGAGGACCTTGCCAGGTGAAAGAAACAAGAGTATGCGACCAATTTAGATCCGAGAGGAATGTTGAAGAAAGTTCAAATGAAGCACTCGGTAGAAACTCCAATTCTGCTGAAAGGGAATCTGTTTCTCCTCACCTCTCCAATTTGGCTGAAAGACATGTTGACTCTACTCCTATGTCTACTAAAGTGTCAACAGACCTTGGAGAACCTTATACAAGGTTTCCAAAACCTTCAGATCTTGGTCATCATCAACCTAAAGCAGGCATCTTCAACAGACCTTCCTATGATACTGACTTTGAACCTACTATGACTAATCTTGATTCTTCCATTGATGTCAACACCACCACTACAACTAGGATCAACAATGTTCATCCACAGTCTAATATTATTGGTGATCCTAATGCACCTGTTAGAACAAGAGGTACTTGTGGCGTTCTAAATATGGACAGTGGCTTTTGTCTCTTATGTCTCAAATCAGCAGAGAGACAATCACACAAACTATCAACATTGTCTGTTTGCTTGTTTTCTCTCACAAGTAGAACCAACCAGTGTTACTCAGGCTCTTGAAGATTCAAGTTGGCTTGAAGCTATGCAGGATGAGATGCAACAATTTCAAAATCAGCAGGTTTGGATATTGGTACCACTACCTGATGGTAAGTATGCTATTGGGACAAAATGGATTCTGAAGAATAAGAGAGATGCTCGAGGTGTTGTCATTAAAAACAAAGCCAGATTAGTTGCCCATGGTTATAGACAAGAGGAGGGGATCGATTATGATGAAGTGTTTGCACCAGTGGCAAGAGTTGAGGCTATAAGGATTTTCTTAGCTTATGCATCCTATATGGGTTTTATGGTCTATCAAATGGATGTTAAAGGAGCCTTCTTGTATGGTGAAATTGAAGAGGAGGTGTATGTCACTCAACCTAAAGGATTTGAAGATCCAGATCATCCTAACTATGTGTATAAGGTAGTCAAAGCTCTCTATGGACTACATCAGGCACCCAGAGCCTGGTATGCTAGGCTCTCTACATTTCTTTGAAGCATGGTTACGTAAGAGGTGCAATTGATAAGTCTCTTTTCCTAAAGAAGAATTCCACTGACATAATTCTTGTGCAAGTATATGTGGATGACATTATTTTTGGATCCACAAAGGAAGCTTGGTGTAGGGAGTTTGAGGAGCTTATGAAGGGAGAGTTTCAGATGAGTGCAATGGGAGAGATGACTTTCTTTGGGTCTTCAAGTTCGTGAGAAACACGATGGTATCTTTATCGGTCGGGACAAATATGTGAGGGAAATCTTGAAGAAGTTTGGTATGGAGGGTGTAAGGACTGCCACTACACCTTATGAAGCTCCAAAGACAAAGACCAACAATGAAGCTGATCCACCGTGAATGTTCATTTGTATGCAGTCTATGATTGGGTCTTTGATGTATTTAACAAGCTTCCGTGCACGATATTACTTTTGCTGTGAGGGTTTGTTCGCGACATCAAGTTACTCCACTGACTTCCCATCTCAATGCTGTTAAGAAGATCTTTAAGTACCTTAAAGGCCAACCTCTTCTAGGTCTTTGGTACCCAAAAGAGTCTCCTTTTAAGTTGGAAGCATATAGTGATAGTGACTATGCCGGTGCAAATCTGGATAGGAGGTCCACCACCGGAGGTTGCCAATTCCTTGGAAAGAGATTGATTTCTTGGCAATGCAAGAAACAAACTATTGTGGCTACCTCATCTATCAAGGCGAGTATGTGGCTGCTGCTAATTCTTGTGGGCGGAGTTCTTTGGATTCAAAATCTATTGTTGGATTATGGGTATAATTTCATGAACACAACAATTTTTATTGATAATCAAAGTACCATATGCATTGTTAAAAATCCAGTTTTCACAGTCGAACAAAACATATTGAAATCAGGCACCACTTTATAAGAGATGCATATGATAAAAATTTGATTAAAGTGGTCAAAATACATACTGATGATAATGTGGCAGATTTGTTAACAAAGGCTTTTGATGGACCAAGGTTTCAACACCTTGTGGTCCATATTGGCATGCTTAACCCTTAGCTGCAAAGTTTAAGGGGAGGCATAGGCCTCAGGGGAGGCATATGCCTCAGGGGAGGATTTGTGTATAACTTTGCTTTTTGCTATGTAAATTTGTATATTTGGTTGATTTTAACTAACTCTAACCTGCTAATGTTATCTTAGTGTGTTTCTTTGTTGGTTTGTGTGTTTCTCGTGTTTGAGTTTTTGCATGGTTTGTCACATTCGGTTGAGATATGGTCAGAAAGCTTAAGCTTGTTTCCTCGAGTTCATTGTGTCGAAGTGTATGAGTCAATTGTTACCTCTTGAAGAAGATGATGTCTTGAAGTTATATTGATTCATTCAAAAGAAGTACTTGAAGCAAATTGATCATTCATTCATTCAAGAAACAGTTTACGACCTACGATTACGAGTACTAGCAACATCAAAAGCATCTACATGATCTACTAATCCTAATCTATTACATATCATCCGTTCCAACATCTAACAGGATGTTGGATATGCATGATCGCTCACATCTTTCACACTAAATGCTGGCTACGCTTTTGTGATGTGCATAACCAATCCTAACAAGATGCTAAGGATCAAAATGGAGAGGATGGATTGATGCAAACGATGATGATGACAATGGTACCACAAATGATGATGAGAAGGAACCAGATGTGTTCCTTTGTGCTTCATCTACTCTTTCAACATCATAAATGCAACCCATCTACTCATTTCCTTAAGTTTCTTCCCTTATATGATATGTGATGATGCACCAAAACATGATGCCAAGAGACCAAGAACCACCTCTCTATCCCATAGGAAGTGGTGGATTTTGGCTCGAGGCCTTCGTTGAGGCTGAGGTCTTGGGGTTGGGAGTAAGATGTTCCCTCCTTATAGGAGTCATCGAAATCATCGCAGATTCACTTGATTTCTCAACACTTTCATTTTCTGATGAAGGAGAAAGGGTGATTTCTTTGATTTTGGATATGGTTTTGGAAAGTAATGAAACCATGGATTGGTATCTTCACTTGATGATGAGGATGATGTTGTGAGATCAATGATCTCGTGTTTGGTACTCATGGTTCTTATGGCTAATTTTGGGTTATTGATGAAATTAGGGTTTGGAATGAAATTTGGGGTTTTTGATGAAGTAGTATGTGTGCTTTGGGATTGCTTTATAGACGGGTTCAAGTGGTAAGAGAATTAATGCGTGTGGGTGAAACAGAAAAAGATATTTACCGAAGCTTCTTGAATAAGTAATTGCTTCTGCGATTATTCTACTTCGAGAATGGTTTCTGCTTCCACCGAAGTTAAAAGTAAATATGAGTACAAGTAGAAATCCACGTCATCGTTGGTCAACTTTGACCAAAATTGGGAAATTTTCATTTATTCTCTACCGGCATATATTCGCTCCATATTAAGTGATTTGATTTTTAACTCATTCAAAACACTTCCTTTTGTGCATATTGTAACCCTAATCTTCAAAATCTCTCATGGCGCTTCAATTTAAACATGATCATAATAAGGTTGCTTTTCTTGGAGCTGCGGGGAGATGAGTTGTATCGTCCGATGATTTCATTTTACAAAGATCAAAAATTCAAGATGCATTAGCATTCTCCAAATGCTATATATGAATCTTTGGTTACTCAATTTTGGGTGACGGCAGAAAGAAGAAGTGATTCTGAGATAGTTGCAAGTGTTGATGGAAAAGAGTATGTGGTAACCGAGGAACTTGATCAAGACAACTTCACTTAGATGATGAAAATGGAGTTTATCATTCTAATTCTACAATGGTACTTGAAGGGATTCAGGCGATTGGATATCAAAGTACGAGAACAGATATGTGGTTAAAAAATAAGTTTTGTCCTATGTGGAGGTTCATGGTTCATACGTTGCTCGGTTGTTTAAGCAATAAGTCTGGAGGATGGGATCAGTTTTCGACTCAAATGGGATGTGGTATTGTTTGTTTATCTAAGGGTTTGACTTATAATTTCTCTAAGTTTATTTTTGATAATATGGTTGAAAATATAACTAGGCAAAAGGGTAAGTTTTTGATGTACCCTAGGTTCTTACAGATGATATTGAATGTTTCTACACAAACCCAAGCTTTCTATCCCATAGGAGTTTTGACCTCTAAGTTATTTGCAACGATGAGAACTAAGTTTGAGGGGACACATTTTCCTTTGTTAGCAGCAATGTTGCCTCCAGAAGAATGTTACTCACGATGAGGGTAATGTTGTTATTGTACCCTCTGTCAATATACTGATGGTAATCTTTCAGAGATGTAGATGAGGGTTCTCTTTGTTCTTTGAGGCATCCATACCTTCATCTAGACCTTGTCCTAGCCAAGAACATACACAAGTTTCAAATGATGAAGTTCGTGATCACATTGATGAAGTTGAGGTTGATCTTTGATAGATTGCCTACACCTAGTCCTGTTAGGAATCCATTTGGTGAAGGATGTTCTAATGTTGATCAGGTTAATGTTGCTCCTGAGAAGTCTAATGTAGTTCCAATTTCAAGCTGAGCAATCGATGATACGATGCGGATCCTATTACACTTGCCTCATTATATGCTCGATGAACAAGCTTACGGTGAGGTGATTGGTCTTAAGAAAGAACTTGCGAAACCAAGTCTGCTTCTTGGTAAAAAGATTATGGCATTGGAGACAAAAGTTGAACACTTGGAGGAATTACTAAGTCAGAAAGGTAATAAGAGAAGTGTGATTTCTTATGAGGAGGAGGACGAAGAGAATCTTCATGCATCCCTTGGAATATTAGGTGATGTCAGCTCTTACATCGATGATGTTTCTTCTCCTATTACTAAATCTTCAAAGAGTAAGGAGCCTATTATATATGCTAGCAAAAGAAGAAGACAATGTTTGACTAAGGTGTCTCACGACACTTCAATGGAGTCGCATATGGTTGGTGCATCTGGCCGATGTTATAGTTGAGGAAGGTTGCTTCGATTATGGTCAAACTTCGTCTATACGGAACAATCAAATGTTTCAGCCTTCAGAGATGATGAAGAGGTTTTATTCTTTGGGAGAATGTTTAAGTTGAATTCTTCTTACGAAGTTTTCTCTACATCTGTTGAGGATTTGTCACAACTGTTTCCTCGATGTGTGGTTTGCTTGTTTCTTCAAGCTCACGTTATTTGCTTGATATTGGTTCTACTTGAGACATCTTTTGACAAAGACAGGATCATGTGATTGATGATATCCTTAATTTATATTGTGAAGAAGAAAATCAAGCTCAAGCTAGATTGTTTGCTAATTATGAGAATATGCGTAAGAGTCGTATTGTTGCTAAATTTCTTCAAGATCAGATGATTCTAATTTGACTCTCGAAAGGCAAATTAGAGCTTGATGTATTATTTCCTAAGATAGCCGATGATCAATGGGATGCTTATACTTCTCAAGGTGCATCTGATCCAAATCTTGCAAAACTTATCTTAGGAGCATCTTTTGATGATGATACTTTTGTGGATAAAATGGTGGCACTTGGTAATCTAAGGAAGCAAGAATCTGCTGCAAAGAGAAGAGCTTTAATTGATCAAAGAAATAAAGCCAAAAGAGAAAAACTTATAACTGCTTTCGTAAGAGGAATTATATGAGGAGTGTTGTGAAGAATTACGCTATGTATAATTACGGTATGTCCAATGAAGCAAAGTCAATGCTTTGTCACGATGATGCTTTGATTAGATATCATATGGTTATGCAGTTTTCTTCTTACGGTTCTACTTCTTCTACTCAATTGGAAAACATTGCTTCAATGACCGTGATGTTCCTACGACCAAGAGACATAAAACAGTTGAAATTGTGGATAATTTTGATACTATGTTGCCTTTGGTCATTTCTCCGGTTGTTACCTCTAATACAACCCATTCAGCTACTCTTTCTTCGATGTGGTTGTTCTTCTTTGAATCACTTTGGTTTCTTCCCAAAATGTTGTCTAGTGTGGATTTAAGTGATTCTCTGATTGAGGGAAATGATCTACTGACTTGATATAATATTCTTGTGCAGGGACAACAGAGCTTGGTTACAAGGAGTTCGACGAGGTTGGCTAAGAAACATTCTTACGGAATACTACTTTAGATCTCAAGGCTGATGAATCTACCTTTATTGAAGTTGGATCTGTGGAAGTTTTTCTTGAAGGAACTCATGTGGTCTTGGTTGATTGGAAAGCTGGAAAGCTTAACACATTTTATAAATTTGGATATCTTGTTCTTAAGTTTAATTTCTTGAAGGAAATTCTTCATTTGGTGACCGACATGATTTGAAGATCTTTGTATGATCATGTCATTCGATATTATAAGTCTCATTCAAATAACGAGGTTACCGTTTATATTTGTTGGGTGATCTTGAGTTATGTTTGATTCTCATTCTTCAAATGGTCAAGGGTATTCTATTTGGAAGCATTCTCATAAGTGGGAGATTGAGAGTTGGAGATTTTATCCATTGCCTTGTGTACATGTGGTTCAAACTAAATGTGGGATGATTTTGTGTATGCTCTCAGATAAGCTTTATCCGTTATCGGTTACTTTTATGGAAATGTTCTTTGAGACACAAGTTGGAAGTGCCTCCGAATCCTGTTGGAAATGATGAACTTCATGCTACTCAATGTGTTGGTTTGATTAAAAATCAGCTTCTATCACATAAAGGTTCATCTTGATTGTACCATTTTGTAATATTTGTTTTCTTTATTGTTAGTTAAAAAAAAAAAAAAAAAAAAAATTGTTTTTGGTTTTCTAACTCTTCTTGCAGGGTTGTTGTATATTTCTCCTGGTTATTGACTCACCAGATATACCTTGTGTATATTAAAGAGTTAGCTAGTCCAAAGGTACGACTTTGGTAAAGAACACACCTCAAATCTGTTGATAGGCTCGTAATGATTTGCTAAAAATCATAGGGTATGCAACCACCTAGCTTATTGTGAGTGTTGTATGGTTTTTCAATTCACCATGGTTTATTCCATTTTGGAATCCAAGAATTGACTAGCCCACATGTATATGACTTGTGGTAAAGGCAGTGGCATTTCATATTTGGTTCTCAATTCACCAATTCTAAGAATTGACTAGTCACGAGCAAGCGGCTCTGAGGTAAAGACATATCAAATCCGTTTATATGGTTCTTTGGTTTGCCAATAAATCGATGGTTATCGGTGTACCATAGTTTTCGAACTTAAACATATGGCTACTCCGGTAGTGATGGCTATTGGTAAAGAGACATCAAATCCATTATTTTCAATGATTCACCTCTCACGAGAGTTAACACACCGGATGTGATGAGAATAGTATGCAACTAATTGTTTTGATGTACCTATTGTCATTTGTTCCGCAAAGACATAGAGTTTCAGAGTTTCTTCATCATAGAGATGTTCTTATTTGGATTCTTTGCTTATGTTGTTAGTGCACAATCCTCTGGAAATGCTTGTTAAGATCTATCAAGAAACGGCTGGAACTTAACCTAGTCAAATTCTTAGTTTAGGGAGGATTGTTGGGAATTATGTGAAGTTTGGATTATCTTGATATTACTGCCGAAATGATTCTCATTGGCTGAAGACATAGTGGATTCTGCGAGAAGACATAATCTATCAAGAGTAATAGTTATTATGCTATTTTACTTTAGCGAGAGTGTTTATTCCGTGTGTAGTATATTTAGTTTGGATATACATGAGCTTTATTAGGAAGTGATTGTGTATATCTTATTTAGTTTTAAGTTTATACGTTTCTTGGGAAACGGTTTAGAGATATTGTTTAGGGTTCCTTGTCTATAAAAGGAACACATTAGAAAGAGTTATGTATCGATTGAAAAACTCAGTTTTAGTTAATATAAAGATCCATAGAGGATCAAGAAGTTCTTAGTTATTACTTGTGTTTATATTCCTCTGCTGAACATAAGTTGTAGAGATTATCTTTTATTGTGCTTGTGATTACATAGGCATACATAGCGATCCACGAGCTCAAGATCTATCAAGGTCAGTTTTAGTTACAACAATATAGCCACGCTTCTTGGTTCCTTTGAAGAAGGTAGGTTTGCAATTCATAAACTCCTTGTATCCACATTTGAGATTCACAATAGTTTCCATTCGATTGGCTCATTCAGGGCTTCATTTGTTTGAACCGCCTCAGAATCAAGCAGCCAGCAAAGACCAATCTCATTAGTAACCGCTCAATTGCATCAGTCATTCCTGAGTTGGAGTAGGGGTAGATCTCGCTTCTTGCCATTTTCTAAAGACATACACTCAGATTTTTAAAATCATTCAACATAAGTGAGAATTATTACAAAAATAATTTCATAATAGTCAAGATCATCACGCTATATTAATAGAGTATAATCATCATAAGAAGAATCACAATATGTTAGAACCACACAAGAGAGTATATATAAATGATCACTTCGATTTATATAAACCGATAAATAAAAAAAATCACCATACATAAGAACATAAGAAAAACAACCATAATGTCATAGGTCCATCATCCATACATAGTGATACAATAACCATACAATGTCACATCAATAGCTTGTTCGATAGTTTAAGAAAACATGTAATACAAAAGCCTCTATCAAGCAAGCACACAGGCAATGCTAAAGTACAATAGTAGACTAAGTAGGTGTAATCTCCGATCTATTGGTCGCTCTGGGTGAGCCACTCACTGACGCCGCAAGAAGTCACGAACAAGTTTCATTTTAAGTCATCCATCTCCCTATCTCAGCCCAATCTTCCTGCTCAAGAGTCGCAGATGCTGCCTCCATGATCAATACCATCTCGCATCGCCGTTGTGTACAACTCCCCAAGATCTTAACTTTTCTAGCAACTCCAATCTCTCTCTGACTCCATCCTCCGCTTCCGTAACCTGTCACCACTCACTAGCTCGCCAGACCAGTACCAATCCTATCAAACACCTCCTCCATCGCCATCCTCCTCGACAACGCTTTTCAACCTCTTCTTCTATACTCTCAATCCCACCGTGGGACCTCATCGACGAATGATATAGCCTCTCCAAGCTGATCCTCATGTCGCACAACTCGAGCAGCTAGCAATGGGACGGTGTGGTGAAAGGGTTCTTAGGTAACTGAAGAATCTCAAAGAGCAAGTAAAACAAATGATCTCCAAGCTCCATAGCATTCTACGAACCCTCCTCTCTCGACCTCCATCACTCACTTCATGACCAAGAGAAGGACCACCTTAAAGGCCAAACCCCATATGAGGCCTCACTTACGTGCAAAGGTCACAAATAATGATATGGCCTGAAGTGAAGGTGAGAATGGACTCTCCCCAAGGGATATCACAAGCCGAATGCATCACCAACGTGATGATGCACCCGGGATGGAGATGAAGCTGGGTACGTAGTGGTCCGTAGATGGGGTAGTAGGTGGTGGTAGTGAGGTAGGTATGGGTGATGATGTAGGTGAAGCCGGTGGTGGAAAGTCAAGATGATGGTATAGTAGGTGGATGATGATTCTAAATACTCATCATTTTTGTACAAATTAGACGCAAAAACATCCGAAACACTCAAAATGCATCAAATGATAAAAATATCACAAATAAGTGTTTTATGTGTTTTAAATGCAAAATATCAAAATCGGTAAAAACGTATCAAGTTTGCATAATTGGCAGTTTTAGTCCCCCCAAGTTTCAAAAGTTGTCAAAACACCCCTGGTAAATCTAAATAAAGAAAATCTCATTTAAATCCTTAGGGATTCTTAAGTTGTCAAAATTGGTCCTTGAAATTTAAAATTGCAAAATTTACAACTTAAGTCCCTTAACTTTGAAATTTGGCAAAAATGGTCCTTTGAGAATTTGAAAAATGTCAAAATGGTACTTGTACGATTAAAACTTGTCAAAAGTGACCCTTGTGAGAACTTTGGAAAAATGGCAAAATTGGTCCCTCAAATATCAAGAAATTCATCTTTGGTCCTTGTCATATTAACCTAAGCCAGCCTTGTCAAATGAAATTAACCCCTGCCACTTCTTACCCATTTGACCCCTATTTACCTATTTCCTTTTGGACCCTCACCAAACTTCTTATCTTTACCCGCCACCTCCTCCTTGTCTTCCACTTGCCTTGCAAATGGCTCTCCCATCACCCTCACCTCCCTTTCTCCCTCAAACCACCCTCATCATCACAACCCACTACAATAAATGCCACCCCCCCTAGTTGCTAGCTCAGAGCCCAAATGGTCAAAACCACTTTTCCCGCCAAAACCATCCAATGGCCAAAATGCACCAAAAGTAATCCAATGGCTAAAATTATTGATGGATTTGATTAGTGGACGCGGGAAACCATTTAGAGTATGTTATAGAAGAGGAAGCAGAGATGAGGTAGTTAGTTTTTTATTTTTCACTTGTATGTCGTTTTTATTATTAATGTTCTAAATTAAGTTTAAAGATGTAATTTGCTGTTCTTATGTATTCAAACTAAGTTGTTTTATCAATATCATTCTGCTTTCAAGTTCTATTTCAAGGTTTCATTTAAACTTCATGTTTCCAATTCCATCTGTAAAATTTAGTTTTAAACACCTATGTTTAAGATTCAAACGCTTCTTTGTAAGCTTAAGTGAAGTTTATTAAAGCTTATTTTAGCTTTTGATAAGTCAAACAGTTTCAAGCATTTCTCTTATGGTCAACAAAAGTCAACTCGAAATTCAAATTGGATTTGGAAATGGATAATGGTAGATGCAAAGGTCGGTATTGGTTGGAAATGCTTAGTAAGTGGTCTGGTTTGTTTTAGCCCGCATAACAAATTGACACATGTGAGTGGATAGCTCATTTTCATTTTAATTTCAGTTTGCATAATTGTGTTTGTATTCAGATTTGTGGTTAAGGATGGTTTAGGCCTGCTTAATTAAGTGTTAATTAGGATATTATAACGCTTAGTGTGTTCCGCAATAGCCTAATCAATGGTTAGCTCAGCTATTGCATAAAAACAGCTTATATAAAGGTTGTTTGGATTAGTTGATTAATCTGTGCTCAAGGCTTGTTCAGATGTTGTAAACTGTTGTTTATGTTTGCTTAGCTCTATTGAACTCATCGGCTGTCATCATATTTACAAAACCACCAAAGTCAAAATCACTCAAATTTGCCTTAATAGCTATCGTTGATTTTTGCAAATCAAAAGTTTGATTTGTGTTAGGAAAATGTTAGAGTAGCTTGATACAACTTCTATTTAGCCATTAAAATCATATTCAGTTGAGAAATCAAGTTTCAAATCTCAATTTGGTCAACTTTCACTGGCCAAAAAGTCAAAACCTTGAAAACCAGCTTTGAGCCCAAATGGGATGAATTTTCTTGAGTTTATTTCTTGGCCAAATCAAGTGAATCTTATGGTTTTAAAAACTTCCATCGGGTCTAATTTCTTATGGTGATTTTTGTGGATTTTGTTAATTTTTATAAGCCTCATAATTGTCGTTCAATACAGCATTAAATGCTCGTGCATAGACTCACCAATAATGAGTCTCAAGACAGGGTTTTGTAAGACTCTGCACAAAGCTCATTTGAGCCAGAGCAAATGTTCGGTTTGTGATTTCATAGGTAGCCGGTCTACTTTAGGCTCCTTCGTCTGTTTTTAAGTTACAGCTTATTGTATGTCTTGTGCTTAAGCTTAAAGTAGCCACCCAAAATCTGCTTTTAAGATGCCCAAAAACCTCAAATCATAAGCTTGCAATATAGAGTTTAAGGCTTGTTGTTTTAAGTTGCATTTGGGTACTTATAGCATATTATAGCTTCTCAAGCATAGCCATGGTCTTTATTATTTATATTCAAAGGCTTATTCATAAGCACTTTGCATAAAGTGCCCATATTCCTAAACACAACCTACTATTTTTCTATTTTTCCTAGATTCTAAATATTATTTTAGACTTATTTTGAATTTTTCAGATTTTTCCTAGTCTTATTATTTTTCTCCATTTTAAATAGTTTTTAAGCCTTTTTAATTAGCATTTAATACAAATAATTAAGAAAAGTTTAAAAAAAAATAATTTTTCATTTTTCTTAAGTTAAGATAAATATAAAAAGACAAAAAAATATTTTTCTAGATTTTTCTTAGTTAAATTTGTATTTTTAAGTAATTTAAGTAGTTTTTAAATAGTTTTAATTCATAAAAATCAAAAAATAATCGTGAAAAATACAAAATAGTTTGAAAATTCTCTTTGTTATTTTAGATTTTTCTAAGTCATAATTTCATTTTTCAAGCTTTATTTCATATTTTCTTGTATTTTAGGTTATTATTAAATAAGTAAAAATAGTTTTTAATTATAATATTAGATAAATAGTTTTAAAATAATTTTCTTTTCTAAAAATTTTCTTTTATCATTAGGATTGTAAAATGTCTTTTTTCATATATTTTAGGATTAATATTGTGTAAGTTTCTAATTTTTCTTTTGTACGCTACGTATTTTTTAATTCTAGTTTTATAAACAAAAACAAAAACATCATTTTAAATATAGTGATAGCGTTTATTTAATATATTTTATCTTTTTAATTTCCTTTAATTTGCATTTAAGCCGTTGTAATTTATAGATTTTTTCAGAAGTTATAATAATTCAAACTCTTTCCCATTCAAATCTTCATCACTATATCGCTCGATTGATGCTCCCTCGCATGCAATTGGCTGGGACTTAACGACTGGGAAACACTATACCTCCCTGATCTTCATTGAGTTTGTGCTTGAACTGTTTTAAGTTTGTTACTTCGGCCATTCACAAGTGGTCACTTGAGTGATAAAACTTGACGGCTTGGCACTGATCAAATTTTTGATCTAATTTCTACCTAATTTTATCATGTAATTATACCACCTATTCCCCCTTTTTGGCCAAAATTTTTTGGAGTAAGTGTTTTCACTTACTCGCATTATGGTTATCAACCGCTTTGCCTAATAAAATGATTGGCTAATCCAGAGCAAACGGCTCTTGGTAAAGATATCTCAACCGCTGGACGGCTTGCAATTTGCTCTAAAAATTGTATGGTATTCTCACCATATCCTTAAAGTGAAGAGTTGGCTAGCCCAAAGTTATATGGCTTGTGGTAAAAGCAGTTGGAAAACCATAATTGGTAATCAGCTCACCAAAGATATTTTATCTAAGAGTTCATAGTCCGAATAAACGGCCGTAAAGACAAATCAAATCCGTTGAAAGCTGGTGATTTGCTCAAAATCATTTGGTTATCTGCGGTACCAAGGTTCTTACTTGAACTGAAACATTGGCTACCCCGTAAGTAATGGCTTTGGTAAGAGATGTAATCCATTAATTTTTCAAAACATTGCTGGGACTAGAATATCTTAGTGTGGGGGATTGATGAGTGTCTAAATACTCATCATTTTTGTACAAATTAGACTGCAAAACATCGAAAACACTCAAAATACATCAAAATGATAAAAATATCACAAATAAGTGTTTTATGTGTTTTAAATGCAAAAATATCAAAATCTGGTAAAAAACGTATCAAGTTTGCATAATTAGCGCTTTTAGTCCCCAAGTTTCAAAAATTGTCAAAAACAGTCCCTGGTAAATCTAAATAAAGAAAAATCTCATTTTAAATCCTTAGGGATTCTTAAGTTGTCAAAATTGGTCCTTGAGATTTAAAATTGCAAAATTTACAACTTAAGTCCCTTAACTTTGAAATTTGGCAAAAATGGTCCTTTGAGAATTTGAAAATGTCAAAAATGGTACTTGTACTATTAAAACTTGTCAAAAGTGACCCTTGTGAGAACTTTGGAAAAATGGCAAAATTGGTCCCTCAAATATCAAGAAATTCAGCTTTGGTCCTTGTCATATTAACCTAAGCCAAGCCTTGTCAAAATGAAATGAACCCCGCCACTTACCCATTTGACCCCCCTGTCATTTACCTATTTTGGACCCTCAGTCAAACTTTATCTTTACCGCCACCTCCTCCTGTCTTCCACTTGCTGCAAAGGCTCTCTCCCATCAGCCTCCCTTTTCTCCTCTCAAACCCACCCCTCATCATCACAACCCACTTCAATAAATGCCACCCCCTAGTTGCTAGCTCAGCCCGTGGTCAAAACCACTTTTCCCGCCAAAACCATCCAATGGCCAAAATGCACCAAAAGTAATCCAATGGCTAAAATTATTGATGGGATTTGATCAGTGGACACGTGGAAACCATTTGGAGTATAAAAGAGAGAAGAGAAGCAGAGATAGAGGGTAGTTAGTTTTTATTTTTCACTTGTATGTCGTTTTTATTATTAATGTTCTAAATTAAGTTTAAAGATGTAATTTGTTGTTCTTATGTATTCAAACTAAGTTGTTTTATCAATATCATCTATTTTGAGTTCTATTTCAAGGTTTCATTTAAACTTCATGTTTCCAATTCCACTGTTGCAAAATTTAGTTTTAAACACCTATGTTTAAGATTCAAACAGCTTCTTTGTAAGCTTAAGTGAGTTTATTAAAGCTTATTTTAGCTTTTGATAAGCTTTCAAAAAAGTTTCAAGCATTTCCTCTTATGGTCAACAAAAGTCAACTCTGAGCTCAAATTGGATTTGGAAATGGATAATGGTAGATGCAAAGTCGGGTATTGGGTTGGAAATGGCTTAGTGTAGTGGTCTTTGGGTTTGGTTTTAGCCTGCATACCAGCTGGACACATGTGAGTGGATAGCTCATTTTCATTTTAATTTCAGTTTGCATAATTGTGTTTGTATCTGTATTTGTGGTTAAGGATGGTTTAGGCCTGTTTAATTAAGTGTTAATTAGGATATTATAATCAGTTTTAGTGTCTGCAATAGCCTAATCAATGGTTAGCTCAGTTTCATTGCAAAACGTTATATAAAGGTTGTTTGGATTAGTTGATTAATCTGTGTCTAAGGCTTGTTCAGAGGTTGTAACCTGTTGTTTCATGTTTGCTTAGCTCTATTTGACTTATTGCAGTCATAAAATTGTGCCTGCAATAACCACCAAAGTCAAAATCGTTCAAATTCTGTCTTAATAGCTTACTGTTGGAGCTTTTGCAAATCAAAAGCTTGATTTGTGTTAGGAAAATGTTAGAGTAGCTTGATACAACTTCTATTTAGCCATTAACATCATATATTCATTGAGAAATCAAGTTTCAAATCTCAATTTGGTCAACTTTCAATTGCAAAAAGTCAAACCTTGAAAAACCAGTTTTGAGCCCAAATGGGATGAATTTTCTTGAGTTTATTTCTTGGCCAAATCAAGTGAATCTTATGGTTTTAAAAACTTCCACTGGTCTAATTTCTTATGGTGATTTTTGTGGATTTTTGTTAATTTTTTATAAGCCTCATAATTGCTGTTCAATATGGGCACAAATGTCCTGGTATGACTCACCAATACTGAGTATGCACAGGGGTTTTGCAAGACTTGCACAAAGCTCATTTGAGCTTGTGAGCAGCTGTTCTCTGGTTTAGACATAGGTAGCCAGGTCTACTTTAGGCTCCTTCATCTGTTTTTAAGTTACAGCTTATTGTATGTCTTGTGCTTAAGCTTAAAGTAGCCACCCAAAATCTGTTTTTAGTTTTTACCAAAACCTCAAATCTATTAAGCTTGCAATATAGAGGTTAAGGCTTGTTGTTTTAAGTTGCATTTGGGTACTTATAGCATATTATAGCTTCTGTTACAGTGTGGTGGTCTTTGCTTTTCATTTGCTTATTCAAAGTGCTTATTCATAAGCACTTTGCATAGCAGTTCCATATTCCTAAACACAACCTACTATTTTTCTATTTTTCCTAGATTCTAAATATTATTTTAGACTTATTTTGAATTTTTCAGATTTTTCCTAGTCAGTTTGGTATTTTTCTCCATTTTAAACAGTTTTTAAGCCTTTTTAATTAGCATTTAATACAAATAATTAAGAAAAGTTTCAAAAAAATAATTTTTCATTTTTCTTAAGTTAAGATAAATATAAAAAGACAAAAAAATATTTTTCCAGATTTTTCTTAGTTAAATTTGTATTTTTAAGTAATTTAAGTAGTTTTAAATAGTTTTTAATTCATAAAAAATTCAAAAATAATCAGAAAATTACAAAAATAGTTTTGAAAATTCTCTTTTGTTATTTTATATTTTTCTAAGTCATAATTTTATTTTTCAAGCTTTATTTCATATTTTCTTGTATTTTAGGTTATTATTAAATAAGTAAAAATAGTTTTTAATTAATAATAATTAGATAATTAGTTTTAAAAATAATTTTCTTTTTCTAAAAATTTTCTTTTATCATTAGGTTTGTAAAAATGTCTTTTTCATATTTTTAGGATTAATATTGTGTAAGTTTCACTTTTTCTTTTGTACGTTACGTAGTTTTTAATTCTAGTTTTATAAACAGAAAATAAAAACATCATTTTAAATATAGTGATAGCGTTTATTTAATATAGTTTATCTTTTTAATTTCCTTTAATTTGCATTTAAGCCGTTGTAATTTATAGATTTTTTCTGTAGTTATAATAATTCAAACTCTTTCCCATTCAAATCTTCTCGATCTATATACGTTTGATATTCTCGCACGCTCGTTGGGACTTAACGACCTGGGGAAACACTATACTCCTCGATCTTCATTGAGTTTGTGCTTGAACTGTTTAAGTTTGTTACGGTCGGCCATTCACAAGTGGCCGGCTTGAGTGATAAAACTTGACGGTTTGGCACGGATCAAATTTTGATCGGAATTCTCACGAATTTTATCATGTAATTATACCTAATTTCCATTTTTGGCCAAAATTTTTTTGGGAAGTGTTTTTCACTTACTCATATTATGGTTATCAGTCCGCCTTGCCTAATAAACAAAAGGATTGGCTAATCCAGGAGCAAACGGCTCTTGGTAAAGATATCTCAAATCCGTTGACGGCTTGCAATTTGCCCAAAATTGTATGGTATTCAGCTCACCATATCCTTAAAAGTGAAGAGTTGGCTAGCCCGCAAGTTTATGGCTTGTGGTAAAGGCAGTTGGAAAACCATAATTGGTAATCAGCTCACCAAAGATATTTTATCTAAGAGTTGGCTAGTCCAGAAGCAAACGGCTTCTGGTAAAGACAAATCAAATCCGTTGAAAGCTGGTGATTTGCTCAAAATCATTTGGTTATCGGTGTACCAAGGTTCTTACTTGAACTGAAACATTTGGCTACCCTAAGTAATGGCTTTTGTTAAAGAGATGAAATCCATTAATTTTTCTCAAAACATTGCTAGGGACTAGCAATATCTTAGTGTGTGGGATTGATGAGTGTCTAAATACTCATCATTTTTGTACAAATTAGATTGCAAAAACATCTGAAAACACTCAGAAATGCATCAAAATGATAAAAATATCACAAATAAGTGTTTTATGTGTTTTAAATGCAAAAATATCAAAATCTGGTAAAAAACGTATCAAGTTTGCATAATTGGCAGTTTTAGTCCCCCAAGTTTCAAAAGTTGTCAAAAACAGTCCCTGGTAAATCTAAATAAAGAAAAATCTCATTTTAAATCCTTAGGGATTCTTAAGTTGTCAAAATTGGTCCTTGAGATTTAAAATTGCAAAATTTACAACTTAAGTCCCTTAACTTTGAAATTTGGCAAAAATGGTCCTTTGAGAATTTGAAAATGTCAAAAATGGTACTTGTACTATTAAAACTTGTCAAAAGTGACCTTTGTGAGAACTTTGGAAAAATGGCAAAATTGGTCCCTCAAATATCAAGAAATTCAGCTTTGGTCCTTGTCATATTAACCTAAGCCAAGCCTTGTCAAAATGAAATTGAACCCCTGCCACTTACCCATTTGACCCCCCTGTCATTTACCTATTTTGGACCCTCAGTCAAACTTTATCTTTACCCGCCACCTCCTCCTTGTCTTCTCCACTTGCTCGCAAGGCTCTCCCATCACCTCACCTTTCTCCCTCAAACCCACCCCTCATCATCACAACCCACTACAATAAATGCCACCCCCCCCCTAGTTGCTAGCTCAGAGCCCAGTGGTCAAAACCACTTTTCCTGCCAAAACCATCCAATGGCCAAAATGCACCAAAAGTAATCCAATGGCTAAAATTATTGATGGATTTGATCGGACACGGGAAACCATTTGGAGTATAAAAGAGAGAAGAGGAAGCAAGAGATAGAGGGTAGTTAGTTTTTTATTTTTCACTTGTATGTCGTTTTTATTATTAATGTTCTAAATTAAGTTTAAAGATGTAATTTGCTGTTCTTATGTATTCAAACTAAGTTGTTTTATCAATATCATTTGTTTTCAAGTTCTATTTCAAGGTTTCATTTAAACTTCATGTTTCCAATTCCACTGTTGCAAAATTTAGTTTTAAACACCTATGTTTAAGATTCAAACAACTTCTTTGTAAGCTTAAGTGAGTTTATTAAAGCTTATTTTAGCTTTTGATAAGCTTTCAAAACAGTTTCAAGCATTTCCTCTTATGGTCAACAAAAGTCAACTCTGAGCTCAAATTGGATTTGGAAATGGATAATGGTAGATGCAGTGGTATTGGGTTGGAAATGGCTTAGTGTAGTGGGTTTGGGTTTGGTTTTAGCCTGCATACTAGCGGACACATGAGTGGATAGCTCATTTTCATTTTAATTTCAGTTTGCATAATTGTGTTTGTATCTAGATTGTGGTTAAGGATGGTTTAGGCCTGTTTAATTAAGTGTTAATTAGGATATTATAATCAGTTTTAGTGTCTGCAATAGCCTAATCAATGGTTAGCCTAGTTTTCAAGAAAACGTTATATAAAGGTTGTTTGGATTAGTTGATTAATCTGTGTCTAAGGCTTGTTCAGAGGTTGTAACCTGTTGTTTCATGTTTGCTTAGCTCTATTGAACTCATTGCTGTCATCATATTGTGCCTGTGCACCACCAAAGTCAAAATCACTCAAATTGGTCTTATAGCTTATGTTATTTTGCAAATCAAAAGCTTTATTTGTGTTAGGAAAATGTTAGAGTAGCTTGATACAACTTCTATTTAGCCATTAACATCATATTCGAGAAATCAGTTTCAAATCTCAATTTGGTCAACTTTCAATTCTGTCAAAAAAGTCAAAACCTTGAAAACCGTTTGAGCCCAAATGGGATGAATTTTCTTGAGTTTATTTCTTGGCCAAATCAAGTGAATCTTATGGTTTTAAAAACTTCCACTGGTCTAATTTCTTATGGTGATTTTTGTGGATTTTGTTAATTTTTATAAGCCCTATAATTGCTGTTGATATGGCAAAATGCCTGTGCATAGACTCAGTCAATACTGAGTCTGCCAGGGGTTTTTAAGACTTGCACAAAGCTCATTTGAGCTTGTGAGCAGCTGTTCTCTGGTTTAGACATAGGTAGCCAGGTCTACTTTAGGCTCCTTCATCTGTTTTTAAGTTACAGCTTATTGTATGTCTTGTGCTTAAGCTTAAAGTAGCCACCCAAAATCTGTTTTTAGTATTTAGCCCAAAACCTCAAATCTGTTAAGTTTGCAATATAGAGGTTAAGGCTTGTTGTTTTAAGTTGCATTTGGGTACTTATAGCATATTATAGTTTCGTTTGTGGTCTTTGCTTTTCATTTGCTTATTCAAAGTGCTTATTCATAAGCACTTTGCATAGCAGTTCCATATTCCTACACACAACCTACAATTTTTCTATTTTTCCTAGATTCTAAATATTATTTTAGACTTATTTTGAATTTTTCAGATTTTTCCTAGTCAGTTTGGTATTTTTCTCCATTTTAAACAGTTTTTAAGCCTTTTTAATTAGCATTTAATACAAATAATTAAGAAAAGTTTCAAAAAATAATTTTTCATTTTTCTTAAGTTAAGATAAATATAAAAAGACAAAAATATTTTTCCAGATTTTTATTAGTTAAATTTGTATTTTTAAGTAATTTAAGTAGTTTTAAATAGTTTTTAATTCATAAAAACAAAAATAATCGAAAAATACAAAAAATAGTTTTGAAAATTCTCTTTTGTTATTTTAGATTTTTTCTAAGTCATAATTTTATTTTTCAAGCTTTATTTCATATTTTCTTGTATTTTAGGTTATTATTAAATAAGTAAAAATAGTTTTTAATTAATAATAATTAGATAAATAGTTTTAAAAATATTTTTCTTTTTCTAAAAATTTTCTTTTATCATTAGGATTGTAAAAATGTCTTTTTCATATTTTTAGGATTAATATTGTGTAAGTTTCACTTTTCCTTTTGTACGTTACGTAGTTTTTTAATTCTAGTTTTATAAACAGAAAACAAAAACATCATTTTAAATATAGTGATAGCGTTTATTTAATATAGTTTATCTTTTTAATTTCCTTTAATTTGCATTTAAGCCGTTGTAATTTATAGATTTTTTTCTGTAGTTATAATAATTCAAACTCTTTCCCATTCAAATCTTCTCGATCACTATAGTTGAGTATTCTCAAGATAGCTGGTGGGACTTAACGACTGGGAAAACACTATACCTTGATCTTCATTGAGTTTGTGCCTGTTTTTAAGTTTGCGGCCGGCCACAAGTGGCCGCTTGATGATGAACTTGACGGTTTGGCACGGATCAAGGAACAAAGGTAGTGGGCGTTTCACCATTTCCAAGCAGTATGCATGAAAATCACCATCGCATGGTATCAGAATGGCTGCCGAAGGGCTCAGTCGTAGGGTTTGAGAACCTAGCTCGCCGCCTTCAACGAATGGTAGTGATGAGTGAGAAGTGGTGGAGGCAGAAGTAGTATGCGGGGTAACATAACGCTGAGGGGACAACCACTGTTGTGACTCCAGATATTGGTCATAGGTAGGAGGACCAAAAAAAAGGCAAGCTCAGTATGACCGAGTAGGTGGAGTAGCAGCACCTCACCCTCCTCAAAGGGCTCAGTCTCTCCCAGATGTCACAACTGTGGACCTAGGGTGCGAGAACGCCGGTGCCACGGGCACAGTAGTAGAGGACATGACGTCCTCGATCTCGGTGTCAAAGGTCAGATCAATGGGGTGTGAAGCTAAGACATGGTACCGTAACAACCCAAAAGAAAATATGCATTTATAAGTAATGTCATGCAGTAAATAAGATTTAGTTAGTCGCACATAATCTGCCACGCAAATCTAAATGCCTAACTAAATGAAAGTTAACATTATAAATTTTTATTATGCAAAGTTTTACTAGTCATGTATTATCCGCTAAGCGAATCTCATACATGTTATCGGTACGAAGTAGGCGCGGAGGACGTGGAGTGGTGGTGTAAAACGGTCCATTTGAAAACGTGGTTATAGTCCAATTTGTTTTGAAAATACAAGTTGGTTCTCTATAACCTAGGCTCTGATACCAATCTGTAACACCCCAAAATCATGTACAGCGGAAGACTACTTGGGGTATTACTTAGAGGATTACAGTCATAAGTCATAGAAAACGACTCTAAAGAGACGTTTTTAATAGAAGATTGTTATCATTTCATAAAAACTCAATGATTTGAATCACAAAAGAAAGTACCACAAGTTTTGAAGTTAGACAAAAGATAGTTCAAAGTTTGAGAAATGATAACTTTATTTAAAACACCACTTCCAGAATTCCATTCCGTACACTCTGTGCCTTCAAGATTTTCCTAGTTAGTACCTGAGATAAACATGCTTAAAAAGATCAACAAAATGTTGAGTGATATTCATAGGTTTAATAAATGGTTGAACACAAGTTAGAGATGATAATTACTTCGAAACAAATTACCATAGAAAAACAGTGATTATTATGCACTAAGCTCATGACACCAAACTAATGCAAAACACCTAATTACTGGTGTAAGTAATAAAATTGCCCTCAGATGTAATAGCCAATTACATAGAGATAATCAAATATGGTGCGCCACGGTTATTTCGATAACCGAGTCGGGTCATCAATTCCCATAGTACTATCTACAATACTCGCTCACCCAAGTGATTAATGGTTTATGATGAAGGGGACTTTTGGCAGGAAACTTAGGCAATAATAATAACAATCAGGAAGCATACATTTTAAGAAAAGACTTGTGTTCTAGTTTATAGCATGTATCTCCTCGGGTTGAAAAACAAGTAAAAGCGAGGCTATGAACTCACCTTAGCAAAAGTATCCAAGTAGTGTAAAGATCAAGTAGTAGATGCACGAAGTACCGCCACGCGACCTATAATTAATATAACAATACTTCAATTACTATCTTTATATTTTGACTCGATAATATATCAGAAGTTTTAATTTTGTTAAGGTTTGGATGACATTTAGTTTCATGATTGAATATTGGCTCACGAAGCGCGATATGTGGTAGAGGGTGGTAGAACATAATGAGTCGGTAAGTGGGGGGAACTTTTCATGATAAAGCAACACATACGAATTATAAGGAGTCGTTGGAAAAATATATTTTTACATAATAATTGGTGGAATAAATATATGTTGCTTACAAAACGTGGTTACTAAATTTTATAGATTTATATACAAAACTTGTATATTATTTTTAGAAAATTTGGCATGGTTTCGTTTATATTTCTTATTATATAGTTTTTGAAAATAGAACATTATTGTAAAAGTAACCTTTGTTATATTTATATGTATATAAGTATGTATATACGAATGTCGAAATATTTGTTCCATCAATACCGGTTGTTGCTACTTAATTTATAAGAATCGTCGTTTTCAAAAATAGTTATTATTTACTAACTATAAAACATATGTTATGCTTTATTGTTAAAAGAATACTTTCGTCTATATATTCATGATTATAAAGTTCTAGTTCTTAAAATCTAGTTTAGTATTTTAACAAGTTCGGTTTTATCTAAGGATTTGATGTAGACGCGATAGGTGGTAACGAGGAGGGGGAAGTGGATTTGTGCTTGACGGGTCGAAAGGCGAGTAGCCAAAGAATTGGACTGTCTTCACAAAGAATGGGCTTTGGCCCCAACAGTCCACACCAACGGGCCTAATATCATGAAGGGTTGGGCTGCGGCCCAAACTCAAAATCAAACGCACCTTAAAAGAAAAAGAAGTCAGGAATAAGTTATCTCGCCATAACATTTCTTTTGGTACTTGATCATGGGATAAGGGGTTCAAATATAAGCCACAATGGTTTGACAGCAAGTTGAGATTTTTTTTTTGAGTCAAAGATTCGACGGTAAGGCGTTTATACTAGGTACATCTATCAAACGCATCAATGAGTACAAGAAAGAAGGGTTGTAACCTGTTGCACTATTTGAAATCAAGGAGTTGGAGGCATGATCCAAGCTGTGATAAAACTTTCACAAGGAGGCCATTCCAACCTACACAAACCATTAAAGTGCAGCGAGTTCTTGGGAGACACTCGCATGACTCCATGATTCCAACTAATACACTAGCCCGACCTTAGGACTTAATGGATACCTATCAAGGTTTTGACCACAATAGGAGAGCGACTCATGAGTTGGGACTTAGACCAAAACGACACCGACTTTGATCCAAACTAGTCCTAAACCGCAAGTTAGCACAAGGTTGAGTAACAACAAAAGGGATAGATGGCAAGTTGCGACTTAGGGCCTAAGCCGAAACGATTATAACCGTAGTAACATGGTGTCCTCACAGTCAAGGAAGGGCAAACGTAGATTATTTTCCACTTATCGAAACTAGCGAAATCCTAATAATATAGGTTAATCATAAAGAGCTAAATGACCACTTTCAATCCATGAGCTCATGTATATCTTGTTTATAACTTTTTAATGTTTTGCACACAAGATCAACAACAATCATTTGATATATACGAATAATTACAACGGATTCACGAATAAGGTACCAAATCGAAAGTTGATTAAGAAGAGTATTCATCCCCATATTCAATACTCAACCAATATTAACAATATTAATAATATTATCCAAAATCAAGAGAAAAGATTAACTTAAATCTTACAATATTTATTAACACCAATGTTTTAAAAAAGAAAAAATCAATTAAACCTTACAACAAGTGAGAGCCGATCGGTAAGGAAAAGAAAACAAAGAGCCAAGATGCTTCGATCCAGCCAAATCCACAGGAACCCACCGAGCACTTCAAACATTCTTTTTAGTTTTTCTTTTTGATATGAATTGTGGTATCTAACCTGTGGATCGGTGAAGGTATTTAAAGAAGTAAAAATGGGTAGTTTGACTTGCTCTTTCGACCTTTGGAAGGAGGTAGAAACCCGTCTTGAGTAACATCACCATGATGCGCAGGTCTTCACGTGTCTCTTATTGATATTGTCTTCACCCGTGACCCATAGAGACAAGAAAATAGATGGGGACCTCTGATTCTTGTCGATTTTCTTCCATGGAAAAGCCAAAAGATAGAGATACTTCAAGATGTGTTTGTAGCTTTTGGAATTATAGTGGAGCGTGGTGTGGTTAAGAAGAGAGAATGGAGCTTTTTCTGCTTGACCTCTTGAGGGTGTCAGCCATTGTTATTCGAAAACAGGTAATGGGGTTCTAGAGGTGGGGAAAGATGGATGAGATATTACCTGAAGAAGAAGATGGAGAGGGATAGAGAGAGGCGTGAGTTTTGTGGATGTGTAGGGAATTAACGTTTTGTGAGGTGTGAGTGGGGCGGGCTTTTAGGGATAAGGGTAATTTATTTTGATTTTTATTATTTGTAAATTGTAGTTATTTGTTATTTGGTGTATTTTATTTGGTACTAAGAGTATTTTGCGTCCCGCTGTTTTACTCGTAAACGTATAACTCCAAACGGAAGAATTATATTACTTATATTTTTGGACACGTTTTAAATAAACTGATATGATGATGTAATTTCCGATCTTATTCATTCGTTTTGATTTTTCATGTTTTCTTTTAATATACTGGTGCGTGTGGCTCGAAGACAAGATAATTTCGTGAGATGATTAAGTTATCAGTAAATATTAGGCATAGTTAAATAAGACTACTCGAATATGCATAAATGTTTATGCAAAAAGAATGAAATAGACATGCTAAAATACTCAACTTAGCTCAAATAAGTTTTGATAAACAATCTAGTTTATCGATATGAAAGTTAATGATAGTGAAATTTTACAGGTGACTACAGTACCTACCCCTTAAGAGAATCCCGTCCTCGAAATTTTAGTTTACGGTGGTTGTCGGAGTTGAATTAGCAAACAGATGTGGGAACTTAACACGCATGGTGTCTTCACGCTCCCACGTGTACTCCGGTCCTCTCTTGGAGTTCCATCTAATCTTGACGATAGGAATGCGACTTTGCTTAAGTCGCTTGACTTCCCTATCCATGATTTCAATTGGTTCTTCGACAAAGTTGAGTTTTTCATCGAGCTTAATCTCTTTTAGTGAAACAACAAGAGATTCATCCGACAAGCATTTCTTCAGATTTGAGACGTGAAGGTAGGGTGTATTCTACTTAGTTCTTCCGGGAGTCCAAGTTTGTAAGCAACCGGGCCGATTCTCTCCAGAATCTTGAAAGGCCCAATGTATCGAGGATGTAACTTCCCTCGCTTTCCAAATCGAACCTTTCCTTTCCAAGGTGATACTTTTAACATGACTCGATCACAAACTTGATATTCCATGGGTTTTCTCAAATATCGGCGTGACTCTTTTGTCGATCTCAAGCAGCTTGAAGCCGTGGACAAATTTGCACAACTCGTTGCTTGGACAAGTTCAGGTCCAGTGAGTTGGACATCTCCAACCTCAGCCCAACAAACGGGTGATCGACACTTTCGACCATAAAGTGCTTCGAATGAGCGCCTTGATGCTCGCGTGGTAACTATTGTTGTAGGAGAATTCCACTATCACACCCACGATGGCGGAAACGCGAGGTGTAACTGGAAAGGAACACAAGCAAAAGATAATAGAACATACCAACATTTTAGATTAAAGTAAAAGATACATTATTACAATACTAGTTTAGCCGACATCGGAAATTAAAGTATAAAGTTTAGATCCCCAAAAGACTTCGATTTAATACATAATGATTAGTAGTGACGTGTGAAAACTTCATTATGCAAAGACCTTGAAGAAAAGCTTACTAACGATCACCTGAAATGCATGAGAGAAAACGGGTCAACTATGAAAATAGTTGGTGAGTATACACGTTTTATATAATAAGAAAACTCGTAAGAGAGAGTCAAAGGTTTCGGTCATCGAGAATAGTCCACAAAGCAAAGGCATTGTAAATCCACTCATTCCAAGTTCGCCATACAAAACTTGCAACCTGTTGTTCACAACCCATTGCACAAAATATAGTGTATCTAGTAGTCAAGTATACGTTGTCATAATAGTTTACAATATAGCACCATGTATATAATAATGTATGCAAGGCAAAGCCCCTAGAATAAATAATATGCGTCCCGTAATATAGTGGACGCAGAGGTTGACCCTAATAATAGCTATCCATACTACCTACTAATAGGAGACTAACAATGCGAATGTACAAACGGTACATCATACAACCATTAATATACAATTAAGAACACTCCGAACATGGGAGAATTTGCACGCTCCACCAATAAGGCGAGACTTGGTGTTGCTTCGTTCACATAGGGAGACTTAGTATTGCTCCGTTCACATAGGGAGACTTTTAGGTCATAGCACATATGGTTCAATAAGTTCATAAAAGTTCAAGGGTTTGATTCAAGTTCAAAAGAGTTCATAGAAGTAGTAATCAATTTAGTTCAATTATGGTTCATGCATTTCGCCCCAAAATATAGTAATACGATAAAAAGGGGATTGTGAATACTCACTTGGTACAATGATGTGATGGCAAAGTGGATACACTGAAATAAGACGCAACTCTCTAACCGCGTCCTATTATGAATAATATGCTCTAATATAAGTCATGAAATAATGTTGTGCATGCAACTCATATGTTATCCATACCACTTGTGCATTTTGAAAATAAAGTTTACCGTCGAAAAATAAGTTTATAACTTCATTTCAAGTTATAATTTACTTTACAAGTACTTACGTTGAAATGATATCCTACGGTAGTCATTTAGTGATTTATTATGAAATTATAGTTTTTCGTCGAAAAATAATACACTTGGACAATTCATGAAAATGACCAATTTTTGAGTGATAGTAAATTATTCATTATACCTCCGCTTGACAAACGGTTAAAATTTTTGGAAAATAGAATAGGCTTAACTCACTTTTAATTGCAGACATCATTTTCTCAAAACTATTCTATCGATATAAAAAATGGCTCCAAACATGATCACTAGCGATGACCATTTGGTTTAGTAAAAATACATAAGTGTTATACTTTTATAAAATAGTTACGATATCCTTATTTAAAACGCGTACAACTTAGTCGTTACAAGTCCGTTTTCTACGTTTTATATATCCTTAGTTTCGTGTTAAAGTATACTAATATAGTTTTGACAAATCAACTCATTTAGACAAAGTTTAAAACTCATTTTTGCCCGTAAAATAACCCTTAACAGCTTACCATTTTTCAGAAAATTAGTTTTCGTCGTTAAACTTGAAAATATCGTATCTTCTCGTTATAAACTGCTTTTAACCGTTCAAGCGACCACGGTTCCGTTTTAAAGTATATTTTCTGAATATCTAGCCCAAAAGAACCCATGACCTGTCGAAATTTCCAGATTTTGTAAAAACGATCGACCCAAATCTAGTTGTTTTAAAATGGTTTTTCTAGCGTAACTCTTATTTCAATCACTTCAAACCAACACCAAATCTATTCTAAACCTACAATACACCTTCTTAGGGTGTTATGGGTTCCTAAACATCATCAACAATGATATGTTTCAAGGGATTAATTATAGGATGATTATAACTTATAATAAGTAATAAAAACACATAAAAGTGGTATGAATCACATAATACTTGCATGTTTTGTACTAGGATGATAAAAATAACTCAAGTAAGATTATAAAAGATTAGTAAAGATCATGAAAATCTTACTAGTTGATTGATGAGATTTAAGTAACTAGGTTTCCTAAATACTCCTAGGTTTTTATTGCAAAACCTTAAAAGAAGTATACTATTGTTGATTAAGCACTGATCTTGAAAATTTTATGCTTCTTCCTTGTGTTTCTAGCCTTGGCCGATCACCATAATGGGAGGAGAGGGTTTCTCTTTTTTTTCACCTTTTGAAAGTGTAGAGTATGTGTTTTGTATAATATCTAGTATATTGTAAGATCGTTATTTTATTGTGTTAGATGATTCGGGTGGTCTTGGGAGATCAAAATACATGTTTTCCATTTTAGAGAGAGAAAGTAGAGAGAGAGGTGTTCTTGCTAGAGGTTTACACAAATGTTGAATATTAGATTATCGAAGCTAACACCTTCCATGGATGGAAGGGGTATTTATAGTTACAAGAAATACGACCTCCTATCGGCCCGTGGATCGGTATACGTAGGGTAAAGACCCGTCCTTCCTCCACGGTGTTGCACTAAACTAATCTACGCTACAAACTAATAAATAAACTACTAAATAACGTGACTAACGACAAGTCTACGAAGCTAAATTGCTAGATAACATTTGGGGTGACCGACTCTTCACTATGGAATTTTCTAATTCTTAACAATCTCCCCCAAAGGGAGGTCACCCCATGTTTTACATTTTGAATCCTAGCATTCTATTTTATCTTCAGTCTTGAGCTCGTAGACTTTAATTCTTCACTCCTGCAATCTTTGTGCTTAAGTAGTGCAACTTCAAAGTCCGCATTGATTTGTACTTTTAGTGGAGGCCTTTAACCGATCCACATCTTTGATGATCTTTGAGCTTTCTTTGAGATCATCACACAGAAATCTCTCTCGATCATCCATAGTTGTGTTGCCTTCATGTGATGTTGTGACTTTTGGACCGACATGCTCACACATTTGAATCATGACATCTTTCCATCAGAGTAGCGGAAGCCTTATCGTTCATGATATTTGCAAAGAAATGGGCGTATATAGTATGAAATATCAGAACCAGGTTATGTAGATATGCACCAGTCATGATTTCTTCAAATTAAGTGTGGATGCTGTGAGCATGTGGCATTGATTGACCGCCAATTCGGGACAACAAACCGTCCAAATGTACCTGCAAACAACAACAAGCAGTATTAAAACACACCTAAAGTGTCTTTGATCACTTTCGTTGAATTGAGGTACACGCCCACGGTTCCCGTTGATCGTAAGATAAATACCGCCTGCGGATCGTAGGATTCCTAAGAATCTCCCTTGACAGGGTTTCAAAATGCTCTAGCCGTTCTCAAACCGAACGCCTCAAAGAAGACAACACGAGTGAGTGAACCAACCGAATTGAGATTCACCGATTGATGAAAATGATTTGAAAAACAATCCCGTATTGCTTGAAGAAAGAGTTTTGCAATACGACGAAGGTTTTATGAGAAAGATCAATTTTCAATCAAACACTTTTTGTATTTGAAAATAGTACACAATCGACGTGCTAGTGAAAAGAAGAGATTCGCACATCTAATCGGTTTTTCTAAAAGTATTTTTCAATCGAGATACTTTTGAATTTGAAAACATAAGTACACATTCGACGTGCTAGAGAAAAGAAGATTTGCACATCGAACGGTTTTTCCAAAAGTATTCCGTCACCATTCTGGACCAAGGTTGATTCAAGACTGAATCGCCCCATTGTTTCTATATCAGCTTGTCACAAGTTTGATCATACGAGAAGATCTCACATGTCACCCACCAAGAGCTTGTTTGATGTTGGCTCTAGAAGGATTTCCATCTTCATCGTGAATACTTTTACATACCACCGGATGTTCTGCAATACCACAAGGATAATGCGTAGGACTCTTAATATATACTTACTTTCCACATTGTGTGAAACAAAGAAGTCTTCATGAATTTAGTGTCCCAATGAGATATTGTGGATGATCTCTTGGCTCTAGACTCAATCGTGCACATTTGGTTCCTATGTCGGAGACTAGGGAGAGGGTCTCCTTCTTCAATATCAACAATCTCTAAGAGAAAGTCGATAGATAATGTCGGTTCCCCGTGAGAATGAAACAAGCCCTTTTAAGAGGAACTTGAGTAGCTTGGGAAGTTTAGTGCGCGCATCATCGGGTCCATGATGTCTGGTCTTCAATACCAGTGTTACCTTAGTAAACACCAGTAGCATATGTATTGAACCCGTTTTCTGCCCTAAGGTTGAATTATTGAGGGCTATTTCTTTTCACCCTTTTCACATTCATTTCTTTTTCATTCTTCAACCCCTTCGGTGCTTACTAAGACTTCATTACTAGAACCTTGTTGGGTTTATTCCAGCTCTATCTCAGTCCGCACTCTTCCCATATCTCACTTTTCTCCTTTTTTCAATATACCTAAGGACTCTACACTATCTAGTGGATTGTCCTCGGTAGATCCTCCGCTCTCAAGCGGATTGGGAACTAATACCTAACCTCACCATCCTTATAAACCATAAATAAATAAAATGGTCGGTCTATTGGTACAGTTCATTCTTCCTTGAAACCAATTGAAAAATCATTTGGAAAAACAATCAAGGTACTTGTGATACGAGATCAAAGCATTTTGTACCTTAAAAGTTTTGATCATTTAGAAAACCTCCCCTCAACATGTGCATATGATTTAGAAATTGTTTAGCACATGGAGGCAAGAGGACTTTGAAATATTTTCTTTGATCACAATTTTCATGAGAAAAGCCATTTGATTTTCATGGTAAAATTCTCCCCCTCAATATGTGCATAGGATTTTTGAAATCATTTTATCACATAGAGGCAAGAGTTAATTTGAAGCACATCCACAATCACAAGGGCCATTAAGAAACCATTTTAAAACACAATCAAGGTACTTTATAATTACTTTAAAAAGTTGCACCTCGATAGTTTGTTTGCTCCCCTCAATATGTGCTTCAAGATTCGAAAGCTGCGAGATATGAGAGAGTAGCGGCACAATTAAATCCAAAATGATCACCTTTTATCAAATTTCATTATTAAATCACAAATTCTCCCCGATCAAAAATATCAAACCCTTTGAGATTTTGGATCCCAAGTGATTTAATAGGTTTAGAAAACATGGGAGAATATGTGGCCTGGTTTAAATACTCATCATGTTTTAGGATAAATCCTCCTCCTCAACATGTGCATTGTGTATGAAATCGCTTGGCACATGGAGGCAGGAGTGCCTTTAAAGGACTAAAACCGATTCCATTAAAACAAATTTGAGATTTAAATCACGATCTCTCCCTTGATCAAAAATTTCAAACCATTTGAGATTTGTAATCCCAAAAGATTTAAATTATTTAGAAAATTTTAGGGAAAGACGTGGCAAGATTTAATTTGAAAAGATGATGATAGGAACGATTTAACATTAAAGATTGTTAGTGTCAGGTATGATTGTTTTAAGAGATCTTTAGGTAAAATAAAACAATTTCACAATCAAACAAGAACAGAAAAAATTTCATTTTGAAAGACCATGATTTTTAAAGAAAATCAAACCATGACATAACATTAAATCTTTAGATCACCACTTATTGTTGTACAAACGGACTTTTTTGAAGATATATTGTTTGAAAATATTTTAAATTAAATCACTCTCCCCCTCAATCGATGACCAAAGTCGATAATTGAGTGACTTAAATTTTGATAAAATGAAGTCCGGTGATTTTCAAAAATTAGTCCAATATATTTTCAAAACAATATTTTCCATTTTCAAAACAATTTAATCAACTTATTCAAAATTGTTTAAAATGGTATCCCCGCACAAAGATATGCTAGGTGGTTGAGAAGCTTCGTTGTTGCTGTAGGGCTTGGAAGAAAACCATCTCACGATGCGTGAGACTTCTTCTTACGTTGCATTTTGAATGCCAACTGAGGTCAAATTAAGCTCCGCTTCTTCAATCACTTAGAAGAAAACCATCTGCTGATGCAGTGAGACCTCTTACGTTGCATTTATGCCAACTCTCCATGGAAGTCCAATTAAGCTCGGTTTCTTCATTTGTCAACCCAAGATATAGTTACCCTTTCCTTTCCGCATCCAATCATCTTCAATTGTGGGATCCGGATCGGGAACATTCTTATATACCAATATACCGGCATACGTTAGTGAACACACATACAGATATATGGTGGTCGACATCACCCAAACAAGAATCGACTAATAATAGTCAATCCAACATAACAATCGATCATAAAATGTATGGGAAAATGTGTTTATCAAACTCTAATCATCTAATCCTAACAATCATATCCTAGGCACCTAGTCCTTCAACATAGGTTAACATCATTTTAATTAAGCATATTAGGATAATTAAGAAAGCCCGTTAGATGATGTAGATTTGAAAACATTATCCCCCTCAATCCATGACTCATTTTATGAAAAGTTTAAAAGCCAAGTCATTGGTTGAGTTTTTCAATTTTCAAAAACTCTCAATCTCATTGTTTTAAAGCAACTCATTTTCCACCATTTTGAAAACACCAAATATTTTTCTGAAGAATTTTAGACGGAAAACATTTGTGTAGGAACAAAGTCCTTCCGACATACTTTCCTTGTTTTGTTTTAGGATAAGTGCTAAATATTTGAAAATGGTTTAGCGCTAAAGACTTTCCTTTCATGAAGAACGGGTTGCTATCTGAAATAATAGCAAGCCATAGTTTAAGCGCCGGTTACGCCTGAAATAACGTAGCCATTATTTTAGGCCCGTTACAGCCTCAAATAATCAGAAGCCATAGTTTGTGAGATGTTTAGAAAAGAATATTTACACCTCCTGCTCGAACTTCATCTAAAGTCCCGTGCCATTATTGAATGACATTTCTAAGACCGTAGATGTTATCGATACCGTAGACATGTCTTGGGAAACATATTTTTGGTCTTTTCAAATTTTCTCATTTTTGGCTTTTTGAAAATTTTATATTTTTCTATTTGGTGTTTGTTGGTTTTATATTTTTCTATTTTCTTTTTGTTGGTTTTATATTTTTGTATTTTGTTTTCGATAAATATTTACAAAGATAGAGAAGATGATATAGTATAAGAAGATGATGATACGAAAACCGAGATAAGGATATCGAAAGCCCGTTGAAGAAGATAGAAGTCATTATCCCTAAAACTTTCACCACCAAAGCTTCCAAGACTCTTGAATCGAAGAGAGAAATTGAGCCATTTGAAAGTGAGACTTTGGCAGCTTCCCCCCAAACCGAAAATCCTTATGTTGAGCAGTAGAAGCTCTATTTCAAGCTTGCCTTAGCCAAAGTACGTAAAAGCACACCATTATCCTAAATCCCGCTGCTCCATTTAAGAACGATAATCGAGGATCTCCATTCGGGTTATATCATCCAATAGAACAACAACAACGCCATCCCACACATATAATCTTCTCAAATTTCTTTTCCATCGAGGTCCCGGCAATCCATTCCAAAAGGTGTCAAGAGAACAATTCCCCCAAGTAGTTGAATTGATGCGCACCGCCTCTTTGTATAATGATCAAGAACTCCCCAATACACTTCATTGAGGGGAATGAAAACACCTTCCCATGTTCACATTTTTCTTCCCTAATGAAATTGTATGAAGCTCAAGAACCCGAAGTACACCAATATCAAAGAACTCTCCTAATACACATCATGAGGGTAATGAAGAACACCCCCTGTTCACATCTTCGCCCCTATGAATGTGTATGAAGCTTTAAGAACTGGCACACATTATTCCCAACGAGAATAACCGATAACACCTC
>OU343224.1:306793318-306807472 GCA_910596185.1 Chrysanthemum makinoi
AGGATTTTGATGGTAGAGGTGAACGTCGTCATTCCTAGTGATCTACTCGGGGTTTGAGTCGATTCTTTCAGCTAAGAGCATCCGCCATAACGTTGGCTTTTCCGGTGATAGCGAATATCACAATCGTAATCACTAAGAAGTTCTATCCATCCGTTGTCTCATGTTCAACTCTTTTGGTCTAGGATGTGTTGCAAGCTTTTGTGGTCCGTATACTTTGTACTTAGTGCCGTGCGGGTAATGCCTCCATATCCTAAGAGCAAACCGGCTGGAGTTCTAGAGTCATAGGTGAGTGTAATTCTTTTAGTGTTTCTTAAGTTGACGTAATGCATAAGCTATCACCTGCGCTTTCTGCATCAATGGTTCCTAGACCTTTGAGAAGCGTCAATATCGACAAATTCGCCATCTCGCCGGGTAGAGCCAAGATGGTGCACTACACAATTTCTCTTTGAGTATCACGGAATGCCTCTTCTTCTTCACTCCAGCGTGCTTTTACATTCACCGAGTTAGGGTAGTTCAGGGTTTGGCTATTTTGGAGAATCCTCGATGAATCTCCTGTAATAACCACAAGTCCTAGAATTGTGCTATTTCGCTTAGTGTTGTTGGGGCCCAATCCTTGATAGATTCAATCTTTCGTGGATCCACGTGAATGCGTTGGCTATCAATCACGTGACTGAGAAATTGTATAGTGGAAATCCAGAAGTCACATTTCAAGAATTTTGCGTACAATTTCTCTTTCTTAAGCAATTCCAGAATCATCTTGAGGTGTTTCTCATGTTCGTCTTTGTCCTTAGAATAAATCAGGATATCTTCTATGAACACAATCACAAACTTATCCAGATATGGTTTGCATACTCGATTCATAAGGTCCATGAATACTGCTGGCGCGTTTGTCAAACCAAATGGCATAACCTGGAACTCGTAGTGTCTTTATCGAGTTCTAAATGCCATTTTTTTTATGTCATCTTCTCGAACTTCGTGGTGGTGGTATCCGGATCGAAGGTCGATCTTTGAATATACACTAGAACCTTGAAGTTGATCAAATAGATCATCAATCACGGGGTATTGGTTCTTTATTGTTAACTTGTTCAACTCTCTATAGTCAATGCATCCGAAGGTTCCGTCTTTCTTTTGACAAATAAAAGCAGGGAAGCTGAGGGTGAACTAGGCATGATGAATCCTTTTTCTGAAAGTTCTTATAGTTGTTTCGACAGTTCTTGCATCTCTGAAGGAGCTAATCGATATGGTGATCGTGCTACGGGTACAGCTCCCGGTACTAGGTCAATTTGAAACTCAAGCCTTGCTGGCGGGTGGAAGTCGAGCAAGTCCTCGAGAAAGACCTCGTGAAAATCACATAAGCGGCACGTCTTCTAGGCATTTTTCTTGAGCTCCTTCTCCTCCAACTTGTCTGAGAGATGACATCCATTCTCAATGTACTTTTGAGCTTTGGTGCATGATATGATGTTTAATTGAGATGCACTTCTACGGTCGCTCCTATCTCCTTGTACCTCTAAGACTTCATTACAGTAAGGTATTTGAACAATCTTTCCTCATGAGAGAATTACCGCAATGGTATTTAGATAACCAGGTCCATGCCAATGATGACATCAAAGCTGGCCAATCCTCGGCATGGGGTCGATATTGGCTGATTTAGTAGGTTTAGCGCACAACCTCGAATTATAGTGTTTACTCTTTCCACATTACCATTAGCTAGTTCTACATCATACTCAATATTTAGGTCTGTATGGGATATCTAGCAGCTTGACTAAGTGTACTTGATATGAAACTCCATCGGCTCCGGTATCAAATAAAATAGATGCATAGCGGTTTTTAGAAGAATGTACCCATAACAACATTCAGGTCCTCTGGTGCTTCCCTCCCTCCAACAACATATGCTCTTCCTCCGGGCTCCTCCCGTCGACACTGGTTCCTTCTAAGCGATTCCCATTGTTACCACGGTTTCTTTGTTTTCACGTAATGCCCTCTCCCACAACCAGCGGTAATGGAGGATTTGTCCTTGATGGTAGGAGCTCTTTGATTAGCTGCGGGTGCTCCTAGAGTAGTAGCAAGGACAGATGATCTACAATCCCTGGTCATATGTCCGACCTTGTGACAATTCTTGCATTTCACAGTGCATGGTCTGTTGTAATGGAGTTTACTGGCGGTTGTAGAATGGTGCTTTTCTAGCGTAGACCTTCACGGGTCCAACAGAGAATAAACCTTGGCGACCTCTTGTCTCTTGTTTGGTTGATGGTGGCCTTGAGTTTTTCTTCCACTTTCTTTTGTTTATCTCCTCTCTTGCCATGTCTTGATCACCTAATCCATCAAGCTGGAGATAAAGATCGTCTCATGCAAATCAGCAGGCTTAGAAGCGGTCACATTCCCCCTGATATTCAAGGGTAGCCCTCCAATGTAGAGCTCTTTCAGCAGGCTTGGAATCGCTGAGTATATGTAGTGATGTTGGTGCCCTGAATCTTCAGGTTCCAGAATTCCACTTCCATCTTCTTGACCTTTGTACGCGCGGGAACAATACTTTTGGAGTAGTAAAGCTTTGAATTGTTCCAAAGCCGCAGCATATAATATCCATCCCCGACTTAGTAGGAGTTCCAAGTTAGAGCATTGCGGCTTAGAGTGTGCGATGTGACAACTAGTAAATTCCTCGATCGTGTGAATTGAGAAACATCGATTAGAGCGATCGTTTTAATTAATTTGAGATACGAGTCGTATTATATATCGTTTTTATTGGAAATAATATTTTAAGAACAATGGCGTAATTCTCGTGTCACGAATCCTTCGTTTGCTAGTCCAAACGAGTCCTGAATCATTAAAAAGCATGCGCTAGACCGTATTTTTGGGGTGTTGTAGATTGGTATCAGAGCCAAGGTTATAGAGAACTGTGTATATTTTCAAAACCTAGACTATAACCACTTTTTCAAAAACTTAGCCCTATGACCGCCACGTGCCAAATTTTGAAGCCTCGTATGTCTAGTTTAAGGATGTAGATGATTGAGAACACATTAGACGAATTGATTGATGAGATGTTTATGGCTTATTTGATGAATTGTTTGTTAGCATACTTGTCGAATGTGTGCCCTTTAGTAGACGATTTAAGTCTGCCTATCATAGTAGTTCTCTAAAAGCATGTCCTCATGCTTATACACGCACAGAAAGCATGTCCTCATGCTTTCGCACACACTATACCTTTCACAGAGTGTGGAGTCCTAAACCTTAGATCTATAACACTTAGCTTGTATTAAGTAGTTGCCTTGATAGTTCAAAACAACAAAGACTTTTGTATGAATACACATAAATACGTGGAATCTGGAATATACTTAGAAGATGAAAGTAAACAAAGCGAACAGAGATAACCAATACTTCAACATTATTAATCAATAATACGGATACTCTCAAAGTATCAAGGTTATAATTTCTTAATAATCACCACTTTCGATTGAACTTGCACATTAGTAGTGGCCGTGGGAATGATTTGGAAATGTAGAGGAAATGGTGCTATTATAACTAAGTCGGGGAATGTGAGACCTTTTGTCTCATGAACGTGAGTTTCATAGTTAAGTTTTAATGAACACGAGCCTAAAACGCGTTAAAACTAATAAAACATGTAAACTGGTGTGTTGGTATCGTGTGTTGTGTCATGTTCACATGTTTTTGCATTTTATCATGTTTATGTGTTCTTGGTCATAACTAGATGATGAGTTATAATGGTTTTGATGATGTCGAAGGGTACATAGTCTCGTGTCACAAATTTTGGGTCGAGACTTTTGTAAACCGTTGTTTTGTTCTTAATTATTGTCAAATAAGTGGTGATCGGTTTTGATTTTAATAATGGGTTCATGTCCGCTAGTGTTATAATAATATGCGAAACCAAGAGTGTTTTGGATAATAAATTGGACTAACGTGTAATTGTTTGGTTAACGGTGAATCATTGGTACGTATCAGTTATTTAGGATTGGGCGATATTTTAATTAATGGTCTCGACTGGATAACAAATTAATTGTGGTGATTTGGATAATTGGTAAGTTATTAACAAACATTAGATTTGATACTCTAATTAATCGTTGTGTTTGGGAATTGAAAAGTCAATTGGAAGTGTTTAGTGGTGTTGAGTAGGTTTGGTAGTGTTTAAATGGCATTATTGGTATGAGATTGTTTGGAGGATTAATTGGAGTTGTGAAAATTGTTTATTTTAGACTTAATGATATATATGTCAACTTTTATCGCTACGTTGTTATAATTGACTTTCTAGTCTCGTGACCACTGACAACGTCAGTATGGTCTTTAGTATTTATTGGGCAATATGATGTGTAAAGCGAGTCATGACTGGACTTGTGAACTCAAAGCGAATAATGACTCAAAACTTATATTGAAACTTGTGAAATATATATATAAACAAATAAATGAAACTAGAAAATATAGATGCTAAATGGTTTTTGTACTAAACATTTAAAAAGACTCACCTTGCTATTGACATTTTGAAAAGGGGACTAACACCTAAAATAGAAATGTTTTGTAATTAATGAGTCATTAAATTTTTGAGGGCACGCGTTTATCGTATGTATTATGTAATATCATTTATGTGTTGTGTGTGGGTTACGGATGACCTAACATTAATAGCGTCGATCCATGTGGATAACGGACTTATTAGGTTGACGAACCTAATAAGCGCATATGAATGTTATTAATAGGGTGAATTATCCTTCACTCGTTAGAATGTGGTGGTTTTGGATAATGCGACATGAATAAATGGTTGAGTTTATCGAAGTTGACGAATTCGATAAGATCTATTTATTAGAAACTTATTACTATAAACTTTATCATTTAGGCGATCTCATTGTGTCATTATGAGTGAGCATTGTGGGTATTTGGGTGCATTCATGGTGTCTTGTCTAGTCGATACCACACACACGATGATACCTAGCGCTAGTAACAAAATGGTGCAACGAGATATTTCAGATAAGAAAATGAATACATTTGGGGTAGATAACATTGAAGTTATATATATATATATATATATATATATATATATATATATATATATATATATATATATATATATACTATATAATAAAAACCGTCGATGGATGGGTATGATTGTGATTATTCTTTGAGTGTATTACTTTTGAATAGAATATATATATCAGAAATTAGTAGCATAAGAAGGGTGAAAATAAATGAACATCAAGATTTATAGAACAATTAAAAGTAATACTATTAAATGTAAACAATATTATCAAATGTAAAAGATGATCATGATTAATATTGTTTAGAAAAGGATAATGTTTAGCATTATTTTAAAGTGTAGGAAGATGTAATTGTTTCACACTATTTATTGAAGAATATACTCTTTCAGTTGTAATTAGTAGTATGTTCCAAGGTTTTTTCTACTGTATGTAGAAGGATTTATATGTTTAGTTGTTATTCATAAAAGAGATATGATGTGTGAGTTGTTTATATTGTACTCGAGCTTTAATTTTGTAGTTTCATGGAGGAGGATTTGTCTTGGGTGTTCTTTGACAAAGGCATCACAAAAATAATGTTACTGTTTAAGGCAATGAAATTAAACTTGGCTACATCTGGTAAGTGATAACGACGTAATTGATGTGCATATCAGAAGCACATCATGCTCTAATCCCAAATTCTTCCATGTCCATTCATATAAAAATTATAATACTATTACTTATAAGAACATGTAATGAAAAGATGAAAATTGTGTAGGCAAGTACATGTACATACCTACATAAATTGACACCTAGATTGCCAACAATCGCAGAATGGTCTGATCTATGTTGCACTAATGCGTCAAGTTCGAACTAATAGCGCATGAGGACAAATTGGTCCATAAAACATATATGGAAAATTGACAAAAAAAACATGTCATCAAAAAAATAAAGAATCAATATTCTTAAAATGGACGATAAACTTATTGTCATGTCAATCATATGAATTGAAATCGGTTTACAAAGTTTATGCAAAAGATACTCGTTCGATCAAAGACAAAGAGTTTTTCCATAATCGATACTTAGTTCCTTGTCAATTGACATAAAAGAAAGATTTCGGAAACTTTTAGTGGCAGATACTTCGGGTATTCTGCTTTCTCCTCAACATTCAACTATAAATATTATTCTTTTAGCTACTCTTAGAGCGTGTTTTCATTTAACATTTATATTCTCGTTATCACAATCGTGATCACTATTGGAGCTATCATCCATTGAGTTGACAGGAGAGCAAGAGGTGAGTCCTGAAACTTTTACAAAGGTAAGCAATTTGGCTAAAGAAATGCTTAACTTGTTAGTAGTATCAAAAGGCAACTTTTCAAATACGTTTACCAATACACCCTAATATTACTAACTATATTAATTTACATAACTAAGTTAATTTGAGCTTGAAATTTTTGAAAGTAAAATTAGAATGATTGAATTCACCTGAATCACCTTTAGGAGCTAAGGAGCAAAAACACAAGCCTTAGAAGCCTCTTAATTAAAACAACCTACATACGCATATGAATGAATAGAATTTTGTGATGTATCTTTCATATGATCATGCATAATAAGTATTATGAGATTTTATTGGAGTGTTTAACTACAATTGTACATAATTTCGTTAACATATCTCACAAATGGTTGCTACAAAAACAGATCTAACAAATGAATGAGAAAAATATTCATAGCATTATCGACCATTCGCCTCGATAACTTGTTTTGAATCATTACTCAACCCATCGACTGGCTTTGAGACCCAAAAGTGATGATGGAAGAATGTCGTCATAGATGACATGGCACTCAATGAAGCTTACAAAAAGTCTTGAGAACTACTTGGTTTCACAAGTGTTCTTACCTATAGAAATTGAGAGAAACATTAACCAATATGTTAAGAAAAAAGTAAAAAATTAAAACTCAAGACACTAATTGTCCCCTTCAATTAATAAATGATATTAATCTCAAAATGATATGGATCATTATTATTTTTGTTAATTCACAGGCAACAATTCTAGTCTCTAAACCCATACGATTGAACAACTATACTATATGACTTACATGTCCGTTTCCTTAAAATACACCTAAAAGTATTTAAAAGCAAGTAAAATAGTTACATTAAATATTGTATGCGAGAGTCAAGATGTATAGGCATCTATGGCGTAAATCAACCATGGCTTCCTTTAACTCATCATCGGTCAAGATGTCAACATCTATGATACGTCACCATGGCTTCTTTTAACTTATCATCAGTTTCTTCATGCCTCAACAATATAGAAGTCTTGGTGATCATTCCTTCCTTCCTTGATAAGTTTTGAATGTTTTAAGACCGATTTCAAACTTTATATCTTAACTTTTAATTAGAATTGTGAATCACTTTTCATATAATGCGTTTTCACATCCAATACAAAAACAAATCAACAAAAAATGAAATTTAACTATGCATACGCTTCGAGGATCTCTTAAAATTCCCGAGTTTAACTATCTCAATGTTATGAGCATAAACGAATTATGTAACAACGAATAATGTGACTGTGACTAATCTATAGACATTAATCTTCACCCATTTTGTAACAGAATTATATAAGCGTGACTAATCTATATCGAATATATACATTTCAAAATGCAATGCCATGGATTAATAAATCCCACAACTAACTTTGCTACAAATATCCATTTTATAGTAATCACAAAGTAAATTTCTCACTTTTCATTTCCTCCGAAAACAAATATTGAGTGTCTAGAGTAATATGTTGCAAGAACTTCACATAATCCTCACAGTGAAGTAAACCAAGCTAGAACCGATACACCTTATGTGGCCTCGTTATCAGATACAACACATGCTACATTAGCACTATAATAAAGCAACCTCATAATCGAAACAAAAATCCAAAGAAAAAACTAACATAGATTTCGACTTCTTATGGAATATCATACAAAGCATCAAATAATGATTCATACATACCGATGCGGTTTCGTTGACGGTTCATTCAAAGTAAACATGACATCCCTTACACCTACTAATTTCCTAAATTTAAGCAAAAAACAGGTTATTTGTTTACTATTGTCAAAACATATAATCTTGAATTGCTTATTTTAAGCGGATAAGCAACCCCAATGTTAGGTTATCAAAGCGCCTTCGCTCATCGCTTATTTTGGGTATAGAGTTTTGTTTAATGCATGCTATTTGGCATTGATTATTTTCTTATTTATAAGCAAAAGCATTTTTGTATTTTGTGCTTTGTTTTATAAATATTAAAACCATTTTGTGTGATCGAAAAGAATAATGAAAAAGGTTGGTAGTGCTCTTGATGTTTATTAAACTAACTTCATATGTAAACGAATCGTTCCAAAATATTGATCAAATAGTTCAAGTCGCATTTGCAATAACAAAAGTCTCGAGTAAAACCAACAATAGTCATTTACTCAAGTATGCTACTAAACTAAATAAAATGCAAATGGAACATTTTTTACATACTTACTTTGAAGTGTGAGGAAACGGTTGTTATGACGTACCAACTCAAAGCTATTCTATTCCTATTAGCTCAGTTCGATCTATCGTTAAAAGCTATTGTCAAGACTCTACATGTGGTGCATTTCAGATCACCAAAAGTGCAATAACGCAAAGAGATTAATACGGATAAAAGAATCTAACAATTTCTCAAAAGTCATTATCATTGCCATTTATATTAGATTCAGGAGATTGCCTTATGAATGTTATAAAATGTAAATGAAAAATAGCAATGGCATAATTTAACGGTGGAAGCACTATGAGTTACATTTTAGTTAAAGAAAAATATATGAACATCATAAGTCAAAGAAACAACAAAGCATCGTGCACCTCGGTCTAGGAGTTGCTACCGAAAAGTATCAAGTGTAAATTCTTCTTGGCGTGAAGAAGCATTACATTAATTAAACTAGCAGTTTTGGTTAAAATGTATAATGTTTAGACAATAGATTTTGAACGACTATTAACATGTGTAACACTTTGACCCATTCCCATTTTACCTATATTCTTTAATTTGACCCGTTTTAGGTAACACAACCAACATCATCCAATTCGTAGTAGATGTTTAGATTTTCAATCTCTAATTATGTAGCGACCAAAAGATAAATATAAGATTAGTGAAGATGCGGTAGTAATAGATTATAATCTTTTTATATCGGATCTTGCCATACTTTATTAGATATCGCACCACCACCTTTATCCAAACAGGTGCAGGTCCCACCCAAGAACTCTGGTAGTTCACTATTCACATATAAAGGATACACATAAATATAATTGAAGAGAAAGGATTTGACGACCATGCATCATCTTTGACATATTTAGTATAAGTACCTGGCATAAATGATTTCCTATGTACAAAACCATTTTTTAGAAAGAAATAAAAGGCTTAAGTACATATAGAGTTAACAAAAGTTGTCAAACTCACTCACATGTTGTCACCTGTGTAAAATAGAGTGTGTTCCACAAAAATGTGGATTACATTAATCTTAGTTATAGTCTATGTGTCAAGGAAAGATTTAACTGCGTGTTCCACGCCTAAAGCCAGATCCCACATTAATAATGTACATGCGGCAGAGAGTCTCCAAATAACAGATAAATAGATAACAACAAATAAACCTTTTACTAACCCACGGGATAATGTTACCATCAATGTTCTGTGAGACTTCGATAAGCTCCCAGTGATTTGTTCATGCTATTTAATCCCTGGTTTTCAAAAACCATGTAATAACTTATTAGGTTTATAAGTTTTATAATGGAAAAATAATTGCCATTATTGCAGTAAAAAAACTCTCTTATTAGTGATTGTATGTGTTCTGTTTGGCATTACTCATTTTCATAGTATTAAAATTCTCTTATGTATATTGTGGCTAATGAAATCCTATCATACGGTTGATAGAAAAATCACAACCTACATGCGTTTAGTGATTGAATGTTAAATTTATTCCGTGATAATGGAAAAAGCATAACATGATTAACCTCTTTATACCCTGTTTGTAGTCACCCATCAAGAATCACGTAGTTGTTTTGTGGCTGAATTTGTTGCGCTTTCTTACATCCACACTTTGAACCTGCAACATTTCTTTCTACCCGTTCATGTTTCCATTGTAACTTCTGGAACAATCTAAATAGAGGAAAGAACTTGGAAGCGACGTCATCTGCAAATATATAAAAAAGGTCTATTGCCAATATGTATAGTAGATTTATAGATACATAACCTGTGTTTCGATTAAAAATAGAGTAAAAAAATACGTTATTTACCTCTTTCAGACGGTTTTCACTTACGTATCATTGTAACTGGTATATTAAGAACATGTATTACTCATGTGCCAATATACAACAAAACATCGTCCTTCCATTAGGAAGAACACAATACAAAATTCACAAAAAACTATATACTTACAGGAATGAATTCAAAGAGATCGAAGAATGCAATCGATCCCTACTTCAACCTAGAAAAAAGATCATCACAAATAATAAAAGATCATATGAGCACAAAAAAAATAAGCAACAAAAATTTAGCCACGGGCATGTATGAATTTTGTGTGAATTGGTTCACGAGATATCACTTTATAAATAAAATCCTAATTAAGATCATTAAAAGCCTTATAATTGCGATTACCACGTGTCTCGGTTTTGTGTCATGATGCTAACTCTCTACGTAATTTGGGTCAAAAAGTATGATCTAAGATGATTGTCAATATAGTCGCTCTTACTTAAAACATTGTATGATTACTAACTCTTAAGAATATTTTATTCCACAAAAGGGGCTAAAAGAAGGTTTACAATGATAGTAATCGATCTGTTAGAATTTTATGTACAAGCTTCGACAATGAAATCAAGAGTGGTTTTGTGCTGTTATTTGCTCTTTGTGTGCATTTGTTCTTATTGCTTCAGCTGTGATAACTGATAGTTCAGAAAAAGATGAAAAAAAAAGCAAGTACTTTGTTTGTAGACTTGATTAGCGTATAATCAGTAAACTTTTAACTCTTCAGTGATTCTTGCATTGTTTAGTCCATTAACTATTTTTGAATCATTTTCCTGCAAGTTTTCTAAAAGACAAGAAAAGGTACTCCACTATTAATTAACATGTAATAAATAATTGTGGTGTATTTTCTCTTGCTGTTTATGTTTGTCTAGATGGTTCAAGCGGAAAAATACAAGTAACTGGAGGTGGAGGTAAGGATGGGGGAGTTAGAGAAAAGGATGAGATATCAGGTGGGGGTTGTGTTGGACGTTGGTGTGGTTATGGAGGAAACGGACATGGAGGTGTGGTGGAGGGTGGTTATGGAGGAGATCGACATGAAGGTGGTTATGGTGGCGATTGTGGACACGATGATTGTGGACACGAGGGAAGTGATTATTATGGAGGTGGTGGCGATTGTGGACATTATGATTGTGGACACGAGGGGGTGGTTATTATGGAGGTGGTGGCGATTGTGGACACGAAAAGGGTGGTGATTGTGGACATGAAGGACCTGGTTATGGTTATGGAATAGGCGAACCTGAACATAAAGAACCTGGTTATGGTTATGGAAAAGGCGAACCTGAACATAAAGAACCTGGTTATGGTTATGGAAAAGGCGAACCTGAACATAAAGAACCTTGTTATGGTTATGGAAAAGGCAAACCTGAACAAAAAGAACCTGGTTATGTGGTGGAGAAAAGGCAAACCTGGACATGAAGGACCTGGTTATGGTGGAGAAAAAGGAACCTGACATGAAGGTGGTGGGAGAAAAAGCTTAACCTGGACATGAAGGACCTGGTTATGGTGGAGAAAAAAGCGAACCTGGACATGAAGGACCTGGTTATAGTGGAGGAAAAGGCAAACCTGGACATGAAGGACCTGGTTATGAAGGAGGAGTAATAAGGGATGGGGGTGGTAAAATGAGTGGCCGCAAAGAAGCCGATGTAATAAACCTAAAAATTTCAAAATCACAAAGCTTGATGCTGAAATGTATTTATCACCTAAGCCGAGTAATTCATACCAGGTTTGTATCTTCATCGCAAAGCATGACGCCAACACCAACTGGTTCCGCGATTTCCTTCGAGGAACAAACTTAAGCATACACTTTCTTTCACTTAAGTTATTTGATTCTGTGACTCTCTCATCTATCAAACTGATAATTGTCTTTTACTTTATTAAACAGATGTATTTTGTTTAAGAAGCGATATTGCTTAAAATTGGTATCCCACGATCCCATGAGTCCTGACATAATGTTTCAGTATACGTCATTTCAACATGCCTTAATCACAAACGTGAACATACATAATCAATAAATTCAAAATGTACTAACCTCCAAGTCTTCCAGTGTTAAAGCGCTGTTCTGTGACTGGGTTTCCTACCTCTTAAAAGCATGTTCAGCCCAAACACATTGTGAATCAATGAACTTACTCTCCCATGTCTGTTGAATACCAACAAAAAAATTCCAGAGACAAATGACTTCATTTAAATTTACCAAATATTCCATGTTATATAAAGACTGCTTGATTTCTATTTTCTCTGGGGGTATTTGTTTAGGCTTATTTGTTTGGTTTCTCAGCTTTTGAACTTTAGAAAAGCTAATAAGCCCAATCTTTAGAGCTAATTAAGATCAACAACCCATTTGCAAGGCTACTTTCAATCATATTAGCACCATCTTCTAGAAGATAGTAATTTATGTATCTCTAAAATTTAACATAAACACTTTAGGTTGTTGTAACATAGTAGGGTTGTTCAGTGGTAACCCCTTGCTCTCAACAGAGGTGGAGGTTCAACCTCACTCTACAAGGAGGTCCTTTCCTTTAGTAGAATTGGGCGACCTCCTCTTGGTGGGTATGTGTTGTCACAACCTCCCCATACAGGAAGTGTGGGTCCCCTTCCCGTGGAAGACGGCATTGGCGTTACTTTAGGGTTGTTGTGCTTAGCGAGTCTAAACTTCAGTATTCTTATAAGGACACTTCACAAAACATATTATGTGTCCTAAATTTTTGATAAGTAACTACTACACCACCTAAATGTTAAGAAATGCAAATAAACTAAGAGGTGGATGAGGAGTTGACTGAGTTTTAGACCCTTTTCATCTTTTTGTTGTTGTTTGTTCCTTGGATAATATAGAGACAATCAATATTTAAATAAAACAATACTAATCTTATCAGTAAATGTATGCAAGACTAATGAAAAACATATATGTAATCCTCTAGTGATGCACACAAACTACCTCTTTGTATTTATTCATGGATAATATAAAGATAATCAATATTTAAATAAGACAATACTAATCTCATCACCATTGATGGTTTCCTCACCACTGATGATTTGAATTGCAGAGGACAGGTCAATATATCATATATAAACCTCAAATCCTTAAGATAACCAAAATGAATAGCCATAACCACATATCCACCTTTTTTGGAGCATTTGGAAAGGTCTTATGACAAACTTAAATTGTAACCATTTTCCTCATGAGGTATCAAACGTAAACTTTATCTGTGTTCCTCATAAGAATAGCTCATGGTTATATATGTATAATGGCCTCTGTTAATCCAATGCCTTAAACTTACCATCACCAGTTTTGTTATTTCTCTCATTATCAACCTACATTTAAATTCAAATCAATTAAAACCATTGGATTAATCTATTTATATCAATGCCCAAACCTAATATGCTCAAAATCAAAACAATTTCTTGTCATGATCAATATTCATATCTGGTGTAACTCTTTTCTTTACATCCCAACTGTACAGGTTTCATTTCAGAATTTATATATTACTACTGAGCTCCACATCAGTAAAAAGTTATTAAAAAAAATATAAAAAAATATAAAAATATAAAAAATAAAACTAAACTAAAAAATAAAAACCTAAGGATGTGGGGGATGTACATTGATGTCATGAGTAGGCAACCCCTACTCTTCATCCTCGTTAAAACCAAGAGCAGTCGGCGGGGTGGACTGGCAGTAACTAAATTAACCTGCAAAAGTTGCACACGTATCAAGCATTCCCGAAATCCCCAGTGCAGCAGTTAAGAAAATGGAGATAACTTCCCCAGCATTTGATGATATCATGTACCTAAAGGTTTACAAAATCATGTCAAATGAAAATACAATATACTTGAACTATAAGATAACTTTCGAATAACGTAATTACTACCTGATAAAAGCTTTCATGTTACTATAGATT
>OU343224.1:306807572-307195446 GCA_910596185.1 Chrysanthemum makinoi
CACGTAGATCTTGGGACTACCTCGGTTTTACCAAATATTACACTACACACGATCGGGTACACTGCCTGTTAGTGCATTAGGGTAGACCATAGGTATAACGAGACTTATGAATATTAAAACCTGGTCAAGAAACCTGCATCACAGGTGTTGATGTGTCCATACCTTGTAAAGTTGTTGAAACAATTAGCACTAAATTTGAGCATACTCTTTATGGGTATTTTATTGGAAAGCGCATTGCTTTTCTAGTAGTAGAATACTTTGTTCATAACAATTGGGCTATGTATGGGTTAAAACGTATTATGATGAATGTGAATGGTTTCTCTTTCTTTAAGTTTGATTCTCAGGTTGGCTTCGAAGCTGTTTTAGAAGGAGGGTCGTGGATGATTAGAAACAGCCCCATTATACTTAAAAAATGGACCATGAGTACTAGCTTGATGAAAGAGGAGTTAACCCGTATTCCGGTTTGGGTTAAATTGCATGATGTTCCATTATAGGTGTTTAATGAGGATGGTATTAGTATTATTGCTACACATATTGGTAAGCCTATTATGCTTGATTCCTATACTAGCTCTGTGTGCATTGATTCTTGGGGTATGAGTAGTTTTGCTCGTTGCTTAATTGAAACTGATTCTAGTGCTTCCCTTAAGGAATCTATCACTATAAGGGTCCCATATGTTGATAGAATTGGCTTTTCTTCTGAAACTATTCGGGTGGAATATGAATGGAAACCTACAAGATGTGATTTTGGTTGATTTTTGGCCATTCTGTTGATACTTGTCCTAAGAAAGTTGTGACTGCACCAGTTGTGGAGGAAAATAATGACGGGTTTCAACAAGTGGGTAAAAAGGGTAAAAATAAAAAGGATGCAAAGGATAAGAAAACTAGTAATCTGTTTAATGGGGTTCTAGTTGGTAAAAATATGCAATATAGGCCTAAAGCTGTCACCACTCCTTCTACTAGCACACCCTCCCAAGGGGAAACTAGTACTACTTCTGGTCATCCTCCTATTCCGGCAGGTGCCTCTACTTCAACTCAACCTAACAAGGATAGCCAACCTGCTCGTAATGTTGCTCATAGTAATAGCTATCCTACACCTAAGGTAAGTAACCCAATTTTGGCTGCTAATGTGACTACATATAACCCGTTTGGTTCTTTAGCTACTAATGATGTTGATGAGATTAAAGAATTCGCTGATGATGATGAGGTTGAAAATGTATTTGATGAATCAGGTAATTTATTTGATAAAGGGCAAGCACTCTGCTCAATGTTCCGATATTTAGTATCACCTCTTGGAATATAAGAGGTTTGAACCATTCCCCTAAACAAAAAGAGGTTAGAGGGTAGTTAACAAAAGTAATCTTAGTGTGTGTGTGATTTCGGAATCTCATGTAGATGCTTCTGTGGTGTATGATACATGTCGTAATGTGTGACGTCAATGAAAATGGACGTCAAATGGTAGTCTTTGTGATAAGGGGTCACGTATTATTCTTGGCTGGAATGATGACATTGTTGATGTTATGATTATGTCTCAAACTAACCAAGTTATGCATGTACAGGTTAATATTCGTGCGGAAAGCAAAACCCTTTTTTGTTCCTTTGTGTATGCAGATAACTATTATGGGAATCGTCGTGCACTTTGGACCAATCTCGTGTGTCATGCTGGTTTTATGCGTAGTAGGCCTTGGGTCTTGTTGGGTGATTTTAATGCGGCACTTAACTTGGAAGATCATTCATGTAGTAGTTATACTCCTGACATTGCTATACGCGAATTTAAGGATTGTGTTCAGAGGATGGAGGTTGAGGATGTTAATAGAACCGGTTTTCAATTTACATGGAATCAAAAACCAAAAGGCTCCTATGGTACTTTGAACAAAATTGATAGGGTTATGGGTAATCTGCAGTTTTCTGATTCTCTTCCAGGTTCTTTTGCTATCTTCCAACCATATCGTATATCAGATCATTCTCCTTGTGTTCTTCGTATCCCTCAGGTAACAAAGCTTAAACCTAAACCTTTCAAGTTCTCTAACTTTTTGGTTCATAAAGATAGGTTCTTGATACGGTTACTACAGGGTGGAATCTTAATGTTCATGGTTGTGCTATGTATCGTGTTGTTAAACGTTTGAAGGGGCTGAAATCCCCTTTTCGTAAGCTTTTGCACAATCAAGTAATCTTCATAAGCGGGTGGATAGGATTCGCAAGGAGTTAGATGAGGTCCAAAAGGCCATTGATAAGGATCCATCTAATTCAGCCATTCGGGATGAGCATGCTCACTATCTTCTTGCGTTTAAGGAGGCTACATTAGATGAAGAACGGTTCTTAAAGCAGAAATCTAAAGTTCAGTGGCTTCATGCAGGTGACTCTAATACGGCTTACTTTCATAATATTGTTAAAAGTAAATGTACCCGTAATCGAATCGAATTGGTTCGAGACTCGACCAATGTCTTGTACGAAGGTAGTCAGGTTGCATGTGCGTTTGTTGCTCATTATGAACAGTTTCTTGGTATCGAAAGGGATTGTAGCTATTTTGATGATTATGATATATTCTCTAATGTTCTTCCTCACCAATTGGCTGATTTTATGGTACGTCATGTTACGGATGCTGATATTAGGGAAGATTTGTTTTCAATGGGGGATGATAAAGCTCCTGGTCCTGATGGTGACACTGCAGCTTTCTTTAAGAAAGCGTAGGATGTTGTGGGTGCTGAGGTTACGTGTGTTATTCGGGATTTCTTCATTAATGGTAAGCTTCTTAAGGAAATCAATCATACCATTATATCCTTGATCCCTAAAGTGTCTACCCCTTCTAAGATTAATGACTATAGGCCTATTTCTTGTTGTAATGTCCTTTATAAATGCATTAGCAAAATTATTGCTAACCTTATTAAAGAGGGCCTTTGTAAGTTGGTTAGTATTAATCAATCAGCATTTGTTCCTGGCCGTCGTATCTCTGATAATATAAGATCTTATATAGAATTATCATAGAGGGAGAGGTCCGCCTAGGTGTGCGTTTAAAGTTGATATCCAGAAGACATATGATACGGTTGATTGGGCGTTTCTTAAAGCTATTCTGATTGGGTTTGGTTTTCACTCCAAAATGGTTGACTGGATCATGGTGTGTCTCATCTACATCTTTTTCTATATGTGTTAATGGGGATCTTCATGGCTGGTTTAAAGGTAAGCGGGGTCTTAGGCAAGGTTACCCGTTATCTCCTTACTTGTTTACGTTGGTAACGGAGGTGCTAACTCTTATTTTGCAGGAAAAGGTTTCTAATGCAGTGGAATTTCAGTTTCATCATTTGTGTGAACAACAGAGAATTATTAACCTTTGTTTTGCAGATGACCTCTTCTTGTTTTCTAGAGGCCATCTGGATTCTGTTAATGTCATAATGCAAGCTTTGGAGGATTTCAAGAATGTCTCGGGTCTTGTCCCAAGTATTCCTAAGAGTACAGCTTTCTTTTGTAATGTTCCTAATATTATGAAAGCTGCTATTCTACAGTCTATGCCATTTGTAGAAGGTTCTCTCCCTGTCAGGTATCTTGAGGTCCCTCTTATATTATCTAGACTACTTTATAAGGATTGTAAGGTTCTTGTGGAAAATTTAGAAGGTCGTGTAAATGATTGGCGTAATAAGTTTTTATCTCTTGCGGGTAGGCTTCAATTGGTCATATCTGTCTTATCTTCGATGCATTTATATTGGGCTTCTGTTTTTATCCTTCCTACCCGTATCATTCATGAATTAGAGAAGCTTATGAGGGGTTTCCTTTGGTGTCAAGGATAAATGAAAAGGGGTAAGGCCAAAGTTTCTTTGGAGTCTGTTTGTAATCCTAAGCAAGAAGGAGGTCTAGGTATTCGTAGACTAAATGATTTTAATATTGCTCTTATGACTACACATATTTGGAGTATTTTGACACATAAAGAGTCTTTATGGGTTCAATGGATTCATTCTTATAAACTTCGTGGTAGAAGCTTTTTGGATGTCCCTTGCTTGGGTGATGTTAGCTGGGGATGGCGCAAGCTTCTTGCAATTAGAGCCAAGGTTCGTCCTTTCATTTGCATTAAGATTAATAATGGAAAGGCTACATCCGTTTGGTTTGATATGTGGTGTGAGTTAAGCCCTATTCGTGATTCCCTTACTGCTAGACACATTGCTAGGGATGGGTTAAATTTATCTGACTCGGTTTGTGATGTGATAGATAATGGTGTTTGGCGATGGCCTCTTGATTGATTATCTAGGTTTCCACTGTTAGCTGCTCTCAATGTACCTAATCTTAACGATACTGATGATGGTTTATTATGGCGCACTTTGGATGGTAATCTTAGTTGTTTCTCGTGTGCTTGGGATTCTCTTCGCTAAGGCTGACTTGGTGGAGTGGTATCATATTCCTTGGTTTTCTCATTGTATTCCGAGGCATGCTATACATTTGTGGCTTGTTATTAAGCAGAAATTGAAGACTCAGGATAGGATACGGCAATGGGATGTTGGTCCTAATGTTGATTTGGACTTGCTTTGATGCCCGCTATGTGACTTGGTTCCGGACTCTTACTCTCACTTGTTTTTGAGTGCCAGTGTGTTTGGTTGCGGTTTGGGTTTTATCCGGATTGGATGTTGTCCCACCTTCTTTGGATAATGCTCTTACATTCTTATTCCTATATCAAAGGGCGCTAGGTTAGTAGTATCATATCTCGTTACGCTTTCGATGCTACTACGTACTACATTTGGATGTAACGCAATTCAAGAATCTTCAAGAAAAAGAAGTCTATCAGAGTGAAGTGGTCCAAATTATTGTCTCTACCGTTCGGTTAAGCTGGTTACCTTCAAGTTCAATAAGATAACCGCCGCTGCTCGTCGATACTTGATAAATGGAAGATTCCAAGTGTTTGTATAATACACGAAGGGAGTGCCAGGTAAGGGTTGTATTCTTTTTCCCTACTCTAATGTTTTTCCCTTTGGGTTTTTCTTGGAAAGGGTTTTTAAAGAGGCAGACTTCCTGGTTCGACTTGCTCCCATCGTGCAATGGCTGGATGCGGGATGCTCGCTTGTTACAAGTTTTTTCTTGTTTTATTCCTAATTAGGTGATGTTATATAGCTAGGTTCATTGTGTTTATGGCATGTCATAAACACTAGTTTATCAAGCTTTTAGCTTGAGGTTAATGCGTACTTCTGCCACATTCTATTTGTACTTAACATTATTTCTGGTTATATATTTAGCGGGGTAAAACCCTTTACCAAAAAATATGTTACTTTTCTCATTTAGGACAGAAATATGTTTCTTCAGATTGTTGATTGTCGAGTTTTTGTCTTGAAGCTGAGCTTTCAAAGTGTTTATTTCAAAAAATTCAAGGAATTCAGGAAATTCTAGGTTTTTACATTGGTTTGTTAAATTGAAAACTTTCTTCTTTACTTTGTGTTACAATATTAAGTGAAATGCAATATTTTTCAAGTTGTAAAAATCTGTTTGAAAGTTCATCATAAATTTTCTTTTCAACCACATCATTTGTTTTGATACACTTAATCACAAACTCAGCCTCAGTCACAGAACATTTGTCAAAGTCATGTTCAATATCGTGATCAGTTTGTACATGTATATTGACAGATGCATCATGTTGAACAGTTAAGAGTACCTCAACACTTGACACTTGTTCATTTACCATTCTGATAGCTGCATCCACATCTTGTGTGACAAGAGTTACTGAATGGCTGGTTGTTTCAATCTTATCTATCTCTGATCCCCCGAATTCAGCAACACCTGATCCTTCAACTGATACATTACCCGACTCAACACTACTATCTCTTGATTGCACCCGACATTCACTCACTTTGTCATCAGATTGTGCTCTTTCCTCAATGTACTTCTCTGAACACGTCTGCTTCTATTCCAGTATGACTCGTAAAGCACCATTCAGTCATATGATCGTCGTAATCCCCAAGTGTATTCACCATTGAAAAATGACTGAAATTGTTTGTTGATAACCTGAAGTGCAACTACGGATCCAGCTTCTTGAAATGATTCTCTGTCAAATTGTTGTTCAAGTGTCCTAAGTTCAAGAACAATGTGCCCGTGAATGTTGATACATCTTGACGAAAAAGTGCATTAAATGCTCGTTCGAATCCCATTGTGAATCTATCTTCAGTTAGAAGTACTGAGAGGTGTGAATGAAGTTGTCGAAAAGGTTCAATGCAACTATCCTTTGCATGAACATGTTGTAGTTGTGACTGGTGCACTTCTCTCTCTTCTGAATCCGAGCACGAAGATCTCACATCGTCATTGGCTGATTCAATCATGTTTAACCATTCAGTATAGTTAAGACTCTTATGGTTGTCAACAAAGATCGTACATTTTAAGTACTTCAGATATCACTGAATCAGGAGTGTATGACATGATGTTTTTGTTAAGTTGAACGTGTTATGATAACAGTTGGATCGATTCAATGATTAGTGATTGTATGTTAAAAGGGATACTAGAATGTTTGGATTAGGTGAATTGTTGTTTAATTGTGATTTGGTAACGTTTGAATCAAAGTACAAAACGCAGTGATACAAACCGCAACACCTGTCAAGTAGCAGAGATACCAAAACGCAAGACCACAAACCGCAGCACTTGACAGAGACAAATTGCAGACTATACAAAACGCAACTATCAAGTCGCAGTCAACACAAATTGCAACCTGTCAAAATGCAAGACACCAAAATGCAAGGATACAAATCGCAACACTTGACAAAATGCAGGGACAAATCACAGCAGAACCCAAATCAAATGACACAAATTGCAGGTCTCTGTCAAAAGGTACAAGCACTATCGTCCTTTTTGTCCTTTTGCTAACAAATCGCAACAGAAAATTAATAAATATTCAAATCGCAGTTCCAACCCAGACAAGTCGCAGCGTAACTCAGACAAATCGCAACCAAAAGCAGACAAATCGCACCCAAGAAACTTTCCCGAGAGACAAAATGCAGCGAAGAAACAAGTGTCGTTTTCACCTAAAACCACCTAAAATTAACTCTTTTGAACGTTTTTGCTTGGTTTAAGTGTCAATTTCCCCCGATAATGCTTGTAAAACAACCTAAAACCATCAAATAGTCCTGAATATTAAGTGTCAATTTCCCCTGATAATGCTTGTAATTTATATCATTTATATGGATTTACTCTTGTTTTCCATTGTTTTCCACTTTCAGGTAAATTACGAGCATTGGAGCTAAAGAGACGCGGAATTGGAGAAATATCAAAGATTTATCATAGTATGCTGACTTTGAGGAAGTTACGGCGTAACTCATCTCTCACATTACGCCGTAACTAAAGCGTGACTCAGAAAACCAACTCATCAGAAGGTTACGGCGTAATTCTCCCCTAAGGCCACGACGTAACTATATTAGGTCAAATGAGGTTCCACGCCGCTGATAATTACGCCGTAACTATTTCATCAACTACAGCGTAACCAAGTAATATTGAAGACTATGGCGTAACCACTAATAAGGTTACGCCGTAACTAGCAGATCTAGTACAAATAACGAAGGAATTGAAGGTTACGGCGTAACTCTTATATAAGTTACGCCGTAACCCAGATCTGGCCTATAAATACCCTACGAATTCCAGCATTTCCAATCATCCCATTCCACACACAACAACCAGAGAACGTGGGAAAAAGCCAAAGGCAGGTCTAGAGGAGCATACGGAGCTGTCTCCAAGGAAGAAATCACTCCCCTACGATAAGCATTAGCATTTTATCTTTTCTTTACTTTCGATTCATGTATTTCGTAACTTTTGTAGGATCGTTATTTTATTGTGTTTGATGATTCGGGTGGTCTTGGATGATCAAAATACATGTTTACCATTTTAGAGAGAGAAAGTAGAGAGAGAGGGTGTTCTTGCTAGAGGTTTACACAAATTGTAGAATATTAGATTGAAAAGCACCACCCCTTCCATGGATGGAAGGGGTATTTATAGTTACAAACATACCGTCCTCCTATCGGACTGTGGATCAGGCATACAATGGGTAAAGACCCGTCCTTCCTCCACGGTGTTACACTAAACTATTCTACGCTACTGACAAACAAATAAACTACTAAATAACGTAACAAACGACACGTCTACGAGCTAACATATGCTAGACTTATAATTGGGGTGACCGACACTTTAGCATGGAATTTTCTAATTCCTAACAATCTCCCCCTAAGGGAGGTCACCCCATGAAATACATTTTGCATCCTAGCATTCTATCTTTGTCTTTAGTTCCAAGCTCGTAGACTTCAATTCTTCAAATTCCGCATTCTTTGTGCTTGTGTAGCGATTCTTCAAAGTCCGCATAGATTTGTACTTTAAGTGGAGGCCTTTAACTGATCCACATCTTTGATGATCTTCGAGCTTTCATTGAGATCATCAGCCACAGCAAATCACTCTGGATCACCCTTTTGTTGTGTTGCCATCATGTGAAGTTGTCACTTTCGGACCGACATGCTCACACTTTTGAATCATGACATCTTTCCATCAGAGTAGCGGAAGCTTTTACTGGTTCAAGATATTTGCAGCAGCACAGCATGAACATAGTATAGAAATATCGAGCCACTATGTAGATATGCACCAGTCATGATTTCTTCAAATTAAGTGTGGATGCCGTGAGCATGCGGCTTTGGAATGACTCCTCAATTACGATCACCTGCAACCGTCCAAATGTACCCGCAAACAACAGTTAGCAATAAAACACACGAAAGTGTCTTTGATCACTTTCGTTGAATTGAGGTACACGCCCACGGTTCCCGCTGATCAAGTACAAGTATGCCTGCGGATCGTAGGATTCCGAAGAATCTCCTTGACAGGTTTCGCAGCTCCTCTAGCGTTCTCAAACCGAACGTCTCAAAGAAGACAACACGGAGTGAGTGAACCAGCTAATTGAGATTCACTGATTGATGAAAAATGATTTGAAAACAATCGCGTATTGCTTAGAAGAAAGAGTTTTGCAATACGACGAAGGTTTTATGAGAAAGATCAATTTTCAATCAGAAATACTTTTTGTATTTGAAAAGAGTACACATCCGATGTGCTAGAGAAAAGAAGATTTGCACATCGAACGGTTTTTCCAAAAGTATTTTTTTAATCAGAGATACTTTTTGTGTTTGAAAATGTGAATACACATTCGACGTGCTAGAGAAAAGAAGGTTTGCACATCGAACGGTTTTTCCAAAAGTATTCGTCAATTCCATTCCTGGACCAAGGTTGATTCAAGAGTGAATCGCCCCATCGTTTCTATCCAGTTGTCACAAGCTTGATCTTACGAGAAGATCTCACATGTCACCCACCAAGAGCTTTTTTGATGTTGGCTCTAGAAGGATTTCCATCTTCATCGTGAATATTTTCATATCACTCGGATGTTCTGGCAATACCACAAGGATAATGCGTAGGACTCTTAATATATTCTTACTTTCCACATTGTGTGAAACAGCAAGTCTTCATTAATTTTGTGTCCTAACGAGATATTGTGGATGATCTCTTGGCTCTAGACTCAATCGTGCACATTTGGTTCCTATGCCAGAGACTAGGGAGAGGGTCTCCTTCTTCAATATCAACAATCTTTAAGAGAAAGTCGATAGATAATGTCGGTTCCCCGTGAGAAATGAAACAAGCCCTTTTAAGAGGAACTTGAGTAGCTTGGGAAGTTTAGTGCAATGCGTCACTGGGTCCATGACGTCTTGTCTTCAATACCAGTGTTACCTTAGTAACCACCAGTAGCATATGTATTGAACCCGGGTTCTGCCCTAAGGTTGAATAAATGGAGGGCTATTTCTTTTCACCCCTTTTCACATTCAATTCTTTTTCATTCTTCAACCCCTTCTGTGCTTACCGAGACTTCATAACTAGAACCTTGTTGGGTTTATTCCAGGACTAGCTCTGTCTCAGTCCGCACTCTTCCCGTATCTCACTTTTCTCCTTTTTTCAATGTACCTAAGGACTCTACACTATCTAGTGGATTGTCCCTGGGTAGATCCCTCCGGCTCTGGCGGGATCGTGGGAACTAATACCTAACCTAACCATCCTTATAACACCATGCATAAAGTAAATTGGTCGGTCTTTTGGTATTGTTCTTTCCTTCATGAAACCAATTCAAAAATCATTTGGAAAAACAATCAAGGTACTTGTGATACGAGATCAAAGCATTTTGTACCTTAATAGTTTTGATCATTTTAGAAATGCTCCCCCTCAGCATGTGCATATGATATTGAAATTGTTTGGCACATGGAGGCAAGAGTTCTTTGAAATAATTTCTTTGAAATAATTTCTTGATCACATTTTCCTTAGAAAAGCCATTTGAATTTCTTTGGTAAATTCTCCCCCTCAATATGTGCATAGGATAAGAGAAATCATTTTAACACATAGAGGCAAGAGTTCTTTTGAAGCACATCCACGAATCACCAAAGCCATTAAGAAAACCATTTGAAAACTCAATCAAGGTACTTTATAAGTCTCTTTAAAAAACTTTTTGTACCTCGATAGTTTTGCTCCCCCTCAATATGTGCTTCGAGATTCGAAAGCGTTTAGCACATATGAGAGAGCAGCCTGCACAATTAAATCAAAACGATCACCTTTTATCAAATTTCATTATTAAATCACAAATTCTCCCCCGATCAAAAATATCAAACCCTTTGAGATTTTGGATCCCAAGTGATTTAATTAGGTTTAGAAAACATGGGAGAAAATGTGACCTTGTTTAAATACTCATCTGGTTTTTGGATAAATCCTCCTCCTCAACATGTGCATTGTGTATTTGAAATCGTTTGGCACATGGAGGCAGGAGTGCCTTTGAAGGACTAAAACCAATTCCATTAAAGCAGATTTGAGATTTAAATCACGATCTCTCACCCGATCAAAATTTCAAACCTTTTGAGATTTGTGATCCCAATTGATTTAAATCATTTAAAAGATTTTGGGGAAAGACGTGGCTTGATTTAACTTTGAAAAATGACAGATAAGGACCATTTTAAGACATTAAAGATTGTTAGTGTCAGGTATGATTGTTTTAAGAGATCTTTTAGGTAAAATAAAACAATTTCACAATCAAACAAGAACAGAAAAAATTTCATTTTGAAAGATCTTGATTCTAAAGAAAAACATACCATGACATAACATTAAATCTTTAGATCACCACTTAATTATTGTACAAAACGGACTCTTTTGAAGATATATTGTTTGAAAATATTTTAAATTAAATCACTCTCCCCCTCAATCGATGACCGAAGTCGATAATTGAGTGACTTAAATTTTGAGAAAATGAAGTCCGGTGATTTTCAAAATTTAGTCCAATATATTTTCAAAACAATATTTTTCCATTTTCAAAAACAATATTTTTCAAAGTTTTAGAAAAATGGTATCATCACGATTATCCTGCACAAAGATACATTAGTGGTTGAGAAGCTTCCGTTGTTGTTGCTATAGGGCTTGGAAGAAAAACCGTCTGCATATGCAGTGAGACTTCTTCTTACGTTGCATGCCAACTGAGGTCAAATTAAGCTCCGTTTCTTCAATCACTTAGAAGAAAACCATCTGCTGATGCAGTGAGACCTCTTACGTTGCATTTATGCCAACTCTCCATAGAAGTCCAATTAAGCTCCGTTTCTTCATTTGTCAACCCAAGATATAGTTACCCTTTCCTTTCGGCATCCAATCATCTTCATTTGTGGGATCCGGATCGGGAACATTCTTATAACCAATATACCTGCATACGTTAGTGAACACACATACAGATATATGGTGGTCGACATCACCCAAACAACAATCGACTAATTCAAGTCAATTCAACATATCAAACAGTTCATATAAGGCATGGGAATAATGTTCATCAATCTATAATCATCTAAACCTAACAGTCACATCCTATAGACCTAGTCCTTCAACATAGGCAATTATATTTTTCATATAAGCACGTAGGATGATTAAGAAAGCCCGTTAGATGATGTAAATATGAAAAATATTCTTCCCCTCAATCAATGGCTCATTTTTCTGAAAAGGTTTGAAAGCGCTGAAGTCATTGATTGAGTTTTCAATTTTTACTAAAACTCTGAAACTGATTGATTTTCAAGCAACTCATTTTCCACCATTTTTGAAAACAACAAATATTTTTCTGAAGAATTTTAGACGGAAAAACATTTGTGTAGGAACAGCAGTCCTTCGACATACTTTCCTCAAATTGTTTTAGGATAAGTGCACGAAATATTTGAAGAATTGTTTAGCGCAACACTTTCCTTTCTTGAAGAGCGGGTTGCTATCTGAAATAATAGCAAGCCATGGTTTTTAGCACGGGTTACAGTCTGAAATAACTGTAAGCCATATTTTGAGACATGTTTTGAAAAAAAATATTTACACCTCCTGCTCGAACTTCATCTAAAGTCCCGTGCCATTATTGAATGACATTTCTAAGACCGTAGATGTTATCGATATCAGAAGACATGTCTTTGGAAAACATATTTTTGGTATTTTTGAAATTTTCTAATTTTTATGGGTTTTTGTTGATTTTATATTTTTCTATTTTCTTTTGTTGGTTTTATATTTTTGTATTTTGTTTTTGATAAATATATACAAAGATAGAATAGATGATATAGTTAAAGAAGATGATGATACGAGTACCGAGATAAGGATATCGAGCAGCCCCGTTGTAGAAGATAGAAGTCATCATCCCTAAAACTTTCACCACCAAAGCTTCCGAGGCTATTGCATTAAAGAAAGAAATTGAACCATCTGAAAGTGAGACTTTGGTAGCTTCCCCAAACCGAAATCTTCTTATTGAGCAGATTCTAAGCTTTCTTTCAAGCTTGCCTTACCCAGATGCACAAGAACACACACCATATCATCGATCTTGCTGCTCCATATAAGAAGGATCATTGTAAGTCTCCGTTCGGGGTTATATCATCAACAAGAACAGCAACGTATCATCCCACTCTTTTAAAATTCTTCTCAAATTTCATAACCACTGAAGTCCGACGCAATCCATTCCAAAAGGTGTCAAGAGACCACTTCCCCCGAGTAGTTGAATTGATGCAGTCAGTCGCTTAGACTAGAGCTCACGAACCCGAATACACATACCCCAAGACAAAGAAACTTATACCATCGAAGTAGCAGATTAAGTCCAATAGCCAAAGAATAACCCGATGTATACTTTTCTCTCCCCTTAAGAAAGTGTATGAAGCTCAAGAACCCGAAGTACACCAATGCCCAAAGAGAGAATAACCGATAACATTGAAGAAGCAGGCCGAATCACCGATTATCTCTCGCGAGGACTATCTCTGCGGATTTCAACTCCGAATAAGTGATTATATCTCTCAATCACGATTAAGCACTCAAGTGAAACAAATTGAGCCTCAATGTACACAATTCTCTCTCCCCTGATGATTGCGATAACATCGAAATCATCACACACTTGTGAACCTCTTTCATCATCAGAAACTAACTCTTACATCTCTTCCCCCACATAGTTGGAATAAGAACACTAAACGCCTTGATGAGTAAAATCTTGAGTTTCTCTGCGGTCATGACATTTGTTTTCCCGGTATAACTTCAATCACTTAGAAGTATTAAGTCCATCAAGTTTACTCGCTTTGTGTTTAGATGTGTGTCTCCTTGCCCCTTTCTGGTTTTGATACTTCAGAATCAGCAACAAATATAAGCCCAAATACTTGAAATCTTAATGAGAAGAACACTTGAACTCTTGTGAGAATCAACTTGCTGAAGACTCTCTCTGACTATTTTTATCAACCCTTATGTAGACAATTTGAAGTGACCACTGAAGAAGAAAAACTGCTATACCATACTTGAAACTGAAGTCAACTTCCCCACATTTGTATCTTAAGCTTGCACCTAATGATGGAAGAACGGTGTAGAGAATTTATGCTTCAAGCAAATCTCTAAGTACTCACTACCCAAAAAAGTATGAGACATTAACACCTCTTGCGATTATCCACACCGCCATATGCGTGTGACACTGAGTAAAACAAAGTAACTCCTATAGTGATAGTTAACCATGTCTTCAACCATCCACCTCGACTTCTGGTAACTAGATAAACCAAGTCTTCAACTCAAAATTTTAAGCCCGAGCAAGTTATCAAATAAGAACACGACTTTGAGAAAGTCAACTTCAATCTCAAATAAGTGATAAATGATTAACTCCCAAGTAATCAACTTGTGTCAAATGTCCAACACGTGAATAAATGTACAACCAGATGTACATTGACCCACTTAATGAACAGGAACAAATGATTCCTCAACATCAATTCCATCTTCCTAAAGATATACATATAGAGATGATGGAAGATTCACCAATAATGTCTTCAAGCGGATGAGGAAGTCATTTTCCTTAATGTTCATGTGGTTGATTTACAGAGTGCACAATAATCCGTGAAGATTTGGTAAAGGAATACCAAAGAGCGGATCATTTTTCATGAACAATAATCCGTGAAGATTTGGTAAAGGAATACCAAAGAGCGGATTATTATTCAATAGTGCAACTGCAATATAACAATAGTCAATAACAACACCTCCCATAAACCGACAATCTGTATGATAAATGCCCAGATTAAGAAGAAGTCTTTAGATAATCAAATGCAACTCGTCTTTAGTCTTCTATGTAGCAGAGAATGTAGAACCGACTGTAGACTCGACCTTCTTCAAGATTGTCCAGTTGGGGAATAGATAGTTAACATCTTCATCACACTAAGATCATCCCAATTAACTTTCATCTTGCAAATCCACTTAAATAGATCCCTCCCAATCAAACAAGAACAGAAAGATGTTCATCAAGGAAATTAAAAATCAGGCCGCAACGAACACACGAAATGGAAACACCAAGCAAACAATCACATCAAACAAGAATAGAAGGTTGTTCCAAATCATCATGTTGATGTGCACGTGAAGCATTAACTGGAAGCACTTGTCTTTAAACTCATCAGCCCGTGTGAAGATGTCAACCAACGGCTCTTAGAAGAAACTCCATGTAACAATGACCCGATAAGAAGAAGCTCGGTTCTTACATGAGTTAGGAGCCGTTTGACCATTTATTCTCTAATATCAATCAACCATGCAAAAAATTCACACTTCTTCTTCCCCTCAAGAATTGCATATGGAGTTGCCATTCTTGATTAAATAAGTGAAAATCATCCGAATGTTCTATTCACACTTCTCTCCCGGAAAATCAGCACATGATGTCGCCATCTTCATTATAATCGAGCAAGTGGAATGAGAAAACAATCAGTGGTAGCCCGGTTCACTTGATGACTGAAGCGCATGGAAAAGTATGAAGCATGTTGATGAGAATGGTCATAATAAGAAGATTTCTCTTCTTCAGAAGATAAAACGCACTGAAGCGTACACTTTTCTTTTCTTTGAAGAACGAGGCATGAACTGTAGTGTTCATACGTCATAAGAAGATTTCTCTTCTTCGGAAGATAATACGCACTGAAACGTACACATTTCTTTTCTTTGGAGTACGAGGCCTGAACTGATGTGAACAGACGTCATAAGAAGATTCCTCTTCTTTCTAAGATAATGCGCCCAACCGCATACACATTTCTTTTCTTTAGAGTACGAGGCATGAACTGTTGTGTTCATACGTCATAATCTCTCTTTTCAACTCTCTTAGCAAAACATGTAATCATCACCATTATCATTCAAGAGGCTCTTTGCAAAGTATGACAAATGATGGAGATAACCCAATATGATGAATTTGACCTTGAAGTAAACTAACCCGAACTCGTGACTTAAACTTGCACATATGTAACAAAGAGCGGTGCCGAGAATTCATGCTCCATTGAATCTCTAATTACTCTATACTCTTCAACCAACCAACCATCGAGTATAAGACGTATGTCACCTCTTGAAAATCCACAATTGAATGTGACACTGAGCACTACAACGTAACTCCTTAAAGTGATAGTTATTTTGTGGTGGTATGAGCCCAATTCCCCCAAGTGGTAAAAGAAAAGGTAAAAGACACCCAACAATAACTAGATTTCCAAGTCTTCGTATTTGATAATAAGCTCGAACAAGGATCATGAAGAATCTTCATCCAACCATCCCCGATACTTTCAGATACTAAGTACACTTCGCCGTGATGTTTCACTTCAACCTCAAATAAATAATAATGAATTAACGCCGATGTCACATCTTTCGAATGCTCAAATCTAGCCTTCTTTGACATTTAAACGAACTTTGATAATGGTTTCATCCCGACCATGGTTAAATGCACATAACCCCGTAAAACCATGTAATAACCAAACTGCCATGACAAATATCCAAACACACATCCAATTCATGAAGTACACTCTTTTATCCCTTTTTTTTTTAAACAGAAAACGTAGCACCAACATCAAAAGAGATCTCGAAATACACTTTCCTTTCTCCAAGATGGTTCCATCATTACGGGATTTTACAACTCTATGGTTTAAACCGAGAAATAGTTTCTTTCGCGGGATTTTACAAAACCAAGAATAAACCGTAAGATAGATCCGGAAATGCACTTTACTATTACTGGATTTTTCCATTGTCACGGGATTTTACAAGTCTACGATTTAAACCGAGAAATAGTTTCTTTCGCGGGATTTTACAAAATCAAGACAAAACCGTAAACAATGTCAGCTTGAATGTATTATGACAATTTTGGTTTTTGTGAATATCTGTTTTAGGGGAACATGCAGCGGTTCATCAACGGTTCATTATCCAACATCAACAACATCATCAACCATCCAATCAACACTTTGAAAAACACATCATTCACACATTCTGTCGGCTATTGTAGTGACCACATGGAGAAGTAAACTCGATATACCAAACTTGAACAAGACGTAACATTCCCCGGATTTGTTACTTAAGCTTGCACTAATCCTGGTGAAAAAGAAACGGTGTACCCAATGTACAAAACCTCTTGACATTCTCAACTGAGTGAGACACCGAAGTGATAGTTATGTTGTGAGTTAAGCGAGAAAGAATCACAAACGTAACTAAATGGCCAAGTCTTTATCACACTCAATAAACGCCCAAACAAGTCATCTTCGCGGAAGGGTAGAAAGAAAGAAGATGAAATAAGTAAACGCGTCCGGAAAACCTTACTTCAATTCCAAATTAGAAATACACTATAATCAACCCCGTAGCCAACCAAGTTTCAGTTACATTTCAAGCTGTGACATACTATTTTCCGTGAAGATGTATAAACCAACGTATCTCATCATCACACCAAATCAAAACTCATAATCAAGCCTTATACCACAAATAATCTTACCATCATACCACATCACATGATCACAAATCTCTTCAATAACACTCATTCTCAAATCATATTATCACAAATTTTTGTTTTGAGAAGCTCAACCGCATCATGGAACCCGATCCAATATAATGACTTAACCGATCAATATAGGCTTTAGAAGTCCCATGCACAATCATGCTCATATTCCGGTCCATAGCCCATAATCAATATAAACACCTGATCTAAAGCAAAAAAAACTCACATCCAATAATAAATAATCACATTCCGAACAAGTTAAGCACAACCAATTAACCGATCCAGTATATCCAATATTAACACAAGACCATAAAACATCTTGGCTAAGTACATTATCCGATCTATGTAAAGTCTCAAAGGCCCATGATCTAAATAATTGAACTCGATCCAATAATTATCACTTCAAATCCTCCCATCTCGTCAGCCCATAAAACATATGCATACCCCCATCTCGTCAGCCCATAAGACATATGCATACCCTAAAAATGTGGAGTATAAAAAATGCTCACCTCACACATAACAGGTTAATCAAACCCTAAACGACCTCATCCGCCTAAACATACGCCTCCATCTAACCTTCTCTCCACATCTGCTATTCATACACCTCCATCTCTCCACATCTGCTACTCACAATCAAACCTTAAACACTCTCAAGTATTAAACGCAGTCACACATAAAATTAACAACCCAAATAACAAATCATTTGCCCCATAGTATCCACGATGTAAACTCACCACAGGGATGGTTTGAGTGACATCGTGACAGCCACAGGGATGGCAAAGAGGGTCATGATTGAGACGGCATCTAAGGTAGGTTTATAAATACTTTGATTTTCGTTTTTGTAAGTAACGAATGAAAGTTTTGATGAAACCGTTTGGTTTTGTTCACACTTTAATATTCGAACATAATAATGAGGCGCAAACTTCTCACTTGGATCAATGATGATTTCATTTGTTGAATGACCTCTGTTGTCATCTATCTTAGAATACTCCACCAAAGGGACTGAGATTGGACCCTTTTTTAACGAATCAAGTCATAAGAAATAACCTTGTTGTTATATTCTTTGACTCTCTAAATTCGGATATTACCAAATATTGATGATGTAAACTTCCCTGTGATGATAAATCTTTTAAACGAATCATGATTCACAAAAGGAAATGACAGAGATCTTGATTTTATTTTTCTTGATTTCAAAATGTTTATTTGAGACAAGATCTGATATGTTTATGACTAGATGAGCTTTGAGAAATTGTAAACTGATAATGTAGACAGAGATGTACTAAGATGTTGTTAGATGGTTAGATGGTATAATAGTTGTGGTTTTTGTTGATTGAAGTTGTTTTTGTATCAGTAGTACTTGGTTTAGATGTTGGGTTATTGATGTGAATAAGGTTGTGGTCAAGTGGTCATGGTCATATCTCCTTCTACCTTTCTCAGATCTGTCCATGTCAAGTCGCTAGCCATTTTTATAAAAGCAATTCTCTAACCAAAGTTTTCAAAAAAACAACTCGCTAGCCATAGTATAGCCCAAGTCGCTAGCACGTTTTATTTTTTTAAAGCAAGTCGCTAGGTCTAAGATGTGAGCCAAGTCGCTAGATAATGAGCCAAGTCGCTAGCATAGCCAAGTCGCTAGCATAGCCAAGTCGCTAGCATAGCCAAGTCGCTAGCATAGCCAAGTCACTAGCAGAGCCAAGTCACTAGCAGCAGTTGACTCAATAGTCAACTCGCTTTGAAAACATTGTATCTGGACATCTTTTAAGGACAACTCGCTAGCATGAATATATGAGTTTTCCGATGAGTTTTACCGACCGCTTTTCCGCCACTTCAAATAAACCTTAAAAGTTGCATAAAAGATGATACTTTTTGACTGTTTTGACCATGAAAAGTTACCAGAAAACCATTAAGACCACAAATATATGACCATATTGACTATTTAGACCATTTTGACCACAGAATACAACCATTTGACCATCATAACATACACCATGTTTGGTACAAAATATTTTTTGGACAATAAAATACGACACGTAAAAAAAACATGCTTATTAGTTGACCAAACAAGAGGATAGTGAAACATGTAAAAACAGTTAACCACACGTATACACTAAAAACAGATTTCCGACCAACATAAAGTACCAAAAAATAGCATACAAACATGAATCGAAACCATAGTAAATCATCAAAACACAACAACCTGGCTCTGGTACCAATTGTAGGATCGTTATTTTATTGTGTTTGATGATTCGGGTGGTCTTGGATGATCAAAATACATGTTTACCATTTTAGAGAGAGAAAGTAGAGAGAGAGGGTGTTCTTGCTAGAGGTTTACACAAATTGTAGAATATTAGATTGAAAAGCACCACCCCTTCCATGGATGGAAGGGGTATTTATAGTTACAAACATACCGTCCTCCTATCGGACTGTGGATCAGGCATACAGTGGGTAAAGACCCGTCCTTCCTCCACGGTGTTACACTAAACTATTCTACGCTACTGACAAACAAATAAACTACTAAATAACGTAACAAATGACACGTCTACGAGCTAACATATGCTAGACTTATAATTGGGGTGACCGACACTTTAGCATGGAATTTTCTAATTCCTAACAACTTTGAATATTGAATTGATTTGTATGGTTAATATGAGCGGCTAAGCACCTCTTGGTGTTGGCCTAGTTATGATTCCTTAATTGTTTTGTTTGCATTTACATTACTTCCGTATAATTATTTCTAAGTGTATGCATGCATAGTTTATTGGTAGCTACCCTTGTTTCGGTAGTTTTGAATCGCGGTAGAGGCCAATTACCTAGGAGATATGACCAACTGACCCTAGGTGAGCGGACTGAGACGGGAAGGGTAAGATATGACCAACTGACGACCCTTTCTACTTCTGCGATTTGACCAACTGATCACCTACCGTTCCGATGAACTTAAGAATTAGGGGTGAGTGTTTAAGTTGCTAACGCCCGGACACTCACTATTATAAATCTAGCATGTAGCGGTACTTAATGACTTGGCTTAGGACCGTGAACAACAGGACTTATGAGGGGACACCGACTTCTCCCTGGTGGCATCTTTGCTGATAGGTTAGGGCGAATTGACCAAATGTTTTCCTCTCGACTTTGACCCCACTTGAAGTAATTGGAAGTAAGTAGGCGTAGACATTACTAGCTAGGAGGAATAACTAGGTTAGCACCACTATCCTCTATTGATTTATCCTTTGCCTTTATTTGCTGTTTTCTGCCTTATTATTTAATTAATTAATTCTTTATCGAAATCATTATTAAAATCTGTGACACTTAGACTTAGTAATAATCCAACACACATAGCTCTTGGGATGACCTCGGCTTTACCGAATACTACACTACACACGACCGGGTACACTGCCCGTTAGTGCATTAGGGTAGACCATAGGTATAACGAGACTTTATAAATATTAAAACATGGTCAGTAAAACCTGCATCAGTTTCTTTTGCACAACTTGATCCTTGAAGGTTATAACTATCCTAAAAACACTTACTTTAACACCACAAACGTGAGAATCAAAGGAAGCCACATATGAGACCAAAAACCTTCCAAAGCCAACTTTTCAATCTAATCCAACCAAGATAAACGCACATACAACCTAGCTAATCAAAATATGTAAGATTATATTAAAATGAACACCACTTATGATTAGTGTGTGGATAGTGTGTTTAGAGATGGAAAGATGAGAGAATGGGATGTTTAGAGAGAGAAACAAAATATGTAAGATTAGATTAAAATGAACATCCAACCCTCTCCCTTGTGGGCAGAGGGCTATTTATACATGGTTCATACGCCATTCTTCGGGCTGTGGATCAGGAATACAGTGGGTAAAGACCCGTCCTTCTTCCACGGTATTACTTACGCTAAACTATAACTACTAAATAACGTTAAGTCTACGAGCTAACTTATGCTAGACTATAGTTGGGGTGACCAAAAATTCTATATGGATTTACTAAATCCTAACACAAGTCTTCATAGTGGTTACGACGTAAGTCCAATTGTGTGGATACGCCGTATATACTTCTGGTTGACCTGGTATTGAACTGCTTTAATTATGACTACGACGCAGGTAGCATGAATCAACTACGCCGTTGAAACTTATGGTCCAGCTTGTCTTCATTTTTCTACAAGTTTCTTCTCATTTCCGCATTTCATCACTCCAATGCTCAAATAAGTCCTATTAAACAAATAGGAAGCAATTAAATTACGAATTCTCATACAAGTACAAGAATAATGTGAGATAAGATGTCAGGTATGATGTGGAGCAGAGGGTGAAATGAAACATATAGTCACCTTTTTCCCCAACTATCAATGTATGAATGTGATTCTTTTTTTCGATTTCATATTTGACAACCAAATAATTTTCACCAGATCTATATACCTATCAAACTATTCCCAAATTCCCATTCCTATTATATCATATATCAAAATGCGCCCCAAGTCTTTAATGAGTGAACGTGAAAATGTGACACACACATAATGTAACACCCCCAAATCTCGGTACAGCGGAAGACTTAATCAAGTTTTTGGGGCGTTACAATTGGATTGGTATCTCACACAAGTATAGCAAACAAGATAGTCATTTAACTATTCAAAACATTAATCCCAGAGTGTAAATATTAGGCCCAAACATGATTTAATAAAATAGGTCCCCATAAATTATCATAATTTGATTATGATCCTTGACCATGCCTCCTTGCCAAGCTTCCACCGAACACACACTTCAAACATCACTTAAATACCTTAGAAAGCATGCTAAAAGGTCAGCTAACACTGGTGAGTTCATAGGTTTAAATTCAAGTAAAAAGTAGTGGACCTGTAGGAGTTAATTTGCTATGCGAGACTTAAGATAGATACACATCAATCACAAACCATATCATATCCGATATCACAACGGGCCCCAACGACTCTAGCCAGCACTGTCGTAGCAAAGTATAGAATGATTGCTAACCCTAGACTAGGTCGAGGTAGAAGTCTACTCTTAGCTAGGAAACGTGTTATAGCAACTAGGATTGTTACCCTAGACTAAGGCAACAGCTACCACATATCTATCTAAACAGTCAAGCACATAAGCAAATCAAAAATAGTTTTAAAGATCCAAAAACAGTAGCATGATTCTCACCCCAATTTAGTTAAAAACATAGATAAAAGTGGGGCTATGAAACTCACCTCATGCAAGTAACGCACAAATAAACACTAGCAGAAGATAACAGCTAATCACGGCAACTATCGGCTCGGCACAACCTATTAATGTAAACCAATTTTAATATATATTCCCCAAAATCAACTTTATCTACCCCAATGTATTCCTTTTCTTTATCTCCAAAAATTTCTTGTTTCACCGTTTAGTCCTAGAGTTTGGTATCCTCATGTAGGTGTATCGACTCAGTATGATGCCATGAATGCACTCAAACAACCAATATGCGACTCAATGCAACACAATGAGACATCTAAGCGATAAGCTCCATAGTCCAATAAGTTTCGGAATAAATAGTAGACCTTATCGAATTCATCAACTCGATAAACTCAATTATTTATTCGTGTCGCTTATTATCCCATAAACTGGTCGCATCCTAACGAGTCATAAGAATAATTCACTCATTAATAACATTACCCAACGTAGCTAGCGGGCTCTTATTAGATTCGTCAACCTAATAAGTCCGCTACCCACGTGGATCGACGCTATTAATGTTAGGTCATCCGTAACCCATGCACACAACTTAAGTAAATAAATACTTGAAACTAGTATTAAATGCCCATAATTGGCATATTTTGATAAACGTGCACTCGAAACGTTAAACACTTATTAATTAGAAAACCTTTCCATTTTTAGTTGTTAGTCTCCATTTAAAATAGTAAATAACAAGACAAGTCTTGTTATCGATATTTTTGGTATAAAAGCCTTTTTTTATTATTTATGTTTCATAGTTTATTAGCATTTTCATATATATATATATATATATATATATATATATATATATATATATATATATATATATATATATATATATATATATATTTCGTCAAATTTCAATATTAGTTTCATATCGTTATTCGTTTCGAGTCCACAAGCACGAGTCATGACTTCTCGGCTTTTAATCAATCAATAGTCCAAACTATACTAAAGTCCATGTTACGGCGTTGTCGGGGTCAACTATTGACTATAAAGTCAAAGTAACACCGACGTTGCTCAAAGTTGACAATTCATATATTAAGCCCAAATAAAAGTTATAATAGCGCAATTCGATCTCAAATAACCCAATTCAATATCGCCAACCAATCAACCAACCAAATATACCCGAAACCAATGTTATGACCCTAATGGTCAAGACACGGTCACAGTTAAGACCACGTGAACCAAACAAGCTCTAGAAGCTTTTCGGCTCCACGCGTCTCATCCGAACACCAACAACATCAACCCACAAGCTACCACAACGACCTGACCTGGACCCTTGGTCCAAGTGGGTCACGTAAGCCACCCAACCATGACCATTGTGGGTCATGGTGGCTTGTACGCCCCATGAACACAACCAAACACTACCCAAATCACTTCCACTAGAACCAAACACAATTAATCAAAAACATGAAACATGACCTAAAATGCAAAAACCCAACAATATGATATACCACATGATACCAAATCACTAGCTACATGTTTATTTAAGTGTAAATTAGTTTCATTCCCATGTTTCACCCAAAACCCACCATGGTCGAGCCATGTACGAACCAAAAAGAAGCCATTTGTAGCTTGTCAAAGCTTAAACAAGCTTAACCCATGTTCCATTTACCTTTTTACAACCCAATCTACAAGATTTAATGAAAACCCTAGAATCACGAATCTTATTTTTAAGATTTGGAGGTGTTAACGTAGGCTTTTGTGAGAGTTTTATATATGGATGGAAAGAGGAAAGAGAGATCTATCTAATGGTGGTGGAGGTGTAATTTCACTCGCCGGAAAATGGCCAGAAAGTGGCCGGAAGTGGCCGGCGGCGGTGGTGGTATTTTTAGGGTTAGTGTTTTTAATTTTGGAAGAGAGAGAGAGTATAGAGAGAAAGCTATGTGTGTGTGTGTTTTTAGTGAGAGAAAGTGGAAGAAAAAATGAGGTTAGGAGTGGGTTTATATACATGGGCATGAGGGACCTAAAAATACTTATTTTGGGGAGGAGGGGGCGCCGGCTAGGTGAAAGTGGGAGGGCCGAAGCCGTAATCTTTAGTAAACTATCCCGTTTACCCATTCATGGGCTCGTATATTGTCCTACGAGTGTCTCACGATGTTCATTCGACTTTCTATTATGTTTATTTAAGTTTTTCCATGAGTTTTGACTATTTATTTGCAAATTTTCGAGTTACAGTCTAAAAGTTACGTTATTTCTCGTTTTAGGCTTTTATAGTGCCGAATCGAATAGTGCCTATCAAAAAGAGTTAAAACTCACACGATAACTCATCCAATAATAAAATAAATCATAAAAACCAATAAACTATGTCAAATCAAGTCATGGTCGATAAAAATAGTGATAAAGGCAAAAGCTCGGTTTAGTTTAACGTAATGCGGTTACCTAAAATAGACTTCCTAAATTGCCAGTTGTCATAGCCTCCCAACCTCAGAAGAAACCCGTCCCGGGTTTCACTCCGAGTTGCTTGATGTCATGAAGAGTTTAGGATACTTCCTATGGAATACATGTTCACGTTCCCAAGTGAACTCCGGTCCATGTGGGAGTTTCAACGAACTTTGATAATCAGAATACGGCTATGCTTCAGCCATTTAATCTCACGATCCATGATCTCAATCGGTTCCTTAACGAAATTCAATTTCTCATCAATACGGATATCTCTTAAAGGCACAACTAGGTTTTCCTCCGAAAGACATTTCTTAAGATTACTAACATGAAAGACATTGTGTACACTGCTCAATTCCGATGGTAGCTCAAGGAGGTAAGCTACTGGTCCGATTCTTTCCTGGATTGGAAAGGGACCAATATATCGGGGATTGAGTTTTCCAGGCTTTCCAAAACGAATCACTCCTTTCCAAGGAGAAACCTTTAACATAACACGATCTCCAACCTGTAATTCTAAAAGTTTACGTCTTCTATCGGCATATCTCTTTTGTCTATCATGAGCGGTTTGCAAACGGTTATGAATCTGAACTATCTTCTCAGTGGTTTCTAGGACAAGTTCGGGACCGGTAAGTTGACGCTCGCCAACTTCAGCCCAAGAAATAGGAGAACGACATTTTCGGCCATACAGTGCTTCAAATGGAGCAGCCTTAATACTAGCATGATAACTATTGTTGTAGGAGAATTCGGCCAAAGGGAGATGTCTCTCCCAGCCTTTGCCAAAATTGATAACACAGGCTCTAAGCATATCCTCTAAGGTCTGAATGGTTCTCTCGCTTTGACCATCGGTTTGAGGATGATATGCAGTGCTCATATCCAAGTTTGTTCCTAACGTTGTCTGTAAGGATCTCAAAAAGTGGGATGTAAAACATCTATCTCGATCGGAAATGATAGATATCGGTACTCCATGACGCGATACTATCTCTTTAATGTACAGCCGAGCGAGCTTGTCGAGGATATCGACCTCGCTAATGGCTAAGAAGTTAGCAGACTTAGTCAAACGATCTACGATTACCCACATAGCGTCATTGCCGCTAGCCGTTCTTGGTAATTTGGTGATAAAGTCCATAGTGATTCGCTCCCATTTCCATTCAGGGAGTTCAGGTTGAACTAAGAGTCCTGAGGGTTTCTGCGGCCTTTACCTTAGAACAAGTCAAGCACCAATTGACATACTGAGCTATGTCGGCTTTCATGTTAGGCCACCAGTAGAGTTTCTTCAAGTCCTGATACATCTTATCGGCTCTGGGATGAATAGAGTATTTTGACTTATGCGACTCGTGCATAATCAACTCACGGATTCCACCATGAAATGGTATCCAGCTTCTGTCTTTGAAGCATAAGGTTCCGTCGGAACGCTTCAAGAAGCCGTTTTCAGTTTCTACCATTCCATGCAGATTCTCATAAGGATGGTTCTCTTCCGTCAATGCCGCAACTTGGGCGGCTAAGATTTGAGATGGTAGAGGCGAAATAATGGTCATTCCTAGGGATCAAACGAGTAATGGTGGAATGTTCTCCTTATGACTAAGTGCATCAGCAACAACATTGGCCTAACCAGGATGATAACGAATCTCACAGTCATAATCACTGAGCAACTCTAACCAACGACGCTGTCTCAAATTCAGCTCCTTTTGATCTAAGATATGCTTCAGGCTCTTATGGTCGGTAAACACTACACACTTGGTTCCATACGGATAATGTCTCCAGATTCTAAGAGCAAACACTACAACACCTAACTCAAGATCATGGGTGGTGTAGTTTTTCTCATGCTTCTTAAGTTGTCGAGATGCATAAGCAATCAGCTTCTCCCATTTCATCAAAACAGCACCTAAGCCTTTATGTGAAGCGTCGCAGTACATGACAAAGTCTTCGCTTCCTTCTGGCAAAGCTAGGATGGGCGCACTACACAACTTCTCCTTCAGAAGTTGGAATGCTTCTTCTTCCTTCTCTCCCCATTCATACTTAACGTCCTTCTGGTCGGTTTGGTCACGACTTAGCTATTTTGGTGAATCCCTCAATGAACCTCCGGTAATAGCCTGCTAAACCTAGAAACTGGCGGACTTCTGATGGGTTCCTAGGTGCTGCCCATTCCTTAAGCCTCAATCTTAGCTGGGTCAACATGAACTCCTCAACTATCTATCACGTGACCTAAGAATTGCACGAACGGAATCCAAAATTCACACTTAGAGAATTTGGCATACAACTTTTCTTCTCACAACAATTCTAAAATGAGCCTCAAATGCTCTTCGTGTTCCTCTCTACTCTTGGAGTATATCAAGATGTCGTCTATGAATACTATCACAAACTTATCCAGATATGGCTTACACACTCGGTTCATGAGATCCATGAATACCGCTGGCGCGTTGGTCAAACCAAACGACATCACTTGGAATTCATAGTGCCCATAACGAGTCCTAAATGCCATATTAGGGATATCCTCCTCTCGAACACTAAGCTGGTGATAACCAGATCGTAAATTGATCTTGGAAAAGACACTAGCTCTTTGGAGTTGGTCAAATAGGTCATCTATTCTAGGTAGCGGGTATAGATTCTTCACCGTCAGCTTATTCAACTCCCTATAGTCGATACACATCCGAAATGATCCATCCTTCTTCTTCACAAACAACACCGGTGCTCCCCACGGTGACGAACTTGGTCGAATGAATCACTTCTCTGATAACTCTGCCAACGGTTTAGACAGTTCCTCTAATTCTCTGGGAGCAAGTCGATAGGGTGCCCGGCTACGGGTGCAAAAGACCGTATTAACTCGATTTGGAATTCCACTTGTCAGACAGGTGGAATCCCTGGCAGATCGTCGGGAAACACATCTGGAAACTCTCCAATGATGGGTACATCATTAAGGTGTCTTTCACTCTTTTCCTCGCTTTTCTTTTCAGAAATTCGAGCCAAGGAAAGACAACCTCCTCTATCGATGTACTTCTGGGCCTTAATACAAGAGATGATGCTTAACCGGGAAGGACTTCCACAGTCGCTCCGATCTCCTTGTATGCTTAGAACTTTTCCGCCATACGGTACACGCACGATCTTCTCATCGCAGATGATGTGTGCACCGTTCTTCGACAACCAATCCATCCCGATGAAGACGTCAAAACTTCCCAAGGTAACTGGCAATAGGTCTATGCTAAATGGGTGGTCTAGGAAACTTAAGGTACAACCTCGGACTACGGTGTCTATCTTCTCCCTATTTCCATTAGCTAATTCCACATCGTAATTGAACCCTATAGATGTTTGGGAGATTCCTAGTAATGGCATAAAGTTGGTGGATACGAAACTTATATTGGCACCAGTATCAAACAGTATGGAAGCATAGCGATTATTGAGAAGGAACGTACCCGTAACTACGTTAGGGTCCTCACCAGCTTCCTTCCCAATAGCATATACACGCGCTGTTCCCATGTCTCTCTGCTGATTCCTAGCACTCTGATTTCCCTAATTCTCCACAACCTCACGCTTCACAGGGTTTAAGCCATTACTTTCCACACCTCGGTTAACAAATCCTCCTCCATTACTGGGATTTCCTCTCATCCACGGCTCTCGGCACTCATTCTTGTAGTGCCCTTTCTTTCCACATCCAAAACATGTGACAGTGGCCTTCCAGTCCGCTCCTTGTGCAGTTTGAGCTGCAGCAAGTGGTCGGGACCTACAGTTCTTGGCCACGTGTCCTACCTTAGAGCACTTCCTATACACAATTGGGCACGGTCCATGGTGGTGTCGATTGCAAGGACCACACACGGGCTTACTACCTTCATAACCCTTATTCTCTCCATTTCTTATGGTGAACACCCTGGCTATCTCTTGCTGTTTGTTGCCATTCCCTTTAACAACTTCATTTCTCTTCCTCTTATCACTCCTATCACTCTTGCCCTTGTCTCCTACTTCCAATACATAAGAGTCCATCAAATGCTGAGCCACAGTAATTGCCTCATGCAAGTTAACTGGCTTTGCAGCGATGACATCATTCCGAGTAGCTAAAGGCAATCTATCAGTATACCTCTCAATCTTAAGGGCTTCAATGCGAACCATATCAGGGCAAAGCAACGACAACTCTTGGAAACGACGATTGTAAGTCTTCATGTCGGTACCCTTAACCTTATGATTCCAGAACTCAATCTCTAGCTTCTTAACTTCATTCCTAGGATAGTAAGTCTTGATCATGAGAGCCTTAAACTGGGTCCAAGTCATGCTATAAGCTACATCACTCCCTACGGATCTGTGATAGTTGTTCCACCAGGTCAACGCTTCATCCTTCAAGGTAAATGTTGCATACTTAACCTTACAATCCTCTTCACAATTGCTAGCGGTAAACACAGACTCAGTTTTCTCCATCCACCTAGTTAGGTAAAGTACTCCCTCGGTTCCTCCGAACTCGATGAGACCACAGAATTAGAACTCTTTGTAGGTACAACCTCGAGTTCGATTCAGCAGTGGGGTTCCACCAAAGGTGTTAGAGAGATTAGACTCAGCTAGTAGTTCAGCTACACGCTGCGCCACAAGCTGTCAAAGTGGGTTGTGTTCAAAGGTGCAGGGTTTTGTGGAACAGGACCATTCTCAGCACGGTCGTTCACATTCGGGTTCTCTACAGCTGGGTTATCAGTGTTCAGGTTCTCAACAGGTGGAGTGGTCGGGGCCGGACGACGACCTCGAAGGACAGGGGCAACCACAACAGCAGGGGCTGTTCGGTTGTTCCTAGGCGGGTTTCGTCTTGGTGCCATCACTCTGAAGGAAAGAATAACAGTTTCATAAGTTCACAATTCACGCTCTAAAAATAGAGTTGGGTTCCAAGGATTACCAAATAACGCTCGAATACATAATCAAGGTCAACAAGGATAATGTTATACCATAACAAGACAATCAGAGACCGAATCATAACTAAAGGATGCACGTTCCAATAACCATAACTCATAGGTTTCAAAGTGGAATACATGAAAGGATATGGAGAAATAAAAAACGATCCTAACAATGATACTAATAAGATAACTAGGATAAATCTACATCTCGAACTAGAGACTACTCAGTTTCAAGATGGTACAAAGCCATGAATCTAACACAATCTAGCCACGATCACGAATACCACTAACAGATCTCCTAACATCGTCCATCACTCTCCATAGTGACAAAATCCCCAGATGCTGAGAGTCGCGATCTTTCTTAAGATTCACGACCTCCTTCTCCAACTCGTCGACCTTGGGCTGAAGCGCTTGGTTTGTCTCCTGGGCTATCAAACACTCTGCTTGTCGGTATCCTACCTGCTCATAGAGTTCCGACAGACCCTCTCTCAAGGCCATCAACTTCTTCTCCATCTTAGTCAAATCTATCCTCAAATCCTCTACACTAGTCCTCGTCAGTCCGTCTAATCGATCTGACAACCGACTAAGGCTAATATTCTGGGATATAATTTTTTCCCAGATCAGACCCGTCTCCCCATACTCCTAGGGCTCTGAAGCAATCTTCGATGGTATCTATTAGGACCCTTTATCAATCCATTTCACACAATAATATGGTATGGTGACTTGAGATAAATGATGTGTTTTAGAGAGATAAGGAATAGAACATGAAACTATATTTCATAAGGAAAACACACACTTACACACTCAAGCACACCCCTCAAATGACACATTTGAGGGGTATTTATACTTCCATACTAAACACCCTAATGGGCTTGGCCATGGGCCACGTTTGGACTTGGATTGGACAATAACTTACATAAGGCTAGCTTAACTTAACTATTAGCCATTTAGCTTAGCCCAATCCATGAGCTCGTTGACTATTATATCACGATATCTAAAACATATTACAAAGTTCCTAAACGTGAATGACCATCACTTCAATTAATTATTATTAAGGCTAACAATCTCCCCCTAGGGGTGGTCATTCAAAAGATGCTCCACTTGAATAGGTCTTTACTCTCCTTGAGCTTGAACTTTATGTGTAGATATAGAATAGTTTTGATTTTAGTTCCTTCATGCTTTATGATCAGATAATGTGGTATTTTGTCGTTTGTCAACTTCTTTGGTTAGGTGTCTCCACGTCATTCTCCACTATGCTCACACTTCTTTTGACTTTGAAATTGCAATGATGTGAAGTTCTTTAGTCTTTGAACTTTGTAGATTCTTTGACATTGATGAAGAATCATCTTTAACTTTGTGTTGCCTTTGATTTTGATGAGAACTTTCATGTGTTGATGTTGGTATGAGCATGGGAAGATGGTGCGGTCTCTCCTCTAAGGAACAATCATCAGTACCTGCATGAATATGTTAGTTGAAAAAATACCAATCGATCATTGTGGACTTTTCTTAAAGAATTGACCACTACGATTGTTATACTGATGAATGTCTTGATTCCATTCACCTTGGTCGGGCAAATCAGCCGTCCTAATCCTATAAGGGACAGTTGGCATTACATTGAATAAATTCAAGTAACGACCCACATCTTCAGGATTCGATTCGTGAAAGGAATCTCCTTAGCGGGATTTCCAGCTCTTATAGGTTCGAATGTCGAGGGTGTTAACAGCATAGTGTGAAAACACATCTCTAATTCTTACAAAGGTTGTTCCTGAACTGGAGGCCCTCAAGAAGGCTAACACGACATACCGAAGTACATCTACAGTTTAGGTGAGTCACTGAAGTACACCAAAGCATCACTTCACGACTGTAGACCGTTTGAGACACACTAAGCGTAACCCATAAAGAATTACCGAAGTGACCTGCTGTCAGGGCTGTTTGATGTTGACCCTAGTAGGAATTTCAATTCAATCACTGAGGATCACATTTGTGAAACCTCTCATAATGTTCTGGCAGATTGCTAAGATCTGCGTAGGACTCTAGAATGTATCACTTCTGTCGTTATTGATGAACAACAAGCGATGAAATGTCAAGTGTTCCTATGAGATCTTTTGATGAATCTCGTGGCTCTAGACTCGATTAGTGCATTTTGGTTTTCCTGAGCGGAGACTAGGGAGAGGGTCTCCTTCTTCAATACCAACGATCTCTAAGAGAAAGTCGATAGATTATGTAGGGTTCCTAGTGAGAATGAAACAAATCCCTTTTAAGAGGAATTGAGTGGCTAGAAGGTTTAGTGCAGCGCGTCACTGAGTCCATGACGTCTTTGTCTTCAATACTAGTGTCATCTTAGTGACAACCAGTAGCAGATGAATTGAACCCGGTTTCTGCCCTAAGGTTGATTATGAAGGGCTATTTCTTTTCACCCTTTTTCATTACATTTCTTTTTATTTCTTCAACCCCTTATTTCTCCTTTCTCACATTACTCCTTTTTTCAATCATACCTAAGGACTTCTAATACTAACTATGGGTATTGTCCTTGGGTAGATCCCTCCGGCTCTGGCGGATCATAGGATGGATTTTCCTATCCTTAGTCACCTTATAACTCCATGACTATCCTATGTTGCCATAAAACCATTTTTCTTGAAAATCTCTCAAAGTGTTTTTGATTATAAAACATGATTTATTAACACCTTGAGAGTTTTGCATTTTCAGAAACACTCCCCCTTCACATGTGCTTATAGTTTTTTAACTTAAATCTACACAGTGAGGGTAGAGTTCGCACTTTTTGAATTGATCTGCTCATGATAAACAATTCCCCACGAGACACGGTTACGTAGCTTAGTTAAAGAGTTCCATTTTCAGTTTTTAGGTGACAACTAGCTCTAATAACTACCTTGAAGATGTAAACTCTTCTTGAAAAGAAGGTTAGACCCATGAAAGTGCATGTCTATCACGAGTTTCTTGAAATGGTACATTTACAGACATTGATTCCTCGTCAATTCTATGGTGTCAACTAAGTCGAGCTCATTTGAGATTCAAACAACGATCATTAAACTTTTTGATCACATTTTAATCACGTCTTCTCCCCCTCGAAAATAGCATCTCTATGATGTTTTTGAAACAAAATGATTAAAAGATATTTTTTTCGAAAAGCATTTGGAGAGAAACTGATTTAGCATGAATTTTGGAACAATTTTGGTTTAATACTCCCCCTTAAAGAAAGCATATTTTTCATACAGAAAATTTAGAATCAGTTAAGGGTTTAGAGGGAGTTATCTTAGTACCAAATGTGAGAGATTTTGAAAAAAAATTTTGAAAAATTTCGAATCAATGGTACGCAAGATGAAGATTTTAAAAAATCTTTTGAAGATATTAAAGAAGAAATTATCTTCATTTGTTCTAGGATAAGTGCTCGATATTTATGAAAATAGATTTTGCGTATCACTTTCCTTTCTTTAAAGATCGGGTTGCAAGCGGAAATACTTACAAGCCATTATGATTTTAGGAAAAGTGCTTGAAAAAATATTTAAAACATTTGATTTGGATAAGCACTTTCCTTTCTTTGAAGCGCGGGTCCTGAACTGATGTGTTCAGAAGCCATTATTTTGAAGTCCGGGTTTCGTACTGAAGTATAGGAAAGCCATTGTTTGAAGAAATTTTGAGGAACGACATGTTTTAGAAAACATTTAAATAACTCTCGCTCAAGCATCTGTACATTTCTGTATCATTGTTGAATGACAATTCTAGAAACGTACAGAATATCGATTATACGAGAGACATGTCGTGAGAAGAATATTTTTGGATTTTTTATTTTATATTGTTTTTGTATTTTTTGAACGATTTTATATTTTTATATTTTGATTTTGTTGGGTTTATAAAAGAAATGGAAAATCAAAGATAGAAGACTGAAAGAATGAAGAGGAAGAGTTTATAGAAATGGAACCCTCTGATGAGCTAGGTTCTGAGATATTTGATTCACATGCAAACCAAAGACGAAGAGATTTCACAAATAACAGTGTTAGAAGTATTTGATTCCTCACTCTGAGGGTGTTCACTTTCAACAGTTATAATGGTTTCTACTTCCTTATCCTGATGATTGTCACTATTATCTGTGTTGGTGCAAGTATCAAAAATCTTTCCTGTGGGAATCCATCTAAGACCTACTTTGCTGAAAACGTTTCCCGTCGGTATCCACCTAAGGTAAGATCTAGGAGTTGTTTTCTTTTCAGATGCAGGGAAAGACTCATTTTTAGAAAAACTACGTCCTGAAGAGATCCACCTATTAGGTTTCTTTTCCATGTTTATCTTTTCAACGAGTTTGTTTCTGTATGGAGTCTTAGTGGATTGTACCTTGGCATCATGATTAGCTAAAAAAGCACATTTTTGACATGTAGGACAGACAGATTCAACATTCTTGTCTAAAACAACAACTTTAACTTTGTCACTACAGTCTTTTGAAAATTGTTTCTTGTTTAGAAAAGACTTAGAATCTCTAGTGTTGTTCTCTACATGTATAGCATTCTGCTTCCCGTAGCTACTCTTAGATGCATGCCAATTCCTAGTCGTTTGATGGTTCCTAGGTAATGGTTTACAACTACTAGTATTGCCTTGAAATCTTGTAGAATTCATCACCTTAGATGTTGCACCTAGAATTCCGTCTTTTCGAGTCTGTGCCTTTTTCCTAGCTTCTTCTAGATAGTGATTGTTGACCATGTCGTTAGAACCAACAGATTCTTTAACTGGATTTTTGGTCACATTCCGTGTACTAGTCTTAGAAATGCCAGGTGTAAACACTTTTTCTTTATCAAAAACAGGTTTTTCAAAACCTTTGATAATTCTCTTTTTAATAGGCAAAGACTGTGGAGTGACTGTTTTTTATAAATCATTTTTTTCATTGACTTTTGGAGGAAACTGAGAAATAGACATTTTTGGTTTGAAAACCGGTTTGGGAACATTTGTTTTCTCCTCAGTCAATGGTTTTGCAAACTTAGTATCCACAGCCTTCCCTTTTAGACATTCCAACTGAGCTCTCAAAATATCATTTTGCTCTTTCATGTCCTTGTAGGCACGCTCATACGATAGTTTGTCATACTTGCATTCCTCGGTTTTTCGATCAAGTTGTTTAAAATAGGACACGTTTTCTTTTTTAAGTTTTTCAAGAGCTTTTTCATATTTTGAAATAATTGCGGAGGTCTCAGACTGGAGTCTTTCATGGTCTTCAACAGAATATGTTTGTAAAATAATGGACATGATATCAGTAGTTTTAACGTCTTCGAAGAGAGAATCATTTAAATTTTCCAAAACTTTGATTTGTTCAACACTTTCATTAGCTTGCTTTACCAAAGATTTATGATCCTTGACAAAGTCAACTGTTTCTTTCATAAATGCTTGTTCAAAATGAATTACCCTTGCACTGATGTTATTCAGCGGAGGGGCAATTTGAGGTTCAAAAACTTTTTATTTTCATCATCAAAACTAGAAAACCATATATTAGTTGTAATATTGGTTTTAGATTTAACAGTCTCTCGAAGTCCACCAATTCTAGTTTTAACGTCATCTAAAATGCTTCTAGTGTCACTTGTGTTAAAAGGATTGTTTGAAGACATTTGTTCGATTTTTGAAAGAGATTGTGAGACAACTACAGGAGTTGAAACTGGTTTTGAAACTGGTTTTGAAACTAGTGTTGACTCTTTGTTTGAAACACTGGGGTGTTATGGAAAACTTTGACTTTTCTTTTTGTGAAACAAAAGTAATTCCAGAAATTTTGTTCCATTTGTTATAATCAATTGGTTTTAGATCTGGGTTCTTTTGTTGCATTTTTTATCTACTCTCATCAGATAGTTCTAACGTTTCAAGAGAATCACGAACAATTATGGGTTCATGCAAAGCTTTTCCATTGTTCAAAACATTCCGCTCTTTCTGAGCTTTCTTGAGGAAACAAGGAGGTGTGTTACCAAGAGCCATTTTTTGTGTTGTATGAAAATACGGATTTGTTTGATTAATCAGCATATTAGTTGATTTAGCTGAATGACCCGTTGTAAGAAGCAAATTTTCCAATTTTTTGATTTTTTCATCTTTATCAAGAAGAGAATCTTCTCGTTTTGAAAAATCAGTAATCAATTGTTTCTTCTCTTTTTCAAGATCAGAATGCGTTGCCTTTTGTTTAGAAAGTTGGTCTTTTAGATCAGAAATTTCCTTTTTTAAAGATTTTATTTTCAAGTTCAAATTAACATCAAGCGTGTTATACTTGATTTGCAATTGATTTTCTCTTAAAACGGAATCTCGATAACCAATTTCTAATTCTGACTCTTTGTTTTTGTGAAATTCAAAAGCTTTTGCGTTCTCCTTGTAACTCTCAAGCTCAGCGGTCAATTTCTCATTCGCGCCCTTAACCTCGCGATTGACCGTTTTGACTTTTTCAATCTCAATACCACAATTATTAATTAATGTTTCAAATAGAGCACGTGTTTCCTCATCATTAGCACCATTCTGTTCACCTTGACCTCCATTAGGATCCATATATGGAGTTTCAGAGTTAACATTGCTATTAACTTGCTCCCCCACATATGTGTCATAATAAGGTTTGGGAGACACAGAATGTGGCTTCTCATGAGTAAACGAATTAGCAACATTACTATAATTTGATACCTCATTGAGTGGATCTGTGTCATAGATGGGAGGTGTGTCAAAAGTACTACTTGATGTTGTGTCCTGCTGATTGATTGTATGACTGGAGTTTTCAATATCGTTTGCTTTATCTGCCCATCATGGATTCCTGAATTCGAATTCCTCAGCAGTCAGCTCTATTCCCGATTCTTCTTTCAGTGCTAACATCAACATGTACTTGATCCTTTCAACCCGCGTCATTGTTTTGACACTACATTCTGTATCAAAATGACCTGAATCGTGGCTTTGAGGTTCGGAGGTAGCATTCTGAACCGAAGTCATAAAACAGTTATTCCCATTTTGATATCCCATATTTTGATTCGCAATCTGACCCCTCTGATTACAAACATATTGCCCTGCATATTGCATCTGATTGCCCATCTGTATTCCCGTAGCAAATCCTTCTTGATTCCCAATAACATCTACCATTTGTCCTTCTTGATCCATATGAATACTTGGTTCAGAAAACTGCGGATTATACGATGAAATCCATTGGTTGTTGTTATTTGGTGTAGAGTAACTACTGATGTTTAATGAATTGGCGAATGCAGCAATAGTAGTTGTGAAAGCAGTTGTATAACGATTTTTCAAAGTTGCCATTGATGAAGGTATGTGTGAAATGAATTTACGGATCTTGTAGACGATAAAGAAGTACTTTTTGTTTTTCGATCGAGTTTCTCGATAACTAGCACGGTAGTTATTTCCAACGAACCCGAAAAATTCAATCTCAAAATAATACTCAGTCTCGGATTATCGAAGCTTAATCACAATCTTGATCCAAAATTATATTCCAATATCCAACCCAAACTTAACCACTAATATTCAAACCGTGTATAAAAAATTCGGATATAGAGAATCAGCCCCAAATACTTATACCAATAAGAAATCCGATCCACTCGAAATGCAAAGCCCAAGTCCAATTTATCTATGACCCTAATTATCCGGATATAAAAGACTCACTAATAACACCCACTGCCCTAATCTCACTCTTGCAATCCTAACCTAATCTCAAAATAAAACGCAGTCATCAACAAAATAACTGAGTTATCTCTTCTCAAGATTGAACGCATCCACCCTCAACCAAAAAATACGCCAACAACTTTTATCTAATATGCTTTCAAAGCAAACACCACACAACGAAAATCGTCCTTTGATCTTTATCAATCCGAACATCAGGTAGGTTTAATTAGATTGTTTTTTATTATGTTGAAATCGAATGAAAGAGGGAATGAAACGATTTGTTTTGTTCTTTCTTTGAAAGATTCGAAGATTACCAAGAAGTTTAAACTTCTAAAATAGATCTATGATGAGATATCTCTTGTGGTTTCGTTTTATGAATGAATCTTGGTTAATTTAGAGATGAATCTGAGATCTAGATTTTTATTAAGATTGAGTCTTGGGTATTGCTTGATGTATGAAGGTTGTTTGGAGATGGGTTTTTGTTTGTTGAAGGTTGATAGGAATTGTGTGATTAGGTCTAGTATAGGGTCGAATCTGTTAGGTTTGGATCTGGGGTTCTGGTTTCGAGTCTGTGCTCGTTTTGATTTTCTTTTCTAATTTTTTTTTTGAAAACAGTAACTGATATGAGTAACTTTGGCTCGTAAAAGTTAGACGTAAATTTTTATGCGTAAACAACCTTTACTCGTAAACAAACCTTACGCGTAAACCCACCTTACGCGTAACAAGTTTTTACAGTCGTAAACAACCCTTACGAGTAAGGTTTATGCGTAAAAAACCGTACGATATACTTTCCAAGTAAATCGTAACTTGATCTGTAGATAGGCGAAAGTGCTTAGGCGTAGAAATGGCGTCTTATGCGTAAACCAGAATCCTTATGCGTAAAAAACGAGGGTTTTGACTTTTTCGTTGACTTTTTTCCGACCAAGTTTCCGGTAGCGTTTTTCAGACAGCTTTTTCCTACCAGTTTTTGTACCAGTTTAAGACCACAAGGACCGGTAAAGATTAGAACAAAGACTGTTTTGGACCTTCAAATTGTTTGGACACAAAAAACTGTTTTTGGACAGAAATAAGTAGGACTGTTTGGACGTTAAAAAACTGTGTTGGATTTTGACAGAAAGAAGATTGAGATAAGTGTAAAGATTTTTCTTTTTGACCAGACAAGCAAGAAAAAAACTAACCTTAAAAACTGCTATTTTGACTTAAGATAAGCAAAAAAACATGTAAACAGCAAAAGATAAGCAGTTTGATAAGCAAATACGAGAAAAAAATGCCAAAAAAAAATTTTAATGACAGATTTTTGACAATAAAAAACCCGCTTTTTAACAACAAAAACACTTCTAAACCATCTTTAGGCTCTTGATACCACTTGTTAGGACTCTTTATCAATCCATTTCACACAATAATATGGTATGGTTACTTGAGATAAATGATGTGTTTTATAGAGATAAGGAATATAACATGAAACTATATTTCATAAGGAAAACACACACTTACACACTCAAGCACACCCCTCAAATGACACATTTGAGGGGTATTTATACTTCCATACTAAACACCCTAATGGGCTTGGCCATGGCCACGTTTGGACTTGGATTGGACAATAACTTACATAAGGCTAGCTTAACATAACTATTAGCCATTTAGCTTAGCCCAATCCATGAGCTCGTTGACTATTATATCACGATATCTAACACATATTACAAATTCCTAAACGTGAATGACCATCACTTCAATTAATTATTATTAAGGCTAACAGTATCTCTGAACCTAATGGGCTACCTATCTCAAGTGAATGTGGAGGTGAACCAAAATCAAAAGGCTGCCCAGGAGAATCAGGCTTAGGAAATGGTAAAGGAGAGCTAGGTCCTGGAGAATGTCCAGGACTCTGCAATGGAGGAGTAACCACATCTGGGATACCCTCATCATCCTCCTCCTGAGGATCCTCATCCTCATCTACATACTGCTCCTCAATCTCATGCTCCTCCTTGCCCTCATCTTCAGAGGGAGAGTCCATGAGTCAAAGTCTCTGTGCGGGTGAATCCTGAGGTGGTACAGTAGGGGATCTAGGTCTTCTAAGACATGGTGCTGCTGGTGGTTATGACAGAAGAGAGTGGGCTGCTAGGTGAATAGGTGATGATGGTGGTCGCACGGACATGCGGACAGTACTACGAGTAAGTCTAGGAGTCTGGGCTCGTGCTAAGACCTGATGCAAAGTGAGCTGCCTAGATGAGCTAGGACGATCTGATGATGATGATGAACTAGAGTGACGGGTAATCACATAGGGATGACCCTGCGCAACAGTCATGAGAGTCAATGCTGGGGAACTAGCAGTAGCAAGGACATCCTCAGACACATCAAAAGCTAGTGAAGGCATAGTCTGTGACAATGGCATAGGGTAGGTATAAGTGTTTGAAAACGACTAGTTCTAATAAGCGCATCAACTCTGCCAAAACATATATCACATAATGAAAGCTTTAAAATAGAGGTACCGCATTACTCAAAATATGCTTTTAAATAAAACACATAAGTTCTGTTCCATCACATAATCCCAGATCAAATCAATCATATAATCAAGCTCAAAATCCTAAAATCGTAACATCTCGACAATCGAATCACATTTACTCAACATCAATAATCATATCTCAAAACATAACATCTCAGTAAACAATTCGCAATTCATAATATCTCATAAGTCAAATCGTAGTTCATACCATAATCAAATAAGAAGCTTCGGCTTGGCAGGCGGGCATGCGTCGGTCGACGATCAATTTTCTCAAAAGTGGTTATGGTTTAGGTTTTATTAAATACCTAGTTCTCTACAACCTTGAGCTCTGATACCAATCAAGTTTTCGGGGCGTTACAATTGGATTGGTATCTCACACAAGTATAGCAAACAAGATAGTCATTTAACATTCAAAATCAATCCCAAATTTAAATATTCAAAACATTAATCCCAAAGTGTAAATATTAGGCCCAAACATGATTTAATAAAATAGGTCCCCATAAATTATCATAGTTTGATTATGATCCTTGACCATGCCTCCTTGCCAAGCTTCCACCAAACACGCACTCCAAACATCACTTAAATACCTGAGAAAGCATGCTAAAAGGTCAGCTAACGCTGGTGAGTTCATAGGTTTAAATTCAAGTAAAAAGTAGTGGACCTGTAGGAGTTAATTTGCTATGTGAGACTTAAGATAGATACACATCAATCACAAACCATATCATATCCGATATCACAACGGGCCCCAGCGACTCTAGCCAGCACTGTCGTAGCAAATTCTAGAACGATTGCTAACCCTGGACTAAGTCGAGGTAGAAGTCTACTCTTAGATAGGCAACGTGTTATAGCAATTAGGATTGCTACCCTAGACTAAGGCAACAGCTACCACATATCTATCTGAATAATCAAGCACATAAGCAAATCAAAAATAGTTTTAAAGATCCAAAAACAGTAGCATGATTCTTACCCCAATTTAGTTAAAAACATAGATAAAAATTGGACTATGAAACTCACCTCAAGCAAGCAACGCACAAATAAACACTAACAGAAGATAACAGCTAATCACGGCACAACAACTATCGACTCGGTACAACCTATTAATGTAAACCAATTTTAATATATATTACCCAAAATCAACGTTATCTACCCCAATGTATTCCTTTTCTTTATCTCCAAAAATGTCTTGTTTCACTTTTAGTCCTAGCGTTTGGTATCCTCATGTGGGTGTATCGACTCAGTATGATGCCATGAATGCACTCAAACAACCAATATGTGACTCAATGCAACACAATGAGACATCTAAGCGATAAGCTCCATAGTCCAATAAGTTTCGGAATAAATAGTAGACCTTATCGAATTCGTCAACTCGATAAACTTAATTATTTATTCGTGTCGCTTATTATCCCATAAACTGGTCGCATACTAACGAGTCATAAGGATAATTCACCCATTAATAACGTTACCCAACGTACCTAGCGGGCTCTTATTAGATTCGTCAACCTAATAAGTCCGCTACCCACGTGGATCGACGCTATTAATGTTAGGTCATCCGTAACCCATGCACACAACGTAAGTAAATAAATACTTGAAACTAGTATTAAATGCCCATAATTGGCATATTTCGATAAATGTGCACTCGAAACATTAAACACTTATTAATTAGAAAATCTTTCCATTTTTAGTTGTTAGTCTCCATTTAAAATAGTAAATAACAAGACAAGTCTTGTTATCGAAATTTTTGGTATAAAAGCCTTTTTTTATTATTTATGTTTCATAGTTTATTAGCATTTTCATATATATATATATATAGCCTTTTTTTATTATTTATGTTTCATAGTTTATTAGCATTTTCATATATATATATATATATATATATATATATATATATATATATATATATATATATATATATATATATATATATATATATATATAGGGAATATATTAGCTACAATTAATTGTAGCTAATTGGCTACAATTTTGTACTAAAAAATGTGGGTCCCTGATTATTTTTGTGGGTCCTGATTCTTTCTGTGGGTCCCTGAATGATTGTTAGTGTATTTTTAATGAAGGATTGTAGCCAATTGGCTACAAAAATTGTAGCCAAGCTATCCCCATATATATATATATATATATATATATATATATATATATATATATATATATATACACTAGTGGTCGAAGCCCGCCCAATGCGCGGGCATGTCTTATAATTATCGTTGACATAATTTGCTATAGCGAAAGAAGGAGGGTAATCGTAAAGAAGTTTTTCCATAAAAATTATATAACATGACTAAAAAGTAAAATGTAAAATACTGAATTATACTTATTGTTGGCATATTTTACTATAGGTATTAAGAAAAATTATACTGAAAGAAGGGTAGAAAAGAAATAAACATATCAATATGAGAGAAAAAAAAGTTTCATAGTGGTACGCAAAAACAAAGTATCAAAGTACAGCCGGTCCAATGGTCGAGCGAGCCTTATGAATATCGTTAAAATACTTAAGTTAACAAAAAATAAGCTATTAACATACCAAATATTTTTTAATGCATTAAGAACGAAAATAAATAAATGATTATCGAATATGAGAGGGAAAAAAGTTTGAAAGTGATACGCAAGAACAAAGTATCAAAGCATAGCCCGTCCGTTGGGCGAGGAAGCCTTATGAATATCATTAAAAAATTAAATTAACAAAAAAATAAGCTATAGGTACAACTAACACTCGAATGAATCTTTACAGTATGTGCATATCGAGCTTTCTGAACGGAAGCCATTCCTCCTGGTACTTGTTGCGTCTGCATCCCTTTGTTCTTCTGGTTCAAGCTTTACTATGATGTTTCTACTCTGTATATTAAGATGAATTTATTATTATGGAGTAATAAATTAAAAAAACAAAAAAAATAGTTATAGGTCATTCCGTCCATTTTGACACCCATTTATCTGTATTAACCCATTAACTTATACCTGGTTGCGGAATGAGTCTCGAGATACTTGTGATACATGACTCTAAAACTCAAGTGGTTATTGATGAAATACTTTTCCTCTATGAGGAAATAAACGAAAGAGTCAATTTCTGAATATGGTTATGTGGGAAAATATAATTCGAAACTCACCCCAACAAAATTTCCTTTAAACCCTATGCGGTAACCTTGGTCATATGTGGTTGACTAACTTCTATCACGTCGTAGTCGTAGGATGACAAATGGGAGGTTATCCAAAATCATTTTAGTGAACACTATAAGAGTATTTATAAAGTTAATTATCTCATGACAAAAAAAAACCATAGAAAAATATGTAATGAGTGACACGAATATATAAAAAGAAAAAATTATGTTAAAGAAATAATAAAACTTTGTGCCGTTGCAAAGACTGCATTTGGTCTATCTTTTGCGAACACATGATAAGTACAACTACCTTCAATGCAGATGCGCATACAAATATTGTCTAGAAAGTAGGAAAACTTCAGAGTTTTATTAATACCGCTTGGTTTAGTGTACACAAAATTGGTCGTTTTGTCGGTGTATTTAACGGTAATCAAACTCTATAACACCTCAACTTGTAACACCTCATAATTGTTTATTGAAAAAGTAATGAAGAAACCATAATCAACAAATGAGAAGTACAGACATTTAAGTATATATCTTTCTTATACACTTGAATTATCATTATATGCCAACAAATGATAAGTACGCACAAAATTTAATGTATATTGAAGTGTTGTTGACAAATATACAGTTAATGGATGTATCTTGCCAAATTCAAACCAAGATGGTCAAATGAAGCAAAATAGGATGTCCAAAAATATAAAATTATGTAGCTTAAACCATAAGGGATGTCTGTAAGAGGGTAAGAACATTATTAAACTTAATGGATATTCTTTTAACTCTTTACACTATGTAGTTCAAAACTGAGACCAAGTTACATGCATAACAAACCAGGTCTTGTAGCTTAAAGTCTTAATATAAGTTTTTTATACACTCCTTCCAACTAAAAATGCTTCTTTTAACATGCTCCCTCTGTTTCATGAGTAAACCATGGTACAAAGGCCAAAATGAAACACCAAAATGGTTTCTTAATCTTCGAAGACTTGAGCTTGAATGAAAGTCACTGTTCAAGTCCACTTGTAGACTGAGACTTTTTGCGTCACATTTGGTCACGTTCTTTCAAAATGAACTTAATTTATAAGCATGAAGCTTGTCTATGGGAACTTGATTTTTTTTTTCATGATTACGCCCGTGGATTTAAAGCCATCCTAGAAAAACTCATAACAATTAGTTGCAGATTGTGTGTACCCCTGATAATAATGGCACATGTTCATATGTTAATAATGGCACATCTACTAATAGAAATTGCTATGAGTATAATATCTGAAAGTTCGCATTTTGTGAGCACTATTTAAATTTTGTGATTATTAATGTAATCGTAGTCCCAATTAGATGAAACAAAAGACAGGACCAAGCAACCTAACCCAAAAATGTGGCAAGATTCACCCATAGACGTGAGAAAGAACCCTCATAGTACATCACGAAAATGAAATTGTTACTTTAACACTTAATAGTGAGTGTCACTTGTAGAAGAATTTGGAAGGGAAAAAAAACTATGAATGTGGATTTGGTTAAAGGTGGCTAATTATGAACGGGTAGATTTGGGTTTTATTATCTCTAACGGGTCAAATGGTTAAAAAATTCAAATGAATATAATCAGCTAAAAATTAAACATTTCAGATGGATCACAATCTTGCTTTAAATATTAACATCAACCGACATCTTGTCTTTTTGATTTGGCATATTCATTCAGATGATTATATTTGTAAATTGTATTGCATAGTAGTTTCCCACCGAAGTGAAATTCATTAACCTGAAAAATATCATACACCTCATAAATCTTTTTTATGTTCACATCAGAAGCATTCTAATGAATCATTAGAATGTTTGATTAGTGGCTATTCATTAAGACCATGTCCAGTTCGGTTGCACTACCAAGATGAATAGAAGGGCGTTTCTATTTTTATACAGGAAATGGTTTCGATTCTGATAGATTTTAATTTCATTAGCGACTTGATTACTTTGTTTTCTAAACTTGTATCTTAGTAAGCATTTATTTAACAGAAATCATCTTATAATATATACTTGAGTCTACATTATATACAATTTCAACCAGCTAACAGGTGACAATTCTTCCCTAAACTTCTCTTAGGTTTTTTCTTATCAAGTAATTTATAATTAAAGAAGATGAATAACTTTTATTCTTTTTCATTTACAAACAACCTATTTTACATTGGTTTAGTATAAGATGTTTCCATTAACAAAAGTTAAAGATAGATAGCCAAAAAGTCCTAGAATAGGAGGTGAACTAACACCTATAAATAAACAAACAAACCACAAAGCTTCATTATTATACATTGCTTTTAATTGTGAAGCATTTAGAAATGTCCTCGCCTGATAAAACATGGATCCCTCATTCAATTTCAATTCCCACATTTCTGTAGTGTTGGCTGTGTGGGTGAATTTGAGCTTAAAATCTTTAGTTTATCTTAATTTATTGTGTGTTGAATTGTTGATAACAGAATAAGCTATAAACATTTATTTGTTTTTTCATCTGTAATTTCATATACTATTAAGGGAGTATCATGACGTTCAAATGATTTAAAAACAATTTAACTATGCAAAATAAACTGTAACGATACCTCACAGCCAGAGACATTGTAGAAGTTACTGCAAAGTTGATAATTGTTCAGACGCCTTAGGAGTATCGAGATCCCATATTCTCTGTACACAAATTATAGCGTCTTCCCTTGTTATGTTCACACAAATGATAGCATATGATGTTTTGTTGATTCATTACTCAAAAAATTAAGGAAGTATCACTTGAATTGTTATATACATTCTATTTCGGCATCATGCCATGAATAAGTGCATGATATACTCACTTCTCAGTCAACCCAATGTCTTGCAGCTAAAAAAAGTTACTTGTTCCAAAATTCGCTTTTAATATCGAGAAAAAAAAAAAAAAAACGAAAAAAACAAACAAACAAACAAACTTACCTAAATAAGCCGGGTTTTATGGCCAAAAACACATGCTCCTTTGACGGACTGGCATGGGTAGAATGATGAGCATGTCACTCAGATGAATCTTTTGTTCTTTAGACACAGAAAATGCTAACCATATTGGTTCAATGAGGTATTATAAAAATTCTTTGTAAAACACTACAAATAGGCCAACTTGATGAGCCACATGCGTGATGTGCCATGTGGAAGCCTTTTCTCAACTAATATAGTGTGTTAAGATTACTGGCCTTATAATGTTAGGTAGCATGCGCTTTTTATTGCTTCACTTTCATGGGATTCGGGTGCAACTTTAATGTCTACTTGTGATGTTTTTTTATCATCAAATGAATATAGAACTAAATATGAAGGAAAAAGCATACAGTAAGAAACCTGTGACATATTATAGCATCAAGGAACCATTAGGCTGACATAGAATGTGTACAAACAACTAATTAGGATTTAATATATGCACTTAATTTTGAAGGAAATTAAGCCATTTGGTTATAGCATTAGCCATTTTGAGAGTTAAAAATGCCTAGTGGGCTGTTCAGAAACTATTCCGTCTTCTATCAGGTACATAGGGTCCATCTCAAACATCTCATTTATAAGAACCATCAGAGTACATCAACATGAATAATAGTTCGTATATTGATATAATCGTCTAAGATTAGAGGTTTGAGATATCAAAACAATATTTAAAAAACCTCATTTTACTTGATGCACTTATGTTATGCTTTTCTCAATTCACTTACGTAGCTATCCTTATGCTGACTTTCTGTCCTCGTTGTTCCTGGAAAGTTTAAGTGCAAAGGAGGTTTAGACATAAATCAAATTTAGTATAATTTAATATAGTTATTATTATGTGTGATTAACACTTACAAATGACTCACATTTCTGATTAATAACCCATATATGACAAGTTGTCACAGCACACCTCCTAGTCCATGGATGCTTATCAGTTATCACTCCGAATATCACCCTTTTGTGTTAAAATTCACATAATATCAAACTCATTAATAGTTCTTATTACAAATTCATCAATCAGAGTAGCACATAAATCAAAGAAAGTTGTCGATGATTCGTTTAAAGCTAACCAAAAACTTAAGACGTATGACGATATAACTAATTTCTTACCAAACAAAATATTATTTGAACTTACTTTAAAAATTACTGTGCAAGATCACTAAAGACATCATGTAATTCGCATAAATACATGTTTCGTATGTTAAAAGTACACACACAAAGCCAATGAATCACATCGACTGACTACGATGCATCACGACACTCACCAACTTGTAAGCCAATGTGTGCTGCTATGTCTCCTGAAGAAGCTTATTTTATACACATAATGTGATACAACCAATCTATTTGTCTTTAGGTACGGATTTTAATTTACAAAGATGTGATGAATCACAAGCATAATTTGATTCAAACACTGTCAAAGGAAAAAAAGGTATGTAAATTATACCATTTGACATCATATGAACCCAAACCATAACCCTGTAGATTCGATTAGTGAACCTTATGGCAAACTATGCATCATTTCAAAAGTTTGATTCACACAGTGTAGTCACAAAGCTCCCATTCCAAAAAAATTATTTTTATCCGAGAATAATCAACATCTAGTAACTATAAGCGGTTAATCACAATATAACATTGATAAGAGGAGCTCAAGATTTGAGTATCAAATGAAAATACCTAACACCATCATCACCGACAATTCCAATAGCCATACCAGCAGAAAGACCACAAGCAAGACCAGTTGACAAATGAGCATATCCATCAAACAGATAGTACGATTTCGCTTTATGATTAATTGCAGTACTGATAATAACCGCAATAATCAAACCGTAAATACCCAACACTCCAGCCATAACCACCGGCACAATCGACTTCATCACCAATTCTGGCCTCATCACTCCCATCGACCCTACTCCTACACCACTCTTTGCGGTCCCATACGCCGCTCCCATACATATCACAAATCATAGAACGCATTCCTCAGTTACGTTTTCAAAATCTATAACAATACAACTAACGGATGAAAACATCTAAAACCTAAAAATACACAAAATAACGAACAACAACCCAAAATTTCACACTTCACAGATCCTATCCTTTTCCTCTATTAGGGCTTCATATTCAATTGCCCTTGTAACATAAAATATTTTTAGAATTTATTGCATATAAAAAGTGCAAACGCAATATTTGATCTTTAAAAATAAAGAAAACAATAGTACATCCAAGGCTTAAGCAACATTACATAAAAGGTGATAAACATACCACAAGTCTACAAAAATGTTTTACTATTTTCTGCAAATGTACTCTTAAAAAGTTACCTGTTATTTACAAAAGTAATTATAATATGATGGAGATGGTAAGATGAGTATACCGTTGCTTCATAAAGTTGACGCATTTCTTCATAAAGGGCATCTTTGCTACTATGCCGACCACTTGTGTCAATGATAATAAGATCACAATTTTCTCTCTTGAATGTCTCAATACATTCTATAACAACTTTCACAAGTCTGACTCCGTATGGCTGCAGACAAGAGATGAGGTTTTGAATGTATAAGTAAGCTTTTGAATGTAACCTACTGGCATGAAGTTAAATATATAAGTAAGCTACACTAATAACACTAATTTCGATGCAGGTAAGATACACAAATAACACTAATTTCGATGGCCAATGTATAAAAAACCAAGTATTAATTTCAACAATTAGTTCACATAAAGGCATAGAGATGAGAATACAATCGTTAAAACATGTGGTCATGTGAAAGCTTACCTCGTTAAAACATCTTCATAACCCACCACAATAGATATAAGATTGGATACATAAAACATAAATTGTATTATGATAAGGATTGTATTATACAGGAATGAAGATGAATAAATATCACATTAGGGTTTAGCATGTGAAGTAGAATAAAGATCGCATTAGGGTAATGGAAATAAATATATTTATGTATTGGCTAGAAACATAAATATAAGAATACAGATTTCTAGTAATTGTATTTACTATATGATTCCAATAAAATTATAGTCATTTATAGATTACTAGTCGGATACCCGCGCACAGCGGCGGCGATAAGTATAGTTATATGTATTTGCTTACCCGTTTAGTGAATTCGTTTCACAACACTTCAAATGTATATGTGTTAGTTGTAAGTGTTTGTTTGGGTTACCCGTAACTTTCCCGTAGCTTTCCCGTAGCTTTCCCGCGACATCATTATTCCCGCATATAGAAATACCCTCGCAATCTCTTACGCGTCAAACACTCCCCCAAAAGTATATGATTTTGACGAATCAAGATTATATTGATTGAAATAAATGAAATAAAGGTTAAAGTTGTAAAAATTTGAATTAAAATAAAATAAACCCACTAAAAATATAAAAACTAAAAACTCATAAAAAAAAATCAAAATGGATGTTGAATTAAAGAGCATAAAATTTTAGAAAATATGGTGAAATTAGATTATAAAAAAAAATAAGTAGATAAAAAGATATTTTAATTTGAAAATAAAGATGAATTTTTAGTTGAGAAGTGACACATGTCATTTTATAATTGGAGCTTTTTATCTTAAATTTTAGTGGTTAGGAGTTAGGCTCGGAGTTTGTTAGAAGTTAGGCTTGGAGTTTGTTAAGAAGTGACACGTGTCATCTCATGATTGGAGCTCCTTATCTTAATTATTGGTTAGGAGTTAGGCTTGGAATTCTTTCCATAATAAGCAAGTAAAAAAAGTCTGAATTTTTAAGCCTTCTAATTTTAGAAGGCCTAAATGCATTATAAAGTAGTATAGATAATATGCAACATAATTATCAAAATAACTTGTTGCCTAAGTGGTAAACACACAAGTTAGTTATCCAATTGACCAAGGTTCAATCCTTGTAAGGCTCCTTTTTTATAAACAACTTTCAAAAATAATTATTAAATCCGAAATTTACAAAAAAAATTATTAAAAATCCGAAATTTATATAAAATCTAATTAAATTAAAAAATTAGTGCTTAGTTGGACAACAAATGATTATGTGGCATTAAATTGAATTACATAGCATTGAGGTGGCATTTGTGAAAAATGTCTCCTGTTTTATATATATATATATATATATATATATATATATATATATATATATATATATAATCCGGATCAATTGAGAAAACTTTTAGATTGAGAAGAGATCATGTTCATTCATTTCATCAAACTATCAAAGGGTATAATAGGTATTATACAACATTCATTAATTATATGTTACATGTAGTGGTTTTTCTTCTTTCTTCTTACGTAAATGTTAAACCCATTGAAAAAAAGAGTAGATCCAAATTATATTTATTTATTGAATGTTTTTTTTATGGAGGCACATATATCTTTTCGATTGCACACGTTAATTTTTTTGTTTTTTTAACAATTCTTTATCAGTCCACAAATAAGTAACTTTTGTTTATATTCCAACTAAAACATAATGAATCATTATGTGATACGACCCTGTTAGGGGTTGTATCAGGATAAGGCACCACTTCAAGCGTGTGCTAGCTCCTTAAGAATTAGAAGAGAAGAACTAGAGAATTATTGATCTTAAACTTGATTGATTCATTCATAATAATGATTCAGTATATATAACCGAATAACCCTAGCTTGTAAAACAAGCCAAACATAAAGACATATCTAAACAATGACACTTTCTTAATACGACACAAAGACATATCCTAAATAAATATAATATGACATAAAGCCCGGGGCGTATCATTCCCCACTCCTTCGAAATCACCTTGTCCTCAAGGTGTGGTCTTGAAAAAATTCTCTTGATTCCGGGATCCCATATCCTAATCCTAATCCTAGTCCTATCTTCCACTCCCATAGTTCTCCGCCTTCGCTACCGCAACCAATACCTTTTTCCTCTTCCGCCTTCCACTACCTTGGACATAACACAACACCATTCTTTCGCCTTCCGCTACCCATGCCGTAACACTCCCCACTCCTTCAAAAATCACCTTGCCCTCAAGGTGATACGAAGAATATGCCGATTGAGAGTCCGATATCCATTTCCACACAATCTCTTTCATACTTTTCTTATGTTCTGAAAATTCTTCAAACTTGTTATGAACTTCATTACTCCCATCAATATCAAAAACACCATCTATCGCGTTATTAACCACATCAACACCAATATATTCATCAGCATCTAACGACCTTTTAATCTCAGGTGAAGCGAATTCACTTTGTAACGATGGAATGGTATCTGATTTCTTTTCAATTATATACTCTTTCTCCTTCTCTTGAATTCCCTCAAAACGAGCCTCGACTATATGTGATAAGGAAAAGGCTTCTCCTAAAGTTCTAGGCCTTGCCCTCAACAGTTCTATTTGTAACGTCAGTTTAAGCCCGGAGATATAAAACGATGTAAGTAAAGATTCAGAGATCCCTGTTACTCGATTTGCTAGTACCACAAACTCACTCTCATATTCGGCCACCGTACCCATTTGCAAAAGTTTAGAGAGTGCATATTCCGCGTCCTGATCGCTGCCGCCTGATGCCATGAATAATACTCAAGCGATTAATAACTCAAAAAAAATTTATGAATAGTACCCGCTATGAACAGTACTCTGATAAACAGTATCTGATGAATAGTATTCGGATGAACAGTACAATGAACAGTGCCGTGAACAGTGCGATGAATAGTACCCGTGAATAGTTTTTTAATAAATTGGAACCCTAATCGTGAGCCCTCTCAACGAGAGCTCTCAATGAAAGCACCAATTGATACGACCCTGTTAGGGGTTGTATCAGGATAAGGCGCCACTTCAAGCGTGTGCTAGCTCCTTAAGAATTAGAAGAGAAGAACTAGAGAATTATTGATCTTAAACTTGATTGATTCATTCATAATAATGATTCAGTATATATAACCGAATAACCCTAGCTTGTAAAACAAGCCAAACATAAAGACATATCTAAACAATGACACTTTCTTAATACGAAACAAAGACATATCCTAAATAAATATAATATGACATAAAGCCCGGGGCGTATCATTATGCTATCAGGTAGTAAAAGATTCAACACTAAAAATTGATGATTTGTGAATCATTGTTTTATCAAAACGTAGTGATTCAAAAACGAAAACTAAACTCACTTATTTGTTCACTAATTCTAGTATGATTCAAAATTAAACACGAATACATTCTTGTAATAATTTGTGTTGGAATCACTCCTAAACCTAAATCAAGTGTTAGTGATTCATATGTAATAGTTAGCTTATTATGGCCTTTATGTTAGTAATTAGTCTTAGGCTTATGTAGAAGGCCCATAAGCCTAGGCCTAGCCCAATAAGGAAAAGGAATGGAGTAGGAGTGTTGCCCTAGCTCCCCTTCCTATAAATACCTTGTAATAACCCTCACTTGAGGGTTGGTTCTTCAATTTACTCTTTCACTCATACTCTACGCATAACCGGTCTAGTTTTTACGTGTGTGTGTGTTTGATAGTTGTTCATCCGATCTCTTCTCCTCTCTATTCTTTCTATTGTGCTTGTGTTGTAAACTTAGTGACCTAACAGTGGTATCAATCGCCAAATAGTTGGGTGAACGTATTGTTCTTGAAGTGGGTTTTGGTCCTACGAGTAGAACATACGACTCGTTGTTGATACTTTGGTTTGCTTAAAAACGCATTTTTTACACTTTTTAATCCAAGATTCTTGAACTTTCAACGTTTTAAGGTGTTAAAATAACTGTTTTTGGCAAAAAGTTTCAAACTTTACGCGTGGATCATTGTTTTTAAGCTTGGTTTTGTACGTGGCTTTCTGTCTACGCATAACGTGTTTTTGAGCTTTGGATCATCAAGTTTCACACTTTTGTGTTATTTTGGTGATATTGAAGCTATCTCATCACTAAAATCTGGTTTGGAAACATCGGTTGGAAGAAATCATTTTTGGCTATATCCTACGCGTAAGTGAAACCCTAAACTTACGCGTAACCTGTTCCTTGGTTTGATCTTCTGTTTCGTGGTTTACTCCGTGGTTTCTTGCTTGGATAAGCCTGAAAACACGTCGACTTTGGATATCTTTTGCACTGTGATAGTGTAAAAGATCATTTAGGAAAAAACCCTAAACTTACGCATAAGCATAAGCTTACGCGTAGACTCTTTACGCATAAGATTCATCTTACGCCTAAGCCCTGTCTTACGCATAAGTTAATCCTACGCCTAAGTTTTCTACGCCTAACTTCTTGTTTACGCATAACTTTAGTGCTTTCTCATTACTTACGCGTAAGCTAATCCTACGCGTAACTATTGCTGTTACGCGTACCTTTGGTGTTTTTACGCTTAAGTGGTACTTGGCTTTTCTGTGATTTCTACGCCTAAGGATACTTCATCAACAACGGTTCATTCGACTACAAAGATCCATTTAACAACACAAGTTTTCAACATGTCACAACCACCATACTCTAGCTACTTCCCTTACACTTATCCTCAACAACAACAACAACAACAACTAAGTCAACAACATCAACAATTTAATCATCAACAACAGATTTATCAACAGCAATTTAATCAACAACATACTCCACTACTTGCAGCAATTCCACAACCTCTAATGGTTCAACCACCACCAAGTCTTCAAGTACAACCATACACAAACTTCTACAATCAATCCAGGAATACCATGAAGGAACCGGCATGGTTTGGCAAGATGTCTGAAGCCTTGAGTAGCCAACGATCAATTCATGAAGCTGGCTCACTTGATAGACCTCCAATGCTCACTCCCGGTAATTATGATCAATGGGTGATTCGGTTCTTTAGGTTTTGTGATCTAAAGAAGCCACATGGAAAGTTTTTAAAGAAGGTCATTATGGAAGGTCCATTTCAGATGCCTACTGTCGTTACACCCGGAGATCCTAATGCTGTTCCACCAAGAGATGATGTCACCAACATTGCAACTGTTGCAGATCTCACGGGTGATCAACTTCTACACTTTGAAGCCGACGAACTTGCAATGCAATACATCCTTTTAGGATTACCCAATCCAATCCTTCGAAGTGTTGATGCTCAAAAGACTGCAAAAGCAATGTGGGAACAAATTCATCTTCTTATACAAGGCACAACACTCAATCAGGAAGATATGGAATCCAAAATCTACTTGAGTTATGAACACTTCATGATTGAACCAGGAGAGTCATTAGAATCTTATCATCATCGCTTTTCAGACATCATTAATGATTTGGACAAACACAATATCATCATGCCACAAATTGCTGTCAATACAAAGTTCCTAAGTAGTATTGGTCTGGAATGGGAGAAGTATGTCATTTTTCTCCGTCAAGCTAAAGATATGCATCATGCTACCTACGGATTGTTGTACGACTATCTGAAGCCTCACCAAAAAGAAGTTGATAAGGAAAGGATTCTCCGTGGTCAAACTGTTTTACCATCACTTCCGGACAATCAACAACTTGCTTTGTGGGCTCAAACAAATATTCCTCCTCAACAAGCTCCTCAACCCGCTCCTCAAACAACTGCAACCATCAAACCTTCTGATCCGTCACAGCAACAACCTCAACAAAATCAATTGGTTCCATACAACAATAACACTACTCAAGCTCTTTACAGTGAAGCTGATGAGGACTCCGATGCCTTCGATGAATTGCAACAAGGATTTGTTATGATTGCTAAAGCATTTGGCCGTTATACAAACAAATCCAACAATCGCATTCGTTCTTCATCTAATACAAGGAATCAGGCTATTGTGAACAATGGACGCGTTGAAGTTCAAAACTGTGGTTATGGTCGTCAGATGAGAGGAGGTCAAGGGTTAAATGCTATGGGAAGGAATCACATGGGTGCTCCGCAACAGCAAAGGGCTCAAGTGGTTGAACAGGGAAATCATCAGAATGGGGTTAATGGTCTTCGATGCTATAACTGTAATGAGAAGGGTCATCTGGCTAATGCATGTCCAAAGCCGAGGACAAGAGGCGTGCTTATTTCAAAGAGGCTTTGCTCTTGGCTCTTAAGGATGAAGCTGGTGGAACTCTTACCAACAAGGAACAGAGCTTTATGGCGGATGCATTCGATGATGATATGGAGGACTTGCAGGCTAATGCAGCAGTGATGTTGATGGTACAAATGCAAGCTCTACACATAAGTGACACAGGCCTAGTGTATGACACTGATGGCTTGTCTCAGGTACCTGAACAAACAATTATCATTAATAATTTGATATCTCCGCCATTTTCTCCATCCGACAATGATCAAAGTGTTCAACATGAGTCTTCCGCATCTCATTCCGATGATTATCAAATAGATCCCGTAGTTATATTTGATGATCAAGATAACCTTATGGTTAATATTGATAATCAAGTTGACGCCGTCATTATATTTGAGGATCTAAAGAATGATCATGTTGAGAATCACGTTGAACAAGATGAGCTTTTGTCTGACAGAGAAACTGAGCTCTTGACCTTAATTAAAGACCAACATTCTCGTTTAGAAATTTGCACGAAATTAAAAGAGAAAAATGCACTGTTAACCAGGGATAATGAATGTTTAATTCGACAACTCAGCTTTTTCAAAACTCAAGAAAACCGTGAAAAAGGTTTTGAAGCCGCTTTTGCCAAAGCACGCCAAAATGAAAAATCTTTGGAACGACAGATTCTTGATCTAGCCACTTCGAAGAATGCTTTGTTGTCTCAAATAGAACAAATGAAACATGAACATAAACAACAAATTAACGCTCTTACTTTGGAAACACAAAAAGCCAAGGCTGAGTTGTTAACTTGTCAAAAACAGTTCTCTGAGTACAAAAAGCATTCAACGAAACGAATAGATGACTATCTTGAGGAAATTGTCGACTTACAAAACAAAATCAAAGAGTTTAAAACTGTTGTTTATAAACATGGTGAATCAATCACAACGATTCAAAAGTTCTCTTTCAAACCAAATCCAAATGGATATGGACTGAATCTTGCTAATTATAAACCTAAGTTTTCACACAGAGCATTCAAACCAAATCCTGAAGTTTACAGTGCAGAACATAGAATTGATGATTCAATTATGACTGTTGTTGAATATAATCGCATTGAGGAATTAGATGCAGATGACGAGAGTCGGTCAAAAATGGAAAATGTCGTTTATAATAAACCATTTAACTATTCGAAAGCCGTAACTTTTGTAACACAACAAGATACTTCAAACACACCTTTGATTGTCACACCAGTTTCTGAAGTTAGTCCCCAACACAATGGTGCACAAGTTAATGGTCCTTTACCTTCACTTAGTGAAGTAAAAAATAAAGCCGAAAGTTGTCGTGTTATCAAATAATTTGACACTTTCTTATCTGACATCAAACTTTTGGAACATGCGATTGAATTTCATTCTGAAATAAAAGTTGAACATTTTACCTCGCCATGGGCACGAGAACAACGAAATATTTTTCAGAAAAGAATTTTACCCCATGTCAAAAATTTGAAAAATTGTGCACTATATTGGGAAAGGGATTTTCACAAGGAACTTGGTCTCATGAAAACAGTTTTCGAGAAAACAGAAACATCAATTTCAAATACTAAACGCAAAAAGAAATTATTGAGAAAAGATGTTGATCGACTATTGGAAGATGTTATATGTGCTGATATCTATAATGTTGTGTTATTGCATTCTTTGCCATATGCATCTGATTCTATATATGTTGATATTGTTGATTCTGTTGAAATTGTTGAAAATACGGATAATGTGCTTCAGTTCGAGTCTTTAAAAATTGAAAATGAACGATTGTCAAACGAGCTTTCAACTGCAATACGTCGTCTTAATTGGTGTCAAAAAGATATTCACGATCAACAACTTGTTTTTCATAACAAAATCGCCCAGTTGCGTGCAAAATCTTCTGATCCTAAAATTGAGCAACTGGATGATCAAAATGTGTCTTTTAAGTGTCAAATCTCAAAATATGAACAAGAACTTGCAAAAGTTAAAAAGGAATATGGTGTCATATTTGATTTACTAAAACAGAATCGTGATGAAGCATCAAACGAACTTGATCATTATCTTGCATACACTAAAGAAGTCATGAATTTTTCTAGAAATCTTCGTTCTGAAAATCAAGAGCTGGTGCACACTATTTTTAAGTTAAGGGAAATGTTAGGAAAGTATGAACAAGTTCAGCCTAGCATCATTAAGAGAGTTGCACCTGTAACACTTAGCAATCATGTCCCCAGAATACCTACTGACAAAACACAAGTAACTAATGTGCTTCCCTCTACTGAAACAGGACTAGTTGACTCTTTTCCAAACGTCCGCACATCACAGCCTAGGAGCAATACAAGGAAGAATAGGAAGTTGCGACCTAAGAAAAGACAAATAAAGAATGTTGAAGTAAACGAACACCGTAGGACTTTGCATAAGACTCCAGTTGCATCCACTTTAGATATTGCGTCTGGAAAATGTAATGGAAAAAGTGTTGTAACTAATGTTGAACCTTTAAGTACTTTTGATATTCAGTCTGATGCATCTTGTGTTATTTGTCGTAAAAGTATGCGTTCTGATTGTCATGATAAATGTGTTGCTAAGGCTATCTTGTCACGTTTAAGGAATCCTAAGACCTGGAATACCTCTAGGCCCACTAATACTTCTAAGTCTGTGCTTGGTAAACCGCCTTCTTTAGATTCTAAGAAACGATTTGATGTCCCTGTAGTTCCAGTATCACCTCCAAGGATTGTTGTACCACCTAGCACATTCACTAAGACTAAAGCTAAGACTAGTTGGAGATGGCAGAAAGGGATACATAATACACTAGGATTTAAATGGATGCCTAAAATCATTGATGTGTGTATTTCAACTATAATTGCTAAGGAACCCTCTAACACTTCGGGTTCCACATCTACTTCTATTCCATCTGTGTCGTCTGTGTCTAATGCAGGTGATACAGATCATCCTTTGGATTGTTGATAGCGGATGTTCCCGACACATGACAGGCAACCTTAAACTGTTATCAAACTTTGTTGCAAAGTTCATTGGCACTGTCAGATTCGGGAATGATCACTTCGCAGCTATCATGGGCTACAGAGATTACATTAATGGCAACATCGAAATTAGCAGGGTTTATTATGTGGAAGGCCTCGGTCACAATCTTTTTTCTGTTGGTCAATTTTGTGATGGAGACTTGGAAGTCGCTTTTAGGGAGAAAACTTGTTTCATTCGTGATCTACAAGGAAATGATCTTATGTCTGGTCAACGCTCATCCAGTCTCTACACTATCTCCATGCAAGACATGATTGCTTCATCTCCCATTTGTCAACTCTCAAAGGCTACATCTACAAAATATTGGTTATGGCACCGTCGTCTATCACATCTAAACTTTCAAACCATCACCAATCTTGCACGACACAAACTCGTTGAAGGTCTCCCGCGATTTCGGTATTCTAAAGATCACCTATGCTCAGCTTGTGAACAAGGGAAAATCACTCGTGCTCATTTTCCTTCAAAGGTGGAACACAGCTCTCAGCATGTGCTTCATCTTCTTCACATGGATTTGTGTGGCCTGATGCGCGTGCAGACGATAAATGGCAAACGCTACATCTTGGTAATTGTTGATGACTACTCAAGATGGACTTGGGTTTATTTTCTTCGAAGTAAAGATCAAGCTCCACAAATGATCATCACCTTTCTCATGAAAATTCAAGTTCAGCTCCGGAACACCGTCAGACAAATTCGAACAGACAAAGGAACTGAATTTGTGAATCAAACCCTTCGGGAATATTATGAGAAAGTGGGAATTGAGCATCAAACATCTATTGCCCGCACACCAGAACAAAACGGAGTTGTTGAAAGACGAAACCGTACGTTAGTGGAAGCCGCCTGAACGATGTTAATCAATGCTAAACTTCCAGATTACTTGTGGGCTGAAGCTGTCTCAACTGCATGCTACACTCAGAATCGTTCTATGATTACAAAACGCCACAACAAAACACCATTTGAGCTTCTCCACAACAGAAAACCGAATCTCAAACACTTTCATGTATTTGGATCCCTCTGCTATCCGAATAATGATCGTGACGACTTTGGAAAGCTCAAAGCCAAAGCTGACATTGGAGTCTTTATTGGATATTGTGAGAATTCTAAAGGTTACCGGATCTGGAATCTTCGTACAAAGCAGGTTATGGAAACGATTCATGCTCATTTTGATGAACTTACTAAAATGTCTTCGAGTATAACACTTGGAACCGGTTACAACCGCTTAAACTTCCCCAAACCCCATCATCAGTGAACAAAGCCCCCGACTTACTCGTCAACAAATGGAAAGACTTTTTGCTCCTGTTCGTGACGATATTGATGAACGTGCTTCAGGTGTATCCGCTGTTTCCGCTGCTCAACCTGATACTACTCTTATACCTGATACACCGGCTACAACAACCACTGTTGAAGAAGCACCACCAGTTGACTCCAACACAACAGTTGAACAAATCGCTTCCAACAATGATGAACCGGCTGATGATGTTCTTAATGAAGTACCCCTACCTGCAGATTTTGATCCAAATGCGTTCTTTAACCCGTTTGCTAATGAGACTGCTACACCAGATGTCGCGGAATCTTCAACAAGCCATTTGAATCCTCAAAATCTGCACAACGTATACCAACATCAACCCTCTACACATCTATGGACAAAAGACCATCCTCTAGAAAATATTATTGGCAACCCGAATCAACCAAACGTCTTCACTCAGATGGTGAACATTGCATTTATGCACTCACTGTCTGCCAATCTGAGCCTAAAAACATTAAAGACGCAATGACAAAAGACAACTGGATTGAATCCATCCAAGAAGAACTCAACCAATTCATACGTCTTGAAGTATGGGAACTGGTTGAAAGACCATCAGGGGTCTACGTCATTGGTCTAAAATGGATTTAGAAGAACAAATTGGATCTTTGAAGGGAATGTCATCAGAAACAAGTCACGTCGGTGGCTAAGGGTTATAGACAGGAAGAGGGTATTGACTTTGAAGAATCATTTGCTCTGGTTGCTCGTCTTGAGGCTTTTCTGATATTTCTGGCATTCGCAGCTCATATGAACATCACGGTCTTTCAGATGGACGTCAAAACGCTTTTCGAATGGTCAACTGAAGAAACAGTTTATGTCAGCCAGCCAGAAGGATTCGTTGATCCCGTGCTTCTGAACCATGTCTACAAACTGAACAAAGCTCTGTATGGTCTCAAACAAGCTCCTCGGGCGTGGTATGATAAGCTATCATCTTTCCTCCTTGCCAATAATTTTACCAAAGGTTCGGTCGACCCAACTCTTTTCATACAATATCACGGGAAACATATTTTAATTATTCAAATTTACGTGGATGACATCATTTTTGGGTCAACACATAAAAAATACTCAAATGCTTTTGCAAAACTTATGACAAAACATTTTGAAATGTCAATGATGGGTGAACTCACATTCTTCCTTGGAATGCAAGTTCATCAATCACCCCGTGGTATTTTCTTGAGTCAGTCCAAATATGCCCTTGAATTGCTACACAAATTTGGAATGCAAAACTATGACACCTACGCCACACCAATGGCTCATACCAAGAAGCTAGACGCTGATTTACATGGGAAATTGGTGGACCCTACAAAATACCGTAGTATTATTGGGTCTCTCATGTATCTAACAGCTAGCAGGCCTGACATTGTATTTGCCGTATATCTTTGCTCCCGTTATCAGTCGAGACCAACTGAAACCCACCTCTCTGAGGCTAAAAGAATCCTCCGATACATCAAGGGAACCATTAATTTGGGGATCTGGTATCCGAAGGATTCTGGTTTTGAACTAATCGCCTTTTTAGACGCTGACCACGCAGGATGCTTAGATTCACGGAAAAGTACTTCAGGAGCTCTACAATTTCTTGGTGACAAACTGGTGTCATGGCAATCGAAGAAGCAGGACTGTACATCGTTGTCCTCAACCGAAGCAGAATATGTAGCCATGTCGGCGTGTTGTGCTCAAGTCATTTGGATGAGAACACAACTCAAAGACTATGGTTACGTATTTGACAGGATCCCGATGTACTGTGCCAATCGGAGTGCTATTGCGATCTCGTGCAACTCAGTTCAACACTCAAAGTCAAAGCACATCGATCTTCGATATCACTTCATCAAGGACCACGTGGAACAGGGTACTGTTGAATTATACTTCGTGGGTACAGAATACCAATTGGCAGATCTTCTCACCAAAGCCTTAGCTCCTGCTAGGTTTAATGAGTTGGTTCACCGAATTGGTATGAGGTGTTTGACTCAAGAGGAACTGGATGAACTCTTAAAACAGTCTTAAAAACCAGTCAAACACCAAAACCTCTTTTGTAAATATTTTTCAAAAACAAAATACAAAAATATAAAATCTGATAAAACTTCAAAAATATTCCTCTATCTATATTTCTTTTCACATGGCAAGTACAAATCTTCCGTCAACACTTTAATCTTTCAAAATTCAGTATTTTTCCGATCAAGTGTTGAGGGGGAGAAAGCAAATATTTTTCAGTTTCATAAAACCTTGTACTTGCATGTTATCTTATCCCGGTTGTTTCTTTAAATAATGGTGGACATATTTCTGGTTTCTGACACTCCTCGGACTAAAATTTATAAACTTTCATTATTTCTTAAGTCAAGGGGGAGTGTCGTCAATGTTATTTCCAAATATTCTTCGTTTGGTAACCAAAATGGAAGTTAAAAGGCTTTGGATGAAAATGGAAAAGGTGGAGGGACTAAAACTGCCAAAAGCACAAAATCCTTTTTAATAAAACTTCCACCTAACTTCATCACTTCACATTTATTACAAAAACCAAACTAATCCTACGCCTATAAATCGTTCAACAAATCCGAAGTTTTGATCTTCAATCTGTAAGTGATTTTGTGTTTGTAACACGTTTTTAAACATTGGTTTTGATTTTCAAACGAATCCAACGGTTAAATTTACGTATATGGTTGATTTTGTGTTCTACGCATATGCGTAAGAACACATGATCATGTTTGTGAGTTTTGTTGTTAAGATAATAGTGTCAAAACGTTTCTTTAACATCATTGATACCATTTTTCTACTCATAACGCACCCAGAATCACGTATTGATTGAATTTGAAAAACTAGGGTTTATGCGTGGGTTTGGGTATTTTCAAATGTGAATGTTTTTGGTCAAAAAGATAGTTGTGTGATGTTGTTATCATGGTGAATTAATGATATCTAGCCTTTAAAACAACCCAGAAACACTAATTGATTGAGAATTAGTGATTAGGGTTTAATGTTCTTGAGATTTGGGTATTTTTGATTCACTGCGAATTTGATGTTAAAACTTGGTTATTACCCTCACATGACATCTAAAAACCACCAGAAAAACTTTGGTGTAATTCCTGTGGCTAAAAATCTTACGCGTAATCTTTGAACTATTAGGGTTTTGGTTTACGCATAAGGTTCTTTACGCGTAACTGTTTGATTGAGTGTTTGTGAGTAAATTTGTTATACAATGAATGTGGGTGTTAATATTGATGCTGTGATGAATTTATTTCAGGTTTGCTACTCGTAAAAATCAGAATCAAGGTTGTTAACCATCTACGCATAAGGATCACCTTACGCGTAGCATGTTAAGCGTAAGAGAAATCTTACGCGTAGCGTTTACGCGTAAGGTTCTACAAAGGGACTACGCGTATCCTGTGAAGGATATGCGTAAACAGTGACCTCTACGCATAAGGTCTACTCTTACGAGTAAGCCTTACGCGTAAGGTTTTATATACGCCTACACGTAAGCTTTACGCATAAGGTCCTCTGTTCCTACGCGTAATATTTCTTACGCGTAAGTAAAGTTCCTACGCATAAGCTTGTGTCTACGCGTATAACTCCTGTTTACGCATAAGCTACCATTTCTACGCCTAAGCCTTGATCAAACCTTCATTATGAATTGTTACGCGTGTAATCTTGTAAATAAATAAATCATAGCGTCACGAAACCAATACTGTCACTAATAAGCTTAAATGTGTAATGTGTTGTGAAAAATATGTGATAACATAAACTTTAAAACCTAAAGTTAACTAACTCACGAAACTTTTCTCGACATCATTGGACTATTGGACAAACAAGTGATTTTGGTCTCGTAACAATCATTGACATTGCACATTCAATAATTAGACAATAAATCATCTGTTGACTAACATTATGTCTTTCGATATGTTGGTTCTTTTGGCTAAATGTGTTTCAGATCACGACATGGAAGCTCAAATGAATGTGGATGCACCAAATGTTCTCACCATTGCTGATATTTTCCCTCATGGTTATCCGATGAAGATTGGAAAGAATAATCTTCGTGTCGACTTTGAAACCCTCACCTGCTCGGAATCTTCTTGCCTCATTGCAGTGGATATTCTAAAGAACCATCCTTATCAGAACATACTTACCAATTCGCTATCAGGAGATCTACATTCAGCATTCGGAATACAATGCAAATGGTAAAAGGTCAATATGTTGTGACGGTGACGCTCAATCACAAGCAAATCACCATCACTCCTGCAGATTTAAGAGCGTTCTCCTCATTCCCGACATCATACCAACGAATTCTCTGCTGCACCTACTGAAGAGACTGTTCGCAATTTTTGATTGATATTGGGTACGAAGCTTGGGAGTAATCAATAAGCATTCACACGTGGATCTAAAGAACATTCCTCAGCCTTGGAGAACCCTTTATATCATCATCACAAAATCCGTTTCTGGTCGTGACAGCGGCTTGAGCATCCCAAGCTCGTGGAACTGCAAATCTTTTGGGCTCTGATCAACATGATACACATCGAAATTGAAGCTCGATATGGGATGACATGATGACATTCCTCAAAAAGCTTGGCTCAAAGATTCCTTATATCGGATATACAAAACTGTTGATCCAAAGAGCACTTGGATATAACCCTGATATCCCCAAGAGAATCAATGATCCCGATAATCTCGACATGTTGTATGAACCCACTCTAACAGTCAGATTTAAGGAGTCAACTACCAAGAAACAAGGTGTTGTGTTGCCAGATCACCTTCTCTCAGATGAACTCAAACAGCTCTACTCTTATAAAAGATATTTGGTTGCTGTAAGAGAGAACAAAGTTGGGTTTCTCGATGATAAATCTTCTGGTACACCTACCAGGAAAACCAGACGAGGAAGTGCAGGAAGTGCTGCAAGCACTGAGAGTCAAAGGAAGTTCCCCAAGAGGAAACCTGGAAGCAAAAGGAGAGTTCCCTCCAAGGAAGCTGTTCCTATTCCCGTACCTAAGCCTGAACCGCAAAGATAGCTAGTGGACGAAAGCTCTGAAGATACACAAACAGACGAAGAGGTCTTCTACTCAGAAACTGCAACCGATGTGACTCCTCAAGTAGTCAAGCCTCCCAGTCCTACAGCTGAACACGGCAAAGGGAAGACTCCAGTAATTGAGCGTGAAGAAGAAAGTTCAGAAGAAGAGCAACTGGACACCAGTTACAGGAAGAAGTTCAAATTCATTAGACTCCAACACGTTGCAAAAGAATTTGCTAAGGATCAAATGGGTGGCCCCGGCGGGTCAACTGGTGGATTTCAACCTACACCAAATCATGATGCGGTTAATCGACCCGATAAAGGAACTGGTGCCACCACTTTGGAGCAACAACAAAAGCGCGTGGAAGATTCTATTGATTACAACATTGAAGAACCAGAAACTGAAAAGTCCAAGAAAGATAAAGCTGATGAAAAAGCTAAGTCTGGAAATGAAGAAGATATTGAATATGATAAGTTTCTTCTAGATAGTCCTACACGCTCAAAGGAGGAAACTTCTGAGCCACCAAAGGACCCGGAGTCTCCTCATATCTCATCATCATCCGATTCATCTTCTCACTCTTCACCACCACCATCAAAAAGAACAACCAGATCCACATCCGGATCGTGAAGAAGCCAAGCTGCATCTTGGATCTCTCATGCAAAGACTCGAATCGTTAAAGCTGTCAAGCAAGTCATAGAAAAAGATATTACAAAGAAGAAGTTAGATTTTCTTGCTGACCAGATACATTATCTTCATGATGAGAAAGACAAGATGCAAGTTGAAAGGGAGTATGTGCAGAAGCTCATGAAAGATGATCTTCAAGGGAGAATGGACGAGATGATCAAAGGATACACTCACAAGTTCCTTCTTGACGTCGTTCCTAAACTGACAAAGGAGATGTATACCAGACAACTTTATCCGAATCTCTTACATCTGGCCAAGCAAACCATGAAATCAACTCCAATGAATGTAAACATCAATCCAGTTGAACCCACAATCTTCTCGGATGATGAATTGGTGAACCGGCTGGTAGCTCAAATGTCGAAACGCTCTGCAACGTTTGCCTCCTATGAAGGTAAATTGTTTGAAGCATTGCTGGAATACCAACTCAGGTCATCATACAGAGAAGAAGCTGAAAGGCCTAAACGTCCAAGAGACGACGAAGACAAAGATAAGGATAAGGATAACGAGCCCAAACGCCCGAAGAAGTCTAGTGAATCATCCTCAATTCAGTACTCAATGCAGCCTCCACCCCAAAGGACTCCAGCTCAACAAAGATCCCCTCCTCGCTCCTCTACAGATAAACCTCAGGATTCTGAGACACCACCCCAGACTCAGAGAACCGGTGATCACTTTGAGTATACAGGTGGTGACGACGAGGAAATCCCTGACCCCCAACAACAACCCATCTCTCCTGACACAGCCAAGAAACCATAATATTCCTCTAGGCCAAAGAAAAAGAAGAAGAAGGCGCCTATGACTAACGTCTTATCATGGCTGGATGAGGATGACACTGAATTCGACTGGTTCTCGAAGCTTGTTGATTCTACACCCTACCCACCTGAAGGTCAAGATGCGGTAGAAGGTCGTACATTGGAGCATGCTAAGTTCTTGCAAGAAAAATTCCGTGTGAAAAAGATGACAAAATCCGAGTTAAAGCGAATCAAGAATGAAGCATTTCAACTGCTAAAAGACAGCTCGGAAAGTGCTATTGAAGTCGAGTATCACCTTGATAATATAGCACGAGCCATGTCTAACAATATGGATTGGCTCAACCTAGAAGCAAACATCGACTTCACTCAACGGGACAATCCTCCATATTACACCAACTGGTCTAAACCTCTACCAACAATTGGCCAACCAGATCAGCCTAGGATTCCATTTCGATATTTCTTCAACAAAGACTTGGAATTTCTTCTACACGGTGGCGATGGTTCAAGGAAATACGCTACATCTCTGACACTTCCATACCCAGCAGCTATATACTCTAACTGCATAGCCATCGAGGAAAGAGCTAACCACATGTTCTCCAACAAAGTGGAAGAGTATGACCGTGATGCAATGTATGGGATTCACCATTGGCCGGAACGTCGAAGAATCTACTACAGAAGCTGCCAGGTTCAGAGGTCTCAACATGAAGTGTTCAGTACTAAAGCAATCGTGGCTATTAAACATGTTGATCTTTCGTCTAAATGGGACTACACTTTTCTCAAGAATATCGTGGTCAAAAGACAAGACGAAAGGGATTATGCATTCTCTGAAGCGGACTTTGAGAATTTGTCTATCAACGACATTGAAGACATGTACCTTGCCAAAGTACATGGTCGCATGAGACAATTCTCGACTGAAGTGCAACGTGAATTCATCAAGTCCTTGCTTATCTTCATCAGAAGCATAGTCATCAAAGAACGTGTAGAAGATCTCCAGCTTGTAGTTGAATCATATCAGACCCGTGTCAACTTCACTCCACCTCAGCTAGATCTTCCCGACATCAACCAGCTTCCACAATACACTCTCATCAGCCAACCATTCAGAGTAGTTTACCTTAGTGAACTACAACGCAACTGCTTGATAGCGTGTAGAGATCTTCACAAGTTTGGGGATCACACACTGAAGAAGGTTAGGGACGGATTGGCTTATAGGTTGAAGGACATACATGAAGAAATTGGGTCATAAAAGCGATGGAATTCTAAGGACAGACGGGATGTGAAGAGAATCATCACCATGATTGATGAAAGGTTGTATCGACGGGACCAGTTTAGAACACTGGAGAACTTTGTAGGCGGTCGACCCAGGATTGCTCTCGCTGGCTATCAACGCCCAGTTTGCATTTCTGGCAAGACTGATGGAATTCCTGGTACCCCTTAAACTACTTCTATTTCATATAATTTGGATGTGTGATTATCTGACAATGGCTTGTGCACACATAACAGTGTACAACCCGTTCTTGTCAAGAAAGGACCGTGTGGTACGCTTCAGTGCCACAATCCTTATAAAAGGAGCGAAAGCTTCTTACTTTTGAGTAAAACTTATCAAACCTTTCATTTTCAAAGGTTTTACTCAAAAGAACAAGTACTTCCCCTGATGATTTTCAAACCTCAACCGTTTATATCACTTGTTGAGGGGGAGTATTTGAATTAAAAACTTTGTTCACAACATGTTCTTTGTGTTATCTTCCCACAAAACTCAAAATGGACATATTTATTCTCAACATTTCTTCAAAAATAACATTTATATGCCATTTTTGAGGGGGAGAAAACTATGTGATAAGAAATATGTTGTGTAAATGCAAATGAATCTTTGGGCTACAGACTTAACCAACTAATTGACGAGATCTTAACTGTTAGTAACTCAAAAAGACTTGTCCGGACGGGTAATAATTTCAAGCTAGTTCGCTAGTGATGTAAACGTGTCTCGCAAAGGACTTGTCCGAGTAGAATGTACCATTCGAGAAACTCCTGGTAGACATGATCTTTGACGGGTTTGACAACCTTTCGAGGTTTGTCCACACCTTCAAGATAGTTATTAGAGCTAGTTGTCACCTAAAAGCTGACAATGTAACTCTTTAACTATTCAACGTAACCGTGTCTCGCAGGGGATTGTCTATCTTGAGTCGATCAATCCAAAAGTGCGCGCTCTTCTCTCATCGTGCAGATTTCTGTCTTAACACTTAAGCACGTGTGGAGGGGGAGTATTTCTGCCTAAAAGATAAAACTCTCACAGTGGTACAAAATGTTTTTCATTCACAAACACTTCGAGAGACTTTCATGAAAATGGTTTTATGGCAACGAAGCTATAAGGTGATTAAGTTTAGGAATAACCGTCCTATGATCCGACAAAGCCGGAGGGATCTACCCAAGGACACTACCAATAGTTATAATTAGAAGTCCTTAGGTATGATTGTAAAAAGGAGAAAATGAGAATCGGAGAAAGAAGGAGTTGAAGAATTAAAAAGAAATGTAAAAAAAAAAAGGGTGAAAAGAAATAGCCCTCCAAATTATTCAACTTAGGGCAACACCGGGTTCAATTCATATGCTACTGGTTGTCACTTGATGACACCGGTATTGAAGATTAAAAGTCGTCATGGACCCAGGGACGCATGCACTAAACCTTCTTAGCCACTCAAGTTTCTCTCAACAGAAGCTTGTTTCATTCTCACAGGGAACCCTACGTAAACTATCGGCTTTCTCTTAGAGATTGCTGGTATTGAAGAAGGAGACCCTCTCCCTAGTCTCCGCTCAGGAAAACCAAAACGCACTATTGAGTCTAGAGCCACGAGATTCATCAAAAGATCTCTTAGGTACACTTGACATTTCATCACTTGCTGTTCAACAATAAGAACATCAGTGGTACGTTATCGAGTCCTTCACAGATCTTAGCAATCTGTCGAGAACATTTATGAGAGGTTCACAATTGTGATCCTTAGTGATTGAATGGAAACTCCTGCCAGGGTCAACATCTAACGACCACGGCAGGTCACTTCGGTAACTCCCGTGGATTACGCTTATTGTGTCTCAAACGGTCTACGTCGTGAGGTGATGCTTCGGTACCTCGGTGACTCATCTGAACCGTAGATGTACTTCGGTACATCGTGTTATCTCACTTGTGGGACTCCGGTTCAGAACGGCCTTTGTGAGAATTAGAGTTGTGTTTTCACACTATGCTGTTAACACTCGCAAAGTTCAAACTTGTGCGTGCGGAATCCGCTTATTACTAACCTTTCTTATGTTTTCTTCTTATGGAAGCTATGGAGCGGATTGATCGTGCAGATTCTTCACATGCTCATGCCAACATCATCACTAATGGAAGTTCTCTCAAAAGCAACACAAAAGTCAGAATGATTCAACGTCAAATCAAAGAATCTACAAAGTTTAAAGACTTAAAGAACTTCATCGATCGAAATCCAACGTTAAATAGCGTGTGAGCATGTTGAAGAATGGCGTGGAGACACTTGGAGCGTGAAGCAGACACTGAGGCAGACTTGATGCAAACAACAACAACATACTATCACTACCATCACAAAGAACAAAGATCAAAGAACAAAGATGACGTCAAAGCAGAACTGTTTAAAGAAAACAATTTCTCTACACTGGGGAGATTGTTCAAATCAAGGCAATTCTTCTCACAAGAAAGAAGAATGTCAGAAGACGTCAAAGCTACTATTACATCTGTACCTTAACCATTCATATTCATTCATCACCAACACTTAGGGGGAGATTGTTGGAATCACTCCTAAACCTAAATCAAGTGTTAGTGATTCATATGTAATAGTTAGCTTATTATGGCCTTTATGTTAGTAATTAGTCTTAGGCTTATGTAGAAGGCCCATAAGCCTAGGCCTAGCCCAATAAGGAAAAGGAAGGGAGTAGGAATGTTGCCCTAGCTCCCCTTCCTATAAATACCTTGTAATAACCCTCACTTGAGGGTTGGTTGTTCAATTTATTCTTTCACTCATACTCTACGCATAACCGGTCTAGTTTTTACGTGTGTGTGTGTTTGATAGTTGTTCATCCGATCTCTTCTCCTCTCTATTCTTTCTATTGTGCTTGTGTTGTAAACTTAGTGACCTAACAATTTGCTAGTTTGGTTACGATTCACGATTTGTATCATGATTCACCTATTCCAAATAGTAGAGTTCACAAATCTGATTATGATTCACTTATCGAAATATGAATCAATTAAAGTACTTAAGAAATACAGTTTTAAAATTTTATTCAAGAATTAAAAAAAAATCAATTTAAACAACTATTTCGAACTTTGATGTTTGATTCAAGAATTCCGAAAATGATTCAAAATAAAAACAAACAATTTTTTTCAATAATTCACTACTTATAAAACTATAGTGTTTGATGATTCAAAACTCAATACATTTTAAACAGCTTTCTCTATAAAAATTTTGTACGATGAGTTGAAAAGTTAATACACATGACTAAGTCGGTTGCATAAAGAAAATAATAAATCATGCATCAAAAAATAAGATTTGTAAGTGTAGTTTGGATATTTTAAAATTTATCCCCGATTCAATATTGATAGTCAATAGGATTGCCAACAAAAAAATGAATCTCTTACAAATGAATCATGAATATTTTAAAATATAAGGATACTTGGATGTAAGGGTGAGCAAACGGACCGGCCGGACCGGACCGACCGAAGGACCGACCGGACCGACCACATTCGGTCCGGTCCGCGGTCTCGGCTTTTTGGCAAATTGGTCCTCGGTCCGGTCCGGTCCGGTCCGGACCAAAACCGACGAATTTGGCCTTGTTGGACCGGACCGACCGAAGGACCGACCGGACCGACACGGACCGAGACCGGACCGACCACATTCGGTCCGGTCTCGGTCTTAGCTTTTCGCCGAACTCGGTTTTCGGTCCGGTCCGGTCTTGGCTGGTCCGGTCCGGTTTTTCGACCGTGCACACCCCTACTTGGATGTATTAAAGAAACAACGAACAGTCATGCTACTTTGGTGGAAACGAATTCGAATTTACGGAAATCTTAACGGAAGGAATTTAAGATTCATTATTTAATTTTTTATTATCTAATTACCTTTGTACCCTTTTTACTCTCATAATAGGTTAATTAATGCATGGAAGTTAAAAATATTTGTATGGTCAAGATTGTTTCTCAATCTTCTCAATAAAAAATCTTTCTCAATGGAACCAAATCCTATATATATATATATATAAAAAGATCAAATAAAAAGACAAATATCCATAAAAAGATAAAAAGATTTTTTTTTTTCAAAAAAGTTCTCAAAAAATTCCACAAGATCGGGTATGATGGTGCATGAAAAAGTTGTGAAAAACTTTTTTCTAAAAGTTGATATTTTTTCCCAAAAAAAATCATGAAAAAATACGTTTGCGCATTAAATTGTTTTTTTTGCATCAAAAATTGGTTTTTGCACCCAACTTCTTTTGACTTTTTTTTATCAAAATAACATTGCGCATCTAACTAAAACAAGTTAAAAATTTTGTGCATCAAAATTTTTTTGTGCATCAAAATTAGTTTTTTGTGCATTAAAAAAAATGTATCAAAACTCAAAATTATAAAAAAATGTTTTCACAAAAGTTTTATGCACCAACATACCCGATCTTGTGGAAATTTTTTGGAATTTTTGTAGAATTTAAAAAAAAAAAAAAAATCTTTTTATTCTTTTTACAGATATTTGTCTTTTTATTTTAACTTTACCCTATCTATACTACATTAAAAAGAAAAATGATCAATTGGTCAAATGTTGGAAAAGTGAAATAGTGAAATTGTGGAAAAGTGAAATTCTTGCATGGTACCTTTACATGGAAAGTATTCAATTTGTTTTTAGTGTATATCCAATTCTTCCAATTTTCAAGTTGAAAATATTAATATTAAATGTGAATTGCAACCACACAAGTCTCATATCATAAAATCCTCTCAACTCCCACCACCACCAAACTTCTCCTCCACCGGACCTCACCCTGCCGGACATCACCTCCGCCGAACCTCACCTCCATGGAACCAAACACCACCGCCGAAACCCACCCTCCTTCGAACCCACACGCCCACAGCGTCACCATCGAGGTATTTTGATGGTTTTATTAGTAGATATAAACTTTTGATGTTTTTCTTAGGTGTGTTTGTGTAGATCTAAGTTTTTTTCGTAATAGATCTAAAAAAATTGCCTTTTTTTTATGTAGCCGCCACATGCCGCCCACCTCTTACTCGCCGGAACTGTAGCCGTTGTTGCCGCTCACTTGCGTTTTCTTGAAGGGTTTTGAAGGTTTTGATGTATTTTGAAGGTTTTATTATAAGATATAACGGTTTGAAGTTTTTCTCAAGCGTATTTGTGTAGATCTGAGTTTTTTCATAATAGATCTAATAAAAATTGCGATTTTTTTGTTGTAGCTGCCACAAGCCACCATCGCTGCTATGCCGCCGACTCCCCTAAACAGTAGTCGCCTCCACCGATGGTTGTCCGGAGATCTTGCTGCCGTCGTTGATATCTCATCACAAACATTGTTTTCGTCGCCGCTGAAGCATTTGTGGTCGCCGGAATATGTACGGTTTATTTGTAGAGTTGTTGATATTTGTGATAAAACTTGTTATGTAAATTCTGTTATAATGGTGTTGTTATTATTTGCTATAATGTTTATTATTTACATTTTGTTATAAAGTTTATTGTGTATATAACTGTTTATGGTTCATATTTTTTATATAGTTTATGTTGTAAAATTTGTTATATAGTTTATTGTTTTTGAAGTTTGTTATAAAGTTTATGGTGTAAAGTTTGTTAAAAAGGATAGGGATTATAGATAGATAGGTTATCAAATTTTTTAATTTTATTCGTTTAAGTTATCAAATAATATTTTTGTGCAAACGGGGTATTGGACTACATAGGGTTAACATTCATGTTACTGAATTGTAAAAACGCGATATTTATGTTACTTAACTTACCTAAAAAATGCATTCGGGTTACTTTGATTACACTGGAAATATAGAGGTTGAATACTTTTTTAAATGAAATGAAAGTTTTGTAACTTAGGTGAATAAAGTTAAAAATTTGGGTAACCTATCAGTCTATAAACCCTAAAGGATATTGTGTAGGTTGTGTTATCAAATTTATTGTGTTATTTTGTTATAAATTTTATGGTATAAATTTTGTTATAAAATTTATTGTGTAAATATAAAAGTTTTGTCATTTTGATTTCTGTAATGTTTTAAAAAATCTAAATGTCTTGAAAACTTGCAAGTATTTTAGAATTTAGAAAATTTTGAAAATTTTAAATGTTTTACAAGTTTTAAAAGTTTTGAACTATTTTTAATTTTTAGAACTTTTTGTAATTTTGAAAATATTTGAAATTCAAAATATTTTGAAAATTTTAGAACTTTTTATTTATAATATTTTGATTTTTTTTTTAATTTAAAAACTTTTTGAATTTAAAAATAAAATTAATTTCAAAAATTTAAATCTGAATATCTCAAAAATGTTTGAAACTTGAAAAAAATCGAACATTTTGAATTTTTAAATTTTGATATTTTGAAATTTAAGATCTTTAACAAATATTATAAAAAGGAAGTTTCATTTTTTAATATTTTTTTAACTTGGAATGGGATGTTATGACTATAATTTGGTAGCTGATATCTATTGCACTTGGGTTTTATTTTATATCGTACATATAAACAAGAACCACCGATAATCGATTAACATAAATTAATACACAAACACCAATTATCTCAAGCATAATATACGCAAACAAATGTTATCTCTAAATACATAAAAACATACACACAAACGAATATTGATGAAGGTTATCGATGAAGGTTGTATAACAGGTATTGCAGTTACCACTTCACCAAACGGAAAATGTGGTTTGTCAACAAGTCAAGAATTGAAAAAGTGGAATGTGAAAAGTTGAAAATGTGGTTTGAATAACTTTGGAAAGTCAGACTTGATTTCTATTACTTTGCATGGTAACTTTGGAAAGTATTTATTGTTTGCAAAAAAAATTGTCATACCATATACTCTCATACCATTCGTGAATGTGAAACCATGTTAAGAATTTTTGTTAGAGTTCAATTATCGGATGTTACAACCGTTTGCAATTACATTTTGATCTTTTCAAGTTCTATTTTGAACGTTATACGAAACACTTACCACAATATCGCATATCGTTAATTATCTGCCGATAGAAACCGATGCCGCTAGGCATGGGTACTCGCCTAGTGTGTGTATATATATATATATATATATATATATATATATATATATATATATATATATATATATATATATATATATATATATATCATCAAATTTCAATATTAGTTTCATATCGTTATTCGTTTCGAGTCCACAAGCACGAGTCATGACTTCTCGGCTTTTAATCAATCAATAGTCCAAACTATACTAAAGTCCATGTTACGGCGTTGTCGGGGTCAACTATTGAATATAAAGTTAAAGTAACACCGACGTTGCTCAAAGTTGACAATTCATATATTAAGTCCAAATAAAAGTTATAATAGCACAATTCGATCTCAAATCAACCCAATTCAATCTCGCCAACCAATCAACCAACCAAATATACCCGAAACCAATGTTATGACCCTAATGGTCATGTCACGCTCACGGTTAAGACCACGTGAACCAAACAAGCTCTAGAAGCTTTTTGGCTCTACGCGTCTCATCCAAACACCAACAACATCAACCCACAAGCTACCACAACGACTCGACCCGGACCCTTGGTCCAAGTGGGTCACGTACGCCACCCAACCATGACCATCCTGGGTCATGGTGGCTTGTACGCCCCATAAACACAACCAAACACTCCCCAAATCACTTCCACTACAACCAAACACAATCAATCAACCTCCAATCATTAACCAAACATCAAACCCATCAACTATTCCTAATCAAAAACATGAAACATGACCTAAAATGCAAAAACCCAACAATATGATATACCACATGATACCAAATCACTAGATACATGTTTATTTAAGTGTAAATTAGTTTTAATCCCATGTTTCACCCAAAACCCACCATGGTCGAGCCATGTACGAACCAAAAAGAAGCCATTTGTGGCTTGTCAAAGCTTAAACAAGCTTGACCCATGTTCCATTTACCTTTTTACAACCCAATCTACAAGATTTAATGAAAACTCTAGAATCACGAATCTTATTTTCAAGATTTGGAGGTGTTAACGTAGGCTTTTGTGAGAGTTTTATATATGGATGGAAAGAGGAAAGAGATATCTATCTAATGATGGTGGAGGTGTAATTTCACTCTCCGGAAAATGGCCAAAAAGTGGCCGGAATTGGCCGGCGGTGGTGGTGGTATTTTTAGGGTTAGGGTTTTTAATTTTGGAAGAGAGAGAGAGTAGAGAGAGAAAGCTATGTGTGTGTGTTTTTAGTGAAAGAAAGTGGAAGCAAAAATGAGGTTAGGAGTGGGTTTATATACATGGGCATGAGGGACCTAAAAATAATTATTTTGGGGAGGAGGGGGCGCTGACTAGGTGAAAGTGGGAGGGCCGAAGCCATAATTTTTCGTAAACTATCCCGTTTACCCATTCCCGGGCTCATATATTGTCCTACGAGTATCCCACGACGTTCATTCGACTTTCTATTATGTTTATTTAAGTTTTTCCACGAGTTTTGACTATTTATTTGCCAATTTTCGAGTTACGGTCTAAAAGTTACGTTATTTCTCGTTTTAGGCTTTTATAGTGCCGAATCGAATAGTGCCTATCAAAAAGAGTTAAAACTCACACTATAACTCATCCAATAATAAAAGAAATCATAAAAACCAATAAACTATGTCAAATCAAGTCATGATCGATAAAAATAGTGATAAAGGCAAAAGCTCGGTTTAGTTTAACGTAATGCGGTTACCTAAAATAGACTTCCTAAATTGTCAGTTGTTACACATAAAATTTCTCCGCAACATATTATTTGGTAGTATTTAAAATATAATTTTCTTTCTCAATATGAATTAAGGATATGCCTTTAAACTCTTTCGTGCTCTTCAAGTCTTACAATACGTTATGTATTTACCAAAAAAAATGTCTTAAAAAAATAAGTTTGTACATTTACTATAAAATGAAGTCTTATGTTTCAAAATAAATTATAAAATTGTATTAATTTTGCTATTAATTGTGTTAATTTTGCTATTAATTCAATATACAGCTTTAAAATTCAGCTATCTTGTTGAAAATTAAATACATAATATGATAACAATACTAATTCAAAACATTGTAACAGCACACGCCAATTCATTAATTCGTACAATTATTTTTAGAAAAAATGTGTAACCGAATAACATTTGTTCGCCGCAAAATATAGTCACAGGATACCCGCCGTCACATTACGCGGGTACCTTGCTCTAAAAGGTGAAGATCGGTGGGATCACCCTTGTCTCATCCATCCTATGGATGCCAACCGGACCCTCCTCCAAGGACCCGACCCCAGGCAATGAGCACCTGTCCCAGTGATTGTACTTATCAGGATGTGGGCTTTGAACCCTAGCCATTTTCTCCAATAGGCCCCTCGCTGACCTGTCAATCTGAACATTTACGGTGAGGAGACGGTACCAAATGATCTTTAGTGCCATAGAAGGGGCTTGAACCCGGGTCTATTGACCCAAGCTCAAGAGCTCTTACCAATGGACTAAAGCATCATTGGTTACGCGGGTACCTTGCTAGTTATAAATAGAGAAACTATATTTACTACCCCATGTTGTTACTCATATTCCTACACATGATCCTGACAAGTATCTGAATAAACGGTTTGAATGCAAATAGATAATGAGTAAAGAAAAAACATATTATATTATTGTGTGTAAAAGCATATGTAAGAATATAATGTAAGAGGATATAACAAAACTCTTATAAATATTAAAGTATTTAATATTTAACTAAAAAAAACAAGAGAAGTTGTGATAGATATATAGCTTATAAAAAACTTCAATGGAGTTAATTTCATAACGATTTTTGTGGTTTGTCGGGTTTAAAGAAAATAGTCATTAATCTTTTTTTTAATGGATCATCTCCCCATGGTTATGAACCGTATCGAGTTTGGTTCCTTGACCAATATTTTCGTTAATTTGACCGTTAAACTAACAGGAAATGACATAAATACCCTTAAAAGTAAGATTCCTATGGTTTGAGGGATTTGACCGTTAAACTAACAGGAAATGACATAAATACCCTTAAAAGTAAGATTCCTATGGTATGAGGGGTATTACAAATTTAATCCCAAATTTTTTTTATTATGTTTTCCTTCGTTTTCATACGTTTTTATCGTTTTCGTCTTTTTTTACATTTTTCTTACGTTTTCGTTCGTTTTCATAGGTTTTTATCATTTCGTCTGTTTTTATACGTTTTCGTCCTCTTTTTTCTGTTTTATACGTTTTTGTCCGCTTTATACGTTTTCACCCGTTTTTATACGTTTTCGTCCGTTTTAATACGTTTTCATCTGTTTTTATACGTATTCATCCATTTTTAAACGTTTTTATATGCGTCCGTTTTCTTAAGTCTTCATACGTTTTCCTACGTTTTTATCCGTTATGATCCGTTTTCGTCCATTTTTTACGTTTTCATCTGTTTTTCTTACGTTTTTATACATTTTCACCCGTTTTTATACGGTTTCGTCCGTGTTATACGTTATTATCCGTTTCTCTTTTGTTTTCAACCGTTTTTATAAGTTTTCCTCCATTTTATATGTTTTGTATTAAAACGGATGAAAACGTATAAAACGGTGGAAAGTGTATAAAAACAGAGGAAAACGTATAAAAACAGACGTAAATGTATAAAAAATGAAAACTTATAAAACGGAGGAAAACTTATAAAAACGTATAAAACCAAAATAAAAACGGACGAAAATGTATGAAAGCGGAGGAAAACAAATAAAAACCTATAAAGATGGACGAAAACGTGTAAAAACTGATGGAAACGTATAAAAATGGACAAAAACATATAAAATGTAAGACAAACGGATGAAAACGTAAAAAGCAGAAGAAAACGGATAAAACATAAGAAAACGTATGAAGACTTAAGAAAACGGACAAAAACATATAAAAATGGACGCAAATGAATAAAAACGGATAAAAACGTATAAAAAAGAACGCAAACGGATGAAAACGTATAAAAACGAACGAAAAAACGTATAAAAACGGACGAAAATGTATAAAAACTAATGAAAACGTATAAAAACGAACGAAAACATATAATAATGGATGAAAACGTTTAAAACGGACGAAAATGTATAAAAACGTATGAAAAAGGAAAAAAAACAGACGAAAACGTATATAACGGATGAAAACAAATAAAATCCTATGAAAACGAACGAAAACGTATAAAAACGGACGAAAACGTATAAAACATAAGAAAAACAGACAAAAACGTAAAAAATGGACGAAAACGGATAAAAACGTATAAAAACGAACGAAAACGTAATAAAAAAAACTATGGACTAAATTCGTGATACCCCACAAACCACAAGGACCTTTCTTTAAGGGTATTTATGTCTTTTCTGTAACTTTGACGGTCGAACTAACGAAATTATTGGTCAAGGGACCAAACCCAATACAAAAGATTAAGGACTATTTCTTTTAAACCCGACAAACCACAGTTACCATTTATGAAACTAACTCAATTCAATATAAATCATAAATTCTTCATACATATTTTAGGGGTCATTTAGTTTCTAAACTTGTGTATTTTTAATCATATATTGCCTTAAATTGCTTCTATTTTAGTTTTAGAAACTTGACAGAGCAAATGTTGAAAATGTACATGTTTTAGGCTCGACTGGACAAAGAACGACAATATAAGCAACGCGGCCAACATCTCTGACGTGGTCACCAACTCCTCCCAGAAAGTGCAATTTTGTGATTATTTGTAAAGGGTCAGTGTGTATAGACGGCTCCAATCATGACGTCAAAGGCAGGCTAACGGCGTCACAGCCAAAAGGTGACGTCGTCGTATATAGCGGTGGACAATTGAAACCCTAAGTGGACGACAAGACGACATCACACGCATAACCCGACGGCATTATGGCCTAAAATCTATATATATACAAACACATATTTTTCATTATTGTGTATGTAAGTTTTTATTTAACTTGGAGTCCGAACCCTGGGCAATTTCTTAGTTGCTTTAGGCCACTTTGGCCATTGAAGGCTTCATGTATTGTTAAGATAAGTATGTTCCTCAATCAGTCAATTATGTGTACCCTTAATTGTTTCATTATGTTTAATTCTTGTTTCTCCATTGTTAGAAATCGTTCAAAGCAATGTTGCAAAAATCGTGAATCGGTAGTCGGGCGGTCGACCACCCTGCAGCGAGTAATCGGTCAAGTCGGGATTAATCGGTGATTAATTGGATTCGTATTTCCTGCAATTTTTTGGTATTTCTGGAGACCAAACTAAAAATCTTATCCGATTCCAAGCCCGCTATGTTTCCAAACCTCAATAAAAGGCTCCAATTCTGATTATGATGCCCATTGTGCGTTATAAGTGAAATATACGATCCCCAAATTAAGTATAATGCCTAAATTATTATTATTTTTAAAATGACCGATTTGCCCGATTCGGTTGATTTTTTACCGATTCGGCCGATTTTGACCGATTCAACCGATTTTTTTGACTGCTTAGTGTCAATTTTTTTCCTAGGCCAATTTTTCGACCGATTTTCAAAAATCGACAAGGTACTCGGCCGATTAACGATTAATCGGCGATTAATCAGCCGAGTTGACCGATTTTTGCAAGATTGGTTCAAAGTGTTAGTTATGGGTCTTATAATTTACGTTTAATGTCTTGGTCTTGTATTAGAACTCGTTAAGTAGATAATCCCATTAAGGTCCCAATTGTAACTAAAGGAGGCACGACCCAATACTTATGTCGTGCCTACCTCGCTATCTTGTCACTATAAATACCCCCACACCAAGGTAGGGGGTTGATGCGCGTACGAAGCGTTTGGGGTCAAAGGAACTTCCTTTTCGTCGAGCAAGTTTTTCAACACCCTAGGTAGTGAACCTAATCGTTGTAGTGTAGTATTGGGTAAGCCTCAGGTATTGATATCGTTCTCTAAGGGAATAGGAATGCTAGCAAGAAGTGTACTACGCTAAGGTTGGGGTTGAGGATGATTATTTTTTATCTTTTATATGTTTTTTAGAAAGCTAGGAGTAAAGTCTCAGGGCAATTGGTTTGGGGTGGTATTCTCTACCGATTACTCTACTATTCTAATTATCTAATACTACGGGTAGCTATGTGATTGTGTGCTCGTATGATGATTAAAAATGTGTTTACCTAGATACTATTACTCACTATTTATCTTTTATTGTTGGTTGAATTGTCACGTCCTTATTCTTAACGCGTTGTGTTTTCTAAGTTTGTAGGGAATGCTTATGCCCTAACTCTTTGAGAATACCTTTAGGTTATTGTCTACGAAGTCCTCTAGATGATTCATAAACTAACTTTAAGGTTATCTTTGGATGTTTAGACTACGAAATCCGCTAAATGATTCATAAACTAATGTTCACAAAGATTACTCAAGCATTTAAACACAATGATAGCCTTGTGCACTCCTAAGCCATTTAAAATTAAGATAAGAGACAACCAATCAATAATCAAACCACTAAGTTTCATAGATCTAAGCAAACACACAAGAAATTTAGCTACACATGTTAAACAAGCAAGAATACACACATTCAATGGAAGACATAATGATTCTAATGGAATTAAAATCTTATCTTAATGTGTAAAATAGGGTTTGGGACCCTAAGATACTGTCTAAGTCGGACTACAAACATTTATGGTTTTTACTCCGCAAGTCTACCTCTTAAAATACTGAAAAATCGAATTCTATACATAGATTTACACTTGCGACTGCATCGCCTTATAGGTGGGACGCCGTCAGATCGCCGTCATTAGGGTTTTTTTCTTGGCCAAGTTATCGATGGGACGACGTCACGTGGTAGTGGTGATGTCGTCAGGCTTCAGCAGGGACGTCGTCTGATTCTAGATCTGGGCCGTCTGAGATGAAAAGTCTTAGTGACGCCCTTCCTCTTCAAAGCGTGATGCCGTCAGGTGTATTTGAGCAAAAAGTCTACTGAGCTGTCAGGTGCATCTATTATCAAATCTGTAGAGGGAGACGGTGTCGCCCTTTAGTTGGGAGGCCGTCAGGTTCAATTTTAGCAGCTTGAGTGTCTTCGATTTTGACTTAACCATTTTCATCATGTATTCACTCATTTTCATCCAAATATGCATCATTCCAACATTTTGCTTCAAAGAGACCTAAAAAGTGAAAAGAAACGAAATTAAGCAGTAACGGATATAAAAGTGGTCGATTAAGGGCTTAAATGACCCCTTAAAAGTGTACGTTTTAAATCCTTATCAAATATCCCTACACTTGGTATTTGCTTGTCTTCAAGCAAATGTGCTTTTGGCCAATCAATTTATAAGTTAGGGGGCATGAAACATTAGTTTAACATAATTTACAACAAGTAAAAGCACCGCAATAGTCATAACAAGCAAGGAAATTATGTACTAGCACCTCACAAGAGGTGTTTTGATTCTCTCATCTCTCGGGTGTATATGAAATATAGTAAATGGAAATGGAAGATAAACACTCATTACCTGGCATAGTACATAGATTACCATAGGCTTGAGACTAGATCAAACCTCCACCGCTTTGGCATAAGCACCTAGGAACAACTATCTAAGAGGTCTTTAAAAGGGTTGTAATGTTAGGCTTACGGTAGGGAAACAAAGGGTTTTTTTGGATAGGCGATTTAGTGGTGGCAAGTCAAAAATCTTATGTTACAAGCATGAAAAGAATAGCGTTGCTAAGCCAAGACTCGACTCACTAAACTCTAGATAACTTGAAACAAACAAACATAAATATAAAGATAAATGTAGGATGGTAGACCGTTTTTTTTGCATACACTTTTACTCTACCATCCTCTAAGATAACATCAAAATATAAGGGATTTATAGGAGCATCTCTACACTTGAGTTTTTATTACTCTAACACTAATTTGACCCGATTTGAAAAGATCAAAACACTTGGAGTATTTAATTACGTAAATAAAGGGAATTTGAATTTAACGTTCTTTCCCGTTACTCCGTAAAATTTTACTTTACCCATGAGTCCCAATAATCCCAAAACTGTGTACAAAAGATATGACTCGACTTAGCAACCATGCAAGTAACTAGATAATTGAACTAAGGGTTTAGTAATGATAACAATAATGCAATAAAGGTGAGTGCATACAAGGTAGGCTAAGACGATTTTTGGGTGTACATTTGGGGGTGGATTGTAAACAATGCTCTTCATTGATATTCTGGAAAACCAAAACACCACGAGAACCGCGAAAAGGATAGGCTCTGAGGGGTTAACTAGGGGTATCGTGTACTAAAGATGAGTACATCGTAAGGGTGTGGGGTAATTACTCGACCGATGCGGAAGAAGTAATGATAATACGGGTTTCAAATAAGGGTTATCCTAATGCCTTTTATCATTTAGTTATTTCTAACTACACAAGTGTAGTCTCACTAGCGATCTCGAAATACATCACAAAACAAGTTTTAGAATCTATTATACTACCGGTAAACTCTCTAAGCATTAAAGGTGGATGCTATTATTCCGAAAGATCTAGGGGCGAACCTCACATTTTTAGGGTGGAATTTGAGTGGTAAACGGTTTTTGTGCTAGTCATATAACTCCTATCCATGAGACGCTTTATTAAGACTAAAGTTTTTGCTCGTACATGTCACAAAAAAAATTAAATTTGGTGCTAAAATTGCCCTAACAAATATTTCTCATAGTTTATTACACAAATGACCAAGGACAAGACAAATATTCAAGTATAAGCATAGTTTCTAAGTTCCCGTTTTATTCTCCCTCCCTACACTTAAACTGAACATTGTCTTAATGTTCCCCGAAAGTATCAAAGTTATGATAAAGGAAGGTAAATAAAAGAGAAAGAAACTAGTACTCCCCTGATTAGCTTGGTAGGATCCGTGTGAAGTAGTGGTTAAATTCTTTCCCAAGAAGAATGTATACGTGATAAGCTCCATCCAATGTTGTGTTTCTTCTTCTTGCCAAATATAACCTGCACACTTTAAGAAAATAGATGAAACCTTCGCGTAAAATCGGCGGTAAAACTATATATTACACAACTACACTAGGATATAATGCTTGTGGAATGGATGTTTGCAGATTTTCTGGAAAATTAACACCTGAGAATTTCCAAAAATTTATACATAGCACAGAAAACGAGGAAATTTTAATAAGCTATTTACTTGACTGGCGTCGTCGGCTCTAATCCTAACGTCAGTTGTCATGACAGCTGGTCTGCTGCGTTTTCCTGGAAAAATTCTAGAAAAATTACATCTTTAGAATCTGGAAAAATTCCTGCAAAACATCCATTATGACTCGATACAAGCATTTGACTCTAACAAACACACATATGCATCAATTTCACTAATTGTAATTCTCACGTTCACGTTCTTTTAAAAACGTATGTAATCTTCCCTACACTTATCCATTTTGTAAAATACCTTTATATGTAATTAAGACGATGTTAAAGACAAAATAAAGCATTTTTACAAATTCAAACATGAGAATAAACAATAATGAAAAGGATATATGACACACATAAAAATAAAACAACTAAACAAGAAATACATAAACTACACCACATATAAATATATACATAACAAATTGTTCAAAGTCACCACATCATCACATAGTTAAGATAGTACTAAGTTATTACAAACCCAAATCAAATTATTTTGATCAACATCCAACCACAATTTTCCATAAACAAATCGCAAATAAATACATAAATCACTGAGGAGGGGTCCATAGCGGTAGTCATAGCCAGGGGGAGGTGGCCTATGTATCCATAAGGCAGGTAATCCTCCTCCCGCCCGAGGAACATGTCGATCTGCAGGTGAGGGTCAAGATGATCGCGCATGAACAAGTATTGCATCTGTCTGACGGTGTGATCATATGTCCAGCTGGACCTCTGGTCCTGATGAGCCATCCACGTGTCCATCCGGCCCATCCACGCTCCCTGGTGGGCCTGCCAGTCCCCACTAGACATGTGCCTGTAGGCGGAGCCACCTGCTCCATCCCCTGCTGGTACGGCTGCATCTGCTGTTCGTCATCATCATCATCATCATCATCCTAAGCTGCGAGACGAGGGCGGTACCATGCGTAGCCACCTCCAATATCCATGATAATATCCATGGCCTTCAAGGACTTAGCTCTGACAACCTTGGGCTTTGCTACAACATTGAGGTACATAGGTACCTCCCCATTCAGGATGCCAAAGGACTGAGCCAACCTGGTGACAAACATACCACCATACACCCTATCCGCCTGCCTCATACCACTAGCACTCCTCAAGTAATCAGCCAACCAAAACGGGATGTTACAGTACACATCCTCAGCAAACATGCAGTAGAGATAAAACAGATCCGGTAAAGTGACACGATGAGTCATGTCCTTGCGCCCGTTATAGTGAAGGCAATGCAACGGTGCGCGAGCCTCATTCGCGGGTCTCAGATCTGCGAGGCAAAGGTACTCCCAGTCACATATTCCCTGTTGGCCAATGTGTTCCAAAACTGAATCCCCCACGCGTCCTCCCTAGTGGCAAATCCAGCACCTAAACTATCTCTAAAGACATCATTCTCAGTGTCCCTCTCAGAATACAACCCCACTCTCCAACCAAACTCCAGCACAGACACACTCCTCCAAACTTCACCCAGTCTAAACCGAATCCCCTGAAAATCAATGCTACCCCAACAAGAAAGAACATTCATAGAATAAGAAGCGTGAAACTCACACACCAACTCACTATAAACGGGCTCACGCATCCGAAACAATCTCTCCCATTGAGGATCAGTAAACTTATCCTTCCTAAAGCTGTTTGTAAACTCCCTTGCAAGATCATGCTCATTAAGAAAATCCCAATCCAAAACAGCCCCAGAGTCAATGGTTTGACGGAGCAATTCATTGCAGCGAGTTTGGGCTCCTTCCTCTTTAAAAACTCCCCAACCTGAAACGATGTCGGCTACACTCTCTTGGGTGCCAGAAGATTGCCCCCTTGATCTCCTTGATCTCGTGCTCATTTTCTGAAACAGGAAATCAAAAAATATCAGGAACAAATGAGTAATATTCAAGCTGCTAAAATGACATCAGAAGGCTGGCTGACGCCGTCCCTCCCAAAAAATTCAAATCTGACATTTACGAGGGAAAAATCCAGGTTTTTAACCATAACCCTTAACCCAAACACCCCTGCTACAGCAACAACGGTGCATTGGCTAGGTGGTTTAGTCCCTAAGCCGTCTAAGGCTTCTCTCAAAATCAAACCCATATGATAACACCACTATTTGCCTAATCTAAAGCCTAATTAACAAGATTAATAGCCGACATTTAGAATTAATCAAATTAATCGGGAGGGTTTCAGATTGAAAGGGGAAATCAAAATTGAATGCGGAATAGAGCAATTGAATAGACAAAGATCAATTAAAATTACTTACCTTGTGGAGATTAATGATGCAAAGTGGTGAATTTGATGTGGAGAAATCGTGATAGTGAGGTGTGGGGTGGATAAAATGTGTAGGATAGAGAATGAAAGAGATGTTTGGTGTTTTTATCTGTCTGATCTGGCTTAGCAACGACGTCACCCTTTGCATGGTGATGGCGTCAGGCCCAAATTTTTGCAAAAGAGGCTGTTTTTATGAACCCGCCTGGATCAAAAATCTTGTTACTATTTTTGACAAAGATTTTGGTTTTTATTTTAAAATTCATTTTGTCAATCCACTTGCAATCTCCACAAAGGTGAGCAACGCACATGTCAAATTGTATTTTAACAAGGATTCTAGGAATATTGAAGTGTCGGGGATGAGGACTTTTCGATCCCGGTCTAAAACCAAAAGAACGTTTCCTTATGTCACGGAAGTTGGGAAGTGATACTTGCACCCTTCTAATGAACACGTCCCTAGGAAATGTTCCTTTCATGAAAGGAGCGTTGAGGCAAGAATTCTTATAAAGTTGTGATCCCTTGAGGGGGGTCACCTTGCTTATTGGAATTGAAGAGGGTTCAGGAATCATTCTCACGAGCTCCGGTATCGCATATACCTTTTCGATCTTTTTAGGTACATTATTCCTTGCGATTTCTTCACGGAGTTTTAGCATGAAGTTGTCAGCTAGCTCCAAGAAAGTGTCATGTGTTTTTCTCATGTGAGCTTCGAGGCGTTTTATTTCCTTTTCTTGGTTGTTGACAAATGTCAACATTATGTCCTCGAATTCATCTTGCCAGGATTTTCTTGGAAGCAAAAACTCCTTGACCGCCTTCACATGCTCATAATCATGTGTGGTCATTTTCATTAATTCATTCACTTGTGCCTCCATACTCTTAAACAGTTGTGAGCGGGAATCCAAACTAATCTCCTCAGGGATTATCAAAATTTCCCATCCTTCTTCCTCATATTGTGCTAAATCTTCGATGACTTCCCGACATGCTCCAACATTGAGGTTACTTAGCCTTCCACCGGCGGCATAATCAATGGTTTGTTGAGTGGAGGGATTGACATGATCGTAAAAGATTTGGACTTGAAGCCAAAGATCGATGCCATGATGAGGGGCTTTATGGAGCAAGTCCTTGAATCAAGTCCATGCCTCATAGAGAGATTTAACTTGACGTTGTTGGAACATCAAGATTTCATTCCTAATTTTGGTAGTTCTCCCTGGTGGGAAACATTGGGCAAGGAAACGAGTGGTGAGATCATCCCAACTTGAGATGGATCCGGCGGGAAGTCGCTCAAGCCAATTACTAGCTTGGTCCCATCGAGAGAATTGGAAGAGACGCAAGCACGTGGTCTCCCGTGTGGTAGCATCAAGGTCGATGGAATCAACGATTTTAAAGAAGTCCTTGAGATGCTTATTAGGATCTTCGGAATGAAGTCCATGGAATGCACATCCGTTTTGCACCAACCGGATGGTGTCGGATCGCAGGGTCGTAGTTTGAGCTTGACCGGGGATCTCAATGGTGTTCCTATAGCCTTGGTGGCTCGGTCTAGAGTATTCACCAGGAGTACGGCCTCTTGGCAGGTAAATTGGAGGTGGGTCGATGGGAATTGGGTGATGAGGTGGCTAGTTATCACCTTCCATGATGAAAAGTGATGGGATTACTAACAAATTCACGAAGAAGGGGGATAGACTACAAGGAAGCTAAGAATGAGAAAAATCCTCACTTGAGAGGAATCAAGCAAGGGAACCTAAACGAGATAGAAATCTAACTAGCTATTCTATTCCTCGGCAGCCAAAAACTTGATGCACGTACGAAGCGCGTTTAGGGTCAAAGGAACTTCCTTTTCGTCAAGCAAGTTTTTCAACACCCTAGGCAGTGAACCTAATCGTTGTAGTGTAGTATTGGGTAAGCCTCGGGCATTGATATCATTATCTAGGGGAATAGGAATGTCTAGCAAGAAATGTACTACGCTAAGGTTGGGGTTGAGGATGATTCTTTTTTATCTTTTATATGTTTTTTAGAAAGCTAGGGGTAAAATCTCAGGGCAATTGGTTTGGGGGTGGTATTCTCTACCGATTACTCTACTATTCTAATTATCTTATACTACGGGTAGCTATGTCTTTTTGATTGTGTGCTCGTATGATGATTAAAAATGTGTTTACCTAGATACTATTACTCCCTATTTATCTTTTATTGTTGGTTGAATTGTCATGTCCTTATTCTTAACGCGTTGTATTTTCTAAGGTCGTAGGGAATGCTTTAGATGATTCATAAACTAACTTTAAGGTTATCTTTAGATGTTTAGACTACGAAATCCGCTAAATGATTCATAAACTAATGTTCACAAAGATTACTCAAGCATTTAAACACAATGATAGCCTAGTGCACTCCTAAGCCATTTACAATTAAGATAAGAGACAACCAATCAATAATTAACAACTAGGTTTCATAGATCTAAGCAAACACACAAGAAATTTAGCTAGACATAAATAAGCAAGCATACACACATTCAATGGAAGACATAATAATACTAATGGAATAAAACACTTATCTTGATGTGTAAAATAAGGTTTGGGACCCTAAGATACTGTCCAATTCGGACTACAAACGTTTAGGATTTTTACTCCACAAGTCTACCTCTTAAAATACTGAAAAATCAAATTCTATATATATATTTACACTTGCGACGGCGTCGCCTTATAGGTGGGACGCCGTCAGATCGCTGTCATTAGGGTTTTCGTCTTGGCCAAGTTATCGATGGGACGGCATCACGTTGTAGTTGTGACGCCGTCAGGCTTCAACAGGGACATCGTCTGATTCTGGATCTGGGCCGTCTGAGATGAAAAGTCTTAGTGACGCCCTTCCTCTTCAAAGCCTGACGCCGTCATGTAGTTGAGCAAAAAGTCTACTGAGCTGTCATGTGCATCTATTATCAAATCTGTAGAGGGAGACGGCGTCGCCCTTTAGTTGGGACGCCGTCAAGTTCAATTTTAGCAGCTTGAGTATCTTTGATTTTGACTTAGCCATTTTCTTCATGTATTCACTCATTTTCGTCTAAATATGCATCATTCCCGCATTTTGCTTCCAAGACACGTAAAAATTGAAAAGGAACGAAATTAAGCAGTAACGGATATACAAGTGGTCGATTAAGGGCTTAAATGACCCCTTAAAAGTATGCGTTTTAAATCCTTATCAGGGGTGTGGCTTGTTATTTTGTCTCAATAATAGTTCCGTTTTCTTTCATTTATCTTACCCACCTCATTGTCGCCTCCTCTACATCGCTACTCCTCTTTTCTAAACTTATAACATTGTTCTATGTGATTTGATACAAGATGTAGTGAGCTACAACTGGTATCAAAGCACATAAGATGATTTAGATGCGTTTTGGTTTCAAATTTATGTTTAAAAGGTTGCGTTCTTGTTCTAGCGAAGTACGATCGTTCTTAAATTGAAAAAATGAGTTCTGGACGGTTTTGAATCATAATCATATGTTTATTGTTCATTTCTAGTATCTTAGAACTTTGCTTTAGTGTTTTAATAGCTTAAAACATCAAGAATCACACGATTTTTAGTGCTCAAACCTTGTTATTTTACGTGTAATCTTGTAAAAGCTTATGTTTTTACTAAGGTTTAGGTGATATAACAAAAGTAATTGCAAAGTATATCGATTCAAAATATGCTTTAATGTGTTTTTTTTATTGAATTCATGTTCTTTAAGTTCAAAATCTTTTTCAGCAAGATAGGTAGTACATCGAGATAGAAACCTTACCTCGCTAGTCAAAACCCTTTTCCAGCGAATTAGAAAAGTCAAAACCCTTATTTAGCGAGATAGGCTACTTCGCTATTATTGGCTACCTCGCTAGAGCTACTTCGCAATACTTATCTCGTTATTTTAGACTTGTACCTCGCTAATCACCATAATTTAAGTGAACTTAATAGGAATTAAACACAAATTATTAATTCGTTAACTAATCAACAAACACATTTTTATCGTTTATAAGATCCACGCATCATTTCACACAACCTTTCATAATGTCTCAACAAGTAACTCAACCGATTTCAAATGGACAACAATAGATCATTGATGTTGGTTCTGAAACATGTCCACCAATGCTCGAGAAGGGTAGTTATCTACAATGAGCAAGTATATTCTTGAGATACATTAAATGAAAATAGGATATTGGAGAATGGATGACTAAGGGTGTGTTTGATTGGAGCTGTATGACGTGATTAAGTATTGAGTGCTAATTCGGTCAACACTAGGTGTGTTTGATAGAAATGTTCAATACCTCTGGATGATAAAATAGGCATTGATTGATTCAAGGCAATGAAGTATGAAAAATCATTCAGGAATTGCACTTTGACCGACAAACGCTTTTTGCCATGCGTCTCTTATCACATCCCCAAAATGTCGCAGCAGAAAGATACTCGGGGGCATGACTTTCATGAAAACAAAGCTACAATTATATTGAACAACCTTTAAAGGTGTCGTTTGAAAATACCCTTTCGATTACATGAATAGAGTTTTAACAAGACAATGTTTCAAAAAAAATTACAATCAACGTATAAAATAATATAATGAATCTTCAATTTTATGAGACCGCAATGATGTGACTCTAGTAATGATGCTCCATATGTAACCCATGCAATGCTTCTAAGGACCTGGAAAAATACATGCTAAAAGAGTCACCATAAAATGGTGAGTTCATAGGTTTATAAAAATAATAATGTTAAGTAAAAGTAGATTGGATCAAAAGAGTTTCAACGACTACTGCTTCACTCACAGTATCAGGAAAAGTATTGGTGGTTACTGCTTCACTCACAGTACCATGAAAAGTATTAGAGACCATTGTATCATCACAATGTTTTGAAAAGGTTTTGTAGAAAATTGTATCACAACAATGTCTTGAAAGTAATGATTTAACATTAAGTAAACTGGTGTCTGGACCACTAGATTTCAGTGTATGACAAGTATAACAAATACAATTTCATATGAAAAAGTAATGTTATTTCCCTAAGCTCATGACCCTGAAGCTTAACGTGTTTGGTATGTGAATTGCACAAATAAATGATTTCCCCTGTAGGTTTCTAGCCAAACACTCAATGTTCTCAAATGGTATGCGTCCGTTTGCCTACCCGGTCAACTCGGACAGGGGAGTCACCCCAATACATCTATTTATAACATTTGTGCTTCCCGCAGGAACTAACGGTTCATGATATGTGGGGACCTTAGTGGCTATGTGGTAACTTAGGTAATAAGTAAATGTTGTGTACTTGTGTCCATAAGAAAAGAGAGTATTGTATACAAGTAATCAAATGTAAGTTTAAGCTAGCGAGTAGTGTATTAAGTATTCAAACGAAAGTTAAAGCGAGTAATGTATTTAGGTAAACGAGTAATGAGATTTAGTAAAAAAGCATGTAATATGTTTGAGTAACAATGAGTTTTAGTAAACGAGCATGTATTCTTAATCCATTTGTTGCAAAATAAGTGTAAATAATGTAAAAGTAGGGCTATGAAACTCACCTCAAGGATCAAAGTATTCGGGAAAAGTATAACGTAGAATGACAATCGAGAATCATAAACGCGACCTAAAAATATAGTCATTTTAGGGAATAGGCAACATGTACTTAATGCATATGAGTTTTGCCAAGGCTTATCACCCTTGTATTCTTGTAATGAGGTTTTACAATGTTACGTAAGTCGACCGTTTAAGGAAAATAATCAAAACGCGTTTTTAATACCTTATAAACTCTAAAAATAAGTTTTGTTAACTTTTAAGTTTATCTCACTTTATATGAGCGTATATAATTCATTTTAAGCCCAATTTTCTTTGTTAAACTCTTTAAATGAAGGTGAACGTGTCTACTTTCATTATTTCAAAGTTTTGATTCGTGAAAATAAGTTTCGGGTGTCAGGTTTTAATAAAACAATTTGTGACCTACTGTTACACTTTTTTAGAAAAGTTCCACTTAATCAGGTTATTTCTCACTCGTTTTCTAAAGATGACACTTGTTTCAAAGGAATAGGTTCATTTTTTTAGTCTACTTTCCAAAAATTTAAGCCATTCAGCTTAGTTCTTCACCAAATATTTTATAAGTAAAAAACGTACAAGTGTGTCAAACCTGTTAGAATTCAACAACTTTAACCTATCTTATCGGGGTCGTACTTCCTTCAATATTTATCATTATGACTCGATTCAACTCTCTAAGGTTAGGTCTAAGTGTCCTCTATAGTAATTATTCACTTCATTTTTACTCAACTAGGCCTTAGGGTGGTCATTTTCTCAAATTACATACGGTACTCAGATTTGTATCGGTATTGACTAACGATTTTGTATTATTTATTAAAAGTACCAAATCGACTCCAAAAATTATGAAACAATTCATGGAACAACCTAAGACATATTCATAAGTACACATAAATTGGAAAGGTCCTGAAAAATAGGTAAGATGGGGTTTTATGTCGAAACATACCTGAAAATACGAGACAAAAACTTGTGTTCAAAACTTAACTTTTGGCTCAATTTACAACACCACAAGTATACATGAGTGACATATAAGAACTTGAATGATCAAATACCATGGTATGAAGTGTGAAAAAGATTTTTTGAAAGCTTACAAATATTTGTGAAGTATGGTGCTCAAGAACACAATAAAACCTAAAGAAAACCCTAGTTTATCAACCCGAAACACTAGTTTTGCAAACCTTTCTTGTATAACTCCTAACCAAATTTTTACCCTAGAAAACACACCCTTGAAGAACACCTAATATTACTTGAGAGAAAGGGAGGTACATTGGCGATTTAAATTGTGAGCAAAAATAGTTAAACTTGGTAATGGAACAAGGGTGGCTCAAGAGATCAAAGGTGGTGCGTATCCTAGATGGAAAACTTTTGGTGGGTTGTGGGTGGTCCTATGGTGTTGTGATATGTGTAAAAAGTGGTGATGTTGAGATTTGGCTCATTAGGTGACTTATGGTGTGCAAGTACATAGATTTTGGCTTATTTGCACATGAATATGGGTATATTTGGCCTATGTCCGGTTTTTGTAACACCCCCAGTTTCGTGATACACAGCATAATTCAAACTGGGTGTTACTTCATGGCACACGAGTTATAACAATAGAAAAAAAACTCTAATGAAGTCGTGTTAAAACATTTATCATTCGAATTATATAAATATCAGAGTCTACAAAAATGAGGTCCTAGTAGTTTCACGGTTTACAAATTACATTAAATGAGTTTTCAAATGATAATAAAATTAATAGCCTTCTTGAGTATCCATAATCCTCCGTGCCAGCCTCGTTCATTATGGACCTGAGATACATGCTTAAAATAGTCAACACAAAGGTTGGTGAATTCATAGAGTTTCTAGTTAATTAGTTAAACATAATTATTCATAGTACACTAATAGTTGAAAACAAAACAGTTATTATTGCACTAAGCTCATGACAACCAAAACATTAACAGTGTATCAATAGAAATTGATATAATAGTAATAGTGGCACTAGTAGGTAATTTGCCGTTATACCTAGAGTTCTCAAATAGAGTGCATTCGTTTGCCAGGTCTTGGTAAAAAAAATGGGATTCGCCAATCCCGATAGATCTATCCACATTATTCGCGTTCACTCGCTCGTAATTAATGGTTCATGATATAGGGACTTCGAACATGGAAATCGGTTACTTAGTGCCAATAAAACATTCAGATATAGCATATAGTTTCAAAGCAATGTGTTCAGTTTAAAAATAGCATGTATCCCCGCCCAAGGGTCTGTAAAACAATTAAGTAATAGAAAGTGGGGCTATGAACTCACAGTGAGTTATGTAGTGAGTAGTGAAAATAGTTGTCGAGTCGTGAAAGTCTCTACAAACAACCTATAATATGGTTTCATGTCTTAGTTTATGGAATAGTGATGCGAAAGCATAAATATGTCTATATATGTCACCTTATATTGATCATGATGCTTTATATGGTAGTTTGTGTATGTCGTCCTTTAGAAAACGTTTATAAAAAATTTATAGTTTATCTCGCACTACCGTTCGAGCCATCATAATTCAGAGGTCATGTAGCAAATGTTCGAGGAGCCAGGATACTATAATTCATAAATGCAACAAACTCGTCGACGGTTTACTCTAATGAACCCCTCACATGAAGGTCCCTAGTGTTGTAGCACTCGATATAGAAAATATATGTTTTTGGTCGTTTTACAATAATTACAATTCCAAAGGTCGAATAAACATAGGAAAGTTTATTTTGAATGAAGATTGTTATCTTTATCTAGTTTATTATGTCTAGAAAGTGTGTGATGATATTTTTAATGTTTCATGGTTTATCGATGGAGTAGATCCAAATTGTTTTGTGTTTGTGTTGTTTTACTACGGTTAAGGCCTTGACTATATGTAAGTAACTTAAATAGTTTTACAAGTCCTCGTTGATTACAAGAGTTTATACCTTATGAATATGGTCTAAAGTGGTGTTTGATTATAATTTGCGAAAAGGGTAAAATGGTCATTATTCTCGTCATTTAAGAAAATACTATTCTGAAGGTCAAGTGTATGATTTTATTTTATGAAAATGACACTTGTAAGTTACTAGTGAAGTTTGGTAAGTTTGGTAATTTATCAAGTTCGGGAACTAGGTCGTTTAAGAAAATATTTTTGGAAAGTTTAAGTTTCGTGTTTTAGTTTTTCGATGAATCAGACCAGAAATGCCTCGTTTTGCGTGTTTTATGTTTCTGTCATATAAAGTGGATAGCTTTCCGACAAAGTTTTTGATAACTCATTTGGCCGTATCTTTTGACTCGTGTACTCATTTTAGGTTATTCAAATTACTATATTTTCATTTTTACCTTGTCTAAAACAAAATATGTAAAGCACTAAATCTAGATATGGTCGGTTTTTTGGCAATTTTGTACATAAATTCACTAGTTAACATAACATAGAAATGTTTATAAGCTTTAGACTTGTTTTTAATTAACTTTGTACATCATGATCCAATATAAGAGCATATATAGCATAAATTAAGAATATGAAACATGTAAATGATGATGAGCAAGAGTGGTGGTTAGTTTCTCTTACAACTTGTGGCCTTCACTTAAGAAAGGAAATAAAGGATGTAACATATTGGATTTCACAAACACATCAAACCATGATCAATATGAGGCGTATAATATTAGGTTTTAGAGAGAGAAAGAGTTAGAGGTTTGGGAACTTTAGTGAGAGAAAGTAAAAGTATTATTATGAGCTCCAACCCTCTACCTTGGGATGTAGAGGGTATTTATAGTCTTACATAAAACGCCACCTACGGGCTGTGGATCAGGCATACAGTGGGTAAAGACCCGTCCGTCCTCCACGGTGTTACTTAACTAAATACTACTTAACATTAAATAACTACGACTATGAGCTTTCTAACGATTACATATACTTGAGGTGACCGACACTTTAATAACTGGATTTACTAAATCCTAACAATCTCCCCCTAAGGGAGGTTACCTCAAAATACATTGAATACAAACTGATATTACATTAAGATTGTTCTTGGATTCTTGTTAATGTTCCTTGCTCTATAGCCCGTAGTTTTTCATTCTTCATTTTTGCATGTTTGGTTAATCCAAGTGGAGGTCTTTAACTGATCCACGTGATAATGAGTTTTGAGCCAGCATTGAGATTATCAGCTTAACATAAATCTTTGACTCTTCCATTGTGGTGTTGTGAGTTATGGACCGACATGCTCACATTCTGGATCATGATATCTTCTCATCAGAGTAGCGGAAGCTTTAATTGATTCATTATATTTGCAGCAGCGTAGCAGAAGCATAGAGTGAAAATATCAGAGTCGTTGATGCACTTACCATGAATTCTTTAGAAATGAATGTGATGTGTGAGCACGCGGCTATGGATTGACCTCTCCATTCTGACCAGCTTCAAAAGTCGGGCGCTGCATACAACAGTTAGCAATAAAGCGCACGAAAGTGTCTTTGATCACTTTCGTTGAATTGAGGTACACGCCCACGGTTCCCCGTTGATCAGTACAAGTACGCCTATGATCGGTATAATTCTGAAGAATCTCCTTGACAGGTTTCAGCTGCTCTAGCTGTTCTCAAACCGAATGTCAAAAGAAGACAACACGGAGTGAGTGAACCAGCGAATTTGAGATTCACTGATTGATGAAAAGAGATTTGAAAAACAATCGAGTACTGCTCAATAAAGTGTTTTTGCAATACGACGAGGGTTTTTGAGAAAAATCAATCGTCAATCATAAACACCTTTTATATTTGAAATATTAATACACAGTCGATGTGCTAAAGAAAAGAATTTTTAAGCACAACGATCGGTTTTTCAAAGGTATCCGTTAATCCATAACCTGAACCAGGATTGATTCATAAGTTTGAATCGCCCCATTGTTTATGTTCAGTTGTCACATGGTTGATCTATTGGATAGATCTCACATGCCACCTACCAAGAGCTTGTTTGATGTTGGCTCTAGAAGGCTTTCCATCTTCATTGTGAATATGTTTGCATATCACTCAGATGTTCTGGCAATACCACAAGGATAATGCGTAGGACTCTTAAGATACAATCTCTCTTTCCACATTGTGTGAAACAGAGAGTCTTCATTGACAGTGTCCTAATGAGATTTATTTGATGATCTCGTGGCTCTAGACTCTATTGTGCACATTTGGTTCCTATGCCAGAGACTAGGGAGAAAGTCTCCTTCTTCAATATCAACAATCTCTAAGAGAAAGTCGATAGATTATGTAGGTTCCCCGTGAGAATGAAACAAGTCCCTTTTAAGAGAAACTTGAGTAGCTTGGGAAGTTGTAGTGCAGTGCATCACTGGGTCCATGATGTCTTGTCTTCAATACCGGTGTTACCTTAGTAACAACCAGTAGCATATGTATTGAACCCGGCTTCTGCCCTAAGGTTGAATAATTGGAGGGCTATTTATTTTCACCCTTTTCTCATTTAATTCTTTTTCATTCTTCAACCCCTTCAGTGCTTACCGAGATTTCATAACTAGAACCTTGTTGGGTTTATTCCAGTTCTAGCTCTATCTCAATCTGCACTCTTCCCATATCTCACTTTTCTCCTTTTTTCATCATACCTAAGGACTCTACACTATCTAGTGGATTGTCCCTGGGTAGATCCCTCCGGCTCTGACAGGATCGTGGGAACGAATACCTAACCTAACCATCCTTATATCACCATACATAAAGTAAATTTGGTCGTCTATTTGGTATTGTTCATCTGCCATTGGAACCAATTGAAAACCATTTGAAAATCAATCCAGATACTTGTGATATATTATCAAAGCATTTTGTACCTGAATTGTTTTTGATATTTTTAGAAAACGAGCTCCCCCTCAACATGTGCATCATGTATTTGAAATCGTTTTGGCACACGGAGGCAAGAGGAAGGATTCACTTCTTTGATTACCATTTTCTAAAAGATATCAACATCACTTTCCTGATCAAAATTAGCATTTTTCATACTTTGTTAAGGATAATTTTTGGAAAGAATGTGGTTTTCAAAAAGTTGCTCCCCCTCAATATGTGCATAGAGATTTGGAAGTGTTTTGCACATATTAGGGAAAACCTGCACATTGAAACAAATCAATCACTTTTCAATCCTTTTTAGTTTGAAATAGATGCTCCCCCTCAACATGTGCATGGAAAATTTGAAATCGTTTGGCACATGTGGGGAGGAGAGCTTGTAAATCATTATAAAATCATTTATCGAATTATCAGTTTAAATCCAATTTAAATCACAAATTCTCCCCCGATCACAATTTTCAAATCATTTGAGATTTGCGATCTCTGTAGATTTAAATTTATTTTGAAAGCTTTTGAGAAGAATTGTGACTTGCTTATGAAAACATTTAACCGATAAGGATCAAAGCTGAGACTTTAAACTCCAAAAACATGCTTGAGTATCTTTTGATAACATGACATAAACTGTGGGTCGAACCAGTTGTATAACAAATAACCTTTTGATTGAAATGAAATCATTCTCCCCCTCAATCAATGACATATGTTGTTGATTGAGAGATAGAGATTTTGACAAATGTCAAGTCCAGATGATTTTCAAAAATTTGAGACCGAGTTATTTTTATTAGTTTTCAATTAGATAACAAATATTTTTCAGAAGAATTTTTAGAAGGAAAAATATTTGTGAAGGAAACATTTGTTATTTTAGTGACAAACATTTGTTTTACAATCAGAGCATGAGATGTGAAAAATAAGATAAAGCATGCCTCTGTTCTTTCTTTAAAAAACGGGTTATAGACTGAAATGACTATAAGCCTTTGTTTCACTTTCTCTCAAAACATTTTTTTTAAAACAAATTATGTACATTCAAAGAACATCTAAAAACCCGTGACATTCTTTTGACTGTCAACACAAAGTCCGTAGATGATATCGAATAAGGAAAACATGACAAAATAACAATATTTTTGGGATTTTTCAAGATTTTCTAATTTTTATGGATTTTGAAAATTTTATATTTTTCTATTTTATGGATTTTTTTGTTGGTTTTGAAATTTTGTATTCTGCTTTTTTTTTTTTTTTTGAATAATTTACAAGAGATGGATGAAGAAAAACCTTTTACTCCTCTTCTTCCTCTTGAAGACGTTTAAGTGTTTCCGGTTGTAGACTCTTTAGACCAAGTCGTGGGAGGATAAACTCAAAACGTTCTCTAGGAAGAGCTTTGGTGAAGATGTCTGCTAACTGGTATTCAGTCCTCACAAAATAAAGTTCCACCACACCGTTTTCCACTTGCTCCCTGATGAAATGATGTCGAATGTCGATGTGTTTTGCTCTTGAGTGTTGTACGTTGTTGCATGAGAGAGCAATGGCACTTTCGTTATCACAATACAGAGGGATTTTGTTGAATTCAAAGCCATAGTCAGATAATTGGGATCTCATCCAGAGGATTTGAGCACAACAAGATGACATGGCTATGTATTCAGCCTCTGTAGAGGATATAGAAGTACTTATTTGTTTCTTAGAAGACCAGGTCACAAGCTTATCACCCAAAAACTGAGCACCTCCAGACGTGCTTCGGCGTGTATCTTGACATCCTGCATGATCAGCATCTGCATAGGCTGTTAGTGACATACCGGTGTCCTTCGGGTACCAAAGTCCCATATTGATGGTTCCTTGGAGATACCGAAAGACCCGTTTAGCCGCTTCAAGGTGCTTTTTCGTACGCTTAGCCTGGTATCTAGCACACATGCATACAGCGAATAGAATATCTGGTCTACTGGCTGTGAGGTACATCAGGGATCCAATCATACTGCTATATTTCGTTTGATCTACCATGATCCCTGAGTGGTCCTCATCCAGTTTAGTACGCTCTATCATGGGAGTGTCAATAGGGTCACAAGAATCAAATCCAAATTTCTTTAGAATCTCATTTGCATATTTAGATTGATTTATAAAAATGCCTCCAGGACTTTGTGAAATTTGTAATCCCAAGAAAAATGACATGTGTCCCATCATTGACATTTGAAATTTGGAGCCCATCTCCTTAGAAAAACGGTCACATTCATTGGGGTCAGTCGAGGCAAAAATAATATCATCAACATAAATTTGAACGTGAATTAAATGTTTGCATGACTTTCTGGTGAACAATGTCGGATCAACTGCTCCTTTGCAGAATCCAGTAGATAGAAGAAACTTTGATAGCGTATCATACCATGCCCTTGGAGCTTGTTTCAAACCGTAAAGAGCCTTCTTCATGCGATAGACATGAGTAGGATGCTCTGTATTCACAAAACCTTCAGTTTGGCTGACGTATACGACTTCTTTAAGATCTCCGTTAAGAAAAGCCGTCTTTACATCCATCTGATACACTACCATGTTCTTACTTGCAGCATTAGCCAAGAATATTCTGATTGCCTCGATACGAGCAACTGGAGCAAATGATTCTTCAAAGTCAATACCCTCCTCTTGACGGTATCCTTTTGCAACCAATCAAGCCTTGTTCTTTAAAACATCACCATGCTCATCAAGTTTTACTTTGAAGATCCACTTTAGAGCAATGATCATAGCACAGTCAGGAGCAGGTACTAATTCCCATACATCTAGTCGATCAAAATCATGAATTTTTTCTTGCTTGGCATTGAACCAGCTGTCTTCATTCATGGTAGTTTTAACATCTTTTGGTTCGACCTTGGAGAGTACGGAGTTGAAGAAGCACCATAAGGCTTCAGTTGCAAGTTGTTTACGAGTGGATACTGAACGAAAGGGATTTCCAATGATGTTGTCCAATGGATGATCGTGTGTCCATTTTCTAAGGTGTTCGTGTGGTTGTTGTTGAGGAACTGAAGTAGCAGAGTCGATTTCTCCTGATGAAGATGGTTCTGATGATGATTCAGGAGCAAATATGTTTTCAAAGGGGGCATCTTCAGGAGTAGCAAAGGGATTATCTCCATCATAGGTGCCAGACATAATTCCATGATGTACACTCAATGATTGATGATTTGTTGATGAGACAGAGTGATCAGCAGCAGGCGCTTCTTGACTTAATAACATAGAGACTGAAGGGTTAACTTCATTGACAGGGATAGGAGCAGCCTCTGTTGATGGAATTGACAGATCATTAGCAATTGGCTCATAGTGTTCATCAAACATTGGATTAAACAATTTCTTTAAATCATCTTCCGAAGGAGGTACATAATGAGATGCTGGTGAGGGATTTAGTACAAGAGTAGAACTGATGGGACTACTTGATGAAGGTTGAGATGCGGGTCCAGAACTGGAATGTCCTGGAGCCATTTACCCGGACAGCTCATCGAACGTGACGTGAATATTTTCCATGATATCTCAAGTTCTTTTGTTATAGATTCGGTAACCCTTCTTGTTTGATGCATAACGTACAAAAACTCCAATGTCCACCTTAGCTCTTAATTTATCTAAATCTTGACCGTCATTCGTTGGATGGCACAACGCACCAAACACACGAAGGTAGGAGAGATTAGGTTTTCGTTTATGGACAAGTTCGTATGGAGTTTTTCCATGAGAAGTGTGTATGAGGGAATGATTTTAGGTGTAGCAAGCAGTGGCAATGGCTTCAGCCCAGAGAAACATTGGAACCTTAAAATAAATTAGCATTGTTCTTGCGGCTTCCACAAGAGCTCTATTTCGTCTTTCAACTACACCGTTCTGTTGAGGAGTTCGTGGAACACTTCTTTGATGACTGATTCCAACACTTTCTTAAAATTGAATTAAGTCTTTGTTAATGAACTCTGTGCCATTGTCTGTTCGAACAATTCTAACCGTATTGTTAAGTCGAACCTGAAGCTGCTTGATAAGTTTGATGATGACATCTGGAGTTTCATCCTTTGTCCTCAAAAACTTTACCCAAGTAAATCGAGAGTAGTCATCAACTACGACTAAAATATATTTCTTGCCATTTATCATTTGCACTCTCATTGGTCCGCACAAATCCATATGAAGGGTATGCAGAACTTCCATTACTAAGTTTGTGGGTTTGGGTTTATGGGCATATTTCTTACTTTTTCCCAATTGGCATGCTGAACAAAGATGACCTTTTTCATACTTTAATCTGGGTAAGCCTCTTACAAGATCCTTTCTGGAAAGATTATTAATGGTGCCGAAGTTCAAGTGATTGAGACGACGATGCCATAACCATGATTTTGTTTTTGAAGCCTTTGACAACAAGCAGATTGGGGAAGACTTCATCATGTCTTCGATAGAGATGGTGTATAGATTTGAACCACGAGTTCCTCTTAACAGTTCCACACCATCAAGTTCTCTAACGAAACAAGTATGTTTTCTAAATGCCACTTCTAGATCGGAATCACATAATTGACCAACAAAAAACAAGTTATGACCAAGACCTTCAACATAATATACCCTGGAGATTACACTATTGCCAACAACATAGTCTTCATAACCCATAATTGCTCCAAAATGGTCGTTCCCGAATCTAACAGTCCCGATGAATTTACTTATGAAGTTCATGAGCCTGGCGATCTCCAGTCATATGCTTGGAACAGCCTGAGTCCAGGTACCACAGAACGATTTGAACGATCTGCAGTTGAACACATACAAGAATGGATCACTGGATAATTGGGATCCCCATGCAAGAATGGGTTCCATTTGGTCAGTAACAGTGATTGGAACACCCACATCGGAAGTAGAACCAATGGAATCATCAGGAATAGATGCAGTGCTAGTGTCCGTATTTGACCTATTCAAAGTAAGTTCACTTCTTAAAGGAATAGTTCTACCAGTAGGCATCCATTTTCTAATGGGAATTGACTTAGCAAATTTAGGGCAAAACTCTTTAGGATTAAACTTACGGCCAGTAGGTATCCATTGATAACCTATATTACTAAATTTTCTTCCTGTGGGTTTCCAATGTTTTCTAACTTTCTTTCGCCTTTGCCTTTTAGCCTTCTTAGCTCGATTTTTGACATTAACAATTTTAACTGGGCATTTAACAGCATTAAGCAAATCATTAACACCACATTCATGATCAGAATGAAATCAGCATCATCATTACATGGTTTGCAGATAGTAGCAGAATTCAAATTAATTACAGTACGCTTATAGCTAATACTAGAATCAACACGATTCGTTTTATTCAACTCAAACTTAGTGTTCCTAGGGTGGTCTTCTACTTTCTTCCATTGCACATTCTTAGCTTGCGAGGTCCTATCTTGCTTTGTATTGCCTGAAGGCTTTGACCCGCTTGCATTTGTGTCACTGATTACTCCTGTAGAGGGAATTATGAGAACATTAGTTGGTTGAGCTACCTTTTGCAGTCCTGAACTAGAAGTGCAGGGATCTGAACTAATTGAAGGCACTCTCGAGTTCACTTTCTTAATACTGGGCATAGAATGGGTTGCATACTTGAAACTGGGCATAGAACAAGGCATCACAGCTTTATGTTTCGCACCTAAGGATTTAGGACATGTTGCTATTAAACATTCTAACAACTCCTGAGATCGTTTGGCCTGAATACAAGCAAACCTAATTTCTCTATCAAGTGGCTTATTTATGAAATCCTCTTCTACAATCTCACGGAGACATTCTAGACTATCCTTAAGGTGAGCGAAATAGTTATGAAACACAAGTTTGTTATTTCTAAGATGAGGAGGAATATATTTAACAGTCACAGTATATTTGCAGTCTGTAGATGACTTTGATGCAACATTCTCATTAAAGACAAGTGGCATTTTCCCTTTTTCCTGACTCTTCAGATTCTCAATTTCCTTTTGTAAAGACGTTATTTTTTCGTTGTTGTTGTCACGAGTGAATTTCATTGAATCATATAACTCTTTAAAGTGTTGTTTAACTTTTTCATTTTCTCCTAGAAAACTCTCATTTTCCTTTTGTAAAACATTAACCCAGTTTTGAAGATGAAAAGTTTGAGAACACTGAGAATCTAAAGGAGGAGGCATTTGGGAGCCATTCATGTTGTTCTTTTCACCCTTTAATTGTGAAATTTAGGCTTTCAACTTTCTGATCGTGTTACAATGAGCTTGAATCTGTTCGTCACGTTTGTTTATTTCAAAAAGTACATCAAACTCTGGAACATTTGAGGATGTCTTGATGTTTGAGGTTTTGACATTTTCTTTGAGATGTTGATATTTTAGTTGCAAATCAAAATGTTCAACTTCTAACTTAGAAAAGTGTTTTACCAAATTATCGTGATCATCCTGATCAATTTTCTCACATAGTTCTGAGTTTTTGTTTTCAAGCTCAATGACACGATCATGGGAGACTTTCAAAGCAACAGTTAATTCACTAAATTGAGAAGCAGTAACATAATGCTTAGTAACAGTATAAAACACATCTTGAGCTACACAACTTAATACTAAGTTCTCATTTAGGATATGCAAGTTCTTCCTTTCAATTTCATTATATTTGAGTTCCCGTTCATAATCATTAACTTCAACAATCATTGCATCAAATTCCTTTTCCATTTCTTTAATATCCGAGTTTATCCCCTTTTGAAGACTTTCAAATTGACATTTTAATTGTTTAAAGAAAGGCATGACCTCAGTTAAATAGCATTCTTTAGTTTGCTCAAAACCCCTTTCCCATTCAATTATCCCTGTAGGTGTGATTCTCTTCTTACATGTTTTCTCAAAATCAACGAATAGTTGATAAACAACATATAGGCTGATTAAGATCTTGCCATTAGTGGCAATAGTTCTAGGAACTAAATGCATTGGTGTATTCGGAGGATACACAGTAGCTGCAGGCACTTTCCTAAGGGGAGTGTTTGTTTCAACAAGTACGTTTGCTTTTTGTTTATCCATGTCTTTCTTCCAAATGATTTGTTCAGTGGTTAATTGAGTTTGAGGCTTAAACATGTTCAGGGAGATCCAATTTTCTTTAGTGTAATCATGGGGTTTGATCGTTACGTTATTATTTTTACACTTAGGATCTTCTAGTTTCGTATCCATTTTCTCCCTAGAGCCATCTTCTAATTTTCTATCCTCTTCTGTGCTTCCACTACATGAAGGTCTTTGCTTAGGCTTAAGAATCTCATTACCGTCATATACAATCTTATGGAAAGCTTTAGCTCTTTTGCAATACTCGGGATTTGGTTCCTCTACTAGGGGAATACTGTGCTTATCGCTTAAGACTCTATGCTTAGTGATCATGTGAGCAGTCTGAATGGTGTTCCCTTGTACGTACAACTTATTCTCAAGCTTGTTTTTCAAAGTTTTTAGATTAGAAAATTCATTCAAAAGTTTTGATTCCTTAGCATTGAATTCTTGTTTAAGCACTTTAACATTATCTTGAAGCTCTTGCTTTTGCTTAACAATTTTAGAAAGCTTTTCTTGTAAGCAGTTTAACTCTTGTTTTAACACTTCTTCTCTAAAATTACTTTTTCTAATAATTGTACGCATTTGGTCATCCATTTCCTGCTCACGGGTAGTTAACTCAAACTTAGCACGTTGTTCATAAATAGCAACTTGTTCTTTATAGGCATTCAGTTCAGAGATAACAGAATCATCAGGGGCACATGCAGTGTATTCATCAAAAGCATAGTCATCATTGACTGCAGAAGATACATCACTTGGTGCAATCTCACTTTCACTTTGTGTCACATATTGATCATATGGTACAATGTTACAATTACCCTCATTATCAATATCTGATTCATAAGTTTCAAGATATTGTACTAAGTTATGTATCTTTTGCTCATCAACTTCATCATATAGTTTTAATACCTCTGAAATGATTGAATCTTTGGATTGACTAGCCTGTTGTGGTGATGAGACCTTTGGTGAGACCATAGTTGAGATGCTAGCCATGAAGATTGTCTGGGCAGTAGGTTCATCATCGACATCAGAGTCAAATGCATCACAGTCAGCTACTTGAAAGGCATTTTAATGATTTTGACCTATTTCCTGAATTGGTTGCTCGTCTACATCAGCATCATAGGTTTTGGCATTTCCCTTAGCAAGAAACAATAACTCTTCTTCATCCAAAACCGCTCCACTGTCCTAAGCTTGTACCAGCAACATCTTTTCCCTGAAGTACTCTACATTTTGAGGGTGTTTTAGAGATGTGCAGTTCCTTGCAATGTGTCCATCACCACCACAGTTGTAGCACTTGATTGGCTTTACTTGTCCTTGATTGACATTCCTTCCACGATTATGATTAGCCACATACCCTCCACCAACTCCACCTCTTCCTTGTTCATACTGCCTTCCTTGAACTGGTTGCACCATAACCTTCCCATCTCTGACGGTAGCTTGATTCTGTGGATTGGATGCAGCTCTGAGGTTATTGTTGGTGTGTAGGAGCGAATTCAGATTTTGACTAACCATAAGAGACAGTTGATTGATGAAGTTTTCCATGAGTGTGTTTGAGTCTGGAGGCTTATATGCTGGATTAGGAATGAGCTTGTAATTACCATTACCCGTGGGTATGACTTGAGAAGCTTTGGTGGTAATTCCAACATTGGTGTAAAAGGCAGTTGAATCATTTGATGAACTTGTTTCTCCCTGTTTAGATTTGAACTGTTCAAGAATCCTTCGTTCAAACATAGCATGTCTCTCATTCTGAAGAAGAAAGGCATACGGTTGCTCATAGTTGGTGTTCTTTATTCCTTTGGTTAGCTTCACAGAGGTGACAAATTTGTGCCATTAGGGATTCATGTTGTTCACAAACTTTGAGTTCAGCTGAATATTTGGCATGGTCATTTTGATGTTCCTCAATTAATTTACAAGCTTGTGGAATCTCACATAATATTCATAGACACTTTCTTCTGGTTTCATCTTAAAATGCTCAAATTCATCATACAGTTGTGATTCTCTGTCTTCCTTGGTTAGTTCAGAACCCGAGAGAAGCATCTTGACATTGTCCCAAACTGCCTTAGCTTCAGTGTTGTGATTGATCAGCTTGTAAATGTCCTTTGGTAAACCCTAAAGTATGATGTTAGAAGCCCCGATGTCGCATCGTATCTCTTCTTCTCCTTGTCGTCGTCAGTTCATCATACATTTTAGGTCTGTCCAATCCTAATATCACCGTGCCATCAGCAGCTGTATCGAGTATGTCTCTGGTTGTCTCAACTTGATACGGTCCTTCATCAATTGACTTGAGAATGTTGACTCCATTTTCTTTTCCCAAACAGTACAACCTAATTCGTTGAGCCCATGAGTTATAGTCATTTCTGTCAAGCATAGGTGGACGAGTATCTGATCCAGCTGCTTGAACGTCCTCGACAAGAAGAGATGATTGTAGGTATGTTGGTAGACATGATTCCAGATTTCACGAGATTTTAAAACTCTATGATTAAACCGGGAAATAGATTCTTTCACGGGATTTTACTGAATCAAGAGAAAACCGTATTAGAAAGAAAATCAACCAAGTCGCTATCACCCTTGAAGACAAGTCGCTAAGACACCAAGTCGCTAAGTAGCAACTCGCTAAAGGCTCAAGTCGCTGTGGATCAAGTCGCTAGACACAAGTCGCTATGAACCAAGTCGCTAAACACAAGTCGCTAAAACAGCAAATCGCTAAGGTGACAAGTCGTTAAAGAACAACTCACTAAAGAACAAGTCGCTAAAACGTCAAGTCGCTAAAGAGTAACTCGCTGGTAACAACAAAGACAAGTCGCTAGAAATAATAAAGACAAGTCGCTACGTCAACCAAGTCGCTAGCCGAAGTGGTGTCTCCACTACTTTGTACTGTTTGTCATCTTGTCTCAATAGACAAGTCGCTAGGGCTCAAATCGCTACCACTTCAACTACAAGTCGCTACCAACTAACAAAGCAAGTCGCTATGAAGAATATTTATCCGAGAACCAAGTCGCTAGGTTGAACAACTTAAATACAATCCTTTTTAATCCAAAACAAGCTCAACCACAGTGATTCAAGCTTTCCAAATCAAAACCCAAGCACTTACAATGATTCTAAACACAAAAGTACTGTTGGGTCCAATAAATTGACCCAATCACCCTGAACAATATTTGAAAATAAAATAGCCTAACTCACTAAATAAATAGTGAGTGACTCACTGATAAAAGAAATCTGTGAGTGTTGTTCAATGCTCTTTACTTACTGATACGGTGTCAGTGAGTAAAATATATGAGCTACAAACAACACCAGTGACACTGAGATTTTGACAAATGTCTCAGTGATCCTGAAAATGCTATCTCTACATACAGACTGAAAAATATGGGTGGGAACTTCCAAGAGAAGAAGTCAAACAAGTACAAGACTTTACCAAAGAAGTGAGAACATTGTTATGACTCATTCAAAAGAGCAGTTGGTGCTTTTCTAAAAGTAGAAGATAAGGATGGACCACATGAGGGACCACATGTCACCTACCACCACAAGTCTTTGTATCTTTTGTTCATATATACAAGTCTGTAATTGTAATAGATAGGTATGAATTCCTAAACAAACACAATACATAGTATTAGTTGATAGGATCATCCTCTCATTGAAACACAAGCATAGCTTGGATCAATGAGAGTTTATTTGTCATTCAATAGGGATAATATACCGATATTATCCCCGTAAAAAGTTGAGGATATTATCATGTAGTGTAGTTGGTATTGAGTAATCTTGTAACAAATTGTTCTTCATTATTAATGAATGTGTTCTTCATTTTTATCAAGATTTACTCAATTATTTGGACCAACAAGTGGTATCAGATCGGGAGGATTTTTCTCTAATCCAGATCCGTTCACGGCTACTGATAACATTCTTCATAGTCAAAAATCATGTGTGAAACCTTCAAAAACTGCTACGGTAATAGCATTTTTTGAGGGGGAGAAAAACACACTGATATTGACTATGTGAAAAAAAACCTACCAAACAAAACCGCTGATTGAAATAATTAGTCAAAAACCCAACCACAAAAACACCCACACACCACACGTTACATATCTGAAAACAAAACACCAAGTCCCATCTTCAAAAATCTTATCCATTCACAAAAAATTGAAAACCCAGATCCATATCGTCATCAAGAACACTCACCAACAAATCCGATCAAAACAAATCCATCCCCACAATCAACAAAAATCTTATCACGAAAATAAATCAAACTCTTGTTCTAAAAACCAAAACCCATATCCAATAATGAAATCTGATACTCAAAAAGAAACCTACTGCCATAATCAAAGTCTTGCGGAAGAAAAGAGACGGAGGAAAAGAAAAGGTAATGTCGGTTTTGATGGGTTTCAAAATAATGAAATTAATTGAGTATTTGGTATTAGTGGTGGCAACGAAAGGCTAATGATGGTAGTTAGTGATGTTACCAAAACTACAAATGGGAATACTGATGGGTTTCAGTGGATGATATGGGTGGTACTGACGTCGGAGTTATGTGTAGATCTTAGGTTGATGAGAATATCTATTGATTGGGTGTATTCAGTTTAAAAGAAGCTGAATTGGTATAGGGATGAGGATAGTTGTGTGAATAATGGGGGTGATGGTTAAATCAGGGTGTTTTTGAAGATATGATGTTAACCAGAACCCTAAATACAAAAAACTCAATGAGTGCTTTGTTATATCTCAACAAGCTGAGAAATGTATGGGTAGGGTACTGTTTCGAGTTAACTGAAAAAAACTCAGGGTGTGATTAAAAAAATCATCAGGGACTGAAACGAAAGTAGGCTTCATTGGATCTGAAAACATAATGAAGAATTTGTGTTGGTTTGAGATATGGGTGCTTTAAAAAAATCAGGGGATAATTTCAGACTGAGCCTGATGCGTGATAAAGATTCAAGGATTGAAAGGTGTCCCTGATAAGTATCAGGTAGTGGACAAGAGTGAAAGAATCCGTGTCGGTTGTTCATATCAGTTGAAGTGGAGTTGTTGGGATAACCAGGAAGTGTGTATGCGATTGAGGCTAAGCCTGAACATGAGCTTGAAAAATTGTGTTTCAAGTCAAGTGATGGTGTTAAGTTGACCCTGATTTGTTGCTAATGATTAAATGGTATGCAGCTCTTGTGACTTAGGGAGTGATATTATCAGGAACTATGACTATCTGAGGGTACTATCATTGGAATTATCAGTGGGAATGGGTAGGCAGATATTGTGACTCAAGGTTGAAGAAAACTCACATCAGGATCTGAAACATTTCAGTAAGTTGTGCATTGTGTGGTTTGAGGAACTGAAGGCAAACATCAGTACTTTAAACCTATCCCCTGAACCAGTCACTGAACTCCCAAACAGAACCCATCAAACCTGAACCACCAATCAGGTCACTGGACCAAATACTGAACCCATGCCACTGAACTTCTGACCTTGGTCACTGAATCACTGAACCAAAGTTACTGAAACCGATCACTGATCATGAAACCACAAGTTTTCTACACCTTTAGATCGTGAAAACCTTCAATCTCCTTGAACATTCAGCTTCCTGAATACTAGTTTTACTCTGAACTTTAGCCCTTGAAACACAAGGAGTCCCTGAGCTTGTGTGATTCTAAATCCAAGTAACTGAGTGTTGTTCAAGTCCCTCATAACTCTGGTTCCCTGATAAACCGAGGGTCTCAAGCCTGTTTCTGAAGAAAAACAAGCATCAAGGAGATTATTTCAAAAGTCTTAAAATGATGAACATCAGAGAAAGGTAAAAGAATCAGGCACCAAATAAATTTACTCAATTATTTGGACCAACAAGTACACTCAAAATTCAAACTTTAACACAAGAAATGATCCAAATGATGCAAAAACCACTAAACTTTTTCAAACCCAAAAACCATGTAAAACCACTAGAAATCCAAGGATATGTAAGAGAGATGATCAAACCTGGCTCTTGATACCATTTGTAACATATTGGATTTCACAAACACATCAAACCATGATCAATATGAGGCGTATAATATTAGGTTTTAGAGAGAGAAAGAGTTAGAGGTTTGGGAACTTTAGTGAGAGAAAGTAAAAGTATTATTTTGAGCTCCAACCCTCTACCTTGGGAGGTAGAGGGTATTTATAGTCTTACATAAAACGCCACCTACGGGCTGTGGATCAGGCATAAAGTGGGTAAAGACCCGTCCGTCCTCCACGGTGTTACTTAACTAAATACTACTTAACATTAAATAACTATGACTACGAGCTTTCTAACGATTACATATACTTGAGGTGACCGACACTTTAATAACTGAATTTACTAAATCCTAACAAAGGACTCAAGAAGTAGAACAACAACTAGAAACCCTAGCTTTTTAACTTCTTCAACCTCTTGACACCAAATTAGGATCATTTGGAAAGAACTTGAAGTCTTCTACTAGAACACTTCTTGTATGGCTTGGAGATCACTAATGAAAGGAAGAAACTAGAACTTTGGATCAAACAAAGCTTAACAAGATCTTTGAAATTGTTATAGAACTTGAACTCTTGAATAATTATTGAAGAAAATTAGCAAATGGAAGGTGTATTGGGTGTGTGTGATGGATGGCTAACAAGGGGAGGGGGAGGGTTTTATAGTGAGTTAAGGAGGTTACAACTTGGACTTTAAGGAACTTGGCTAAGAAGTATAACACATGGAATCATCCTAATGACCAAGGCATGCGATTAAGCCACATGCTTAGTGACTCCCCCTATAGGCAGTCACATTAATGTGGAGAGGGTGACTAAGTGTGTTTTGGTATTTTCCAGTTTACGGAGTGAGTTTTGGTCCCGTTAATCACTAACTGTAAGTTGTTAAGTCACGAAGCGTAAAACCGGGTATCATAAAAATATGAAACTTGTAATAATGGTTAAAATCATGAATATACTCATTATTATCATATAAAAATGAGTGATAAGTTTAATGGGTTGTATAAACGCTGTTAAATATAAAAACGTAGGTTTAAAACACGTAAAACGTAAAATGTACTAAGTTTACGTAAAAATGAGAAAAGTAAAATTTAACTTTTCTAATAGGATTATAATGAACCTAAAAGGTTTATAATGTCTAGATTGGGCCCAGTCTAGTGTCGATTGATGTTAAATGCTTGTTAATCTAAAACCGGAAGTGTTAATAATCAAAGAATGTTTTTATGGTCTAAGGATGAGGGAAATAAGTTTTTCTTTTTCAAAAAATGTAAAAGTGTCTAAATGTCTTATAAAGTGTGGTGCAGGTATTGGTTAAGGTTGCGTATAAGTAAAAATGATTAAAACGCAAGTTTAGTTTCGTAAGTCACAGGGTCTATTTGGTAACATTTGAATTTAAATTTTAAAAATCCCATAAATGATTATGAGTGATCTAAAAATTAATCTGGTGTGATAAAAATTCTCAGAGTTGGTTTTCGTTATGCGCAGGATGTTTAAATGGCGTTTAGACAAAAACATAAATTTAAGACATGGTTTCTTAATAATTTTGCAAAAATGACCAAACGAGTGTCAAACTTTTATGTCATCATGGAATTAGGTTAACTTATGAGAATGAAAAATACGAGCGCGAATAATAAAAGTGAATAGTAAAAATTAATAGTAAATGCTAATTGTCACAGTTTTAGTAGAGGGGAGGGAAATTTTAATTTTTAAACTTATATTAAGTGTATGTGTTTGTAAGTTACGAATATGGTGAGTTAGTTGAGTATTTGCATGCATGCATGAGCTAAAATGCGAAATGTACGCGTTTTCGTTAAAAATTGAAAATTAAAATGTGTATATTAATACAATATGGTTGTAAGAGTCATATGACATGTATTTGACATAGACTCTACTTATTCTAGTGCCGGTTTTTGTTTACGACAGTTTTCCATTTTACGCGATTTAACGTAATGGTTATACGTAAAAGTAAATATGTAGTTATTCAAAGTAGATAGTTCTGAGTATATGGGCAAGTAATGACCTGGGAAAATACGAGTTGTCACATCTATGCTTTTTATATCTTGTAACACCCCTAGTTTTGTGAATGCATCGAAATTCAAGTTGGGTGTTACCTCTTGGTATAACAGGTATAATAAAAGAAAATAATCTCTAATTGAGTCGTTTAAAAGGTTGATCATTCGATTCATTAAAATATATCATAGTTTATAAAGACAGGTCCCAGTTGGTTCCAGGTTTACAAATACATCAACATAAAGTATTTGATGTTTATCGAATGATAAAAATAAGTTATAGCCTTCTTGATTGATTTCGTGCCCCTCCGTGTCAGCCTCGATCATTATAGACCAAAGATAAAACATGCTTAAAAATGTCAACACAAAGGTTGAGTGAAATACGAAGGTTTACTTAAATAGTTGTACACAATATGTTTGTAGTGTGAGCTAATTAGACTAACACTCATAGTTGAAAACAAAACAGTTATTATTTCACTAAGCTCATGCAATCAAAGCGTTGATGTGCACCAATATCAATTGGCGTATTTGTCGCCCCTGTAGGTAATTTGCCGTTATACCTATGTTCTCAAATATATTGCGTTTGTTTGAATGTACTTGGTCAACAAAAACGGGATTCGTCAATCCTAATAGGCCTATTCACAATATTCGCGCTCACTACTTCTAGTGATTAACTAGTTCATGATATGGGGTCTTATATTTGGCAATGATGGTACTTAGTGACAATAAAACAGTCAGATAAGCATACCGTTCAAATGTTTGTGTGTTCATGTTTAAAATAGCATGTATCTCCCCCAAGATTTTATAAAACAATTAAGTAATAAAAAGTGAGCTATGAACTCACCGTGAGTTGATGATGTTTAGTGCTTAACGAATATGATGGATAAGCTAGGAAACCTCTAAGTGCAACCTAAAATAGGGTGACAATGTTTAGGAAAACATAAACAAGTCTTTATATTGATCATGATGTAGTACTTGACAGTATGTCGTTCAAAGTAATGGTTTAGTTTGTGAAAACGTGTTTTATTTATAGATATCGTACTACCGTTCGGGCCATCACAATCCAGAGGTCATGTAGTAAATGTATGAGGAGCTAGGACACTTTAAATCATAAATCCAGCAACTCGTCAATACGTTTACCTCGAAGAGGCCCCTCACATGAAGTTCCCTACTATTGTAGTACTATAGTATGTAAAACATATGTTTTTCTTTGTTTGATTTCATATAAAAAGTGTTAAAATAGTTATATGGTTTGTAAATTAGGTTTAGTTGTGTTCCGTAATTGAGTTCTTGTCGTTTTCAAAGTAAAATGAAAGTTATGAAGTCATTAGGTTGTTTGGTTATGATTAGGAAATCATAATGGTTGTTACAAGTTCTCGTCATTTCATAAATATGACCATTTCATAGTGTAAGTATATAATGTTAGTTCATTTGGTTTGCTAAGGCTAAGGCCTTGACTAATGGTCTCGGCTTAGGTAGTCTAGAGGCCTTAGCCGTGGCCTTGCCGTGGCTTTGGTCTTGGCTGCCAAGGCCTTGAGACCTCAGCCTTGGCTTTAGCCGCGATTGTGGTCTCGGCCCAAGGCCATTAGGCCGTTTGGTTTGCTTTAGCCGTGCAACTAAGTATACAGCCGTGCGGCATGTAGTCTGCTAAAGTTTTGACAAAAAATAGCCTTTATTTTGCATTTCTAGTTTAAAATCTCACGAATCTAGACGTAAAACATTATTTTGGACATCTTTTGTGCTTCACACTTTTGATGAATCGGACTCTAAATTGGTCAAAATGGCAATTTAAAATCGAATCAGAAACTGTTTTACAAACCTTTACTCAGTTTTGTGTCGTAACATCTCAGTTTAGTTTTTATAGTAAACGGCACCTTGATTTGCATTTTCTGGGCATGCTCGCCTGATGTTTTGAAGAAAACATTATTCCGAACAATGTTCGTGTTTTAACTTTTTGATGAATCGGACCAGAAGGGCCTCTAAAAATTATTTCAGAATCGTTATGGGAAGGTTTGACAGTTTCTAGTTTTTCCGGTTTCGATAACTTCTTTTGGCCATAACTTTTGACTCATGTGTCCGTTTTGGGTGATTCAAACGGCCCTGGTTTTTTTTATCTTGTTTACAACAATATGTAAATAAGAAAGGCTATATGTAATTGATATTTGTGGAAAAATGAAAGTTCACTAGTTTTTAAGTTTGCCTATTTGTTAATATAACCTAACATGTAAAAGGTTTTAACTTTTTTTTAAGGATTTGCACATCATGAATTCCAATATAAAGACTATATATATAGCATAGCATGTATGAAATATAATAAGTGATGAGCATAAGTTGAGGCTTACAATGTTTGGTTTTCAAAAGAAAGGAATAACAAATAAGGTATAGAACTAGGACTTTGAGCAATCTCCCACACCTTAGCAACCTTCTACACTTATTGTATTCTTGAAGGGCTTGTGATGAGATCTTAGGTGACTTGAGTAGATTTAAACTCAAGAGGATCACCTAAACTTGCAAAGGATTTGATGGTTTACTTGTAAGGACTTGATTCTTGAATAATACCTAGAAATATTGAGCAAGTGAGAGTGATGGTATTGTTTTTTTAGGTTAGGAGTTTAAATGGAAGGCCAATGAGGGTTTATATAGTGACTTGAGGAGGTTACATAATGCATGAATCATATATCTTACTAGCTAAGATAATACAAGTGTTGAATGATCAAATGTGAGATTGAATCTACCAAAGCCACTTGGCTTTGGTAGTCAAATTGACTTCTTCCTCTTGTGATGAATATGTAAAAAATATATTTACTTAGTCTTAGTAACTAAGTAAATGTTTGCTAGGGATTTTTAGATATTTCTTTGTAATAAAACATAAATGTATATGTTAAATAATATCTACTAGATGTGTAAGTTATAGGATTTCACAAACACATCAAACCAATAACATATGGGGCGTATACAAGTTTTAGAGAGAGAAAGGGAAGAGAGTTGGGAACTATGTGAAACAAAGAAAAATGGTATTGAAGCTCCAACCCTCTATCTTGAGAGGTAGAGGGTATTTATAGTGTCTTACAATAAACGCCTCCTACGGGCTGTGGATCAGGCATACAGTGGGTAAAGACCCGTCCGTCGTCCACGGTTTTACTTAACCAACTTCTTACTAACATTAAATAACTACGACTACGAGCTTTCTAATGATTACATATACTTGAGTTGACCGACACTTTAATGACTGAATTTTCTAATTCCTAACAATCTCCCCCTAAGGGAGGTCACCTCAATTTACATAGAATACAAACAAATATTACATTAAGATTGTTCTTCAATTCTTGTTTAAGTTCTTTGCTCAGTAGCTCATAGTCATTGATTCTTCATGTTAACCATGTTTGAATAATTCAAGTGGAGGTCTTTAACTGATCCACGTGATGATGAGTTTTGAGCCAGCTTTGAGATCATCAGCTTGCGTAAATCTCTGACTCTTTCATTGTGGTGTTGACATTATGTGATGTTGTGACAGTGGAACGACATGCTCACATTCTGGATCATGATTTCTTCTTAACAGAGTAGCGGAAGCTTTAGTTGATTCATGATATTTGCAGCAGCCTAGCAGAAGCATGGAGTGAGAATATCAGAGTCATTGACGCACTAATCATGATATCTTTTGAAATGAATGTGCTGTGTGAGCATGCGGCTATGCATTGACCTCTCCATTTTGATCAGCTGCAAGCGTCAGGTGTACCTGCACACAACAGTTAGCAATAAAGTGCACGAAAGTGTCTTTGATCACTTTCGTTGAATTGAGGTACACGGCCCACAGTTCCCCGTTGATCAGTACAAGTACTGCCTGTGATCAGGTATAATTCTGAAGAATGTCCTTGACAGGGTTTCGCAGCTGCTCTAGCTGTTCTCAAACAGGAACGTCTCAAAGAAGACAACACGTAGTGAGTGAACCAGCGAATTTGGGATTCACTGATTGATGAAAAGAGATTTGAAAAACAATCGTGTACTGCTCAAAATAAAGTGTTTTTGCAATACAACGAAGGTTTTAACGAAAATCAATTATCAATCATAAACACCTTTTATTTTTGAAATATTAATACACAGTTGATGTGCTAGAGAAAAGATTTTTAAGCACAACGACCGGTTTTTCAAAGATATCCGTCAATCCATAACCTGAACCAGGATTGATTCAAAAATTTGAATCGCCCCATTGTTTCTGTTCAGTTGTCACATGGTTGATCTATTGGATAGATCTCACATGCCACCTACCAAGAGCTTGTTTGATGTTGGCTCTAGAAGGCTTTCCATCTTCATTATGAATATGTTTGCATATCACTCAGATGTTCTGGCAATACCACAAGAATAATGCGTAGAACTCTAAAAGTATGTTCTCTCTTTCCATATTGTGTGAAACAGAGAGTCTTCATTGATTGTGTCCTTAATGAGATTTATTGATGATCTCGTGGCTCTAGACTCAATTGTGCACATTTGGTTCCTATGCCAGAGACTAGGGAGAGGGTCTCCTTCTTCAATATCAACCATCTCTAAGAGAAAGTCGATAGATAATGTCGGTTCCCCTATGAGAATGAAACAAGTCCATTTAAGAGGAACTTGAGTAGTTTGGGAAGATGTAGTGCAGTGCGTCACTGGGTCCATGACGTCTTGTCTTCAATACTAGTGTTACCTTAGTAACCACCAGTAGCATATGTATTGAACCCGGTTTCAGCCCTAAGGTTGAATAATTGGAGGGCTATTTCTTTTCACCCTTTTCACATTCAGTTCTTTTTCATTCTTCAACCCCTTCAGTGCTTACCGAGACTTCATTACTAGAACCTTATTGGGTTTATTCTAGTTCTAGCTCTATCTCAGTCCGCACTCTTCCCATATCTCACTTTTCTCCTTTTTTCATCATACCTAAGGACTCTACACTATCTAGTGGATTGTCCCTGGGTAGATCCCTCCGGCTCTGGCGGGATCATGGGAACGAATACCTAACCTAACCATCCTTATAACACCATGCATAAAATAAATTGGTCGGTCTTTTGGTATTGTTCATCAGCCATTGGAACCAATTGAAAACCATTTGAAAATCAATCCAAGTACTTGTGATATATTATCAAAGCATTTTATACCTGAATCGTTTTTGATATTTTAGAAAGCGGCTCCCCCTCAACATGTGCATCATATGTTTGAAATCATTTTGGCACATGGAGGCAAGAGGAAGAATTCACTTCTTTTGATAAATATTTTCTAAAAATATCGACATCACTTTCCCAATCAAAATTAGTGATTCACATACAGTTAAATAAATTTTGGGAAAGAATGTGGTTTTCAATAAAAATTGATCCCCTTCAATATGTGCATCGAGATTTGAAAGAGTTTTGCACATATTAGGGAAAACCTGCACTTTGGAACAAATTAATCACGTTTCAATCCTTTTTGGTTTAAAATAGATGCTCCCCTTTAACATGTGCATGGAAAATTTGAAATCGTTTGGCACATGAATGGAGGAGAGTTTGCTAAACACTTATAAAACCAATTATCGAGTTATCAGTTTAAATCCAATTTAAATCACAAATTCTCCCCCGATCACAATCTTCAAATCATTTGAGATTAGTGATCTTTATAGATTTAAATTGTTTTTGAAAGCTTTTGAGAAGAATTTTGACTTGCTTATGAAAACATTTAACCGATAAGGATCAAATCTGAGACTTTAAACTCCACGGATTAAACATGCTTTGATTATCTAATGAAACATAACAATAGCCAAGGTCTTAAACCACTTGTATAAAACATTGTTCATTTTGATTATCCAAAAGTAGACCTTGCTCGTTTACGTGCCAATTGTTTGAAAAATACTCTTTTTAATTCGATTGAAATCATTCTCCCCCTCAATCAATGACACAGGTTGTTGATTGAGAGATAGAGATTTTGACAGATGATAAGCACATATAATTTTTCAAAAATAATAGAGTACGAGGTATTTTCAAAGCAATTTTGTTTTCATTAGATGACAAATATTTTTCAGAAGAATCATCAGACGGAAAAGTATTTGGAAAGAAAAAAATTCGTCCTTTTGGTGACAAACATTTGTTTTAAGAATCAGAGCATGAGATTTGAAAAATAAGATTAAGCATGGCTCTGTTCTTTACTTTTTAAAACGGGTTACTGCCTGAAATGACAATAAACCACCAATTTTCTCCGCCTCATCATTTTTTTAAGCAATATATGTACATTCGAAGAACATCTAAAAACCAGTGACATTCTTTGAATGTCAACACAAAGTCCGTAGATGATATCGAATATTAATAAAAAAAATAATAAAAAACATGACAAAATAGCAATATTTTTTGGTAATTTTCAAGATTTTCTAATTTTTATGGATTTTTTAAAAATTTTATAATTTTATATTTTCTTTTGTGGGTTTTGAAATTTTGTATTTTGCTTTTTGAATAAATATATACAAGAGATAGATGAAGAAAAAAAACCATTTTTACTCCTCGTATTCCTCTTGAAGACGTTTGAGTGTTTCCGGTTGTAGGCTCTTTAGACCAAGTTGTGGAAGGATAAACTCAAAACGTTCTCTAGGAAGAGCTTTGGTGAAGATGTCTGCTAACTGATATTCAGACCTCACAAGATAGAGTTCTACCACACCTTTTTCCACTTGTTCCTGAATAAAATGATGTCGAATTTCGATGTGCTTTGCTTTTGAATGTTGAACGTTGTTGCAAGAGAGAGCAATGGCACTTTTGTTATCACAATACAGAGGGATTTTGTTGAATTCAAAGCCATAGTCAGATAATTGGGATCTCATCCTTAGGATTTGAGCACAACAAGATGACATGGCTATGTATTCTGTAGAGGATATAGAAGTACTCATTTGTTTCTTTGAAGACCAGCTCACAAGCTTATCACCCAAAAACCGAGCACCTCCAGACGTACTTCGACGTGTATCTTGACACCCTGCATGGTCTACATCTGCATATGCTGTTAGTGACATACCGGTGTCCTTCAGGTACCAAAGACCCATGTTGATGGTTCCTTGGAGATACCGAAAGACCCGTTTAACCGCTTCAAGGTGCTTTTTGGTAGGCTTAGCATGGTATCTAGCACACATGCATACAGCGAACAGAATATCAAGTCTACTGGCTGTGAGGTACATCAGGGATCCAATCATACTTCGATATTTCGTTTATCTACCATGATCCCTGAGTGGTCCTCATCCAGTTTGGTACGTTCTACCATGGGAGTGTCAACGGTGTCACAAGTGTCAAATCCAAATTTCTTTAAAATTTCATTTGCATATTTAGGTTGATTAATAAAAATGCCTCCGGGACTTTGTGAAATTTGCAATCCCAAGAAAAATGACATTTGTCCCATCATTGACATTTGAAATTTGGAGCCCATCTCCTTAGAAAAATGGTCACATTCATTGGGGTCAGTCGAGGCAAAGATAATATCATCAACATAGATTTAAACATGAATTAAATGTTTGCCTGACTTTCTGGTGAACAATGTCGGATCAACTGCTCCTTTACTGAATCCAGTAGATAGAAGAAAATTTGATAGCGTATCATACCATGCCCTTGGAGCTTGCTTCAAATCGTAAAGAGCCTTCTTCAATCGATAGACATGAGTAGGATGCTCTGGATTCACAAAACCTTCAGGTTGGCTGACGTATACAACTTCTTTAAGATCTCCGTTAAGGAAAGCCGCCTTTACATCCATCTGATAGACTACCATGTTCTTACTTGCAGCATTAGCAAGAAGATTCTGATTGCCTCGATACGAGCAACTGGATCAAATGATTCTTCAAAGTCAATACCCTCCTCTTGACGGTATCCTTTTGCAACCAATCGAGCCTTGTTCTTTAAAACATCACCATGCTCATCAAGTTTTACTTTGAAGATCCACTTTAGAGCAATGATCATAGCACAGTCAGGAGCAGGTACTAATTCCCATACATCTAGTCGATCAAACTCATGAATTTCTTCTTGCATGGCATTGAACCAGTTGTCTTCATTCATGGCAGTTTTAACATCTTTTGGTTCGACCTTGGATAGTATGGAGTTGAAGAAGCACCATAAGGCATCAGTTGCAAGTTTTTTGCGAGTGGATAATGGACGAGAGAGATTTCCAATGATGTTGTCCAATAGATGATCATGTGTCCATTTTCTAAGGTGTTCGTGTGGTTGTTGTTGAGGAACTGAAGTAGCAGAGTGGATTTCTCCTGATGAAGATGGTTCTGATGATGATTCAGGAGCAAATATGTTTTCAAATGGGGCATCTTCAGGAGTAGCAAAGGGATTATCTCCATCAAAGGTGCCAGACACAATTCTATGATGTACACTCGAAGATTGATGATTTGTTGATGAGACAGAGTGATTAGCAGCAGGCGCTTCTTGACTTAATGACATAGAAACTGAAGGGTTAACTTCATTGACAGGGATAGGAGCAGCCTCTGTTGATGCAATTGATAGATCATTAGCAATTGGCTCATGGTGTTCACCAAACATTGGATCAAACAATTTCTTCAAATCAACTTCCGAAGGAGGTACATAAGGAGTTGCTGGCGAAGAATCGTGTACAAGAGTAGAACTGATGGGACTACTTGATGAAGGTTGTGATGCGGGGTCCAGAACTGGGTTGTCCTGGAGCCATTTGACCGGTCAGCTCATCGAACGTAATGTGAATTGTTTCCTTGATATTTCGGGTTCTTTTGTTGTAGATTCGGTATCCTTTTCTGCTTGGTGCATATCCTACAAATACTCCAATGTCTGCTTTAGCTTTAATTTTGCCTAAGTCTTGACCCTCATTAGTTGGATAACACAATGCACCAAGCACACGAAGGAATGAAAGATTAGGTTTTCGATTGTGGACAAGTTCATATGGAGTTTTTCCATGAGAAGTGTGAATAAGGGATCGATTTTGAGTGTAGCATGCAGTGGCAATGGCTTCAGCCCAGAGAAACATTGGAACCTTTGAGTAAATCAGCATTGTTCTAGCGGCTTCCACAAGAGTTCAATTTCCTCTTTCAACTACACCGTTCTGTTGAGGAGTTCGTGGAACACTTCTTTGATGACTGATTCCAACACTTTCATAAAACTCACTAAGTTCTTTGTTAACAAACTCAGTTCCATTGTCTGTTCGGATGATTTTGACAGTTTTGTTAAGTCGAACCTGCAGCTGTTTGATAAGTTTGATGATGATATCTGGAGTTTCATCCTTTGTCCTTAAGAACTTGACCCAAGTAAATCGAGAGTAATCATCAACCACAACTAACACATATTTCTTCTTGTAAATATTATGCACTCTCATGGGTCCACATAAATCCATGTGAATGGTATGAAGAACTTCCATAACTGAGTTTGTATGTTTGGGTTTGTGGGCATACTTCTTGCTTTTTCCCAATTGGCATGCTGAACAAAGATGATCCTTTTCATACTTTAGTCTAGGTAAGCCTATTACTAAGTATTTTCTGGAGAGATCATTTATGGTGCCAAAGTTCAGGTGATTGAGACGACGATGCCATAACCATGACTTTGTTTTTGAAGCCTTTGACAACAAGCAAATTGGAGAAGATTTCATCATATCTTCGATAGAGATGGTGTATAGGTTTGAACCACGTGTTCCTCTTAACAGTTATGCGCCATCAAGTTCTCAAACGAAACAAGTATGTTTTCAGAAGGCCACTTCTAGATCAGAATCACAGAATTGACCGATAGAGAATAAGTTATGACCAAGACCTTCAACGTAATATACCTTGGAGATTACACTATCACCAACAACATAGTCTCCATAACCCATAATTGCACCAAAATGATCATTCCCGAATCTAACAGTCCCGATGAATTTACTCACGAAGTTCATGAGTCGTTAAACAAGAAACTCTCCTTGACTATCTTAACCAACCCAGATGTAGACAATTTGAAGAGCAAACTCGATATACCAAACTTGAAGCTGAAGTAGAATTCCGCGCATTTGTATCTTATGCTTGCACTAATGTTGGAAGAACGGTGTAGAGAATTCATGCTTCGTGAAAATTTCTAAGTACTCAATACCTAATGAAAGTATGAGACATTAACACCTCTTGCGATTATCCACACCGTCATCTGCGTGTGACACTGATTAAAACAACGTAACTCCTAATAGTGATAGTTAACCAGGTCTTCAACCATCCACCCCGACTACTGGTAACTAGATAAACCAAGTCTTCAAATCAAATTCTTAAGCTCGAACAAGTTATCAAATAAGAACACGCCTTTGTGAAAATCAACTTCAATCTCAAATAAGTGATAAATGATTAACTTCGAAGTAATCAACTTGTGTCAAACGTCCAACATTTGAATAAACATACAATCAGATGTATATTGACCCACTGAATGAGCCGGAACAAATGATTCCTAAACATCAAGGCATTCTTCCTAAAGGTATACATGTAGAGACTGATATGGAAGATTCACCAATAATGTCTTTGAGCGGATGAGGTAGTCATTTTCCTTAATGTTCATGAGGTTGATTTATAGCGTGCACAATGAGAGGAAAAATAATCCATGAAGATTTGGCAAAGGAATACCAAAGAGCGGATCATTATTCGTGAACAATAATCCGTGAAGATTTGGCAAAGGAATACCAAAGAGCGGATTATTATTCAATAGTGCAACTACAATATCATGATAGTCATTATCAACGCCTTGTGAAATAACTAGAGATAAGGTTGTCTTGAGAATTCCGAGAAGTACTTCTTAGATGGTGAACCAGTTGAGTCAGTAGGAACCGGTAGGAACCGGAGCATGAACTTCAGAAACTGGATGATCAACATTCGTTGGAGGTTGGAAGTACTCATCAAACATATCTTGAAACAATGAATCCCAAACAATGAATCCCAATTATCCTTAGTAAGGGAAGCATTAGGCATTGAAGGAGAGTCATATGACCATAAATCAAGCATCCATCAACATATAGTATATGCACTCTTCTCCCCCTCAAAAATTGCATACAAAGTTGCCATTTTTGATTTGAACAAGTGAATAAGAATAAACACCAATGAACGTAGATCCACTTGAGGGTTGAAAGAGCGTGGAAAAACATGAAGCTTGTTGATGAAGAATGTCGATGAGAATGGTCATAAACATGAAGATTTCTTCGTCTTTTGAAGATAAAGCGCATTGAAGCGTACACCTTTATTTTCTTTGAGGAACGGGGCCTGAAGTGATATCTGCAGACGCCATAATGATGAAGTACGAGGCCTGAACTGATGTGAACAGACGTCATCGCCGAATGAATATCAAGATTGAGTTACTTGAACCCGTGAGTTATGAGATATCAATCCATTTGTAATCTATACTTTAAGCCGGTCCATGTAGTGAAGGATCGAAGTATCTGCAACTGAGTAAGGACTACCTGCACTAATATTACAAACTTGATTGCATATATTTTGGTTAGTGACATTAGTATCCAAACCCTTTGGGGTTTCACAGTCAACCTTGATTTTGTCATCGGTGAACAGCTTTCCGGTAGGAATCCACCTAAGTCCAACATCCTTAATCATTTTACCAGACGGTATCCACTTATGGCAAGGTCTAGGATTGTTAAGCTTCTTATGCATAGTGGAAGAGCTATCGTTATTCCTAGTTTCCAAAGATTTAGCAGTTTGTATCCATCTAGGCGAAGTTTTTTGTTTGTTTTGCTTCATAGACTTAGTGTAGATCCTAGACTTAACCGATTGAACCTTTGCATGAGCATTTACATTCTTTAGGGATTTTGAAAAACAAGTATCATGATTTGCCTTAAAGATGCATTTCAGACAATTCGAGCAAACAGCTTGTTTGGATTCAGAAGATGATCTAGAGTTCTTAGAGTGATCTACTATAGGAATAGATTTATTCGAAACGCAACTACGCTTAGATTCAAGCCAATATCTAGTCTTTAGTTGAGTGTTCCTAGGTAATGGTTTAAAACTACTAGCAGTGCCTTGAAATCTCGTAGAATTCGTCACCCTAGTTCTTGTACCTAAAATTCCGTCTTTTCGAATCTATGCCTTTTTCCTAGCTTCTTCTAGATAATAGTTCTTCCACAAGTCATTCATATCATATGAATTCTGGGTTTTAATGCTTGGTTTTGACACTGTTTTCGAACTAATCCTAGAGGTGCTGGGAGTAGAAGTGGCTACTTGTTGAGGGTTAGCAGAGCTAGAAGCATTATACTTAGGTAACTCAGGTGAAGTGACTGGTTTTGTCAAAACTTGTATCGCATCAACTTGGGAGACAAGCCTTGTCTTTAGAGATTTTGTTCTTTCAGATATAAATACAGTAGGCTGCCTAACAACGGACCGGTCTCTAGTGGGATGAGAAACTGGCTTCCCCAAGGTTGATGGTTTTGTAAACTTAGTATTCTGTAAGACCCCCAAATCTCGGTACAACGGAAGACTTAATCAAGTTTTCGGGGCGTTACTTTTGGATTGGTATCGCACACAAGTATAGAAAAAAGGTAGTCATTTAATATTCAAAACCAATCCCAAATTTAAGTATTCAAAACATTTAATCCGAAATATAAATATTTGGCCCAAAACATGATTTGTTAAGATAGGTCCCCATATTTTATCAGAGTCGGAAAATGATCCTAGAACCCCGCCTTCTTGCCAAGCTTCCACGATCAAGTAATCCAAACATCTCTCAGTTACCTGAGAAATCATGCTAAAAGGTCACTACATTTGGTGAGTTCATAGGTTTAAGTTCAATAAAATCATAGTGGACCTGTAAGAGTTGATTTGCTATGCAAGACCTAAGATAGATAAATACCGTTCACACATGATCCTACCCGGATCTCCAATCAAATCCCACATCTAGGGATTACTCGGGCCCCTAGCGACTCTAGTCGGCAGCTTGTTGTGGCAAAATCTAGAACAATTGCCAACCCCGAACTAGGTCGATGTAGAAGTGTATTCTTAGCTAGGCACGGTTAAACCTAGACTAAGGCAACAACTACCGCACATCTATCTATACAGTCAAGCACATAAGCAAATCCAAATAGTTTTCACGGTCCAAAAACAGTAGCATGATTCTCACCCCAAAATAGTTCAAAACGTAGTCAAAACGTAGATAAAAGTGGGGCTATGAAACTCACCTCAAGCAATCAACGCACAAATAAACACTAGCAGAGATAATGGTATCACAACACAACAACTATCGACTCGGCACAACCTATTAATATAGACCAAACTTAATATATACATTCCTCAACATCAACGTTATCTACCCCAACGTATTCCATTTCGTTATTTCCAAAATGTCTCGTTTCACCATTTAATCCTAGTGTTTGGTATTCCTCATGTGGGTGTATCGACTCAGTATAATGCCCTGAATGCACTCAAACAACCAATATATATGCTTCGCAACACAATATACAATTCCATTCAACACAATATGCAACTCCATTCAATACCATATGTGACTCAATGCGACACAATGAGACGTCTAAGCGATAAGCTCCATAGTCCAATAAGTTTCGGAATAAACAGTAGACCTTATCGAATTCGTCAACTCGATAACTCAATTATTCATTAATATAAGCTTATTATTCCATAAACCGGTCGCATCCTAACGAGTCATAAGGATAAGTCACCCATTAATAAGGTTACCCAACGTACCTAGCGGGTTCTTATTAGATTCGTCAACCTAATAAGTCCGCTACGCACGTGGATCAACACTATTAATGTTAGGTTATCCGCAACCCATGCACACAACGTAAGCAATTAAATACTTAAACCAATATTAAATGTCCACAATTGACATTTATTGATAAACGTGTACTCGAAACATTAATTACTTATTTATTACAAAACATTTCCAATTTAGTCGTTAGTTTCCATTTAAAAATAGTAAATAACAAGATAAATCTTGTTATCGTTATTTTTGGTACAAAAGCCCATTATTATGTACATTTCATAGTTCTATTAGCATTTTCATATGTATATATATGTCGTCAAATTCCATTATTAATCTCATATCGTTATTCGTTTCGAGTCCACAAGCACGAGTCATAACTTCTCGACTTTAAATCAATCAATAATCCAAATTATACTAAAGTCCATGTTACGGCTTTGTCGGAGTCAACTATTGACTAAAAAGTCAAAGTAACACCGACGTAGCTCAAAGTTGACAATTATATATATCAAGTCCAAATTAAAAGTCATATTAGCGCAATTCAATCCCAAATCAACTCAAAACAATCTCGCCAACCAATCAATCAACCAAAAGTACTCGAAACCAATGTTATGACCCTAATGGTCATGACACGGTCGCGGTCAAGACCACGTGAACCAAACAAGCTCTAGAAGCTTTTCGGCTCCACGCGTCTAATCCAAACATCAACAATACCAATCAACAAGCTACCAAAACGACCCGACCTGGACCCAAGGTCCATGTGGGTCTCGTACGCCCTTCATGAGCCACGTACGAGCCCAAGGTGGCTCGTCCACAATTCCAAATCCATCCAAACACAACCAAATCAATTCTACAACACTCAAATCCAAGCATTCAAGCTCCAAACACTAACCAAACACAAAACCCATCAACTATTATTAATAAAAAATATGCAACTAAACCCTAAATGCAAAAACTCATCAAATTGATACACCACACACTTACCAAACACTAATTACTTGTTTATTTCAACACTAATTAGCTTTAATTTCATGTTCCACCCAAAAGCCCCAAATTTCATCCATGGGTCGAAACCCTAGAATTCAATTCATGGGTTTTTATCACCCAAACAAGCTCAAAACATGTTCCCTTTACCTTATCTAATCACCAATTGCGAAAGCCCTTTGAAAACCTAAAAGTACGAATCTTGATTCAAAGATTTGAAGGTGTTATTGAAGTCCAAATAGAGCTTGTTATATATGGTTGGAAAGAGGAGAAAGAGAGCTTCAATATGGTGGTGGAGGTGGGGGGTGACGCGCTGCCGTGGCAGTGGTGGTGGCCGGAATATGGCCGGCGATGGTGGTGGTGTTATTAGGTTTAGGGTTTATTTCTTGAAGAGAGAGAAAGGTAGAGAGAGAAGCACTAGTGTGTGTGTTTTAGAGAGAGAAACAAATGAGGTGAAATGAGGTATTGGGTGGGTATTTATACATAGGAACTAGGGACCTCAAAATAATTAATTTGGGAGGAGGGGGCGGCCGGTCAAGCACAAAGAGGAGGGTCGGAGTTGTTATTTTTCGTAACTATCCCGTTTACCCATTCCCGAGCTCATAAATTGTCCCCCGAGTGTCCCACGACGTTCATTCAACTTTCTAACATCGTTATTTACGTTTTTCCACGAGTTTTGACTATTTATTTGTCAATTTTCGAGTTACGCTCTAAAAGTTACAATAATTCTTGTTTTAGGCTTTTCTAGTGCCGAATCGAATAGTGCCTACCAAATAGAGTTAAAATGCATATGATAACTCATTTAATACTGAGATAAATCATAAAAACCAATAAACGATATAAAATCAAGTCATGGTTTATAAAAATAGTGTTAAAGGCAAGGCTCGGTTCAGTTTAACGTAATGCGGTTACCTAAAATAAACTCCCTAAATTTGCCAATTGTCATAGCCTCCCAGCCTCAGAAGAAACCCGTCCCGGGTTTCACTCCGAGTTGCTTGGTGTCATAAACAGTTTAGGATACTTCCTACGGAAAACGTCCTCACGTTCCCAAGTGAACTTCGGTCCATGCCGGGAGTTCCAACGAACTTTAACAATCGGAATACGGCTATTCTTCAGCCTCTTAACCTCACGATCCATAATCTCAATCGATTCCTCAACAAAATTCAATTTCTCATCAATACGAATATCTCTTAAAGGCATCACTATTTTTTCCTCCGAAAGACATTTCTTAAGATTACTAACATGAAAGACATTATGTACACTACTCAGTTCCGATGGTAGCTCTAGACGGTATGCTACCGGTCCGACTCTTTCCAGGATTGGAAAGGGCCCAATATATCGGGGATTGAGTTTTCCACGTTTTCCAAAATGAACCACTCCTTTCCAAGGAGAAACTTTCAACATAACACGATCTCCAACGTGAAATTCTAAGGGTTTACGTCTCTTATCGGCATAACTCTTTTGTCTATCACGAGCGGTTTGCAACCGATTACGAATCTGAACTATCTTTTTAGTGGTTTCTAAAACAAGTTCGGGACCTGTAAGTTGACTCTCGCCAACTTCAGCCCAACAAACAGGAGAACGACACTTTCGGCCATACGGTGCCTCAAATGGGGCGGCCTTAATGCTAGAGTGATAACTATTGTTGTAAGAGAATTCGGCCAAAGGGAGGTGTCCCTCCCAGCCTTTGTCGAAATCTATCACACATGCTCTAAGCATGTCTTCTAAAGTCTGAATAGTTCTCTCGCTTTAACCATCGGTCTGTGGATGGTAAGCAGTACTCATATCCAAATCGTTCCTAATGTAATGCATGCGACTTCCAAAAGTGGGATGTAAACGACTATCCCTATTAGAAATGATAGATATCGGTACTCCATGGCCGATACTATTTCCTTAAGATACAATCGAGCAAGTTTATCAAGACTATCGTTTTCACTAATAGCTAAGAAGTGGCGGACTTAGTTAAGCGATCAACGATTATCTGAGATAGCGTCATTGCCGCTAAATGTTCTTGGTAATTTAGTGATAAAGTCCATGGTTATTCGCTCCATTTCCATTCAGAGTTGGGTTGAACTAAAAGTCTGATGGTTTATGATGTTCGGCCTTAACTTTAGAACAAGTCGGGCACCCTCTTGACATCTTGAGGTATATCGGCTTTCATATTGGGCCACCAATAAAGTTTCTTAAGATCCTGATACATCTTATCGGCTCTGGGATGAATAGAGTATTTTGATTTATGCGACTCGTGCATAATCAACTCACGGATACCACCATGAAATGGTATCCAACTTCTGTCTTTGAAGCATAATGTTCCATCGGAACGCTTCAAGAAGCCGTTTTCACTTTCTACCATTCCACGAAGATTCTCATAAGGACGGTTCTCTTCCGTCAATGCCTCTGCTTGGGTGGCTAAAATTTGAGATGGTAAGGGCGAAACAATGGTCATTCCTAATGATCTAACAAGTAGGGGTGGAATGTCTTCCTTACGACTAAGTCGCGTCACCACAAGCGTTAGCCTTACCAGGATGATAGCGAATCTCACAGTCATAATCACTAAGCAATTCCAACCAACGACGTTGTCTCATGTTCAGTTCCTTTTGATCTAGGATATGCTTCAAACTCTTGTGGTCGGTAAATACTACACACTTGGTTCCTTACAGATAATATCTCGGATCCTAGGAGCAAACACTCTGACACCTAACTCAAAGTCATGGGTGGTGTAGTTTTCTCATGCTTCTTAAGTTGTCGGGATGCATAAGCAATCACCTTCTCTTGTTGCATCAAAACAACACCTAAGCCTTTATGCGGCGTCGCGATACCGACAAAGTCTTAGCTTCCTTTAGGCAAAGCTAGGATGGGGGCACTACACAACTTCTCCTTCAGAAGTTGGAATGCTTCTTCTTCCTTTTCTCCCCATGTATACTTAACATCCTTCGAGTTACTTTGGTCGTGACTTAGCTATCTTGGAAAATCCCTCAATGTATCTCCTATAATAGCCTGCTAACCCTAGAAACTGTCGATTTCGATGGGTTCTTAGGGCTGCCCATTCCTTAATGGCCTTAATCTTAGTTGGGTCAACATGAACACCTCGACTATCTATCACATGACCTAAGAATTGCACGGACGGAATCCAAAATTCACACTTAGAGAATTTGGCATACAGCTTCTCTTCTCTCAACAATCCTAAAATGAGCCTCAAATGCTCTTCGTGCTCGTCACTACTCTTAGAGTATATCAAGATGTCGTCTATGAATACTATCACAAACTTATCCAGGTATGGTTTACACACTTGGTTCATGAGATCCATGAAAATCGATGGCGCGTTGGTCAAACCAAACGACATCACTTGGAATTCATAGTGTCCGTAACGAGTCCTAAACGCAGTCTTAGGGATATCCTCCTCTCGAACTCTAAGCTGGTGATAACCAGATCGTAAATTGATCTTAGAAAAGACACTAGCTCCTTGGAATTGGTCGAATAGATCATCTATTCTAAGTAATGGATATCGGTTCTTCACTGTTAACTTATTCAACTCCCTATAATCTATACACATCCGAAACGATCCATCCTTCTTCTTCACAAACAACACTGTTGCTCCCCACGGTGATGAAATTGGTCGAATGAATCCCTTCTCTGACAATTCTACCAACTGTTTAGATAGTTCCTTCAATTCTCTTAAAGCAAGTCGATAAGGTTCCCTGGCTATGGGTGCCGCATCGGGCATCAACTCTATTTGGAATTCCACTTGTTAGACAGGTGGAATCCCTGGCAGATCGTCGGGAAACACGTCCAGAAATTCTCTAACAACGGGTACATCGTTAAGGTGTCTTTCACTTTTCTCCTCACTTTTCTTTTCAGAAATTCGAGCCAAGAAAAGACAACCTCCTCTATCGATGTACTTCTGGGCCTTAATACAAGAGATGATGCTCAACCGGGAAGGACTTCCACAGTCGCTCCGATCTCCTTGTATGCCCAGAACCTTTCTGCCATACGGTAAACGCACAATCTTCTCATCACAAATGATGTGTGCGCCGTTCTTCGACAACCAATCCATTCCGATAATAACGTCAAAACTTCCTAAAGTAACCGGCAATAAGTATATACTAAACGGGCGGTCTAAGAAACTTAAGGTACAACCTCGGACTACGGTGCCTATCTTCTCTCTATTCCCATTCGCTAATTCCACATCGTAACTAAACCCTAGAGGTGTTTGGGAGATTCCTAGTAATGGCATAAAATTGGTGGATACGAAACTCATATCCGCACCGGTATCAAACAGTATGGAAGCATAGCAATTATTGAGAAGGAACGTGCAGTAACTACGTTAGGGTCCTCACCGCTTCCTTCGATAGCATAAACCACGCTACTCCCATGTCTCTTTGCTAATTCCTAGCACCATTGTTTCCCTGGTTTTCCACAACCTCACGCTTCACCGGGTTTAAGCCATTACCTCCTACACCTTGGTTAGCAAATCCTCCTACATTACCAGGATTTCCTCTCATCCACGGCTCTCGACACTCATTCTTAAAGTGTCCATTCTTTCCACATCCAAATTAGGTGACAGTAGCCTTCTAGTCCGCTCCTTGTGCAGTTTGAGCTGCAGCAAGTGGACGAGACCTACAGTCTTTCGCTATGTGTCCTACCTTAGAGCACTTCCTACACACAATCGGGCACAGTCCATGGTGGTGTCGGTTACAACGACCACACACAGGCTTACTACCTTCATAACCCTTCTTATCTCCATTTCCTATGGTGAACACCCTGGCTGTCTTTTGCCGTTTGTTGCCATTCCCTTTTGCAACTTCGTTCCTCTTCCTCTTATCACTCCTATCATTCTTACTCTTATCTCCTAATTCTAGCACACAAGAGTCCATCAAACTCTAAGCCACAGCAATTGCCTCTTGCAAATTAACTGGCTTGGCAGCGATGACATCATTTCGAGTAGCTAAAGGCAATCCATCAATATACCTTTCAATCTTAAGTTCTTCAGTGTGAACCATTTCAGGGCAAAGCAATGACAGCTCTTGGAAACGACGAGTATAAGTCGCCATGTCAGTACCCTTAACCTTATGGTTCCAGAACTCACTTTCTAACTTCTTAACTTCATTCCTAGGACAGTAAGTCTTAATCAGGAGAGCCTTAAACTGAGTCCAAGTCATACTATAAGCTACATCAATTCCTGCTGATCTGTGGTAGTTATTCCACCAGGTCAACGCCTCGTCCTTCAAGGTAAATGTTGCATACTTAACCTTACAATCCTCATCATAGTTACTTACAGCAAACACATATTCAGTTCTCTCCAACCACCTAGTAAGGTAAACTACTCCCTCAGTTCCTCCGAACTCAATGGGACCACAGAATCGGAACTCTTTGTAGGTACAACCTCAAGTTCGATTCAGCATTGGGGTTCCACTAGAAGTGTTAGAAAGATTAGCCTTAGCTAGCAGTTCAGCGACAAGCTGCGACACTAGCTGGTCAATGTGGGTTGGGTTCACAGGTGGAGGGTTTTGTGAAACAAGACCATTCTCAGCACGGTCATTCACATTCGGGTTTCCTATAGCTGGGTTATCAATGTTCGGGTTCTCAACATGTGGTATGGTCGGGGCCGGACAACGACCTCGACGACCAGGGGCAACAACAGTAGCAGGAGCTGCTCGGTTGCTCCTAAGCGAGTTTCGTCTTGTTGCCACCATTCTATAGGCAAGAAGAACAGTTTTATCAGTTCACAAATTCACGCTCTAAAATAGAGTTGGGTTCCAAGGGTCACTCAACAACGCCTGAATACATAATCAAGGCCAACAAGGACAACGCTATACCAAAGCGAAACAATCAGATACCGCATCATAACTAAAGGATGCATGTTCCCATAACCATAACTCATAGGTTTCAAAAGTGGAAATACATGGAAGGATACGGAGAAATAAAAAACGATCCTAATAACGATACTAGTAAGACAACTAGGATAATCCTACATCTCGAACCAAGTACTACTTAGTTTTAGGATGGTACAAGACCATGAATCTAATAATATCTAGCCACGTCTACGAATATCACTCACTGACCTCCTAACATCATCAACCTCTCTCCACAATGATGCTAGCTCAACACGTCGAGCGTCGCGATCACTCTTAAGCTCTGCGACCTCTCTCTCCAACTCACCAATCCTACGCCAAATCGCTCTATCAGCGTCACGAGCTGTCGCGAACCCTCTCCGCAGGTCCTCAACCTGCTCATGGAGCTCCGACATACCATCATGTAAAACCCTAGTCCTCCTGACTACAATACCCATACCTACACTCAGATCCACAATACTAGCCCTAGATACTCCAACCAAACGCTCCGTCAACTGACAAAGTCTAGTACCCTGAGAGGTAATCCTCTCCCACATCAGACCCGTCTCACCATACTCCTCGGACTCAGAAGCAATCTCTGATGGTATCTCTGATCCTAACGGGCTACCTATATAAGGTGAGTAAGGTGGCGAGTCAATGGCTAAAGGTTGTCCAGGGGACTCAGGCTCATGCAAAGGAGAACACTGGTCTGGAGAATGTCGCAGGACTCTACAATGGAGGAGTACCCCTTCAGGATATCCTCATCATCCTCCTCCGAGGATCTTTATCCTCATCTATATCTTTGCTCCTCAATCTCATCCTCCTACTCGACCTCATGCTCCTCCTCGCCCTCATCCATAGGGGGAGAGTCCATGAGTTGGAGTCTTTGTGCAGGTAAATCCTGAGGTGGTACACTAGGAGATCTAGGCCTCCTAAGATAGGATGATACTGGTGGTGATGACAGAGGAGAGTGGGCTGCTAAACGGATAGGTGATGATGGTGGTCTCACGGACATGGCGAGTGCTATAAGCAAGCCTAGAGTGCATTGCTCGCGCTAAAACATGATGTAAAGTGGCTGCCTAGATGAACTAGGGCGATCGATGATGATGAACTAGTGTGACGGGCAATCTCATAAGGATCACCCTGCGCAACCGTCATGAGAGTCAATGCTGGTGAACTAGCTATAGCAAGGACCTCCTCAGACACATTAAAAGCTAGTGAAGGCATAGTCTGTGACAATGGCATAGGGTAGGTATAAGTGTTCGAAACAACCAGTTTTAATAAGTGCATCAACTTAACCCAAGACATATATCACAAAATGAAAGCTTTTAAAAGTATAGGTACCGAATTACTCAAAATATGCCTTTAAATAAAGCACATAAGTTCTGTTCCATCACATAATCACATATCAAATCAATCGAGTTAAAACTCCAAAATCATAATATACCGTTTACTCAAATCAAATTCCGTAATATCTCGAGAATCACATCTCATTTTCCAAAACCAATAATCATATCTCATTTTCCAAAACCAATAATCGTATCTCATTTCCAAAATCAATAATCGTATCTCATTTCCAAAATCAATAATCGTATCTCATTTCCAAAATCAATAATCATATCTCCAAATCATAACGTTTCCATAATCAGTTCACAATATCCCTTAACATATCATCTCATAATTCAATTCGCAGTTCATACCATAATCAAATAAGAAGCTTCGGCTTGGCAAGCGGGCGTGCGTCGGTCGAGGATCAATTTTCTCAAAAGTGGTTATAGTTTAGGGTTTATAAAATATCTAATTCTCTATAACCTTGAGCTCTGATACCAATCTGTAACACCCCCAAATCTAGGTACAGCGGAAGACTTAATCAAGTTTTTGGGGCGTTACTTTTGGATTGGTATCGCACACAAGTATAGCAAAAAGATAGTCATTTAATATTCAAAACCAATCCCAAATTTAAGTATTCAAAACATTTAATCCAAAATATAAATATTAGGCCCAAAACATGATTTGTTAAGATAGGTCCCCATATTTTATCAGAGTCGGAAAATGATCCTTGAACCCCGCCTTCTTGCCAAGCTTCCACGATCAAGTAATCCAAACATCTCTCAATTACACGAGAAATCATGCTAAAAGGTCAGCTTACGCTGGTGAGTTCATAGGTTTAAGTTCAACAAAATCATATTAGACCTGTAAGAGTTGATTTGCTATGCAAGACCTAAGATAGATAAACACCGTTCACACATGATCCTACCCGGATCTCCAATCAAATCCCACTTCTAGGGATTACTCGGGCCCCTGACTCTAGTGCCTGTTGTGGCAAAATCTAGAACAATTTCCAACCCCAGACTAGGTCGATGTAGAAGTCTATTCTTAGCTGAAACACGGTTAAACCTAGACTAAGGCAACAACTACCGCACGTCTATCTATACAGTCAAGCACATAAGCAAATCCAAATAGTTTTCACGGTCCAAAAACAGTAGCATGATTCTCACCCCAAAATAGTTCAAAACGTAGTCAAAATGTAGATAAAAGTGGGGCTATGAAACTCACCTCAAGCAATCAACGCACAAATAAACACTAGCAGAGATAACGGTATCACAGCACAACAACTATCGACTCGGCACAACCTATTAATGTAGACCAAACTTAATATATACATTCCTCAACATCAACTTTATCTACCCCAACGTATTCCATTTCGTTATTTCCAAAATGTCTCGTTTCACCATTTAATCCTAGTGTTTGGTATTCCTCATGTGGGTGCATCGACTCAATATGATGCCATGAATGCACTCAAACAACCAATATATATGCTTCACAACACAATATGCAACTCCATTCAATACCATATGTGACTCAATGCGACACAATGAGACGTCTAACCGATAAGATCCATAGTCCAATAAGTTTCGGAATAAACAGTAGACCTTATCGAATTCCTCAACTCGATAAACTCAATTATTCATTCATATCGCTTATTATTCCATAAACCAGTCGCATCCTAACGAGTCATAAGGATAAGTCACCCATTAATAAGGTTACCCAACGTACCTAGTGGGTTCTTGTTAGATTCGTCAACCTAATAAGTCCGCTACCCACGTGGATCAACACTATTAATGTTAGGTTATCCGCAACCCATGCACACAACGTAAGAAATTAAATACTTAAACCAATATTAAATGTCCACAATTGACATTTATTGATAAACGTGTACTCGAAACATTTATTACTTATTTATTACAAAACATTTCCAATTTAGTCGTTAGTTTCCATTTAAAAATAGTAAGTAACAAGATAAATCTTGTTATCGTTATTTTTGGTACAAAAGCCCATTATTATGTACATTTCATAGTTCTATTAGCATTTTCATATGTATATATATTTCGTCAAATTCCGTTATTAATCTCATATCGTTATTCGTTTCGAGTCCACAAGCACGAGTCATAACTTCTCGGCTTTAAATCAATCAATAATCCAAATTATACTAAAGTCCATGTTACGGCTTTGTCGGAGTCGACTATTGACTAAAAAGTCAAAGTAACACCGACGTAGCTCAAAGTTGACAATTACATATATCAAGTCCAAATTAAAAGTCATATTAGCGCAATTCAATCCCAAATCAACTCAAAACAATATCGCCAACCAATCAATCAACCAAAAGTACTCGAAACCAATGTTATGACCCTAATGGTCATGACATGGTCGCGGTCAAGACCACATGAACCAAACAAGCACTAGAAGCTTTTTGGCTCCACGCGTCTCATCCAAACATCAACAATACAAATCAACAAGCTACCAAAATGACCCGACCCGGACCCAAGGTCCATGTGGGTCTCGTACGCCCTTCATGAGCCATGTACGAGCCCAAGGTGGCTCGTCCACCATTCCAAATCCATCCAAACACAACCAAATCAATTCTACAACTCTCAAAGCCAATCATTCAAGCTCCAAACACTAACCAAACACAAAACCCATCAACTATTATTAATCAAAAATATGCAACTAAACCCTAAATGCACAAACTCATCAAATTGATACACCACACACTTACCAAACACTAATTATTTGTTTATTTCAACACTAATTAGCTTTAATTTCATGTTCCACCCAAAAGCCCCAAATTTCATCCATGGGTCAAAACCCTAGAATTTAATTCGTGGGTTTTTATCACCCAAACAAGCTCAAAACATGTTCCCTTTACCTTATCTAATCACCAATTGCAAAAGCCCTTTGAAAACCTAAAAGTACGAATCTTGATTCAAAGATTTGAAGGTGATATTGAAGTCCAAATGGAGCTTGTTATGTATGGTTGGAAAGAGGAGAAAGAGAGCTTCAATATGGTGGTGGAGGTGGGGGGTGACGCGCCGCCATGGCGGTGGTGGTGGCCGGAATATGGCCGGCGGTGGTGGTGGTGTTATTAGGGTTAGGGTTTATTTCTTGTAGAGAGAGAAGCACTAGTGTGTGTGTTTTAGAGAGAGAAACAAATGAGGTGAAATGAGGTATTGGATGGGTATTTATACATAGGAACTAGGGACCTCAAAATAATTAATTTGGGAGAAGGGGGCGGCCGGTCAAGCACAAAGAGGAGGGTCGGAGTTGTTATTTTTCGTAACTATCCCGTTTACCCATTTCCGAGCTCATAAATTGTCCCCCGAGTGTCCCACGATATTCATTCAACTTTCTAACATCGTTATTTACGTTTTTCCACGAGTTTTGACTATTTGTTTGTCAATTTTCTAGTTACGGTCTAAAAGTTACAATAATTCTTGTTTTAGGCTTTTCTAGTGCCAAATAGAATAGTGCCTACCAAATAGAGTTAAAATGCATATGATAACTCATTTAATACTGAGATAAATCATAAAAACCAATAGACGATATAAAATCAAGTCATGGTTTATAAAAATAGTGTTAAAGGCAAGGATCGGTTCAGTTTAACGTAATGCGGTTACCTAAAATAAACTCCCTAAATTTGCCAATTGTCACATATTCACACTTTTCTCTATGGTTTTTCTAAGCTCATTCTTTAAGGCAACAATAGCGAAACTCTTTTCCTGAAGTTGAGCTTTGAGTTCATCAATTTTTGCCATCAAAGAGTTTGCTTGTTCCATTGACTTAGTTCTAGCTTCTTTGACAGAGTCACTTTGTTCTATGTGATGCTTTCTCAAAGACTCATTTTCCTTTAGTAATTTGGCCACACAACCAGCTAATTCATCATTTCTCACTTGAATATCATCAACAGCATTAACATCGAATTACTTGTAACCAAATTACTTTTCACATGCATATCAGAAATATGTTTCTTCAAATTGTTGATAGTCGAGTTTTTGGCTTAAAGCTGAGCTTTTAAATCGTTTATTTCAAAAAATTCATGAAATTAAGGAAATTCCGGATTTTTACATGGTTTCATAGTTTGAAAACTTTCCTCCTTTCTTTGTATTGCAATTTCAAGAGAAATGCAATGTTTTTCAAGTTTTGAGAATTTGTTTGAAAGTTCTTCAAAAGCCTTTTTATCAACCATATCATTTGTTTTTAATCTATTAGAATCAGCCTCAACCAAGGAACATTTATCAGAATCAAGTTCAGTATTAAGATCAGTTTGTTTAGATACATTGGCAGATGCACAATGTTTATCAGTTAAGGGTACCTCATCACATGACACCTGTTCATTTATCATTATGATATCTGCATCCACGTCATGTATAACAAGAGTCACTGAACTACTGGTTGTGTTAAGCTTATCTGTCACTGAGCCTCTGTGTTCCGTGTCAACTGATCCATCATTCGATGCTTTACTGGTCTCAACACTACAATCTCTTGATTGTACCCGACATTCATTCACCTTTCTGATTGCTGCATCCACTTCTTGTGTGACAGAGTTCTTGAAAGCAGCTAGTTACATCATTCATTGCCGTCTCGATATTCTACATTTAGCAACACCTGATCTTTCAACTGATGCATTACTCGATTCTTCACAACTATCTCTTAACTGCACCCAACAGTCATCCACATGTTCAGCATTCTGTGTAACTTCCTCAATATACTTCTCCACATTATCCATGAGTTGGATTAATGTCTCTCTGAACACATTAACTTCCATCCCAATGTGATTCTTAAAGCACATTTCACGGTCACCTGATAATCATAATCGAAGTGTATTCCCTTTTGATGAATGACCGAAGTTGTTTGTTGATCACTGAAGTGCAACTTTAGAACGGCTTCTTGAACCTTTTCCTATTAAGTTGTTGTTCTAATTGTTCCAAGTTCAAGAACAATTTGCCAGTAATCGATGATAATTCTTGACGAAAGAGTGTAATACATGATCGTACAATTCCTATTGTATATTTGTCATCAATTCTAAGTAACATGCGGTGTGAATGAAGTTGTCGATAAGGTTCAATGCAACTTTCCTTACCCATTGCAAGAGCATTCTGTAACCTTGACTGGTGCATTTCTCTCTCTTTAGATTCTAAACACGGAGATCTCACATCCTCATTGATTGATTCCATCATCTTTAACCGTTCAGTATAGCTAATATTCTCATGGTTGTCTACAGCATCATACAGTTTGAGTACTTCTGAAATCACTGAATCAAGATTGTAAGACATGATGTTGATGTATACACGAGATTTTACAAGTCTGTGATTTAAACCGAGAAATAGACTCTTTCGCGGGATTTTACTAATCAAGACCAAACCGTTAAGCAATGTCCAATGGAATGTGTTAAGATGACTGATGGATCGACACAATGATAGACAATTGTGTGTTAGGGCATATGATTGTTTGTAGGATTAGCAGAGATGTTGTTTGGTTGAGATTTGGATTGGTTAATGCCCGTTTATACGGAGAAATTTAGGTTAGAAAACACAAAAACCTCAATAACTTCTATTCAGAGCAGATTTAGGCCTTGAAGGTTAGTTTATTCGGCGTGCCATTCTCCTCGTTCTCACGGTCGTTTTGATGGGTAGAACGATGAAAACGGAGTTACGGTTCAAAAGTTATGGCCGTTTGAAGTTTTGTCAGGAAAAAGTCAACTTTTGGTCAAACCGCTTCAATCAACTCGCATCCAGGACAACTCGCTTCCAAGACAACTCGATTAGATGACAACTCGCTTAATAGACAAGTCGCATAAAACACAACTCGCTTAGGCTCAACCCGCATTAGATACGTTGAATCTGGACAAGTCGCAGTCAAAACTGTCAACTCGCTTAGGAAACTCGCTTAAGCAACTACCTTAGGCTCAACTCGCTGCCAATACAACTCGCTTAATAGCCAAGTTGCTTTAGAACTCAAGTCTCTTAAAGAATCAACTCGCTTAATAGCCAAGTCGCATAAACCAACTCGCTTCCAATAACAAAGCAACTCGCTTCCAAGAAATGCAACACCGTGGCTCAACTCGCTTCGTACACTTTTCAAAAACAACCACTTAATCAATCAAAAACAACCAAACCACAGTGATTCAAGCCTTCCAATTCAAAACCTAAACACATATGATAATCCTAAACACAAAAGTACAATCAAAATTCAAACTTTAACACTAGAAATTGACCAAATGATTCAAACTCTCCTAAACACTTATAACCCAAAAACCTTATGAAATCCACCAAAACAAAGAGCATGAAAGATGAGTGATCAAACCATGGATCTTGATACCAATTGTAAGTTATAGGATTTCACAAACACATCAAACCAATAACATATGGGGCGTATACAAATTTTAGAGAGAGAAAGTTCTAGAGAGAGAAAGGGAAGAGAGTTGGGAACTATGTGAAACAAAGAAAAATGGTATTGAAGCTCCAACCCTCTACCTTGTGAGGTAGAGGGTATTTATAGTGTGTTACAATAAACGCCTCCTACGGGCTATGGATCAGGCATACAGTGTGTAAAGACCCGTCCGTCCTCCACGGTTTTACTTAACTAACTTCTTACTAACATTAAATAACTATGACTACGAGCTTTCTAATGATTACATATACTTGAGGTGACCGACACTTTAATGACTGAATTTTCTAATTCCTAACAAGATGTCTTAATGAATCATGGGTATGATTCATTAAGTGTTGAACGAAATAAGAGGTATTATTTCCATAGGGCTTAATGATTAAGCTTATGCTTAATTGAATACAATTGTTTGTGATAAATTATTAAGACATGATGTCTTGGTGATTTATCAAAGGTTTACCATCTAATGTGGATGAGGTGGAAATAAGAAAACTAAATTGTATTCTTTGATTAGTGCTTAAGTAATGTTGTGTGAATGTTGTTGAAACTTATAAATGTAAGTTTGGAAATAAGTAAAACGTAATTTGCACAATGTTTCCATAAAGATGGCAAACTAAAATGTAGCCCGTAAAATATGATTTATTTAAATGACGTAATATGACGTTGTAAAAATGAGAACGGTTACATTTCTTCACCCAATGTTTCTATTGATCTCTTTCATGAGGCAAATACTAGTCTCATTGTTTTATTCTATCTCACATATCTTTTTTCTAATTTTCTAATATCTAAAGGTTGTGTTTAGGTTTTCATAACATGTAATTTATTCGTATTGTGTCGAGTACCCCCAACACCTTTATATAAAACCTCTATTTTATTTAGATAATTTTAAATAGAAATACAGTTTATTTGGTTTTAATGCAATTTCCATCATAATAATTTGAAGAGAAGCTTGAACTAATAATCACCACAACCACGCTAAAAGTTCTATTCGTATGTTTGATGTACTTAAATTAAATATTTCGATCTCTTAGCAAATAATTTGCAGAACAATGTATTATACTCCTCAATAACTATTAAAATAATTAATAAAAAATAATATAAAGAAACAAAGGTTAAAATGGTAATTATATAATTCAGATTGATCATTCAGTGCAATTTTCAAACACTTAGAACCCAACTCACTTAGAGTCATTGAACCATTCAATTTTTGAACTATTTAGCGCTAAATCATTCTGTTTTATCAAACAACCTCTAATTGCATCATTGAATGACCGTATATGTTGAAGAAAATTATGATTTCAGGAGATCCCAATGCTATTCCACCAAGAGACGAGAATCGTCGTCTACAGACTAAGGCTAAATTGACTGCTGAAAAGGAATTCTTGTGAAGCAGATGGGCTTGCAATGCAACAAATTCTTCTCGGTATTCCAAACACCATTTTTACCAGTGTTGATTCTCAAAAGAATGCTAAGAAGGTGTTTGGGATTGCTTATTGAAAATAGATTATGCGTTTTGAAAATGAATAATCAAATAATCAGCTGTTACAAAACGTGATTATAAAAAATAGTGTTTGGATTTGATTATGCTGTTTGATATCGTAATAATCAGATAACCAAGTTTCTGAGTGTTTAGAAATTCAGATTATCTAATGACTTAACATGTCAAATTACCAAACTATACATTCGTTATTATTTAGCTTTTTTAATATAACATTTAATTATATAACTAACTAATGAGAAGTGAGAACACATGTATATTTAATAGTCGTAACTATTATGAAATGAATGATAAAAATACGATATAATACTCCGTGTATATGTAATCACAATTCTACTACTCTGTATAAAACAATTTTAAGCAATTTTGTAACTTTTAAATGAGCCAGGCCAAATGAGCTCTCTTATTTTAGGGTTTGACACTTCCACTTGCTAAATTGTTGTCTTCTACTCTGCTGTGTATACTTCCAAAGCTTCAACCTGCTTAACAATGGCGGAGGTATAAAAGGTAAAAAAGATGACAGTTTGGTCATTTTAATGGAGAAGCAAAATCACGTTTCACAAAAGCAGGTGGTGAGATGCTTTTGCAAAACCACGTTTTGATACCCAAAAACGCAGATAAGTAATTTTGATTTTTGTTTTTCCAAACACTAAAAATAGATTTTTTGCTTTTTAAAAACGTGTTAATCAAATAAGCAGCTTCAAAATGCAACCCCAAACACCCCCTAAGTTAATGTGGGAACATGTGAGACGACTTATGCAAGGACCAAGTTGAGCAAAATGGATATGGAGACTAGACTGGTGGACATTTATGATAAGTTCAAACAAGCACTTGAGGAATCACTTGAATCATACTATCAACGTTTTTCACAAATCATGAATGATCTTGAATGACATAACATCTTGCCTAAACTCATAGTTTCAAACACTAAGTTCTTGAATTCACTCTAGGAAGAATGGCAACGTCATATAACCCTTTTTAGGGAAACACAAAACCTACACACGGTTAACTATGATCATTTGTTTGACTATCTAAAACTAAACCAAACTGAGGCAAATTAATTCAGAACACAGAAGTTGGAAAGGAATCGTGATCTACTTGCATTGGTTGCCACTACTTACATCATACCACAATCCTTCTATGCACCACAACAACTTTCTTTACCACAACCAAACCCTACTTATGATCTACAACAGAACTATTGCTTACAACTGTGACAAATCGTAATTTCAGGTCATTTTTCAAACTTTGAAAATTTCACTATTCATCTCGGGAAATTACTATTCACCGGTTACTATTCATCATTTTTGAAGTCAGTTTGAGACTTTGAAAGGTTATTTCAAAATTTTACTATTCATGAAACACTATTTATTCCTGGAGAAAAGTTACTATTCATGATTATTATTTATCATTTTTCGTAAACTAGGTTTACGAGTATCGAATTCGCATAACCGTGAGGGTTAAGTTGCATATTCATTGAACATCATTGAGAACACTTCATATAGACTAGCGTTAGTCTACATATCATCAGTAACATCATTATCATATTAGTTCATGCATTGGTTTGCATATTTCATTAACGTATATTTATCTATTAAATAAACGCTATCGCACGATCATTTATTTTGAATAATTGATCCGACACTTCCAACAATTGTCCTGATATATTTTTATACTCATTTTAAAACTATAAAAATTATATTATTAGTTTACCCGATGTTTTGAAATTATTTTGTATATATATATATATATATATATATATATATATATATATATATATATATACGACGGTTTTCGTAAATTCTATTCGATAATTATTTATTCACTCAATTCTTGTGAGAAATGCATTTTTATAATTTTTATGACTTTGATATATTTTATTTTGTTCCGTTAAAATCGATTTTTAGCTAACGCTACACTAAATACCTAATTATATTTACAAAATATACAATATACATAACATAAAATACATTTAATCTACAAAATGCATCACGCCCTTTACCCATTTACCCCTTGCCGACCACCCCCCCCCCCTATTCACCATTTCATTAATTCAAATCTTCCACCTAAGTGTACACATATACTAGTTGTAAGATATTTGTAGAATTTACCTTTTATACTAAGTAATATAATCATAATATTTACTAAACTGTAACACATACAAAAAGGTGAAAAATGCAAGAACTCTCCCTTTTTCCTTTGTGGTGATCGGCCAAGCAAGAAAACGAGAAGAAGAATCCATAAATTTTTCAAGATCAAGTGTTAAACAAGTTCTATTAGTAATCTATTTCAAGGTTTAGAAATAAAAACCTAAAGATTAATTAAGTTTCTAGTTCCAAAAACTCTTCAATCACTCAAGTAAGTTACTAATATTTTTCCTACTCTTTTAAACATTTACTTGATATATTATTATAATCTAGTAAGAAAAACATGCAAATTTACTATGAATCATACCACTTTTACTTGTTTTTATTACTTATTATGATTATTAACTATCCTATAATTATTCCTATGAAACCTATCATTTTTGATGAAGTTTAGGAACCCATGACACCCTAAGAAGGTGTATGGTAGGTTTAGAATAGTTTTGGTGTTGATTGGAAGGGTTTAGAACAAGTATTACACTAGAAAAATCATTTTCGACAACTTATAATTAAGGGCTGTTCATTTTTGTAATATCTGGAAATTTAGACAGGTCATGGATTATTTTGGTTTATATTTTCAGAAAATAGACTTTAAAATGAAACCGTGGTCGCTTGAACGGGTTAAAACGGATTTATAACGAAGAAGTTACGCTATTTTCAAGTTTAACGACGAAAACTAATTTTCTGAAAAATACAAGCTGTCAAGAGTTATTTACGGGGCAAAAATCAAGTTTTAAACATAATCTAAATGAGTCGATTTATCAAAAATATATTAGTATACATTAACACGAAACCAAGGATATATAAAACGTAGAAAACAGACTTATAACGACTAAGTTACACGCATTTTAAATATGGCTATCGTAACTATTTTTCACAAGTATTAACACTTACATATTTTCTATTAGTCTAAAATGGTTATTGGTGGAATCACTCCTAAACCTTAATCAAGTGTTCGTGATTCATATGTAATAGTTAGCTTAATATGGCCTTTATGTTAGTAATTAGCCTTAGGCTTATGTAGAAGGCCCATAAGCCTAGGCCTAGTCCAATAAGGAAAAGGAAGGGAGTAAGAGTGTTGCCCTAGCTCCCCTTCCTATAAATACCTCTTGTAAACCCTCACTTGAGGGTTGGTTGTTCAATTTATTTCTTCCACATACTCTACGCCTAACCATTCTACATCTTAACGTGTGTGTGTGTTTGGATATTTGTTCAACCGATCTCTTCTCCTCTCTATTTCTTCTATTGTTACTTGTGTTGCATATTTGGGAACCTAACAGTGGTATCAATCGCCAAATAGTTGGGTGAACGTATTGTTCTTGAAGTGGGTTTTTGGTCCTACACGTAGAACATACGCTTCGGTGTTGATACTTTGGTTTGCTTAAAGACGCATTTTTTTTACTTTTTCCAAGATTCTTGTACTTTCAATGTTTTAAGGTGTTAAAATAACTGTTTTTGGCAAAAAGTTTCAACCTTTACGCATGGATCATTGTTTTTAAGCTTGTTTTTTTGTTCGAGGGTTTCATCCTACGCGTAACTGTTTTAGACGCTTTGGATCATCACGTTCACACTTTTTGTGTTATTTTGGTGATATTGAAGCTATTTCATCACAAAAATCTGGTTTAGAAATATCTTTGGGAAAAAGTCACCTTACGAGTAGAACTACGCGTATCAAAACCCTAGTTCTACGCGTAACTTAATCCTTGGTTTGATCTTCGGGCCAGTGGTTTTACTCCGTGGTTTCTTGCTTGATAAGCCTGAAAACACGTCGACTTTGGATATCTTTTAATCGTGATAGTGTAAAAGATCATTTGGGCAAAACCCTAAAATTACGCATAAGCATAAAAGCTTACGCGAGAAAATCTAACGCATAAGATTTATCTACGCCTAAGCTTAGTCTTACGCATAAGGTAATCCTACGCCTAAGTTTTCTACCCCTAACTTCATGTTTACGCATAACTTTAGTGTTTTTCTCCTACTTACGCGTAAGCTAAACCTACGCGTAACTCTTGCTGTTACGCGTAACTTTGGTGTTTTTACGCATAAGTGCTACATGGTTTATTGTGATTTACTTTAAGGATACTTCATCAACAAAGGTTCATTCGACTACAAAGATCCATTTAACAACACAAGTTTTCAACATGTCACAACCACCATACTCTAACTATTTTCCTTACACTTATAATCAACAACAACAACAACAACTAAGTCCACAAAATCAACAATGGAATCAACAACAAGGAGTTTATCAACAACAATTTAATCAACAACATACTCTACTACTTGCAGCAATTCCACAACCTCAAATGGTACAACCACCACCTAGTCTTCAAGTACAACCTTACACAAACTTCTATAATCAACATCTATCCAGGAATACTATGAAGGAACCGGCATGGTTTGGCAAAATGTGTGAAGCCTTGAGCAGCCAACAATCAATTCATGAAGCTGGCTCACTTGATAGACCTCCAATGCTCACTCCCTGTAATTATGATCAATGGGTGATTCGGTTCTTTAGGTTTTGTGATCTAAAGAAGCCACATGGAAAGTTTTTAAAGAAGGTCATTATGGAAGATCCATTTCAGATGCCTTCTGCTGCGTTACACCGGAGATCCTAATCTTTGTTCCACCAAGAGATGATGTCACCAACATTGCAACTGTTGTAGAACTCACGGGTGATCAACTTTTACACTTTGAAGCCGACGAACTTGCAATGCAATACATCCTTTTAGGATTACCCAATCCAATCCTTCGAAGTGTTGATGCTCAAAAGACCGCCAAAGCAATGTGGGAACAGATTCATCTTCTTATACAAGGCACAACACTCAATCGGGAAGACATGGAATCCAAAATCTACTTGGCTTATGAACACTTCATGATTGAACCAGGAGAGTCATTAGAATCTTATCATCAGACATCATTAATGATTTGGACAAACACAATATCATCATGCCACAATTCTTTGTCAACACAAAGTTCCTAAGTAGTCTTGGTCCGGAATGGGAGAAGTATGTCATTTTTCTCCGTCAAGCTAAAGATATGCATCATGCTACCTACGGATTGTTGTATGACTATCTGAAGCCTCACCAAAAAGAAGTTGATAAGGAAAGGATTCTTCGTGGTCAAACTGTTTCACCATCACTTCTGGACAATCAACAACTTGCTTTGTGGGCTCAAACAAATATTCCTCCTCAACAAGCTCCTCAACCCGCTCCTCAAACAACTGCAACCATCAAACCTTCTGATCCGTCACAGCTACAACCTCAACAAAATCAATTGGTTCCATACAACAACAACACTGCTCAAGCTCTTTACAATGAAGCTGATGAGGACTCCAATGCCTTCGATGAATTGCAACAAGGATTTGTTATGATTGCTAAAGCATTTGGCCGTTATACAAACGAATCCAACAATCGCATGGTTTCGCTCTCATCTAATACATTAAGAAATCAAGCTATTGTAAACAATGGACGCTTGAAGTTCAAAAAAAATCGTGGTTATGGTCGTTAGATGGGAGGTGGTCAAGGATTCAATGCTATGGGAAGGAATAACATGGGTGCTCCGCAGCAGCAAAGGGCTCAAGTGGTTGAACAAGGAAATGCTCAGCATGGGGTTAATGGTCTTCGATGCTATAACTGTAATGAGAAGGGTCATCTAGCTAATACATGTCCTAAACCGAGGACAGAGGCGTGTTTACTTCAAAGAGGCTTTGCTCTTGACTCTTAGGATGAAGCTGGTGGAACTCTTACCAAAAGGAATAGGAGCTTTATGGCGATGCGATTCGTGATGATGATATATGGAGGACTTGCAGGCTAATGCGGTCATGTTGATGGCACAAATGCAAGCACTACATAGTGATCTGAGGCCCGGTGTGCGACAATGGCGGCTTGTCTCCGGTACTGAACAACCAATTATCATCAATGATCTGTTATCTCCGCCCTCTCTATCGACAAGGATCGAGTGTTCAACATGAGTCTTCCACATCTCATTCGATGATTATCAAATAGATCCCGTAGTTATATTTGATGATCAAAATGACCTTATGGTTAATATTGCTAATCAAGTTGACACAGTGGTTATATTTGAGGATCTAAATAATGATCATGTTGAGACTTACGTTGAACAACATGAGCTTTTGTCGACAGAGTTGAGCTTTTGACCTTAATTAAAGACCAACATTCTCGTTTGGAAATTTTCACGAAATTAAAAGAAAAATGCAGCTGTTAACCGAGGATAATGAATGTTTAATTCGCAAACTCAATTTTTTCAAAACTCAAGACAACCGTGAAAAAGGTTTTGAAGCCGCTTTTGCCAAATCACACCAAAATGACAAATATTTGGAGCAACGATTGATTTGTGATCTAGCAGCTCAAGAATGCTTTGTTGTCTCAAATAGAACAAATGAAACATGAACATAAACAACAACTTAACGCTCTTACTTTGGAAACTCAAAAAGCCAAGGCTGAGTTGTTAACTTGTCAAAAGCAGTTCTCACGAGTACAAAAAGCATTCAACGAAGCGAATAGATGACTATCTTGAGGAAATTGTCGACTTACAAAACAAAATCAAAGAGTTTAAAACAGTTGTTTATAAACATGGTGAATCAATCACAACGATTCAAAAGTTTTCTTTCAAACCAAATCCAAATGGATATGGACCGAATCTTGCTGATTATAAACCTAAGTTTTCACACAAAGCATTCAAACCAAATCTGATGTTTCTGATCACGAGAACATAGAATTGATGATTCAATTATGACTGTTGTTGAATATAATCGCCTGGAGGAATTAGATGCCGATGGACGAGTCGGTCAAAATGGAAAATGTCGTTTACAACAAACCATTTAACTATTCAAAAGCCGTAACTTTTGTCACACAACAAGATACTTCTAAAAACCCTTTGGTTATCACACGGTTTAGAAGTCGAGTCCTCAACCAAAAGGTGCACAAATTAATGGTCCTTTACCCTCACTTAGTGAAGTAAAACTAATGCCGAAAGTTGTCGCGTTATCAAATACTTTGACACTTTCTTATCTGACCTCAAAATTTTGGAACGTGAGATTGAATTTCCTTCGAAATAAAAGTTCAACATTTTACCTGCGCCAATGGCGAGAGAACATAAGATATTCTTGAGAAAATAATTTTACCCCATGTCAAAAATTTGAAAAATTGTGCACTATATTGGGAAAAGGATTTTCACAAGAAATTTGGTCTCATGAAAAGCAGTTTCGAGAAAACGAAACATCGATTTCAAGCTAAGCGTAAAAGCTGTTGAGAAAAGATGTTGATCGACTCTTGGAAGATGTTATACGTGGCTGATATCCAGAATGTTGTGTTATTACATTCTTTGCCATATGCATCGATGATATCTCTGCGATTATGTTGATTCTGTTGATAATGGTGTGAATCTTGATATGGTGCATCAGATCGAGTCTTTTACAGTTGAAAATAAACGATTGTCAAATGAGCTTTCAAATGCAATACGTCGTCTTAATTGGTGTCAAAAAGATATTCACGATCAACAACTTGCTTTTCAACACAAAATCGCCCAGTTGTGTGCAAAACATTCTGATCCTAAAATTGAGCAAGCTGGATGATCAAACGTTTTTAAGTGTCAAATCTCAAAATATGAACAAGAACTTGCAAAAGTTAAAAAGGAATATGGTGTCATATTTGATTTACTCAAGCAGACTCGTGATGAAGCATCAAACGAACTTGATCATTATCTTGCACACACTAAAGAAGTCATGAATTTTTTTGGAAATCTTCGTTCTGAAAATCAAGATTTGGTGCACACTATCATTAAGTTAAGGAAATGTTAGGAAAGTATGAACAAGTTCAGCCTAGCATCATTAAGAGAGTTGCACCTGTAACACTTAGCAATCATGTCCCGGAATACCTCGACAAAACACAAGTTACTAATGTGCTTCCTATCTGAAACAGGACTAGTTGCCTCTTTTCCAAACATCCGCACTTCACAGCCTAGGAGCAATACAAAGAAGAATAGGAAGTTGCGACCTAAGAAAAGACAAATAAAGAATGTTGAAGTAGAAGAACAACGTAGGACTTTGAATAAGACTTGATTTGCACCCACTTTAGATATTGCGTCTAGCAAATGTAATGGAAAAAGTGTTGTAACAAATCTTTGAACCTTTAAGTTCTTTTGATATTCAGTCGATGCATCTTGGGTTATTTGTCGTAAAGTATCGCGTTCGATTGTCATGATAAATGTGTTGCTAAGGCTATCTTGTCTCGTTCTGAATCCTAAGACCAGGAATACCTCTAGGCCCACCTCTTTGCTTCTAAGTCGTGCTTGGTAGACCGCCCTCTTTAGATTCTAAGAACCACATTGATGTCCCAGTAGTTCAGATCACCTCCAAGGATTGTTGTACCACCTAGTACATTCACCAAGACTAAAGCTAAGACTAGTTGGAGATGGCAGAAATGGATACATAATACACTAGGATTTAAATGGATGCCTAAAGTCATTGCTGTATGTATTTCTACTATAAATCTGCTGGAACCCTCTAACACTTCGGGTTCCACATCTACTTCTATTCCATCTCGTGTCGTGCATGTCTGTGCGGTGATACGAGATCATCCTTAGGATTGTTGATAGCGGATGTTCCCGACACATGACAGGCAATCTTAAATTGTTATCAAACTTTATTGCAAAGTTCATTGGCAACTGTCGGATTTGGGAATGATCACCGCAGCTATCATGGCTACGGAGACTACATCAATGGCAACATCGAAATTAGCAGGGTTTATTATGTGGAGGGCCTCGGTCACAATCTCTTTCTCGTTGGTCAATTTTGTGATGGAGAGTTGGAAGTTGCTTTCAGGGAGAAAACTTGTTTCATTCGTGATCTATAAGGAAATGATCTTATATGTCCGGCCAACACTCATCCAGTCTCTACACTATCTCTATGCAAGACATGATTGCTTCATCTCCCATATGTCTACTCTCAAAGGCTACATCTACAAAATCTTGGCTATGGCACCGTCATCTATCACATCTAAACTTTCAAACCATAACCAACCTTGCTCGACACAAACTTGTTGAAGGTCTCCGCGATTCGGTATTCTAAAGATCACCTATGCTCAGCTTGTGAACAAGGGAAAAGCACTCGTTCTCACTTTCCTTTAAAGGTGGAAACAGCTCTGCATGTGCTTCATCTTCTTCACATGGATTTGGGTGGTCGATGCGGCGTCTGAGACAATTAACAGCAAACGCTACATCTTGGTAATTGTTGATGAGTATTCAAGATGGTCTTGGGTTTATTTTCTTCGAAGTAAATACCAAGCTCCACAGATGATCATCACCTTTCTCACAAAAATTCAAATTCAGCTCCGGAACACCGTCAGATAAATTCGAACAGACAAAGGAACTGAATTTGTGAATCAAACTCTTCGGGAATATTATGAGAAAGTGGGAATTGAGCATAAAACATCTATTGCCCCGCACACGAACAAAACGAGTTGTTGAAAGCGAAACCGCATACGTTAGTGGAACGCGAACTATGTTAATCAATGCTAAACTTACAGATTACTTGTGGGCTGAAGTTGTCTCAACTGCATGCTACACTCAGAACCGCTCAATGATTACAAAACGCTACAACAAAACACCATTTGAGCTTCTCCACAACCGTAAACCGAATCTCAAACACTTTCATGTCTTTGGATCTCTTTGCTATCCGAATAATGACCGTGATGACTTTGGAAAGCTCAAAGCCAAAGCTTACATTGGAGTCTTTATTGGATATTGTGAGAATTCTAAAGGTTACGGATCGGAATCATCGAACAAATCAGAGTTATGGAAATGATTCATGCTAATTTTGATGAACTCAGAGAGATGGCTTCGAGTATAACGACTTGGAACCGGTCACAACCGCTAAACTTCCCCAAACCCCATCATCAGTGACACAAGCCCGACTTACTCGTCAACAAATGGAAAGGCTATTTTCTCCTCTGTTCAATGACGATATTGATGAACGTGCTCGTGTATCCCTGTTTCCTTCCGCCGCCAACTGATACTACTCTTATACCGATACACTGCTACAACAACACTATTTGAAGAAGCACCACCATTGACTCTACAACAGTTGAACAAATTTGCTTCCAACGGCCTGCAGAACCGGTGATGATGTTGAATGAAGTACCCCCACCTGCAGATTTGGATCCAAATGCGTTCTTTAACCCGTTTGCTAATGAGACTACAACACCAGATGTCGCGGAATCTTCAACAAGCCATTTGAATCCTCAAAATCTGCACAATGTATACCAACATCAACCCTCTACACATCGATGGACAAAAGACCATCCTCTGGAAAATATTATTTGCAACCCGAATCAACCGATGCATTTGTTACGAAAACGTCTTCACTCGGATGGTGAACATTGCATTTATGCACTCACATCTGCCAATCTCAGAACCTAAAACATTAAAGACGCAATGACAAAAGACAACTGGATTGAATCCATGCAAGAAGAACTCAACCAATTCAAACGTCTGGAAGTATGGGAATTGGTTGAAAGACCATCGGGGTCTACGCCATTGGTCTCAAATGGATTTGGAAGAACAAATTGGATCTTGAAGGGAACGTAATCGAAACAAGTCACGTCTGGTGGCTAAGGGTTATCGTCAGGAGGAGGGTATTGAATTTGAAGAATCATTTGCTCTCGGTTGCTGCTCGCCTTGAGGCTGTTCGATATTTCTTGCGTTCGCGGCTCACATGAATATGACGGTCTTTCAGATGGACGTCAAAACTACTTTTCTGAATGGTCAACTGAAAAGAAACAGTTTATGTCAGCCTAGAAGGATTCGTTGATCCGCGCTTCCGAACCATGTATACAAACTGAACAAAGCTCTTCATGGTCTCAAACAAGCTCCTCGGGCATGGTACGATAAGCTATCATCTTTCCTCATTGCCAATTATTTCACCAAAGGTTCTTTCGACCCTACTCTTTTCATACAATATCACGGGGCACATATCTTAATTGTTTAAATTTACGTGGATGACATCATTTTTGGGTCTACACATAAAAAGTACTCAATCGCTTTTGCAAAACTAATGAAGAAAAATTTTGAAATGTCCATGATGGGTGAACTTACGTTCTTTTTAGGATTACAAGTTCATCAATCACCCCATGGTATTTTCTTGAGTCAGTCCAAATATGCCCTTGAATTGTTACACAAATTTGGAATGAAAAACTGTGACACCTACGCCACACCAATGCCTCATACCAAGAAGCTAGACGCTGATTTACATGGGAAATTGGTGGACCCTACAAAATACCATAGTATTATTGGGTCTCTCATGTATCTAACAGCTAACAGGCCTGACATTGTCTTTGCCGTATATCTTTGCTCTCGTTATCAGTCGCGACCAACTGAAACCCACCTCTCTGAGGCTAAAAGAATCCTCCGATACATCAAGGGAACCATTAATTTGGGAATCTTGGTATCCGAAGGATTCGGTTTTGAACTAATCGCTTTGATCTGACCACGCAGGATGCTTAGACTCACGGAAAAGCACTTCAGGAGCTTTACAATTTCTTGGTGATAAACCGGTGTCATGGCAATCGAAGAAGCAGGATTGTACATCGCTTTCCTCAACCGGCGAATATGTAGCCATGTCGGCATGTTGTGCTCAAGTCATTTGGATGAGAACACAACTCAAAGACTATGGTTACGTATTTGACAGAATCCCGATGTCATGACAATCGGAGTGCTATTGCGATCTCATGCAACTCAGTTCAACACTCAAAATCAAAGCACATCGATCTTCGATATCATTTCATCAAGGATCACGTGGAACAAGGTACTGTTGAATTATATTTCGTGGGTACAGAATACCAATTGGCAGATCTTCTCACCAAAGCCTTAGCTCCTGCTAGGTTTAATGAGTTGGTCCACCGAATTGGTATGCGGTGTTTGACTCAAGAGGAACTGGATGAACTCTTAATACATTCTTAAAAAACAGTCAAACACCAAAACCTCTTTTGTAAATATTTTTCCAAAACAAAATACAAAAAATATAAAATCGAGATAAAACAACAAAATATTCTTCTATCTATTTTTCTCTTAACATGGTAGCAATATTTCTTCCGTCAACACTCTAATCTTTCAAAATTCAGTATTTTTCCGATCAAGTGTTGAGGGGGAGAAAATTTAATACTTAACTATTTCAAAATAACCATGTACTTGCATGTTACCTTATCCTGGTTGTTTCTTTAAATTGGTGGTCACATCTCTGGTTCACTGACACTCCTAGGACAAAAATTTATAACCTTTCATTATTTCTTATGTCAAGGGGGAGTGTTGTCAAGTTTCTGTCTTAAAATCTTTAGTTTGGTAACCAAAAGGGAAATTAAAGGCTTTGGATGAAAATGGAAAAGGTGGAGGGACTATTGTTGTCAAAAGATCAAAGTTATTTTCATAAAAACTCTCCACCTAACTTATCACTTCACATTTATTACAAAAAAACCAAACATAATCTCACGATATAAATCGCTCAACAAATCGTTATGGATCATCAATCGTAAGTGATTTTGTGTTTGTAACACGTTTTTAAACATTGGTTTTGTTTTTCAAACGAATCCAACGGTTAAATTCGTTATGGTTGATTTTGTGTTATAACGCGATACGCGTAAGAACACATGATCATGTTTATGTGTTTGAGGTTAAGATAAATGGGTCAAAACGTTTCTTTAATATCAATGATACTATGTTTATCTTCAAAATCCACCCAGAAACACGAATTGATTGTTTTTCAAAATTAGGGTTCTTGAGTCGGTTTGGGCGTTTTCATTTGTGAATGTGTTTGGTAATAAAGATTGTTATAATGGGTTGTTTTCAACATGAATTGATCATATTTTAACCTAGAAATTACCCAGAAACACTAATTGATTAAGAATTGAACTTTAGGGTTTAATGTTCTTTACATTTGGGTATTTTTGATTCACTGAAAATTGAATGTTAAAACTTGGTCATTACACTCATATGACATCTTAGAAGCGCTTAAAAACTTTGGTTCAATTCCTATGGTTAGATTTCATATGCGTAATCCTTAAGCTCTAGGGTTTAAGACTACGCGTAAGCAATCTTACGCGTAAACTGCTTAATGAGTTTTCATGCCATGATCTGTTATAGAATGGATGTATGTGTTAATATTGTTGCTATGATGACTTTATTTCAGGTCTGCTACACGTAAAATTCAGAATCAAGGTTGTGGAAAACTAGAAGGGGGGTTGAATAGTTTTACCAATTTAAAACTTCCTTTTAAATATTTAGATCGACTTATGTCAATCCATTTGATTGTTTATGTTGGACGTTGATAGATGGATATATAAACGTGAAATGAAATATAAAGAGTAAGAAGCACATCACCACAACACAAGTTATTTATAGTGGTTCGGCTACAAGGACACCTTCCTTGCCCTACTCCACTCCCAAAGTCACCTACTCGAGTTCAGTAAGCACTACACCAACTCCTTGTGGCGGAGAAGCCTTCACAACGTCGCTTAACCTTTTTCCGATACAAAGCTAAATACCGAGTTCTTTCACACCAAGGCGAACCACACCTAACACAACGTCGCCTACCCTTTATACAGTGCTAGGCTAACCACCGATTTCTTTCACACCTTAGGAGAACTAATCCTATCACAACGTCGCCTACCCTTTATTAGGTACTAGGCTAAGCACCTTAGTTCTTTCACACCTTAGGTGAACTACGCCTTTACGACACAACACCTAATCTCAAGGAGATCTACTCCTTGTTACAACACCATCAAGGATATCACCATCCTTGTAGATAAATAAATACACATATGTATAACGATGCACCTCATCGATTATACGACCTAAGCATTCTTCCCAAATGCTACTTGATTTGATCCTTTGGCATCCTTCACTAATGCCTTTGAGACAACGCTTGGCACCCTTCACTAATGCCTTCGTCTTGACACCTTTAGCATCCTTCACTAATGCTTTTGACACAACGTTTGGCACCCTTCACTAATGCCTTCGTCTTGACACCTTTAGCATCCTTCAATAATGCTTTGACACGGATGATGAGCACCTTTCACTAATGCTTTCATCTTGACACTTTCGGCATTCTTCACTAATGCCTTCAACCCAACATCTATGGAGAAAGGAAGAACTATCAACAAGAGAACCTTAGTAGTCTTGATGATGACGAAGCATGGCAACTCATGGACTTGAGCTTGCACGTCTTCAAGAGGTGGTGATCTCTCCTTTAAGAGGAACCTAGTAGATCACACAAAAACAAAAGACAAACTAAATAGATCACTTAGATCTGAGGTTAGAGGGTTAGAATACTTTGGGGAAGTATGTGTGAAAAACCATGTGTAGAGAGAAAGAAATGGCTCTCTATTTATAGAGAAAATTCCCTTCTATTCCCCGGATCCCACGGATCCCTACCACAAGGGATCCGGCTTGCACAAAGCTAGGGATCCGTGGTCCGCTCCTCTTTGCCCATGGGTATTTTTGGTTATGGGTCATGGGTCATGGGTTATGGGTTGATCCATGGTTTTCTTTCTAGATACAATGAACTTGGTTAAGTGGTATATATAAAACCATGGGTTATGGGTCAAAACCATTTGCTAGTATTTTACCCATTTAGTATATACTTGTATTTACCCATTTTAGCATACACTTAGTTTTTACCCATTTTAGTATACTTAGTTTAAGTATATGTTTAACCCAATATGTAAACACTAGTTGTTGTACATATGTATCTAAATCATAAAATCACTTATACTTGTTTTAGTGTTTTATGTGACAACTTAATTGTGTTAGAAAACTATTAACTCAAACTATTTACGTACTCTATTTGTTTCGTTAAAATGATTTTACTTTTGTTATTGACAAAACATTAGAAGATCGTAAAATATAAATAAACGTTTTACTGCTTATTTGTATTAACAATCTCCCCCTTTTGTTGATGACAAAACATAAAATTATTTTAAGGAAAAGCTAAAATTTGTAAAAATTTGAATTTGTAGTTTTTACTTTCTTCTCCCCCTTTTGTCGAAACAAAAAGTGTTAAAAGAAACTAACACAATTTTTATAAGAAAAAATGTAAAAATGTAAAGAGAGCAAGTGACGGGAATGGTACTCGTCTTAACTCCCCTTGACGAGTCCATCCCTATGTAAGGGCGTCAAGGACATAACGTAAAATAAACTAATTGTGTTTGCAACTAAGTTTGCAAATGGTTCGTCTAAGTGACGAGAATGTGCTCCCCTTGAATATTGCAATGTTGCAATGGGGTGTCATGAAGTGTTAATCCAAAAATGAATTAAGTTGCAAATGATTTTGCAATGTCGTTTGACACAAAGCTCCCCCTAGCTTTATGGTGTCAATATCTTCATGTGTATTTTGAATAACTACAAAACAAAGGTTAGAAAAACAAGAGTATAGTGCATAATTTCCTACAAAAGAGACTCAAGTTAGTATAAATTTGTGCTCATGTACCACGGATCCCACGGTTCCCTTTAAGAAGGGATCCGTCTAGTTATCTCGAAGGGATCCGGCTATCTGTTGACAGTATCTTCAGCAGTGAAGAAATGTCAAGGAATGTTATTTTGAGAGAATGAGATATATGTACAATATATCAAGCACAACACAAAATAATCATAGCATATAAGTATTCATTCAATAAAACAAGAGATACACCACCAAATCTCTAAAAACTAAGAGAATGAACTAGCCCAACATGTGCTACTAATGCTAACAATTTACCCCAAACTTAAGATTCGATGAAAAGCTTAATGATTTTTAATGATGAGAAGAGTTTTCCTCAGCATTTTGAGCTTGTAGTTCATGTATCAATTTATCTAGTTCATGTATCATTCTTTCCCTATGTTTACAATGATCACAATCCTTGTTATGGTTTTGACTTTCTTGAAGTGAAAATTCAAGTGAAGTGGGTTGAGGATCTTCAAATGGTTGTGAGGTGGTTCTAAGCACTAGTGATGTTGGTTGTGTGTTTGGTTTAGTAGGATTAGGTGATGAAATCCTAGTGAGAACACTCTTCTTCTTAAATGGTTTCCTTGGTGTGGGAGAGATCCTACCATTGGTGGACTTAACCGAAGATGATCCGGTTGAGGAAACTTCTTGTGTGATTCTAGTGATCTTCTTGGGTGGTCTTAGAGTGGATGAGTTAGCACTAGGGGCTTTAGTCATGGTGATGATGGTACAAGTAAGAACTTCTTGGATGTGATTAAGAGTGATGGTTTTAATCCTAAGATTATTTGGTTTATTGAAGGATGATTTGAATGAGAAAAATTAAATTATTGACCACTTAGAGGAATAGGCATGCTCTTGGGGTTTTGATCAGTTCTAGGAGGATGATTAATGAATTCTAAAGGTGGTTTAGAAAACCAAGAGGTGTTTTGAATATGGAAGATGATTTTTTCTTTCTGTACTTACGGATCATGAGATCCCTCTGTGAGGATCCTTTGGTTAAGAACCAGGGATCCAGAGAACAGACAGGGCTTAGATGAAATCATTATTATTAATGAATTTCAAGGTTTTTGACTCAGTTTGAAGTCTCTAGCTATTGGAAGTCTTAAATATAAGTAATGGTGTTTGATGACTAAAGTGTTCTTTGGCTTATAAAGAAAAGATCTTGGCAATTTGCATTTAAGACTTAATCCACTAATGTTCTTGGAAATGTGATGATTAACATGCACAAGGTTGAGATTCAGAGTTTCACTGATCTAGGAACTCATTTAAGATGAGATGGAGTGTTTGAGTTAGGAAGATGAGTTGAAATGATTGTTTTAGCTATGTTTGACATAAACTGTCACACGGATCCCACGGTTCCTTCCTTGAAGGGATTCGGCTAGGCTAATCCTAGGGATCCGCCTCAGCCAGATTATAGACAGGTTTGAAATGATGTTTCTAGGAGCTAAAACCTATCTTATTTTGAATGTTTCAGTTTTCCTAAAGGTTTAGGATGAAAGGGTACTTGAATGATTAGAGGTAATAAGTGTTGTAGCAAATGATTGCTTTTTATGGAAGGGGGATGGGACAAGATGACTATCAATGGTTGTCTAAGGATAACATTAAGAGTTATGAAAGTGTCAAGTCATAATAAATGATCCTAGTGATCAGATTTAGGCTTGAGGTGATATTAAGAAAAATTCTTAAAAACTACAAAAATTGAAAAACTAATTTTTGTCTTATCTTGAGATATAAATGACTAGAAGCAATTTCCTAAAGTTTCTTAGCTTATCTTCTTAAGTGTTTTGAGAGGTGAGAAATAGTTTGTGAGTAGTCAAAGCGGAAATATGGTGAGTTTAGATGTGTTGATAAAATAAGACTAAGATCTTAAGTAAGCCTTTAGTGAGTCTAAGCCTTTCTCATCCTAGAAGTGGACTTAGTTGGGTTCTAAAATCATATGCTAAGCTAATGTGATGTTATCTAGAAAGCATTTTTGATGTATTGAATCTTGTATTCTTTGATCGATGTCACGGATCCCACGGTTCCCTCAAGGAAGGGATCCGGCTAGGCTAATCCTAGGGATCCGGCATCCAGTCGAGAACCAACACAGTAACCTACACGAAATGATGCTAGCTTTATGCACACTAGTAAATCCAGATAACAAGAGAAACAAGCATGTTTATCACAAAACACTAGTTAAAAACAATATCCAAGTAATCATAAACCAAAAGAGCTAAAATGTAATCATTTAAACATAAGATAAAGAAAACAAGAACAATCCTATTGTCTCTTTCGTCAATCCTTTCTTTTCCTTTTTGACGACTTAGTGAGGTTGTATGCGAGGTTTTGAATCATGCCCCTCAATTGCTTAAATTCCGCGGTCTCGTTTGGAATGGTCGGAAGTTGTTTATGGTATTCAAGGATTTCCAATTTGATGTTGGCTACGGGGTCGACATCTTCTTCATCTTCTTCTTCTTCATCGGCCGAGGAGTCCGAAAAAGCTTCCGGTTGCTCTCTATTGACCATGAACCGTTTAGAGGGTCGTTTGGTAAGAGGTACCATGACGTGGTCGGAAAGATAATGATCATCGTTGATAGGAGATGGTTGCAATGTACCAACAAACTTACAAAGTTGTGTTAGGAACATACCATACGGAAGTACCATGTTGGAAGCTTTGAATACCCCAGCCATTCTCCTTACCATGTAATAGGCAAGATTAAATGGCCTTTGATGGATAAGACAATAGATCATTTGCACAAGACATGCGTTTGGATGATATTTGTTTCCAACTAGGCTAATGACATTTTCCCTAAGGATTTCTTCCCATTTTCTAAACATGGGGTGCATTTCGAAAGTTCCATTTGAAAGGGATTACGGTGAATGAGCTTCTTGTTTCGGTCGAAACGGATTGGTGGTTCTTATTTTGAAAATAGTGTCTCGGATGGTTTCGGGTTCATCAATAGGAGTGTTATAGAGAGGCTTAGGATCAAGTGCAAGGTTTTGAGCGTTAATTGCCCAATATTGAGAGTACATACAAATTCCTTCACAAGGAATGCGAAGAGTTTGAGCAAAGGTGTTGAGAGGAAGAGTGAAGTTTTGTTTATTGATGATGAAAGTGGTTGAAATGCTATCATCGCGTTTGAATGATCCTAAAGCTTTTGTAAAATTCAAAAATGAAAACCGGACAAATTTGTTCATCTATGTCAAGGAGACAATCAAAGTTGATTGTCGAGAAAACTTGACGAATGTCGGTATCTTCAAGGAAACATTCCTTGACTACACGACCTTCGTGAATAAGTCATTTTACAAGGCTTTTGAAAATTTTACGGTCGGTTTTGGTCAATCCCTTTTTACGATACTAATGAGTAAGGTAGTGGACGGTGTCATGATGATCTTGTTGAGTAGCTTTGGGCATGGTTGGTCCTAAAAATACAAATTTTCCAATTAGGTAAAGTTAGTTGGGATGGGTTTATGGTTTTGATTTGTATTAACAATGTTGTGAAAACAATGTGATTTTGTTAAAAGCCCCTTTTCATGATTAATTTAAAGAGCCTTAATTAAATTAATTGTTTAAAAATTAAGAAACCATAAACCCTAGGATGAGGATGATGAAAATTAGAACAAGTTAATGTAATTACTTACAATGATGTTCTAGGAAGGAATACTTGAGAGTATGGAAGCTAATGAGGATGGATTCAGTAGCTTAGTCGTTTTGGTGTTATGTGAATAGAGGGAAAAAGATCAGTGGTGAATTTTTGAAAGCGTATAGGTGAGTTCTGTTCCACGGTTCCCCGGATCCTTTGTATTTGAGATCCGGCTAGTACAACTAGAGGGATCCGCTACGTGGGACAGAAAAGGAGTTGTTTGGTATTATTTTTGTAGTAGGCTTATAAATTAGCTTGCCCAAAAAATGGAGGTATTTGATGAGGATTGTTTTTGAATGATGATTTTCGATGAATTACATATCGAGGGTTCATATGTGATGACGGCGTTAGTTTGACGAAAAAAATAATATCATCCCCTATGTTGAAAAAGACTAAAGGTGACGAAAGAGACTTCTAACGATGTTAGTGATTAGTTAAGCAAAGATAACTTATGACAATAAATGGGACTCATGTAACCTATCTAATGAAGAGTAAAACATACCTCTATGCTTCTTGATTTGGTATAATACCAAAAATACTTCATGAGCTTTTAAAGTAATCCTTTGTACTCGGTGTACATAGGTTGTGATTACTTTTTAGATCCTTCCTTGAATGTTGACTTCATGAATCTTTGAATGAAGACTTTGAAGAGATTCTAGCACGAAGATTTCTTAAGAGCAAAAATGATTAGAATCATCTATCAATGTCCAACAAAATGATTTAAAAGAAAATATGACCAACAATAAAAAATCCTTCTTTGTAGTTTTCAAACATACACGGATCGTATCAAGTCTTTAAAGTACAACATACTTTAAGAAACTTGGTAACGAAGCTCTGATGCCAATTGTGGAAAACTAGAAGGGGGGTTGAATAGTTTTACCAATTTAAAACTTCCTTTTAAATATTTAGATCGACTTATGTCAATCCATTTGATTGTTTATGTTGGACGTTGATAGATGGATATATAAACGTGAAATGAAATATAAAGAGTAAGAAGCACATCACCACAACACAAGTTATTTATAGTGGTTCGGCTACAAGGACACCTTCCTTGCCCTACTCCACTCCCCGAGTCACCTACTCGAGAGTTCGTAAGCACTACACCAACTCCTTGTGGAGGAGAAGCCTTCACAACGTCGCTTAACCTTTTTCCGGTACAAAGCTAAATACCGAGTTCTTTCACACCAAGGCGAACCACACCTAACACAACGTCGCCTACCCTTTATACGGTGCTAGGCTAACCACCGAGTTCTTTCACACCTTAGGAGAACTAATCCTATCACAACGTCGCCTACCCTTTATTAGGTACTAGGCTAAGCACCTTAGTTCTTTCACACCTTAGGTGAACTACGCCTTCACGACACAACACCTAATCTCAAGGAGATCTACTCCTTGTTACAACACCATCAAGGATATCACCATCCTTGTAGATAAATAAATACACATATGTATAACGATGCACCTCATCGATTATACGACCTAAGCATTCTTCACAAATGCTACTTGATTTGATCCTTTGGCATCCTTCACTAATGCCTTTAACACAACGCTTGGCACCCTTCACTAATGCCTTCGTCTTGACACCTTTAGCATCCTTCACTAATGCTTTTGACACAACGTTTGGCACCCTTCACTAATGCCTTCGTCTTGACACCTTTAGCATCCTTCAATAATGCTTTGACACGGATGATGAGCACCTTTCACTAATGCTTTCATCTTGACACTTTCGGCATTCTTCACTAATGCCTTCAACCCAACATCTATGGAGAAAGGAAGAACTATCAACAAGAGAACCTTAGTAGTCTTGATGATGACGAAGCATGGCAACTCATGGACTTGAGCTTGCGCGTCTTCAAGAGGTGGTGATCTCTCCTTTAAGAGGAACCTAGTAGATCACACAAAACAAAAGACAAACTACATAGATCACTTAGATCTGAGGTTAGAGGGTTAGAATACTTTGGGGAAGTATGTGTGAAAAACCATGTGTATAGAGAAAGAAATGGCTCTCTATTTATAGAGAAAATTCTCTTCTGTTCCCCGGATCCCACGGATCCCTACCACAAGGGATCCGGCTAGCACAAAGCTAGGGATCCGTGGTCCTCTCCTCTTTGCCCATGGGTATTTTTGGTTATGGGTCATGGGTCATGGGTTATGGGTTGATCCATGGTTTTCTTTCTAGATACAATGAACTTGGTTAAGTGGTATATATAAAACCATGGGTTATGGGTCAAAACCATTTGCTAGTATTTTACCCATTTAGTATATACTTGTATTTACCCATTTTAGCATACACTTAGTTTTTACCCATTTTAGTATACTTAGTTTAAGTATATGTTTAACCCAATATGTAAACACTAGTTGTTGTACATATGTATCTAAATCATAAAATCACTTATACTTGTTTTAGTGTTTTATGTGACAACTTAATTGTGTTAGAAAACTATTAACTCAAACTATTTACGTACTCTATTTGTTTCGTTAAAATGATTTTACTTTTGTTATCGACAAAACATTAGAAGATCGTAAAATATAAATAAACGTTTTTACGGCTTATTTGTATTAACAAAGGTCATTAGCAATCTACGCATAAGGATCACCTTACGCGTAGAAGGTTATGAGTAAGAGAAATCTTACGCGTAGCGTTTATGCGTAAGGATCTACAAAGTGACTACGCGTATCCTGTGAAGGATATGCTTAACGATGACCACTACGCATAAGGTCTACTCTTACGAGTAAGCCTTACGCGTAAGGTTTTATATAACTTGCAGCGTAAGCTCTCGCATAAGGTCCCCTTTTCCTACGCGTAATATTTCTTACGCGTAAGTAAGGATCCAACACATAAGCTTGCGTCTCGCGATACTTCTCCCTGTTTACGCATAAGCTACCATTTCTACGCCTAAGCCTTGATCAAACCTTCATTATGAATTGTTACGCGTGCATACTTGTAAATAAATAAATCATAACGTCACGAAACCAATACTGTCACTAATAAGCTTAAATGTGTAATGTGTTGTGAAAAATATGTGATAACATAAACTTTAAAACTTAAAGTTAACTAACTCACGAAACTTTTCTCGACGTCATTGGACTATTGAACAAACAAGTGACTTTGGACTCGTAACAATCATTGACATATCTCATTCAATAATTAGACAATAAAACCATCTGTTGACTAACATTATGTCTATCGATATGTTGGTTCTTTTGGCTAAATGTGTTTCAGATCATGACATGGAAGCTCAAATGAATATGGATGCACCAAATGTTCTCACCATTGCTGATATCTTCCCGCATGGCTATCCAATGAAGATTGGAAAGAATAATCTTCGTGTCGACTTTGAAACTCTCACCTGCTTGGAATCTTCTTGTCTCATTGCAGTGGATATTCTGAAGAATCATCCCTATCAGAACATGCTCACCAATTCTGCCACTGTTCTGGAGATCTACATACAGCAATTCTGGAATACAATGCAGATGGTCAAAGGTAAAAATGCGGTGACGGTGATGCTCAGTCACAAGCAAATTACCATCACTCCTGCAGATTTAAGGGTTGTTCTCCTCATTCCTGACATCATACCAACTGAATTCTCTGCTGCACCTACTGAAGAGACTATTCTACAATTCTTGATTGATATTGGGTATAACGAAGCTTCAGGGGCTATCATGAAGCATTCTCACGTGGATCTCAAGAACATCCCTCAGCCTTGGAGAACCCTTTATTTCATCATCACAAAATCGTTTCGTCGCGTGGCGGCTATGAGCATCCCAAGCTCATGGAACTACAAATCTTTTGGGCTCTCATCAACATGAAGCACATCGAAATTGAAGCTCTAATATGGGATGTCATGATGGCATTCCTCAAAAAGCTTGGCTCAAAGATTCCTTATATCAGATATACAAAACTATTGATCCAGAGAGCACTTGGATATAACCCGAGATATCCCCAAAAGAATCAATGACCCGACAATCTTGACATGTTATCCGAACCCCACACTAACAGTTAGATTTAAGGAGTCAACTACCAAGAAACAAGGTGCTGTGTTGCCGGATCACCTTCTTTCAGATGAACTCAAGCGCTCTACTCTTATAAAAGATATTTGGTTACGGTGGAAAGAACAAAGTTGGTTTCCTCATGATAAATCTTACGTACGCCTACTAGAAAAACGGAAGAGGAAGTGCAGGAAGTCTTTGCAAGCCGAGAGCGAGAAGGAAGTTCCCCAGGAGGAATCCTCCACGAAAGAGGACAGTTCCCGCCAAGGAAGCTATTCCTATTCCCATTCCCAAGTCTGAACCGCAAAGAAAGCTAATAGACGAGGACTCGAAGGATACTGCATCAGATAAAGAGATTTTCTACTCTGAAACTACTAAAGATGACACTACAACGGTACCTAAACCTCCCAGTCCACCAGCTGAACACGGCAAAGGGAAGACTCCAGTAATTGAGCAACAAGAAGAAGAAGATTCAGATGAAGAGCCTTTGGACACCAAGTACAGAAGGAAGTTCAAATTCCTTAGACTCCAACACATTGCAAAAGAATTTGCTAAAGACCAAATGGGTGGCCCCGGAGGATCAAGTGGTGGAGTTCAACCTACACCAAATCCTGATGCGGTTAATCGACCCGATAAGGGATCTGGTGCCACCACTCTTGAGCAACAACAGAAGCGAGTGGAAGATTCTATTGAATTTGACATTGAAGAACCAGAATATGAGAAGTTAGAAAAAGAAAAAGCTGATGAAGAAGCTGCAGCTAAATCTAAAGCTGATGAAAAAGCTAAGTCTGGAAATGAAGAAGATGTTGAGTATGACAAGTTTCTTCTAGATAGTCCTGCACGTTCAAAGGAAGAAACTTCTGAGCCACCAAAGGACCCGGAGTCTCCTCATATCTCATCATCATCAGATTCATCTTCTCGCTCTTCACCACCACCATCAAAAAGAACAACCAAATCATCATCCAAATCAGTAAAGAAGCCAACTGCCTCTTGGAAGTCTCATGCTAAGACTCGAATCATCAAAGCTGTCAAGCAGGTCAGAAAGAAAGACATACTCTACAGAAAGCTGAATTTCCTTGCTGACCAAGTACAGTATCTTCATGATGAGAATGACAAGATGCAAGTTGAAAGGGAGTATGTCCAGAAGCTCATGAAATATGATCTTCAAGGGAGAATGGACGAGATGATCCAAGGATACTCGCACAAGTTCCTCATGGAGGTCGTTCCTAAACTGACAAAGGAGATGTATACCAGACAACTTTATCCGAATCTCTTACATCTGGCCAAGCAAGCCATGAAATCAACTCCAATGAATTTGAGCATCAATCCAGTTGAACTCACAATCTTCTCAGATGATGAATTGGTGAACCGGCTAGTAGCTTAAATGTCGAAACACTGCAAGCGTTTGCCTCCCACGAAGCTAAATTGTTTGAAGCATTGCTTTGGAATACCAACTCGACAAGCATACAGAGAAGAAGCTGTAAAGCCTAAACATCCAAGAGACGACGAAGACAAAGATAAGGATAAGGATAACGACCCCAAACGCCCGAAAAAGTCTGGTGAATCATCCTCAATTCGGTACTCAATGCAGCCTCCACCTCACAGAACTCCAGCTCAACAAAGATCTCCTCCTCGCTCTTCAACAGAAAAACCTCAGGAATCTGAGACACCACCCCAGAACTTAGAAACCGGTGATCACTTTGAGTATCACGGGTGGTGGACGATGAGGAAATCCCTGAGCCACAACAAAACCCATCTCTCGACACGGCTAAGAAACCGAATCTTCAACCGGGCCAAAGAAAAGAAGAAAAAGCGCCTATGACGACGTCTTATCATGGCTGGACGAGGATGATACTGAATTTGAATGGTTCTCAAAGCTTGTTGATTCCACTCCCTACCCATCTGAAGGTCAAGAGGTTACAGAATGGAGTACATTGGAGCATCTTGAAACTCTGCAAGAAAATTCCGTGTGAAAAAGATGACGAAATCCGAGTTGAAGCGAATCAAGAATGAAGCATTTCAACTGCTAAAAGATAGCTCGGAAAGTGCTATTGAAGTCGAGTATCACCTTGACAATATAGCACGAGCCATGTCTAACAATATGGATTGGCTCAACCCAGAAGCAAACATCGACTTCACCAAACGGGACAATCCTCCATATTACACCGACTGGTTCAAGGAAATACGCTACATCACTGACACTTCCATTCCCGGCAGCCATATACTCTAACTGTATAGCCATCGAGGAAAGAGCTAACCACATGTTCTCCAAAAATGTGGAAGAGTATGACCGTGATGCACTGTATGGGATTCACCATTGGCCAGAACGCCGAGAATCTACTACGAAGCTGCGGGTTCGAAGTCTCAACATGAAGTGTTCAGTACTAAGAATATAGTTTCCATCAAACATGTTGACCTTTCGTCCAAATGGGACTACACTTTTCTCAAGAATATTGTGGTCAAAAGGCAAGACGAAAGAGATTATGCATTCTCTGAAGCGGACTTTGAGAATTTGTATCTCAATGACATTGAAGACATGTACCTTGCCAAAGTACAGGGTCGCATGAGACAATTTTCAACTGAAGTACAACGTGAATTCATCAAGTCCTTGCTTATCTTCATCAGACGCATAGTCATCAAAGAACATGTAGAAGATCTCCGACTTGCGGTTGAATCATATCGGACCGTGTCAACTTCACTCCACCTCAGCTAGATCTTCCCGCCATCAACCAGCTTTCATAATATACACTCATCACCAACCATTGAGTGGTTTACCTTAGTGAAACACTATGCAACTGCTTGATGGCGTGTAGAGATCTTCACAAGTTTGGGGATCACACATTGAAGAAGGTTAGGGACGGATTAGCTTATAGGTTGAAGGATATTCATGAAGGAATTGGGTCTAAAAAGTGATGGAATTCTAAGGAAAGACGGGATGTGAAGAGAATCATCACCATGATTGATGAAACGTTGTATCGAAGGGATCGATTCGAACACGGAGAGCTTTGTAGGTGGTCGTCCCAGGATTGCTCTCGCCGGCTATCAATGCCCAGTTCGGATTCCTGGTACCCCTTGAACTGCTTCTATTTCATAATATTTTGGATGTGTGATTTTATTTATGTCAATGGCTTTTGCACACATAACAGTGTACAACCCGTACTTGTAAATAAAGGACCCTGTAGTACGCTTCAGTGCCACAATCCTATAAAAGGAGCGAAAGCTTCTTACTTTTGAGTAAAACCTATCAAACCTTTCCCTTTTCAAGGTTTTGCTCAAAAGAACAAGTACTTCCCCTTATGATTTTCAAAACGTCAACCGTTTATATCACTCGTTGAGGGGGAGTATTTGACTTAAAATCTTTGTTCACAAATTGTTCTCAGTGGTTATCTTCCCACAAAACTCAAAATGGTCATATTTATTCTCAACATTTCTTCAAAAATAACATTTATATGCCATTTTTTAGGGGGAGAAAAATACGTGATAAGAAATATGTTGTGTTTTGCTCATGAATTCTTTTGTGCTACAAACTTTACCATCGAATTGACGAGATATTAACTGTTAGTAACTCGAAAAGACTTGTCCGGGACGGGTAATAATTTCAAGCTAGTTCGCTAGTGATGTAAACGTGTCTCGCAAAGGACTTGTCCGAGTAGAATGTACCATTCGAGAAACTCCTGGTAGAAATGATCTTTGACGGGTTTGACAACCTTTCGAGGTTTGTCCACACCTTCAAGATAGTTATTAGAGTTAGTTGTCACCTAAAAGCTGTCAATGCAACTCTTTAACTATTCAACGTAACCGTGTCTCGCGGGGGATTGTCTATCTTGATTCGATCAATTCAAAAGTGCGCGCTCTTTCCTTACTATGCAGATTTCTGTCAAAACTCTTAAGCACGTGTTGAGGGGGAGTATTTATGCTAAAAGATAAAACTCTCACAGTGGTAAAAAAATGTTTTTCATTCACAAACACTACGAGAGATTTTCTTGAAAATGGTTTTATGGCAATGGAGTTATAAGGTGATTAAGGTTAGGAATAACCGTCCTATGATCTGCCAGAGCCGGAGGGATCTACCCAAGGACACTACCAATAGTTAGAATTAGAAGTCCTTAGGTATGATTATAAAAAGGAGAAAATGAGAATCGGAGAAAGAAGGAGTTGAAGAATTAAAAAGAAAAGCAAAGAAAATGGTGAAAAGAAATAGCCCTCCGGATTATTCAACTTAGGGCAACACGGGTTCAATTCATATGCTCGGGTTGTCACTAGATGACACCGGTATTGAAGATAAAAGTCGTGGACCCATGGACCATGGCATGCACTAAACCATCTTAAGCCACTCAAGTTTCTCTCAAAAGAAGCTTGTTTCATTCTTAGGACGTAAACTATCGGCATTCTGAAGAAGGAGACCTCTCCCTAGTCTCCGCCAGAAAACCAAAACGCACTATTGATTTAGAGCCACGAGATTCATCATCTCTTAGGTACACTTGACATTTCATCACTTGCTGTTATACGTTATCGAGTCCTTCACAGATCCTACATTCACTGAGGTGATGCTTTGGTGTACCTCGGACTTTCGTTCTTAGAGTTCAAATTCTATTGATTCTTCACATGCTTATGCCAACATCATCACTAATGGAGTTCTCTCAAAAACAACACAAAAGTCGAATGATTCTACATCAAATCTAAGAATCTACAAAGTTTAAAGACGAACTTCATCAGAAACCTACGAAAACATGTGAGCATGTTGAAGAAGCGTGGTGTCACACCCCCAAATTACCTGTTTTGATGGAATTCTAGTCATAGCATCACAATCACACTATTGAGACCTAAATTCATCAAAATCGCTTGATCAATCTTAGGTGAAAATCACTTGTGAAATAAGTTTGTTACAATTCACGATGTTTTTAAAGTGTGTAAACCCAAGTGAGACGCGTCGTCACGACTCCATGATTCAAATGCATGCCATGAAGTAATGCCACATAATCGATCAGAGTGTGGAAATGTAAATCCTTTCAAAATCGTTTATGCAAGGTTATCGTTGAAATGTAAAGTCGAATCGTTTATTAGCAAAGGCATTGATCTTAGCAAAATCTGTGCCGATGAACATTTATGAGAGGTTCACAGGCATTGTCGGTTCCAAGTCCTGCAACCTGTGTATTCACAACCCATGCCAAAATGAAGTGTATGTTCAAACGTTCCATGATATTACCGACCATTAGCTCATGAATATACCAAGATAGACCAATGAATATACCAATGAAATTAGACCAATGAATATGCCAAGACCGTTAGACCAATGAATATACCAAGACGTTAGTGGAGTCATACCAAAGGTATACCAAGTCCCAATGATTTATGAAATAGTCGATGACTACATATAATTTGCAAATAGCTTGAAAACAAGTGGTCTCTATTTACTTGAACGGTGACCTGATGTGGTGAGTTGCTATTGGTGTACCATTTCCTACTCGCGACTCATCTTTAAAATCCTACAATTGTTTTGTAGATTTATGGTGTACTTCGGTACAGTCGTAAATGGTTATCTCACTTGTGAAAGTTTGACTCCCAGGTTAAAGTTTAGAGCGGTTTTCCTTTGTGAGATAATTAGAGTTGTCGTTTTCACACTAAAATATCTGCTGTCAAACTTGAAAAACATAACTTCACTCGTTTTAAGTTCAAACTTGTAAAAGTATACTTTCTAAATATCAAGGCCAAAATTCGGAATCCGCGAAAATAGTTTTTTGTCCTACATAACCTTTCTTAGGGTTATGGGTTCCTAGACATTCAATATTCAAGGAATAATTATGGACTTTAAGTATAAAACACTAAAAATCAAAGTAAAATGGTAAAACAACACAAGTCTTGCATGTTTTTGCTCAAAAATGATAAGATGAGTATGAAATGAGTATGTAAGATGAAAATAAACGCTTACTATGATATGATGAGGTGATTAGAACCAAGGATTAAACCTAAACACCCTAGGTTTTTATTTCAAAACCTTAATAAGAGTATTATCTAGATTGTTATTACTTGAACTTGAGAAAGATTTTGTGATCCCTTGTACCCCTTGATGAAGAACCGGTTATGAAGATGAAAAACCAAGAGAGAAGAAAAATTTTCATCACTTTGAATTATGAGGATAATGGAAGTTAGACCTTGGATATAAATGTATCAATCAAAGAAAAAGCAACACAAAAGTCAACAAATTTTCTTTTTTTTATATTGTATATCTTGTGTAATTATTGTAGAAAAGAATGATATGTAATAACTGTATATAGTTGTAAAGTTAAAGTAGTATGGACTAAAAATAAGTTTTAAGGATCAAAGTAAAGTAATTGTAGTTCTAAGAATCTACGAGTGTTTTTAAGAAAAGTGAGTAATTTAAAGATTTATATACTTAAAGAACTTCATCGATCTAAATGCTCATAAATAACGTTTATTTAATATAAAATTTACGCGCCAACATGATGCAAATGATGTTAATGAAATGTAGTGTGAGCATGTTGAAGCTAAACCATGTTACGCGAATTTGGAACACGACAAATGGATTGTGAGCGTGAATTGTGCCAAAATTGAGAACTGAAGCGGCACTGAGACTTGAAGTAGACAACAACAACATACTATCACTTTCATCACAAAAGAACAATGATCAAAGAACAAAGATAAAGATGACGTCAAAGCAGAACTGTTTAAAGAAAACAATTTCTCTACACTGGGGAGATTGTTCAAATCAAGGCAATTCTTCTCACAAAAAAGAAGAATGTCAGAAGACGTCAAAGCTACTATTACATCAACGCCTTCACCGTTCATATTCATTCATCACCAACACTTAGGGGGAGATTGTTGGAATCACTCCTAAACCTTAATCAAGTGTTAGTGATTCATATGTAATAGTTAGCTTAATATGGCCTTTATGTTAGTAATTAGCCTTAGGCTTATGTAGAAGGCCCATAAGCCTAGGCCTAGTCCAATAAGGAAAAGGAAGGGAGTAGGAGTGTTGCCCTAGCTCCCCTTCCTATAAATACCTCTTGTAAACCCTCACTTGAGGGTTGGTTGTTCAATTTATTTCTTCCACATACTCTACGCCTAACCATTCTACATCTTAACGTATGTGTGTGTTTGGATATTTGTTCAACCGATCTCTTCTCCTCTCTATTTCTTCTATTTTTACTTGTGTTGCATATTTGGGAACCTAACAGTTATCGCAAGTGACCATGTTTGGAGCCGTTTTTCATATTGATAGAGTACTTTTGAGAAAACTATGTCTACAAGTAAAAGTTAGTTCGCCTATCCTATTTTCCAAAATGTTCAACCGTTTGTCAAGCGAAGTTATAACGAATAATATATGATCACTCAAACTTTTCCGAAAACTACTCATAAACTATATTTTTAGCTCGACTACCTTACTTCATCTATATTTTTCTCTATGATCGAGACTTCTATGATCAAAAGTTAAATGCTAAGACTTTTAGACATCGCTTCAAGCATTCCAAAACTGTTGAGATTGTTTTCTAAAATTCGATATTCACCGAGTTACGACTAGATTTGCGAGGCTACTTAGTCATTTTCATGAGTTGTCAAAGTATATTATTTTACGACGAAAAACTATAATTTCTTAATTTATCACGAAACGATTATCGTAGTATATTGTTTCAACATAAATACGCGTAAAGTATTTTATAACTTGACAAGATGTTATAAACTTATTTTTCGACGATAAACTTCATTTTCAAAAATGTACAAGTGGTATGGATATCATATGAGTTTGCATGCACAACATTATTTCATGACTTACATTAGAACATATCATTCATATTAGGTTGCAGATAGAGATTGCACCTCATTTCAGTGTATCCACTTTTGTGATCATAATCATTGCATCAGGTAAGTTCATAGCCCCACTTTCTATTACTTATTTGTTTTACAAACTCTTGGGGGAGATACATGCTATATTTTTAATCGAACACAAATGCTTTGAACTGTATGTTATATCCAAATGCTTTATTGTCACTAAGTATTCTATTGCCATGTTTGAAGTCCCTACATCATGCACCATTAGTCACTTGCGAGTGAGCGCGAATATTGTGAATAGGCCTATTGGGATTAACACACCCGTTCTTATTGACCCAGTTAGGGGAAGTTGAACGCACTATATTCGAATCAATAAGGTAAATTGGCAAGTTTACCTACTAGGGCTGCGATGAAACGATTTTACCGATTTCTATTGGTATGAGGTTTACTCTTTGGTTGTCATGAACTTAGTGAAATAAATGTTGTTTTGTTTTCAATGATGAGTGTGAAATAACGTAACTCACACTACGAATATTGTGTTCAAACGAATTAATTAAACATATGGATTTCCCTCAACCTTTGTGTTGACTGTTTTAAGCATGTTTTATCTCAGGTATTAGCATATCATCATGGCTTGCATGGAGTCACTGAGTTGACGCGTCTCACATATATTTTATGCACTTAACTATCGTTTGATTGTAACAAACTCATTTTGGTACTTTGGAAATCTTTTGAGACCTATACTTTGTAAAATCTGATTATTTTACTCAATCAAACGATGTATTTTCCAAACGACACTTTAGGTCATTCAATATAACTGTAACTGTGATGCTATGGCAGTCATCCCCCAGGAATTCCATTCCGCTGCAAAACAGGTATTTTGGGGGTGTGACAACAACCCACAACAAACTCTTGCTTATGGTTCACAACATAATTATGCTTACAATCCACAGCAAGAACCAACTTATCAACCACAACAGAACTATGCCTATGATCCACCAGCTTCATCCAGTAACTCAGAAGGAACACAATACTTTCTTGGTGATCCACATACTGATGCTTTTGGCAATGATGATCCTTTTGAGAACGTAACAAAGCAATGATGTTTCTTGCCAGGGCATTCAACTACAAGACACTCACAAATAACCGCCGCAACCTCATCTAACGTCAGGGATCAAGCTGTTATGCAAGGTGGTAAGGTTGGTGTTCAGGGAAGTGTAAATGATAGTCTAGGGTCTTATCTAATAATGTAATAGTTAATAGTTTGGATGTGTGGGTAATGATGTTAGTTGTACACGTAAATATACCCCATCACCTCACACAATGTGCGGTGTGACACCATAATACATTGTCTCTTTTCTCGCTTCCTTTTTATGTCACCCTACTTTCTCTATGTAGATTACAGCCTCTTAATAAACAAAGCATCGTCACAAAACGGAGCAATAAAATATGAACCTTGTTTGTATCAAGTTCGTAACATGGACCATCAACAGGTCCTTAAAATGTTAATAGTAAGTTAAGTTATCACATGTATATGTTGGAATTATATACCACGACAATCATATATAAAACACATAAAACATCAAAGAAACATGCGGAAGCGTATAAGAACGTATAATGAATAATTAACTAACAAAAACATAAAGTATGCGTACCTTTTTTATTCTAGCCGAAAAAGAATAAATTCCACAAAACTAGCAAGTGATGAATGCTAATTAGGGTTTATAGGATTATAAGAATTACCCCTCATCATTTTTGTAATTCAATCCAAGATACCAACAAAAGTATGTTAATACCACGTTATTGTACACACTTAGTAAATCAAATTAAAGTAATGCTAGTTTTAATCACACGAAACAATTTAGTTTGGAAAAACAAGTGGATCGACACCTAGGAGAGGTGTACGATCGGTTTGAGACAAAAACACACAAAACACATTTTGGGGTTTAGACAATGAGTACAAGAGATGGAATACAAAGACCCTAGGCCTTGTACTTATACCCAAAGTAACTTGGTGACCAAGTTAGCAATGGATTGGGCTTTGGAACCCCTTGGCCGATCGGTTTGAGTAATCCCCAAAGATTCCGGAACCTTCCCAATCTCTATTTTATTATTTAGTCCTTCCAATTAAAATTTAACGATCGTTAGTCCATTACACTTAATTAACTTAACGTTCGTTATATATTTCGTGTAACTAACAAATAAATATAACATTTTACATTTAATTATTAACTTTAATTCTCATACGTAAAGCGTGCAATCACGTGGTCTCGAGTTCGATCCTAACTCGCGACTACTAATTTATATCCATAAAACTAACAGCTCCAACTTTGATATATCTTAATAGTGTGATCACATCGGTTAGCGTCTAGCAACACTTCGATGCCTCTAGTACAACTCGAGCAAGGCTCCTGGAAAATCTTTTAATGATTTCTCATTATTATTATTATCTTTTTGTTTCTAATACTATGTTAAATAAAGATATGGAATTAAGTCATTTTTTATTCAACCATTATGTTTCTCGTTTTAAGTGATTGACCAAGATTACCAAATCTTCTGAACATATTCAGGAGAGATTTTGGGTGTGGCCACACAAACATCTTGTCAACTCTACGAGGGGCCCAGCATTATTAAACTCCAAATAAATTTGAAGGAAAAAATTCTATCTTGACTACGAGACTAACCCACAAATTTTGCAACACTTCTGAAAACAACCTTTATGACTACTAGTTACGTATAGCGTTAAGTTTTTCCACAGAAGTGCACTACATTCATGACACTTATCTGGTATCTCAAGTCTGAGGATAACTATTCATGATTTACTTAATAACAATATCCATAAAGTAAAATCATGTAGTTGGGATAAGTCCTATATTCAAATCATTGAATATCATCTGAAATTGGTATGCTTTCTCATCAATATACTTTTAAGTGTATTTTACCAAATCACTCAGATTTGTCTTAATTTAACGATACTCCCATATCATTAATTGACAACGGACGATTTAGAATAAATGAATTTATTCACGGATTAAACATGCAAATTTAGAATACAATATATTATAAAATCAAACATACCAAGTATTTGATTTATTATAACAATTGTTTAACATCCCTTATCCAAATACTAAATAGATCAATGCATGAAAATACCAGTTGATGAATTATGCCTCAAGTAATGACAATCATACTTGTTGACATGGCATAAATCAACCAACTTGATATATCGTAATTTTGAGAATACTTATTTCAATAATTCAATTAGTGAAGTTCTTGTATATGTGCATTCATCAATCCACATAATAATTCATAAATTATGTGACATACTCTATCAACAATTGTATGACAATTTAAACTTTCAAACATTTTAAAGTTTAAAGTATTCTTATTCTTTTAATGTATAATGCAATTGCGCTCTTATTAGCACAACTAGTTCACATGGCCATTAACAAGGATGAAATCCTAACATGACTAGTATTGAGTGTCATCTCAATTAAACTAGCATCATTGTATACAAACAACAATATGCTCATTTAAAACTCCGTAAACTTTAATATCTATTTTGAAATGTTTGATGCTTTCCAAACTTTCAAGTTTGTAGCTAATGACAATCTGCACAATAATTGACATATTGTTCATCCATAGAATCTAGGAGCAATTCCAGGATGAGAATGTAATTCTATTAGAATATTCATTACACAAGTTATCTAATAACTTTTAGTTAGATATCAATGTTGTTAAATCATCTATCATTCAAGAATGATACAATAATTTGAATACACTACATGATGTACATGATGAATCTACAGGTCAAACTTAGATTTCATTTATGTTCTATCTTGTCAAAAGATATCTATCCATTTCCCAAATGATATATCATGTTTTATTAGAATCATTTATTTTACTGCACATGTTTATTAATAATAAACATATATTCCAAGGTTGTATGTTTTAATTTTAAATCTTATAAGTGAAGTTTCATTCCAATCTAAGACATAACATTTAGCTTACAAGGAATGTTACTTCCTATATGTTATACAACATATAAGATTTAAAACCATAACATAATACTCCCACTAGCTTTCAGGAATACTTAAAATTTATCTTATTTCAATTATAAATCAAAACTAGGATTTAATAATTAAACATAAGAATAATTTCATAGATGCATTCATTTATCCATTCATGAATTATTGCACTTCGTACACTTCCAAAGATTATATGAACTCAAAAAAACCTTTCGATTACTTACCGTCCTCGCTCAAGTAATTTCTCAAGAAAGAGTTTTGATATTCCATTATCATATTTCATATTAATGAAAACAAGTATGACAATTATCATCTTTATATATTTAATGTGTCTAGGAAAGAATATTCAATCACAATTAATTGCTTAAGTATGATTAATAATCTTGTCATAAAACATGCATTAAATATGTGTACAATTTTTTCCATATGATTTCTACACAGAGATTTAAACCACTAGGGTTTTCCATCTCTTCTAAGAAACTCATTTCCATTCTCTAGTCTAACTATTAAGATAAACCAAGTTCCAAAAAAATGATTATCTTTATGGACAGCATCTTTAACATTCATAGTATGAGTAATTTACCCAATTCAATATTTGGTAATCCATCATAATGATTATCAGGTTTACTATAATCCTGTAACTCATGTTCTTCTCAGCATATAAATCTTATATCTGAGATATCCTTGCAGATCTATGAATGAAAATTCCATCATCTTGAGGTTAACATTTCATATCCAGCCTCATCATGATATTTACTAGTGTATTTAAGAAGATTGTGTATCTTGTAATTTTATCTTTCAAGATAAAAAAACTCCCACTTGCCTTTTGTAATATATAGACTATCTATATATACTTAGCAATTAGAGCAAAACTATATTATTCTCTTTTTGAGACATTACAAATACACATTGATAATTCCTGACTTTAGTTTGTTAATAACCTATTCATAAGTAGTTTAACAAATTCAGAATCTTCAATTTTAAAACTTAATGTGATTCATCACATTCCATAATAAAATGGTGTTTTATTAATCTTCTAGATTGGAGTCATATTGAGTATATTCAATCCATACTCAATTTTCTAACCTTGTTACTTTTTAAGAAAGAAGTTATGGTTATCTTGAATCAAACAAATCAAATGGAGTTTGATTATTCTAACTGAACATACCATTAACTTGTGGTATTCATTAGAATTAATATTGTAAGACAATCTAACAATATATAAGATAAACATATTCCTTTTGGCTTACCTATTTACCAACTAAGTCAACTTAATGGTATAATAGACTTTTCAAGCCAATTGCATGTTTTATAACACAAGTACTCTTTAACCAAGTCACTACACATCCATGTCTCATCAAGAAAACATAAACTGTTATAATCCCATTATATGTTATAAATCATTGATTAAATCAATGACTTTTTGTATATGTCTTAATTAAAAAACATAACAAATTAACGTCTTACATTATTATAAGTCTTAAAAGACTTTATGTTTATGTCTTTACAATGTATCATAAACATGTTTAACTAGAGTAATTATGAACACAGCTCTTGGTTTCAATAGTAATTTCAAGTTAATCTATTTACTTCACAATAATGTAGGACTACATTATTTTTCATTTATGTCATTCCAAAATACAAAAATAAACAAATTGTAGTATTAGATTACTTCATTTATTTATGTCATTCTAATAATACATAAATATTTAATTTGAATTAGTCTTATATATCATTTTGACACATGTTCTAAATACTTGTCTAATTTAGAAACCCTAAATTTATTCCAGATACGATCCCACGTAACATGGAGATTTACTTTGTTGTTGCAATCTCGCCAAGTTCTCACATGACGTAAATTGCAACACCAAGTGTTTCTTGAATTAGATATGTACAAGTCATATTAGAACGTTAGTCTCTTACCTTGCAATCAAGAGAATCCATTAAATCATATACCTATATGTTGTACCTTGCACATAATATAGATTTCTCCCACTTGTGCATGGAACAACATCATGTAGCAGATAAACAACACGACATATGTTTGTTTATGTGACCAATATGATTGTGTCATTGATATTAGCATAACTAGTAGATGTAGAACCACTTCATTGTCTAATAAGGAAACGTACATGACTATCCTTGTAAACATAAGTGTCTACAAGTGGAAAGTAATTATCTTAAGACATTCTAGAGATAATTTGGGTTACTACCAAGATGACAAAGCTTGTAACTCCCACTGAATTAGAGATCATTACATTAATTCCTTATTCAGTAATAAGAACACAATACTCCCACTGGATTTGACAACATTGTAAGTGTTTCATTAATAAGTGAAAGAAAATAGTGTTCTATTTACTTCCCTACACATTTGAGAAAGTCCATACATAACAATTACTTATATACTAAAAGAGTGTATTCTACTATGTAGATGATGAATTATCCATCAATGATATTAACTTGAAAATTTGGGCATGCAATTTCTTTCTTAATAGTTCTACCATTCCAACAATTGTAAGTAGTACTTTTAAATGGTCAAAGCACAACAACTAGATAAAATATGCTAGTTTGTCTTTTACCAATTTTGCAGTAAATTAGTCTAGCTTCTAATTTAATAACTCAGAAAATATGCAACTTTCTTAACTATTAAAATATGCTTACGAGTTATGTATTTAGAATTTAGACAATTCTAATTTTGTCCTATCATACCTTTCTCATTCATGAAAAGGAATAGGATTAAATCTCACTCTTTCTTATGAAAAGAGGACTAGGTTTATTCTTTTAGCAAAGTTGACTCTACCAAAAACCCTTACAGTTGTAGATCAATTTACCAATACAGGAATAGCCTACGTTTACGATTTAATGTTGCATTAATACATTTAAAGAATTTTCAAAATTCAATTTTAGTATTTTCGATAATTAAAGTTTTCAAGAAAATAAAATACCCAAGGTAATATTCATATAACTGATACGCGTACAACGCGCGTTCGGGTCAAAGGAACTTCCTTTTCGTCAAGCAAGTTTTTCAACACCCTAGGCAATGAACCTAATCATTGTAGTGTAGTATAGGGTAAGCCTCGGGAATTGATATCGTTCTCTAAGGGAATAGGAATGCTAGTGAGAAATTACTACGCTAAGGTTGGGGTTGAGGAGGATTACTTTTTATCTTTTTTTTATATTTTTTTAGAAAATTGAAAGGTACGAATCTCGGGGTATTGGATTTGGGGGTGGTATTTCTACCGATTACTCTACTTATCTAATTATCTAATTAACTAAGCTAAGGGGTAGTCTATGTCTATTGTTGTGTGCTCGTATGATGATTAAAAATGTGTTTACCTAGATGCTACTACTCTCTAGTTATCTCTTATTGATGATTGAATTGTCAAGTCCTTATTGTTAACGTTTTGTGTCTTCTAAGGTCGTAGGGTATGCGTTTTTCCCTAACTCTTTGAGACTACCTTAAGGTTATTGCCCATGAAATCTCTAGGATTCATAAACTAACTCTAAGGTTATCTTTGGATGTTTAGCCTACAATAACTCTAGGTGATTGTAAACTAATGTTCACAAAGATTACTCAAGCATTAAAAACCCAACGAATGACCTATCGCAGTACTAGGTCAATCACAATTAAGATAAGAGACAACCAATCAAAATTCAATACCTAGGTTTCATAGATCTAAGCAAACAAACAAGTAAATTAGCCGAACATGGAAAACATGCAAGCATACACACAAACAATTGAAGACATAATTGAATTAATGAAGTAAATCACTTATCTTGTTGTAAAATAGGGTATGGAAGCCTAAAATATTGCCCAAGACAGCCAAAGTTCGGTTTAGGTTTTACTCCACAAAACTACCTCTCTAAAAATCTGAAAATTCGAATTCTATATATAGAGTTACAACATGCGACAACGTCACTCTTTATTTGTGACGCCGTCAGATCGCCGCCATTAGGTTTTCATCTTAGCCACGTCAACTTTGTGACGGTGTCACCTTATGGTTGTAACGTCGTCGGCTTCATCTTCTGACGCCGTCGGGATGCAAATCTAGGCCTTCTGAGTTGTGACGCCCTACTCTTTAAAACCTGATGCCGTCAAGTGTAAAATAGCAATTTGGCTACTGAGTCGCCACAAAGTGTGTTGCGACAACGTCGCCATTTGGCTGTGACGCCGTCACCTTCAATTCCAGCAGCTTGAGTGCCTTGATTCTTGACTTTGGCCATTTTCTTCATATATTCGCGCCTTTTCGTCCAAATAAGTGTCATTCCAGCAATTTGCCTTCAAGAGACCTAAAAAGTGAAAAGGAACGAAATTAAGCAGTAATGGATATAAAAGTGGTCGATTAAGGGCTTAAATGACCCCTAAAAGTGTACCTTTTAAATACTTATCGATAACCAATGAATTTTCTCGAAAACTAGGATCCAAATTATCATAGTTCCATTACATCAGTTGATCTGCTAGTAACGAAAGCACATAATAAGGTAATCTGTCAAACAATAATTGGCAGACATTTTCCAATTCCTAGATCATTATGAGATTTACATTTTCCAACGCTATTGCAAATGTAAACATGTTTTATCCCATCTTGTGCCTTGAGTTCAGTTCTCACTTACTACTTAATTTAAGTCGTCTAACTTAAAGAACTGCAAATATGTCCATGCAAGGTCTGACTTCACATGAAGATTTACCTTTTCATCACAATCTCGCCAAGTTCCCACATGACGTAAATTGCAACTTCGAGTGTTCCTTTAATTAGATGACACTTAACTTAATTTTAAAAGGGTACTAGTTTTGATTTATGGTGTCAAATCAAATATGTACGAAGAAGCATGCATACAACTCCATATCAATAGTTTTTAATAAAAAAAACTTTTTATTAACCAATTCACAAAGATTAACTTATCAAAGTTTTGATTGAGGTATTGGTTTCGCCAATCAAGGAATTTACCTTTAATTATCGTCCATTATATCGTACTTTTGCATAAGTCTAAAGACTTAGTGTTTCGGATAATTACCACAAAAGTGGCGCATGGAATTAAAGCTAATTCGCCCTTAAGATGATTTTGTACATTTATAGCCTACTTGGTAACTCCAATTTGACGCACAAAGAAGCGGAGAATTTGGTCACTGAAGCTATAACCTCCTTCTTTCGGGTCACAATTTAATGCGCTCCCCTCCTTATACCCCTCTTATAGTTTGTCAAAATTGGATGAGCCGTTCTCACTATTTGTACTGAAACCATCAATCAATTAAACTTATTGAAAATTTAATCTTCAAAAACAAATCAAATTTCACCATTGTTTAGTCCAATTTATTTTTCTATTCAAAATTACCCTTTGCTTAAAACTTGTCACACATAATAAACAAACAAGTAACAATAAAAAATAAATAACTAAAACAATGGACACATAATAACAATTAATACGTGTAAACAAGTAGCCATATGCAACTTATTTGATAAAACCTATTAATAATCAATATCTAGGTTAATTAACGTATATACTAACTAGGGCTTTCACTCGCACAATTGAAAGTGAGCCACATACATCGACGAATCGATTGCGTAAGCCATAATTAAAATATACCAAATTGCACACAATTGATTCATTAATATTATTGAGGTATTCCCCAATTTAAGATTTATCAAAATAATAAACATGTGTATAAAACTTAACAATTAATTTTTGCATAACCAATCTTAACAATTAAATATATATATCTGTGGAAAACTAGAAGGGGGGGTTGAATAGTTTTACCGATTTTAAGTTAGTTTCAAAAACTTTAGAATCGATGTTGTGTGAAATCGTATGGATGAAGAGAGAGTATAGATCTAAGAGTAATGCAAATAAAGAAAGTAAAGTAAGGGATAGAAATGACACAACCGATTTATAGTGGTTCGGCTACAAGGACACCTTCCTTGCCCTACTCCTCTCCCCGAGTCACCTACTCGAGAGTTCAAGCACTATGTCAACAAACTCCTTCAACTTGGTGGAGAAGCCTTCACAACGTTGCTTACACCTTTTTCTGGTACAAAGCTAAATACCGAGTCCGTAACACGGAGGACCAAACCAACACAACTATTACACAACAAATATGTGAAATATCAAGTACAAGATCTTTGCTACAGAAATCTTGTGGAGGAACAAATCAATCAAGGACCCCTTGCTTGGATGACTTGTAGAATGCTCGTGATCTCGCCTTAGAGAAGGACCTATATGAGAATCACAATATAAGAAAGAAGAACAACTCTCTAGATCAAGTGGGATCCGTGGGTCGCTCCTATTTGCCCATGGGTTTTTGGGTCATGGGTCATGGGTTATGGATTGGTCCATGGTTATTTATTTAGTACAATGTATCTAATAGATGCCATGCATATAGTCAATGGATCATGGGTTAATACCATGGGTCATGGATATGCTCCATGGGTATGGTTCATGGGTTGTGGTTTTTACCCATCCTAATAAACTATTATAACAAATGATTTATTACAACAATTTGTATTAAATGACTATATGTAAATGCTTTACAAAAATAACATGTATCCTTATAATTTTACTTATGATAACATAATATTTGTTATCAACAAAACACAAAGAGATCGTTAAATATTAATAAACGTTTTTACGGTTTATATGTATTAACAATCTCCCCCTTTTTGTTGATGATAAAACATAATGTTATGATTAGTAAAACTTAAGATTAGATGTATGTTTTGAAAGCCTAAGTTTTACGTCTTCTCCCCCTTTTGGTCAAAACAAAAAGTTAACCTAACGAAGAAATAAAGAGTGGAAAAATAGTCCACGTATTTCAAACTCCCCTTGACAGTAGCTCCCCCTAGAATGGGATGTCAAGTGAGAAAAGAAAAAAAATATCCTAAAAAGAAAGGGTTAGTAGTAACATGCATAAATAATCTTGTGATTGACGAGAATCAAGATTGGGAGCCAAGGTGTGTAAACAAGGCCTTGTAATAAAACAACAAAGTGTAGTGGTATTTATGCCACATACAAGCATGTAAAAATAAGAATAAGACTTTTTCTTAAAAATGACTCAAAAGAGAAAAAAAAATGTTTCCTTCCATGCTTGCATAAGGTTATGGATGGAGGTTTTGGTGAGTGATGATGTTGATGCAATCAAGGATGAGGTTAAGTATGACTCGCATTTCTTCCCTAATTTCTATTGCAAGATCCCTAGTGGATTGGAAATGTTCACAATGTAAGTGATGTGGGTAATGAGTGCGGAAGTTTTCTAGGTTATTTTGATTTGTTTGATGCGGAAGTTGTGGTGGAAAAGTTGGAAAATACGGATCAAAATCCGGAATGTTTGGAAGTGGTGGTGGAAAAGAACCTAGATGTTCTTGTAACACAATGGGAGCTAAAGGTGGTGAGGTTTCATGGTCTTTGAAGATTGTGTTTGGAGAAGTAGGAGGTGTCAAAAAGACTAGTTCTTTTTGCTTGGTTTGTTGAGATTTTTTTGGAGTCTTAAAGAGTTCCAAAAGAGTGACCTTAGATGGTGATTTGATGGGTGATGAAGTTGGTGTACTTGTTGGTGATGAAGGAGGTGCTATAATGGAAGCATTTTGTGGTGAGTGAGTGGTTGATGATGAACCATTTGATGATGGTTTTGTTAAGCAACAAGGCCGGATGCTAATCCGTGCGGATTTCCTAGATTTTGGTTGTGGTATTTTGGAAGGTAGGAGGACAAAATTTTGAGAGTTCTTGAAAGGTATTGTTTGCACTAGGTGATTCATCTATGTTGGAAGATCTTTTGGGTGACATGATGATGTTCGTTTGTGAGGTTGAGAGTGATGAATATGCAAGAATTTTGGGAATCCTATTTATAGAAAAATAATGCATTGTAATGAATGCTTAACCCAAAATGTGGATTAAAATCTAATGATTAGATATGAATTTAAGGCATATGATCATGAGAACACAAGCATTAAGTAACATACTCCAAAAAAAATAAAAATAAAATGATGAAAATATTGAAGTTTTCATCCAAAGTGAGAAGAATAGAAGATAAAATTAGCTTCTGTCTCATGGATCCCACGGATCCTTCTCGTGAGGGAACCGTCTGGCATTAAAGCTGGGATCCGTGGTACTGGTGACTCAGGCAGCTCAAAATTTTCCTTTTTGGAAACATTTGTGCCTAGTTTGTGTCTATATGCAAACCATTTGGAGTTTCGGTTATCTCGACTCCTAAAAAGAAAGGAAAAATAAACTAGAAGTGAAAAGATCACACTATTATGTGAGATAACCCGAGTGCTCCTAATTCATTGTTGCTTAAATGAACGTACTCGAAAACACATATTAGTTATGTGTCCTCTTCAGCATTCAAAAGACATGAGATGCAATGAAAACGGGTGTTTACTTTGTATTAATAATGAAAAAGCAATTTATCCTATACGTGAGAAATGGCTATTATGAAAGTGATATGGGAAGAGGTATCCTTTTAAAAAACACTTTGAAAAGAGATTTCTTTGTGTGAATAAAACGTTTATTCCAAAAAAAAATATGTATGCAATTACGTGTTTGCAAGGGGTACTTGTCTTGAAAAATGAGAGAAGACTATGAAAGTACGAGTTATAAGTAAAAACTTATCTTGGGTTTTGAAAATTCCCGTATTGCTTGTGAGTTGTACGTGAAATAGAGATCCTAGACTCAGAAAGAGGAAGGCTAGTGTTTACATACCTTGTAGAGTTTAAAAGATAATTACGACGATTGTTCCATGAGAACAAGACCAAGACGAAGTAGGTTGAATTGTTCCCGCTTCAACAGTTTGGTGAAGACGTCGGCTATGTTGTTTTTGGATGCTACCTTCTCAATAGAGATGTTCCCCTTTTGAACATTGTCTCTTAGGAAGTGATGATGAATCTCTATATGCTTGGTGCGAGAATTCAATACCGGATTCTTGCTTAAGTCGATGGCACCTTTGTTGTCACATAGAATGGCTACGTCACTTAGATGAATGTCGTAGTCAACTAACGCTTGTTTCATCCATAGTGCCTGTTGGCATGCTTTGCCGGCAGAGACATATTCGGCTTCCGTTGTTGATATGGCTAATGCCGTTTGCTTCTTTGAGAACCAAGATGTTAAACAACATCCCATAAAAGTACATACCCCACTAGTTCTTTTTCGGTCAACATAATCACCTGCATGGTCAGAATCTACATATACAATTGTTTCTACCCCCGTACCCTTAGGATACCACAATCCTAATTGATTCGTACCCTTAATGTACCTAAAAATTCTTTTGACAGCTTCTAGATGTGATGTTTTAGGATCTTCTTGAAACCTAGAACATAGACAAACACTAAACATGATATCCGACCGACTAGCCATGAGGTAGAGAAGACTACCAATCATGCCACGATATTTTGTGTTATCAACGGATTCTCTGTCTTCATCTTTGTGAGTTTAGTGTCGGATGACATTGGTGTTCTTATGGGTTTTGACTCTTCTAAACCAAATTTCTTTAACATCTCCTTAATGTATTTAGATTGATTAAAGAAGATACCATCTTCTACTTGTTTAATTTTTAGACCAAGAAAGAAGCTAAGTTCTCCCATCATACTCATCTCGAACTCGTCATGCATGATTTTAGAGAAATCATCACACATGTCTTGACAAGTAGATCCGAATATAATATCATCTACATATATTTGAACAATGATTATATGTGACTCTCTTTTCTTAGTAAAAAGTGTGTTATCAACTAACCCCATGGTGTAGTTATGTTTGATTAAGAATGACTTAAGTCTATCATACCAAGCTTTTGGAGCTTGTTTAAGACTGTAAAGGGCTTTCTTTAACTTATACACATGTTTAGGTTTTTCAAAATTGATGAAGCCCGGAGGTTGAGCTACATATACTTCTTCATTAATAAAACCATTTAGAAAAGCACTTTTGACATCCATTTGATAAAGCTTAAGATCATTAGCACAAGCATAAGCAAGAAGTATTCTTATAGACTGAAATCTAGCCACGGGGGCATAGGTCTCATCAAAGTCTATTCCTTCTTGTTGATTATACCCTTGGGCAACGAGTCTAGCTTTGTTTCTAGACACTACACCGTTTGCATCTAACTTGTTTTTATATACCCATTTTGTTCCTATTATGGTTTGATTACTAGGTGGAGCGACGAGTGTCCACACATTGTTACAAACAAATTGATTTAACTATTCTTGCATATCCATTACTCAACTTTCATCTTTTATGGCTTCTTGTGTATTCTTAGGTTCTATGGTTGAGACAAAACAAAATAGGCTACTTTGGTTTTGTACTTGAGACCTTAAGGTTTTTTCGTTTAACTTTCCTATGACCTTATCTACGGGGTGATCTTTGGACTCTTTAATATTTATGATTTCATTATTTAAAGTTTCTTCTTCTTCGTTTATCTTTTTCTTTATTACAATGGCTTCACTCTCGACAATCTCGTCATCGACAAGAGGTAGAGTAGGTTTGGGTGGACTCTCATCAAATTTTATGTTTAATGACTCTTCAACCTTCATTGTTTCTTTATTTAATATGACGTAAGGTTTGCTATTAGGAGAGCAACCTAAAAAGATACCTTCGGTTGACTTAGGATCAAATTTTGTAGGGTAATCTTTAGTGTTAAGTAGAAAACATTTGCTACCAAAGACTCTAAAGTGGTCTAACGTAGGCTTTTTGCCTCGAAGTAACTCTTATGGAGTTTTACCTAAAGATGGTCTAATTAAGACTCGATTAAGTATGTACATTGAGGTATCAACGGCATTGCACCAAAACTTTTGAGGTATGGATTGCTCATTTAGCATGGTGCGACTCATTTCTTGTAGGGTTCTATTCTTTCTTTTAACTACCCCATTCGATTGTGGAGTGCGAGGAGCCGAGAAGTTGTGAGTAATACCATTAGCATCACAAAAGGCTCCAAATTGAACTTCATTATAGAATTCCCAACCATGATCCGTTCTAATAGACACTATAGGACTTCCTAATTGTCTTTGGATTTTCTTACTTAATATTTCAAAGTGATTGAATGTTTCATTTTTATTCTTTAAAAATTTAGTTCGTGTGTACCTAGAGTAATCATCCACTATAACCAAAGTGTAGTATTTTCCTCCATAACTTTAGATAGCGGATGGACCAAATAAATCCATGTGTAGTAACTCTAGACACTTAGTTGTAGAGACTATGTTTTTAGCTTTGTGACTAGCATGGACTTGTTTTCCTACGTTACAAGCATCACAAAAGTGATGTTCATATTTTAATTTTGGTAGATCTCTTACTAGATCTTTGGATGATAGCGATTGAAGAAGTCGCATATTGGCATGACCCAATCTTCGATGCCATAAGGTCGAAGTATCATCCATAGAAGTAAGACAAAGTTTGTCTTTAGGTTCATTACCAATTTTAATGACAAAGACTCCATGTTTCCTAATTCCTCTACCTATGGTGATACCGTTTTTCAATATCTTACTACCGGTTTCGTTAAAAAGTACGTTGCACTTTTTGTCACATATTTGTCCTATACTTAAGAGGTTAAAGTTTAGGTTTTCTACATGACACACATCGTTGCTGGTTAGAGATTTGTTAGAAATCGTACCTTTACCGATGATTTTCCAAATACCACATTTCGTCCATTGAAGGATTCATATGTGGAGAATAAATCCTTATTGCCGGTCATGTGCCTCGTGCACCCGCTATCCTTGATCCATTCATCCGGATCTAGGTCGACCTTTAAGCACACCTCGTCATTTGCCATGAGACAAATTTCTTCATCCTCCTCCTCGCTTATTCCCCACAAACCGGTCACGAATGCTTTTTCATCATCGCGTTTGGGACACTTACTAATAAAGTGGTTTGGGTCCCCACATTTAAAGCAAGTGCGATCACCCCTTGCCTTCTCATGCTCTTTGCTTTTCCGGAATCCTTTCTTGTCTTCATATGGTTGTTTGACGTATCTTCCCTTTCTTCTAAAGAACTTTTTGAAGTCCCTTACAGCCATGGCATACTCCTCGTCATCACTATCCGAAGAGGAGTTCTCTTCATCACTTGAGAACTTCTTTGCTTTAAGGGCAAGAGATTTGTGCTTCTCTTTCACTTTTGAGGCTTCGGAATCTTTAGCAAAGACAAGCTCATAGACCTTTAAGTTGCGTATGAGTTCATCAAGGGTGAGGATTGTCAAGTCTTTTGATTCTTCAATTGCCGTCACCTTAGATCTCCACTTGGATGGAAGTGCCTTTAGATATTTCCTAACATGATTACGGCTAGAGAAAGATTCATCAAGTGCTTGTAAAGGTGTAATTATAGTATTAAAGTTAGCAAAAAAGCGATCTATAGTTTCCTCATCCGATATTGAAAATTGTTCATATTGTTGAACAAATAAATCTATTTTATTGTTTTTCACTTGTTGATTACCTTGATGAGTTACAACTAAAGAATTCCAAATTTCTTTAGAGGTTTTAAGCATGTAGATTCTTTCGAATTCCTTTTTGGGTAAAGCATTATATAAAACCATTTTAGCTTCACTATTTTTCGAACGCTTTTTCTTAATTTCATCGGTGAGTTTATCATGAGGTATGTTAACTAAAATTCCATTTTCATCTTTTGTAGTGGCTTCAAAATCGCCTTCAACAATGATGTACCAAAGATCAATATCTTTAGACTTCACATACGTTTCGAATCTATTTTTCCAATATATAAAACCATTAGTTTCAAGTAGTGGAGGTCGTTGCATGGATTGCCCTTCCTTGTAATTTTCAGAACCCATAGTGATCGAAAAGTTTTTAAAATACAGTTTACTTTAAAACTTTTATAAACTTAGCTCTTGATGCCAATTGTGGAAAACTAGAAGGGGGGTTGAATAGTTTTACCGATTTTAAGTTAGTTTCAAAAACTTTAGATTCGATGTTGTGTGAAATCGTATGGATGAAGATAGACTATAGATCTAAGAGTAATGCAAATAAAGAAAGTAAAGTAAGGGATAGAAATGACACAACCGATTTATAGTGGTTCGGCAACAAGGACACCTTCCTTGACCTATTCCACTCCCCGAGCCACCTACTCGAGAGTTCAAGCACTATGTCAACAAACTCCTTCAACTTGGCGGAGGAGCCTTCACAACGTTGCTTACACCTTTTTCCGGTACAAAGCTAAATACCGAGTCCGTAACACGGAGGACCAAACCAACACAACTATTACACAACAAATATGTGAAATATCAAGTACGAGATCTTTGCTACAGAAATCTTGTGGAGGAACAAATCCATCAAGGACCCCTTGCTTGGATGACTTGTAGCATGCTCGTGATCTCGCCTTAGAGAAGGACCTATATGAGAATCACAATAGAAGAAAGAAGAACAACTCTCTAGATCAAGTGATCTTTTGTTAGAAGAGTGTAAGAATAAATGAGAGAGTTAGTAAGAAGAGGGGTGAGTAAAAATGAAGAAATGGCTCTCTATTTATAGGCAAAATCTTGCCACTGTTGCACGGATCCCACGGATCCCTTGTGTAGAAAACTAGAAGGGGGGTTGAATAGTTTACCAATTAAAAACTTTGTTTTGAAACTTATTGTAAAGATCAATTGATATTGATCTTAGATATGTTAATGAAATATGCAAGCAATATGTAAGGAGTAAATAAGGAAAGAAATGATCAAACCACAACAAGTTTTTTATAGTGGTTCGGTCTACAAGGACTCTTTTTCCTTGCCCTACTCCACTCCTCGAGTCTCACACTCGAGAGTTTAACTTCACTAGTCAACAAGCTCCTTTCACCGGCGGAGAAAACCTTTACACTTCGCTTACACTATTTCCGACACTAAGCTAGATGTCGAGTTCTTTCCAAGGGTACAACCACTCCCACACACAACGTATTTTGAGGACTAAAATACTAACCACTCACACTCACAAGATTATGATGGTTTAATACAACAATGAAGTATGAATCAACACAAGATCATACAACACTAAACAAACAAGACTTCCAACTTCTCGTTTGAAGCTTGAATGTGACTTGATCTTCTTTGCTACAAAAGAGATCACTAATATGATATGAAACTGAGTTAGAAAGGTTAGAGAGAAGATATGTATGAGAGTATGTTAGAAAGGGATAAAAAACTACTTGGCTTGGCATTGCTATTTATAGCCAAAATGGACAGGAGCGTCCACGGACCGCGGGATCCTTAAAAGGGTTCCTACTGTACCAAATTGGTACCGCCGGTCTGACATCAAGATATCAAATCTTTGCTAAAGTCAACTCTATCTAAGTGAGATTGTGCAAGATATGAAGAGTACAAATCCACACAAAATATCTAATGAAATCTTCCAATGATTTCCATGATGCATCACATGATGTCATATGTTGTATTTCTATTTTTAGAAATATGCAAGTACTTAAGTAGTGTTTGGTTTTAAGAACCTAACACATTCTAAAACTACTATCATACATAATGATTAGAGTTATATCAAGATGTTACTAATCATAAATGTAAATGCTTGAATGATGAATATATTGTTTGAAAAAGCTTGTTTTAATATCTATTAAACTTGACAAGCTTTAAGCTTTTATACAAATTAAATTTACTTTTGTCGTTAACAAAACTTAGGTAAAGATCAAAAATATAAATAACGTTTAATGGCGATATTTGTATTAACAATCTCCCCCTTTTGTTGAGGACAAAATATAAATTTTATTTTTATAAAAGATACAAAGTTTGTGCAAGAGTTATAAAAATATTAGTTTTAGAACTTGAAAAGAGAAAGATAATGCAAGTGTATGATGTTTGACTATTTATGAAAGTCAAAGTGTTCACTAGTTGATGTATGATGTTGACTTTTTCATAAAGTCAAAGTATGCAGTTGACTTTTAAGAAAAGTCAAAATGTAATCAAGTTCTATATTTTTCTCCCCTTTTTGTCTCAACAAAAGTAGAGGCGATGCGGAATGTAATGAGCCCGAGCCATTATCTCCCCTTGATCAAAGCTCCCCCTAAATTGGGTGCGTAATGGGAAGATACATGGATTGTGAAAATAAAGCTACAAAAAATGTTAGTAATAATGATCATTCACAAGCATTTCCAAACACTATGTAAAAGCACCAACAATATAATAAAAACACCATTCATTAGTTAAAATTTTCATGAATAAAGATCATGAAATGGGAACACAATGATGTGTTTTAGTACAAGAAAAAAATAATCCTAAGAAGAGAAAACTAGAGATGCTAAACTATGACCATCCTAATTTGATGGTGGATGAGAAAGAGCGTTGAGGCGCTCAAGGATATGATTGAGGATGAACCTCATTTCTTCTTGAAAGTCAAGGACCATAACCCGGGTCCTATCAACGGTTTGGGCCGTTTGCTCACAAGTTGAGCAACCATGCCTAGGGGTAGTATGTTTGGGGAGGTTGTGGTGGTGGAATGGTAGATGTGTTGGTGTTGGTGGAAATGTTTGGGGTGGTCATGATGGAAGCAAGCAAAGCACTTTGCATTTGCATTGTCTCACTCAAGTGAGAGTCCACCATGCCTTTGAATTGGTGGAGGTTGTGGAGTTCCGTTTGAATCTCCTCTCTAGTGGGATTGGCATCCCACATACACTCCTCAATGTCCTCAAGATGAGGGGACATTGATGTGGGGAGTGAATGATCCCCATACAAAGGACCATGAATGTCTTTGTGAATGGGGTGGAAGAGAAGAGGTTTAGGCCCTAATGGTGCGTTTGGGTCAAGGATGACCGGGTGACTCATGAGCCATCCGCTCAATTGAGCCAAATGATGGCAATGGTGGTGGATGATTTGGCCTAGGAGGCAAGTCATCCAAGTCCTCCAAGAAAGGATTTGGTGAAGTAGGTGGAGTGGAAAATAACTCCATAGGAATGAGAGTTGGAGACCTTGGTGAAGGTGGTGAGGGTGTTTTGGATGTTTGGATGGGTGCCGGTGGAGGTGAAGTTGGTGTTTTGTTGGTGGTGGAGTGGTGATCACAATGTGTGATTGAGTAGGTGTGGCTAAGGTAAGGTTTGTATCATCTCGGATGGGAGATGAGATTGTGAGTGGGGAAGACTCGGATGAGGAGCTAAGGTTAACGAAGCAACAAGGCCTCACACTAATTCTAGCGGTCTTCTTGCAAGGTTTTGGAGATGATTTTGTCATTTTGACTTTGGTTTGTCTTTGCTAGATGATAGTAAGAATGAAGAAGGTGTGAGGATGATCATGGTAAAACCTCTCAATTTATAGAAGTGAAAAATCATGGAGAAATGTGTTTGATTTGATGTTAAGCCATTGAAGAGATGAGGTTCCTAATGATTTGGAAGTGGGTTGAATGCTAGTCATATCACCCAAGTCAAGTCATTCAAGAGAGATGGAGTGAAGAAGAAAAGATTTGCAATAAATGTGTTCTAGTGAGTGGAATTTCCTAATATTCAGATCACCCACGGGTTTGAAGGTACCAAAAATTTGGTTCCTTCCTTTATGCAAAAGGGCTCCTTGGGTGGATTTTTCAAATTTTTGAATTTTGGTGGGAAATGGATTTCTTATATTCCTAAGTGAATTATACTAGTTCTAATAAGAGTATAAGCAATTTAAGATTGATTTATAAGCATTGGATGGTAGTTTGGAATCACGAAATAGTCGAAATTGAGAAAGTTACACGAAGGATCCACGGCACCAAAACTTACAGGCGGAACCCTAAAAGGGTGCCGTCTGGTCCCTGCATATGCAGTCGGCGGTACCAATTTACATAACGGACGGTACCAAATTTATGGTGCCGTCTGATCCGTGAAGTGCAGAAAAATAGAGTTCGTTTTTAGGTGTGGGGACTTTTCGAAACACGAAATTCTTCTCAAAACATGTTATACTAAACATTTCTAGTTAGGAAAAGTAAATAACACATGTATAAACATAGTGGAGCATGTATTTTGAGCAAGGCTTTTGATTTTCACATTATAGTGAAAATGGGTAAAATTTGATAGCATACTTGCGCTATCCCCTGCATGAAATTGTTAGCATTCACCATTGTTTCAGGTTATATTATCATCCTACATAATTAAAACAACGAAATTGTATCAAACATTAACGATAATGCATTGTTCCAAACACTCCTTAAAATTACCCTTATTTGTCCAACTTCTTGTAAATCTTGTTCATCATCCTACCAAGGCACTTGAACATTCCCTTAGTTTGCTTGAACTCCGCTGATTCATTCTCTATTTCGGGAAGAGACGCATAATACTCATGAGGCGGAAGAAGAGAGCTTGGAAGACCATCCTCCGAGCTATTTGATGATGATGATGATGGAGTTGGAGGTTTTGCTCTCTTGCCTTTTGTCTTAGCAACTCGTTCATCACTCAAAGGTACAAAGATGTGAGGGATGAGCTCATAGTGAAGGTGCATCCCTTTTGGTGTTGGTGGAATTGGTGCAAAGTTTCTATAGAGGCGGGTGAGGAGCATCCCGTATGGAAGAGCAACCGATCCTTGAGTTGGAATATCAATCATTCTCCTAGCTAAATTGAATGGTTGACGGGTGGACAAGTTGTAGAGCATATGACAAAGGCAAGCGTTAATGTGATCCCTATTTCCTATGGTGCTAATGACGTTGGCTCTAAGTAGCTCCTCCCATTTCTTAAATTCGGGCTTAAGTTCATTTAGCTCCATTCCATATGGATCTCGGTTTACCTCCTTTCCCTTTCGGGTAACTCGGGTTGGATCACCCTTTGGGTTAAAAGGTGTTCACGGATGACATCCTTATCGGCCAAACGGGTTTGGTAGGGTAGAGAGCGGTCATTGATTGCATCAAGAGCGGTGAGTGACCACTTATCCGAGTAGACACAAGTTCCTCGGTTGGGAATTCCTAACACTTGAGCAAAGTTGCCTAAGGTGATGGTGTAGTCATTTTGATTGATTCTAAACCTAAGACAAAATTCATCATCGTCTTCATCATTAAAGCCGGTCACACTAGCATAGAATTCTAACACAAACCTAGGACAAATTGGTTCATCGATGTCAAGAAGACAATCGAATTGAATGGCGGCTAGTTCTTCACGAAGGTTGGTGTTTTCAAGGAAGGATGAGTGAATGGTTCTACCCTCATGGAAATACCTTGATTCTAGACCCTAAATATTTCTACTTGTTCCTTGGTAAGTCCTTTGGTTTTGTGGTGTTTGGGAATGTAGTTAAGGGTGTCTTTGTGATCATAGAATCTTGCGGCTACCATGGTTATTCCTAAGGACAAGAGTTAATATGTTAAAAATGAGAATAAGTTTTAACGTTTTGGTTCTAGTGTGTGCCTATATGAAAACAATTTGGAGTTGCGGTTATCTCGACTCATTTTATGCACAAAGATGGTTTTAGTGGGGTGTTTGGCAAATACCATGAGATAACCCAAATGCTCCTAATTCAATGTGGCTTCATTTGAATATACCGGGAATGCATATTAGTTATGCAATACCTTTAGTATTCAAGAGCATGCAAGTGATGAAAATTTAACGTTTCTATTTGTATTAGCAATGAAAAATTGTTTTCCTACAAGTGAGAAGCTTTTCAAAACTTTTGACATGGGGTGTTTGGTTGTTTGAATAGGGCCTTATATTCATTATCTATCAATTAGTGGGAAGCATGATTTGTTTATGCAATATGATAATGTAGTACCTAATTTCAATGACTAGTTATGCAATTTGCCAATTGAATTCATATTTGGTATAAAAGCATACATAAAACCCCATGTAATGATTTGTGATAGTTTTGTGCATAAATAAGAATCCTAGACTCCGAATTAAGAGATGAAATGTAGTTAGGATACTTACAATGATGTTATCTTCAATGATTAGTGAGTTGGAAGATGACAATAATGAGCTTGGTTTAAGTTTTACACGTTTTGGTAAAGTGGGTTTTGAGGAAGAGGATGATTTGTATATAGCGGTTTTGCTTCTGTAGACACCACGGACCAGACGGCACCAAAAATTTGGTTCCGTCTTTGTTGTCGTTTGGTGCGTGGCTACGATGAGTACAAGACAAATTTGTTTAGTTTTGACTATTCTAATGTTTTGGGCTATGTTTATCCTACATGTTTGGTTCCATTAACCCTAAACCAAGTCTAAGAAGATTAAAAGGTTCTCGTTTAAGAGGCTTAGTTAAGATGTCGGCAATGTTGTCTTCGGAGGATACTTTCTCGATTGAAATGTTTCCTTTTTGAACATTGTCGCCAAGAAAGTGATGGCGGATTTCAATATGCTTTGTACGAGCATGTTGAACGGGATTCTTTCTGAGATCGATGGCTCCTTTGTTGTCGCAAAGTATCACAATGTCGTTGAGATGAATTCGTAATCTCGAGCTTGCTTCATCCAAAGAGCTTGTTGACATGCTTTTCCGGTGAGGCGTACGGCTTCAGGTTGAGATGGCCAAGGCCGTTTGCTTCTTTGCAAACCATGAGGTGAGACAATGTCCAACAAAAGTGCAAATACCACTTGTACTTTTTCTATCGACATAGTCACCGGCATGATCCGAGTCGGCATACACTATGGTTTCTACACCCGTTCCTTTGGGATACCATAATCCTAAACACGTTGTTCCCTTAATGTATCTAAAAATCCTTTTTAAGGCTTCTAAGTGTGATGCCTTTGGGTTTTCTTGAAAGCGAGCACATAGACAAACACTAAACATAATGTCGGGTCTACTAGCCGTAAGATAGAGTAGGCTACCAATCATTCCTCTATATTTAGTGTTATCTACGGATTCACCTTCCTCATCCTTGGTTAGTTTAGTGTCCGAGGACATGGGTGTCTTAGTTGGTTTGGAATCTTCAAGACCAAATTTCCTAAGCATGTCTTTTATATATTTAGATTGGTTAAAGAATATGCCATCTTCTAGTTGTTTTATTTGAAGTCCTAGAAAGAAATTTAACTCACCCATCATACTCATTTCAAACTCGTCGTGCATGATTTTAGAGAAATCATCACATAATTCTTGACAAGTTGATCCGAATATAATGTCATCAACGTATATTTGAACAATGATAATATGTGATTCCTTTTTCTTGGTAAAAGAGTATTATCTACTAATCCCATAGTATATTTGTTATCAATAAGAAAAGTCTTAAGTCGGTCGTACCAAGCTTTTGGTGCTTGCTTAAGACCATACAATGCTTTCTTGAGTTTGAAGACATGATGTGGTTTCTCAAAGTCGGTGAAACCGGGAGGTTGAGCAACATACACTTCTTCGTTAATAAACCCATTAAGAAAGGCACTTTTAACATCCATTTGAAATAATTTAAAATCATAGGCACATGCATAAGCAAGCAATATTCTAATAGACTCAAGCCTAGCTACCGGTGCATAAGTTTCATCATAATCAATCCCTCTTGTTGATTATAACCTTGCGCTACAAGCCTAGCTTTGTTTCTAGATACTATCCCATTTTCATCCATCTTATTTTGAAAAACCCATTTTGTTCCAATTATAGTTTGATCTTTAGGTTTTGGAACTAATTTCCAAACATCATTTCTAACTAATTGGTTTAATTCTTCTTGCATGGCAATAACCCATGATTCATCTTTTATTGCTTCATTTATGGTTTTTGGTTCAATGGTGGATACAAAAAAAAATAATTACTTTGATTTTGGGCTTGTGACCTTAAGGTTCTTTGATTAAGTTGTCCTATGACCTTTTCTAAGGATGACTTTTAGATTCTTTGATGTTGACAATTTCTTTATTTAATGGTTCATCTTCCTTGTTATTATTAATTATTTCTTGACCTTCTATCATTTGACTTTCAACTAAGTCATCATCTACCAAAGGTGATGTCTTAGAGGGAGGTGGACTTTCGTCGAATGTTATGTTCAACGATTCCTCGACTATCATTGTTTCTTTGTTTAGGACAATGTAAGCTTTACTAGTTTGAGAGTAACCAAGAAATACACCTTCATAAGACTTTGGGTCAAACTTGGTGAGATAATCCTTAGTATTAAGAATAAAGCATTTACAACCAAAGACTCTAAAATATCCTAACGTTGGCTTTTTACCTTTATAGAGTTCATATGGTGTTTTGTTTAAGAAAGGCGTATTAAGACTCTATTCAAAATATATGTAGAAGTGTCAACGGCGTTACACCAAAACTTTTGAGGAATGTTTTGTTCATTAAGCATTGTTCTACTCATTTCTTGAATTGTTCTATTTTTACGTTCTACTACTCCAATTGATTGAGGTGTTCGTAGGTAGGCGGAAAAGTTATGTGTTATACCATTTGTATCACAAAAGTTTCCAAATTGAGTTTCGTTGTCAAATTCACGACCATGATCCGTACGGATCGACACAATTTTGACACCTAGAAGATTTTGAATTTTCTTGCTAAGTATTTCAAATTTATCAAAAGCTTCATTTTTGGTTTTCAAAAACAACGTCCAAGTAAACCTTGAGTAATCATCTACTATGACCAAAGTGTATAAGTTGCCTCCATAGCTTCTTATAGCGGATGGTCCAAACAAGTCCATATGTAATAATTCTAGACACTTAGATGTGGACACCATATTTTTAGATTTGTGACTACTATGTGTTTGTTTACCAATTTTGCAAGCGCCGCAAAAGTGTTGGTCATATTTAAGTTTTGGTAAATTCCTAACCAATTCTTTTGAAGATAGGTTTTGTATAAGTCTCATATTAGCGTGACCTAAGCGTCTATGCCAAAGAGATGAGCTATCATCTAATGTTGTTAGGCAAAGTTTGTCATTATATGTTTTATCTATTTTCATGACGTATATGTTATTTTTCCTAACTCCTTTAGCTATGGTGATACCATCTTTTAGTATTTTACTACCATTTTCATCAAATAGTACTTTATACTTTTTATCACATAGTTGGCTAATACTAAGTAGATTAAATCCTAACCTATCCACATGAGCAACATTTTCAATAGTTAGGGAGTTATGAGCAATCGTACCTTTGCCAATAATTTTGCTTTTGAGATTGCTACCAAAGGTGACATTACCTCCGTCATACTCTTGGTATGATGAGAAGAGACTTTTGTTGCCCGTCATGTGTCGTGAGCAACCACTATCTTTTATCCATTCATCGGGTTCCAATCCAACTTTCAAGCATACCTAAGAAGCAAATAACTCAAGCATTTGGTCCCCAATATCTCATGGGTCCATTTGGGTTACACATACCATTTATTTGATTCATGTATGGAAACGATGGGTAAGAGTTCCATGGCATGTAATCTGGAGTTTGATATGGTCTAGGAAAGTTTTGATTCCAACCATTGTGTTGGTAGTTGGGTAGTACGTTGTGGTTGCTTCTTAGGAAAGTTTGGCAAAAGGAGTTTTATATCGTTGTTGAGTAGTTTTTGATCTAAATTAATTATTGACAAGTCCTACTCACAGTAAATTTGGTTTTAGTTTAATACTATTATTGGTTTTCTTTGTTATTTTAACAAATTGATGCGGTCCGTATTGCGAACATTACGTTCGCTGAAGTACCCACGGCACCATTTTGCACAAACGGACGGAACCCTTATTTTGGTTCCGTCGGTCCGGCTGCATCTGCAGACAATTTTGAGAATGTTCGTCCTTTTCGGCCGGTTTATTTTGACTCTTTGGAATTAATACTTCATTAAAACCTAGCCCATTCATGTCTCCCGGTGTTTTATGAATTTTAACTATTTCATCGGCAAGAGCGATGTTCTTGTTAAACCTTTTAAATTTAGAATTGTTTTCGATTAAAACATCTTGTGTGAGTTTTAGTTTTTCTATTTCAAGTTTAAGCTCTTGACATGATTTACAATCATCGTCATTTGCTTTTCCTTTTCTAGTCGTTTTGCTTTTTCTTTTAACTCATAAACTTCATTTTCCAAAATTCCTTTTTGGTTTTTAAAAATTTATTTTTAGTTATGAATTTTAGACTTAGCTCACACAATTGATTATATTGTTTTTGCAAAGTGTCATCATCAATAGAAGAATAAGAAGAGTCGGAAAGTACCTCATTTGACTCATGTGCCATTAGAGCGATCTCTTCCTTGCTTGATTCTTCATCGTCTTCACTATCACTCCAAGCACCACTTACAAAAGCTCGTTGAGTTTTGCTTTTAGGTGGCTTGGGACATTCTCCTATGAGGTGACTTGCATCACCACATCTAAAACATTTTCTTTCACCTTTACCCTTCTTGTCATCCCGATCTTTTTAGAATGGCTTCTTTTCTTCTCGAGGTTGTCTTACGAACTTTCCTCTTCTTCTAAAGAACTTCTTAAAATCTCTAACGGCCATGGCATATTCCTCATCTTCACTACCGGAGCAAGATTCGTCATCATCACTTGATTCCGCTTTTGCTTTTAGAGCAACGGATTTGATCTTCTCCCTTTTTCCTTTGATGATCTCCAAATCTTTCTCCATCACCATTTCGTGTACTTTGAGGTTTCCGATCAACTCGTCTAGTGACATTATTGAGAGATCTTTTGATTCCTCAATGGCGGTCACTTTAGCTCTCCATTTGGGATGGAGTGCTCTAAGAAATTTCCTAAGAAAGTTCTTACTACGAAAAGATTCATCAAGTGCTTTAAGTGATGTAATAATAGTGTTAAAGCGAGCAAAGCCACAATCAATGGTTTCATCTTCAGAATAACAAATTGTTCATATTGTTGAACAAGAAGATCAATTTTGTTATCCTTGACTTGTGAATTACCTTGATGTGTAACAATTAAAGATTCCCAAATATCTTTGGCGGTTTCACACATAAAAATTCTTTCATATTCTTTTCTAGGTAAAGCATTATAAAGCATCATTTTAGCTTCATTATTTTTAGCAACTAGTTTCTTTTGTTCATCAACGGAAATATCCTTTGTTGTAGAACTAAAATCCCTTTAACAATAATAAACCAAAGATCTATATCTTTTGATTTTACATATGTTTCAAAGCGGTTTTTCCAATAGATAAATCCATTGGTTTCAAAGAGTGGTGGTCTTTGCATAGATTGCCCTTCTTTAAAGTTTTGAGAATCCATGGATCGTTTCAAGTTTATAAAATACAAGTTATTTTAGAAATTCTTGAGCAACGAGGCTCTGGTACCAATTGTAGAAAACTAGAAGGGGGTTGAATAGTTTACCAATTAAAAACTTTGTTTTGAAACTTATTGTAAAGATCAATTGATATTGATCTTAGATATGTTAATGAAATATGCAAGCAATATGTAAGGAGTAAATAAGGAAAGAAATGATCAAACCACAACAAGTTGTTTATAGTGGTTCGGTCTACAAGGACTCTTTTTCCTTGCCCTACTCCACTCCTCGAGTCTCACACTCGCGAGTTTAACTTCACTAGTCAACAAGCTCCTTTCACCGGTGGAGAAACCTTTACACTTAAACACACTATTTCCGACACTAAGCTAGATGTCGAGTTCTTTCCAAGGGTACAACCACTCCCACACACAATGTATTTTGAGGACTAAAATACTAACCACTCACACTCACAAGATTATGATGGTTTAATACAACAATGAAGTATGAATCAACACAAGATCATACAACACTAAACAAACAAGACTTCCAACTTCTTGTTTGAAGCTTGAATGTGACTTGATCTTCTTTGCTACAAAAGAGATCACTAATATGATATGAAACTGAGTTAGAAAGGTTATAGAGAAGATATGTATGAGAGTATGTTAGAAAGGGATGAAAAACTACTTGGCTTGGCATTGCTTTTTATAGCCAAAATGGGACGAGGGCGTCCACGGACCTTGGAACCCTTAAAAGGGTTCCGCCGTGTATAAATTGGTACCGCCGTCACAGTCAAGATATCAAATCTTTGCTAAAGTCAACTCTATCTAAGTGAGATTGTGCAAGATATGAAGAGTACAAATCCACACAAAATATCTAATGAAATCTTCCAATGATTTCCATGATGCATCACATGATGTCATATGTTGTATTTCTATTTTTAGAAATATGCAAGTACTTAAGTAGTGTTTGGTTTTAAGAACCTAACACATTCTAAAAACTACTATCATACATAATGATTAGAGTCATATCAAGATGTTACTAATCATAAATGTAAATGCTTGAATGATGAATATATTGTTTGAAAAAGCTTGTTTTAATATCTATTAAACTTGACAAGCTTTAAGCTTTTATACAAATTAAATTTACTTTTGTCGTTAACAAAACTTAGGTAAAGATCAAAAATATAAATAACGTTTAATGACGATATTTGTATTAACACCTTGCTTAAGGGATCCGTCTAGTGTAACTCCAGGGATCCGTGGGACGCTCCTCTTTGCCCATGGGTTTTCGGGTTATGGGTCATGGGTCATGGGTTATGGGTTATGGGTTGGTCCATGGTTATTTATTTAGATACAATGTATCTAATAGCTGCAATGCATCTAGTCAATGGATCATGGGTTAATACCATGGGTCTGGAATATGCTCCATGGGTATGGTTCATGGGTTGTGGTTTTTACCCATCCTAATAAACTATTACAACAAATGATTTATTACAACAATTTATATTAAATGACTATATGTAAATGCTTTACAAAAATAACATGTATCCTTATAATTTTACTTATGATAACATTATATTTGTTATCAACAAAACACAAAGAGATCGCTAAATATTAATAAATGTTTTTACGGTTTATTTGTGTTAACAATATCGACAATAATCCATGCCAAACATGCAAGTTTTCATGGATTTAACATAACAATTATTCACGTTGTCACAAGATCGCATACAATTACATGTCACATAACACTTTATTCATGAATTTATCACGTAACAAATATATTAATTCTAGGTTTCGATATATATAACATAACAATTAATATATAAACCCTAAAAAATTAAAGAAATCGACTAAAAAAAATTTAGGGTATCAACCAATAAAAATATTTTGGTCGATAAAAAAAAATTAAAACCAAATTAGGGCAGAAGCCCTAACCCTAAAATTAGGGTTTACATAATAATAACCAAAACACTAGAACAATCATATCAAACAACATACAATATTCGTTTTTTATGTGTTTTGTAATTAATTACTCATTAAACAAGGCTATGATACCACTGTTGGAATTATATAACATGACAATCATATATAAAACACATAAAACATCAAAGAAACATGCAGAAGCGTATAAGAACGTATAATGAATAATTAACTAACATAAACATAAAGTATGCGTACTTTTTTTATTCTAGCCTAACAAGAATCAATTCCACAATACTAGCAAGTGATGAACCCTAATTAGGGTTTTTGGATTATAAAATTACCCCTACCGTTTTGTAATTCAATCCAAGATACCAACAAAAGTATGTTAGTACCAGCGTTCTTGTACACCGTACTAAATCAAATTAAAGTAATTCTAGTTTTAATCACACAAAACAATTTAGTTTGGAAAAACAAGTGGATCGACACCTAGGAGAGGTGTATGATCGGTTTGAGACAAAAACACACAAAACACTTTTTAAGGTTTAGATAATGAGTACAAGAGATGGAATACAAAGACCCTAGGCCTTGTATTTATACCCAAAGTAACTTGGTGACCAAGTTAGCAATGGATTGGGCTTTGGAACCCCTTGGCCGATCGGTTTGAGTAATTGCTAAGGATTCCGGAACCTTCCCAATCTCTATTTTATTATTTATCCTTCCAATTAACATTTAACGATCGTTAGTCCATTACACTTAATTAACTTAACGTTCATTATATATTTCGTGTAATTAATAAATAAATATAACATTTTACATTTAATTATTAACTTTAATTCTCATACGTAAAGTGTGCAATCTCGTGGTCTCGAGTTCGATCCTAACTCACGACAACTAATTTATATCCATAAAGTTAACAATATAGTCACGAGAATAAAGCTTTTATATTAAGTGCCATGAGTTATGCCACGATTCACATTCTAAGGTACCCCCGTCCAAAGTATATCTTTTTTTTTAAAGGTGAATTTCTTATAAGGTGCTTCGTGTCACGGTTCGACAGCGGGAGGTCTAGACTACGTTGTCTAAACCGGGTCCGCGCTAGAGATCTCCCTCGAAGCGGAAATGCCTATTTCAAATAACCGATGGGGGAAAACCCCCTACTAATCCGCCTAAGTACCAATTTATAGGGTAAACCCTTGCCTTTTCCAAGATTCGAACCTGGGGTTACCAGACTCAAACCCCTTCATTAAAGGACTACCTTGAAGGAAAATCCCTCATTCAAACCCCTTCCAGGATTTGAACTCAAGACCTCCCTCCCCCAAGAGCCCCTAAGGACTCCAAGATGGCCAACTGAGCTAAGCCAGTTGGTTGTCTGTCGAAGCATTTTTCTGTCGGGTTGGTCTTGACGGCTCCCTCGTGCCATTCATCCTTGTCCCGAGCTTTGAAGTATGCTACAAACATGAGAGAACCCGTTAGAAGGAGCCCCGAGGCCGAAGCCCCGGGAACCACCCTCCGACGGTCAAGTCAGCACCTCATAGGTAGAGGATTTATCATATAGGTATAAGCGTGTTATATATGGTATTGTGTTGTATCATGTGTTGAGATATGTTGTATATGACATGTTGTATATGATGCCAGAAGATAGGTGACAGCATATATATATATAAAGAAAATATTATAGAGAGAGGAAGTAGAGAGATGATAGAACCTGCCCATGAGTATAGCATGTCTTCTTTATATAGGTGGACCTCCTTGTCCTTTTCCAGTGATAGCGACACATTTAGGCGGGAAACAATTGGGCGGGAAACATTTAGGCGGGAAATATCAGGCCATATACGTCGACATGTCTCCCCAGTATTGTACTATCGGTTGAAGACCGATTGTGCAATACTTAAAGAATGTCTTTACGCCCTTCGGCACATGTCGTTCGGATAAGTGTCGTATTTGCCTCTCGGCACGTGTCCTTCGGACACATACATTAACATGTCCCCCAGTATTGCATTACTAGTTAAAGACTGATGATGTAATACTTTTTAAAGAATACCTTATGGCCTTTCGGCCTGTGTCATTCGGTGATGCCCTTAGTGACCATCTTAGAGGGGTTTATCAAGTGGCCCATAAGTCGATGCTTACTAAGGCGAGTTGGGTCTTATTAAACCACATACGCCATCATGTCCCCCCAGTATAGTATTATTGACCAATGGTCAATGATGCTATACTTAAAACTTTGTCTTGTCTTCATATATACATTTTTCATAATTCTTTCCGAATGGCTGTGGACCACCATCAAAGTGCATTGTTGACCGGAGGCTGAAAGCCATACATGTCTTTTCCCTCATCTCTTTTTTTTTTACTTGTGTGGGATATCATGCATCCTATTTTGAGTTGTTTGATTAATGACGTCCCTAGTGACCGGCTCTTCCGGGGTATAGCACTGACGTCCTTGGTACCCTGCATCTTCGGAATATAATTATGCCCGTAGGTAAATATACCCCGGCCTTCCCTAGTGACTTAGCACTTTTGGGGGTAATGTTTTGCATGTTGGTAAATATACCTCGGCTCATCCCTGGTGACTTGACACTTTTGGGGTAAATTATGCCCGTAAGTAAATATACCCCGGCCTTCCCTAGTGACTTGGCACTTTCGGGGGTAAATTATGCCTTTTGGTTGGTGTACCTCGGCCTTCCCTAGTGACTTGGCACTTTCGGGGGTAAATTATGCCTTTGGTTGGGTGTACCTCGCCTTCCCTAGTGACTTGGCACTTTCGAGGGGTAAATTATGCCTTTGGTTGGTGTACCTCGGCCTTCCCTAGTGACTTGGCACTTTCGGGGGTAAATTATGCCCGTAAGTAAATATACCTCGGCCTTCCCTAGTGACTTAGCACTTTTGGGGGTAAGGTTTCGCCTGTTGGTAAATGTACCTTGGGGCTCATCCACGTCGTCAACGCCAGGGGTATGCATGCCGTTAGGGCGAATATGCCTCATTTCTTCCCTTAATGACTTAGCATTATTTGGGGAGTACTTAGCGGTGCCTAACCGAATGGTATATGGGCCTTCCCTAGTGTCGTTGCTAACTTACGGGGTATAATAGTTATAACCGTTGGGTTTTGGGTGCGATTCGGGTAGCTAGTCTCCTAGGAGTCAACTATGATGTTATGTCTTATTTCTTGTAAATGTTATGCATGTGGAACTGATACAATTGTCCCGCAAGTGAAACATGAAAGCTCTTTTGCTTTTTCGTGTTAGATATGATAAACACATCATTTCGTTTTTATCAAAACAAAAATCAGGTCATAGCAGGACCGCAACATCCTATGAACGTATTATACCATTATATTCCCTCCAGTTCAATGGTGCTAATGTTTATTAGTATCGTTGAACTTAAAAAGAGCAAAGTATTAGATAACATAAGTAACAATTGATAATGACATTACTCATGGATGTCAAATGTCAAACATGTGGTGTTTCTCATGCTCAGCGGTTGAATGGCAACTATCGTTCATTCAACATTATGTTCCAATATTTTAAGACATCGGTTACATATATATATATATATATATATATATATATATATATATATATATATATATATATATATATATATATATATATATATATATATATATATATATATATATATATCACTTGTTGGTAATGGTAAATAATAGTGGCTCGGAACCATTTCTTTATCTTGATTTTCAAACAAGCTCCATATGTAAGCGTTTTAGTACCCAAGATAAGAGTCGATCGTTGATTAGTAAGTTCCAAATGTTGTCACTTCAAGACAATGTTTCACATGACAAGAAAATGCTTGACTCATCATCTTGAGCCTCCAAAAATTAAAAAGCATTAAACTTGAAGCAGTAAGATCACATTTAGTTTTAATCCATATTTCTCTTATTCTTAATCCATAGGTATTTCACAAGCTTATAGGTTGAACAAATTGTTCGCCTTTCATGTTATGGTCAATATGGGTTATTTATAGAATATAGAGCCAACTAGAGCAAGGTTGCTTATCGCAATTTCAGGATGTATAACCCCAGGAAGGCGAAATTGACCAAAAAGGATGCTCATATCATTATCATCTCGCGAATTCGACGGTGCTAGCTATAGTTTACTAGGAGCGTTGGATTCATATAGCAAAAGGTGCTTTTAACGTATTGAGAAAGTAACTTAAGGTTTGTGTGACCTTTTCGATAATTCGTCATACAACTTCTTAATGTATAATGTTTAGGTGCTAAACACCAGTGATCGAGATCTATATTATCAAAGGTCTATACGATAATATAATATAAGTAACTTAAAGTTATATTTTTAAGTATGCACATTTATCTTATCTAAAGTGTTCTCGCAATATTCTAATAGTGATGTAAAATGATGCGCGCAAAAATCCTTCATCAATTTTTTTTATATTTATTTATTATTTTTTTTATATAGTGTTCAACAAGGTAGGTACCCATAACATTTTAAATATTCACTTGTCCAATTAAGTTAGTATGGCTGAGTTCTTAGCATATGTGTATGTGTAAAGTATATTGTATTCGACATAACAAGGCAATTTAATAATCATGTATGTCTAATTAGTGCGGAAAGTAGCAATTCATGACATGTAGTTGATCACAAGCCATACGATAAACAATTTTGAGTTGTCAAACATTTTGTCGCTCGTCTATCGTCTTAATTGTTTTATTTTTCGTACTGATAAAAAATGATTTGGAAAAAACGTGATCACGAAGCTGGATAAATTTCTTATCAAAAAGCGTATAGAAAAATGTTGGTTTTTGTTTATACCTCACTTTTGTTTAAAAATAAATATTTTTCACACATACAAGTCTATTCCATAAGACAAATGATAGGGGTAGCAAATACACATATATGTTCAATATGAGTAAAGAAAAAATTTCTTAAAAGCATGACAGTGACCATTCACTTACTTTATTGCTATATAAAAATGTGATATGCTCTTGTACTAAAAGATACTTGGGTAAAGTGTTTTGTTGCTTTCTTCCTTTTTCAAAACAGTGATTTGACCATTGGCTGCCAGTGTTAGCTATGTCTACAATTTGTGCTTCTTGGTCATGAATAAATTTTGACCTATAGGTTATTATGCAGACTTAAAAATTGGTTGCTCCCACTCAGTTGCATTTGAGCTATATTTAACATGGCCTTCGTAACATGCATTTTTTAAAAAGTATTATTCATTTTCAACAAAAGTTAGTCAAATATCATACTCTGCCTGTTAGGATATACTTTAATATGCTTTAATAACTCGTTTAACATAAACAATCATAAATGAGCACATTCGTGGGTGCACGCACGACATAAACATGTGAGATAAAGTAGCATATCTATACTATATAAAATAGAAAAATGGTCAAAGTGAAAAAAGTGAAAAATATTGAAAGTTGAATGTTCGGTCATAGAAGTATAATTTATTGCACCTACTAGGTCTATTTCATGTAGACCGATTGAAAAATGGTTGACTCCAACCTATCTCGGTATGCATTTCGGAGACTGATGAAGTAGTTAACAATGAGACCTTCATGTAACCATTTGACATTTAATATAAATAAGTATTTTATTCATTTTTATAACATACAAATAATGTGTAGTCACATAGTATATAGCAATACTACTAGCCGTTATGATGATTTAGTTACTTTAATGATGCTTATCAATAAATTACTTCGTTCTAAACCACATAATACTAACTACATAAGTAATTTTTATAGTAAATTAGGGTGTCAGCTATACGATCATAAACATTGTGAGAATAACTAGTCAGCCATAGTTAGATATAAATGCCATGAAGTAGTACATTACTCATACTAATTTCTTTATTTTCAAATTTCAACATTAAAGAGCAAAAACAATTACTTGTATATAAGATAAATCAACATCATCCTACTTACTCACATAATGTTTGACTAGTATTCTAGGGTGAGAACCGAGGAGATCTCCAAAATACTTTAGTGATAAGTCATTTTTTTCTTTTACTAATATAATTAATACTAGTACATAGGTTATACTAGTACATACTAGCTTTGGTTCCCATCAAAAGGATAAAGTCAGCACTGGCTACGTCAACAAATCGGATAGCTACTTTTAATTTAACATACCAAGCAAGAAAGCAGGTGAGTTTCAAGGACTTAGGGAGATGAAGATGTGAGATGTCACAGAAAACAAACGAGCACATACCGGAAGTCATACCGGACGTCCCTCGTTTTGTTCGGGATACGGATGAAACCCGTTACAAGTACAACCGAACGAGGCGGTACCTCTGAATAACACGAAATCTCCGAGCGGCAGTATTTTCGGACTACTTGACCGAAGGAAATCACACCGGACGACCCTTAGTAGGTTCGTATTGTGGTTTGTACTTGACGTCCATACATATTTACACCAAACGTCCGTTCCGGAGGTTTGTACTGAACGTCCATAAGCGGACCGAAAATGCTACCCATCATTCTTAACTCTTGGTAGAGTGAATGACGAACCACTTCCGGATGAAGTCATACCGAAGGGAGGACGGTGGACGAACCACCTCCGGATGATGGAAGAACCACCTCCGAAGCTGTAAGTTTGGAAGCGAGACCTATCATTCTTAGCTTCGGTAGAGTGAATGACGGGTCCCACGGATGGCGCCAATGTCGAAGCATTTTTCTGTCGGGTTGGTCTTGACGGCTCCCTCGTGCCATTCATCCTTGTCCCGAGCTTTGAAGTATGCTACAAACATGAGAGAACCCGTTAGAAGGAGCCCCGAGGCCGAAGCCCTGGGAACCACCCTCCGACAGTCAACCGTGTTATATATGGTATTGTGTTGTATGATGTGTTGAGATATGTTGTATATGATGCCAGGAGATAGGTGACAGCATGCATATATATATATATATATATATATATATATAAAGAGAATATTATAGAGAGAGGAAGTAGAGAGATGATAGAACCTGCCCATGAGTATAGCATGTCTTTTTTATATAGGTGGATCTCTTTGTCTTTTTTCAGTGATAGCGACACATTTAGGCGGGAAATAATTGGGCGGGAAATATCCGGCTATATACGTAGACATTGTCCAAAGTATATCTAAGTTCATTATTTGAATAAAAATCTCCATCGAGTTTGGGCATTTTTTATGTTGCATGAAATGTGCACAAAACACTAGGATACCATAAGAACAGGGTTACATGACACGACATAGCCTAGTGACATCTTCAATACTCATGATCCCATCATCCGATTATAAAGCAAACATTTTCTATCTTAGGAAATAGCCACACATAAGTTTCATTTGTTCTAACGAAATAGCTAAACAATAGCACTTTTGTTACTAGTAAAGTTACACTTTAGAGCTTAGACTCGAACAAAAAGATCAAATTAAGTTGTTGAGTTTTAGAAAAAGTTGGCTATGGCTGATAAGGCTGCAGATTCAATGTTGACAGTAGCCGAGAAGGCTCCTATTACTTCTGAGCGAAGGCTCCGAACTGACCTCGACAATAGGCTCCCTAAACCATGTATGTTGCACTATCTTCTAACATGTTTCTTAGTAATGTCATGAAACATATTTGATTATACTTTATTAAGATGAGAATTTCAATCTTGAAAATATTTTGGGATGAAAATCTCAATATGGTATTGTTATTGGATGAGAAGTCCAATCTTGATATGTTTTTCCATGAAAAGACCAATCTTTGATAGTGTTTTGGATGGAAAAAAAAGAAGCAATCTTGTAAAAGCTTTTCGATGAAAAGTCCTCCCATTGATAATGATTTGGACGAAAATTTCAATCTTGAGAATGTTTCTAGATGAAAAGTCTAACTTTGGATAAAATATTGGATTAAAAATCATCGTGAAAATTCAATTTTAAAACTATTTTGGATAAATATACCAAAAAGGCTTTAGGGTGAAAATTTTAATCTTGAAAATCTTTTAGGATGTGATTTTCGTGATCTTTTTGGTATATGTAGACATGGCACGAGCTGTGACTGCACCCGATGCTGATAACCCGAATGGAACAATGGGACGCAAGCATCGCAATATGTCAGTTCTTCAGCAACACGTTGCGTTTTTTGATCAAGATGATAATGGGATTATATTTCCTTGGGAGACTTACAGAGGCAAGTTTGTGTCAACAATCCTAATATTGTGTTTTTTTGAGCAAATCCTAATATTGTGTTATGCAATCTTATTTAGGCTTAATATGAAAAGAAACGAAACACAATTGTTTACTTTGTATATGCAGGATTTCGCGACCTTGGATTCAATGTGTTTGCTTCTTTCTTATTCATGGTACTTGTCCATGGATCTATTAGTTATGTCACTTTGCCTGTAAGTTTCTAATGTATTCTCCCCTCCTAATCTCGGTGCAGTTTGACTTTTATGGTCAATTATGTTACTTTTAGATTCAAATTGATCGTGAAATTTACAGAAGTATTGATAACCAAATATGTGATTTAATGGTATCATGTTATAAGGCTTTATTTAAGTATGAATATAGCTAAAAAATTTAATGAATTAATACAAATTTTAGAAAACAAAATGAGATCCTTTGACCTTAAGAAGTCAAAGTTCACTATCATATTAAGCTGTCTTTTTGTATTTACTGGAGAATGAACTAATTTGACCCTTCTACAATCGAGATTCTGGTCATTATTTTATGACTGTATCATCTCTTGCCCATTAACTGACTTTTTGGGTCAAATATTATCCGTCCCGACAACATGTTCTTAATAACCACCAGCACGATACTAATTCGATAACAGTAAATTGTTTCTTTACTAGCTTGAAACTAGTGCAAGAGCTTATTGGGGCATGAGAGACGCTTAGTGAAATTGAATTTTATAACATATTAGCTAAATGTTGCTTTATTTGATGGTATGTATGCAAAACAAATAACTCGTTTAGTGATTTAAAACGATGATTGTGGTGTTTTACTCTGCTAATAATGAATCTTGTTGTGGCAGACTTGGTTGCCATCACCTTTCTTCCCCATTTACATAGAAAACATACACAGAGCCAAGCATGGAAGTGATTCCTCAACTTATGACACTGAAGGAAGGTGAGAAAAGCTCATTTTCATACTCATTTGGTGTATGTAACAAGTACATGTAAATACAGCTACTGTTTTGTAATTGGCGTACTTGGTTACATTGTGATTATTGTCACAAATAACTTATTTGGGTGCCACATGGCCTATAACTTGACGTCATTGTAGGTTTATCCCTGCAAACCTTGAGAACATTTTTAGCAAATACGCTCGCACAGTGCCTGATAAGCTCACGTTCAAAGAACTTTGGCATATGACTGATGCAACTCGCAACGCCTTTGATTTATTTGGCTGGTACTTATTTGACTCGTGCCCCAAGTTCAAGTCATACTACATATAGAGAAAACTCGTTTGCTTAAAACTTTAAAAATGAGTAATTTTGTTAAACTAAAATACCCCTATTATTAAAATGTGATGCAATATATTAAATTTTTGAATAGTTAATTACAATTTAAACCACTAACGTTTTCCACTCACTTACTCACTTGTCCTTATATATATATATATATATATATATATATATATATATATATATATACACACACACACAAAATATTATTGCGCATATTAGCACACCATACTACTTGTCACCTTATCTTGGGTAATCGTCTAGTATTGTTTAATAGTTGTATAATGCATTGTGATGTGTATGTAGGATTGCAGGCAAGATGGAATGGGGGGTCCTTTATGTGCTTGCTAAGGACTCAGATGGATTCCTATCCAAAGAATCAGTAAGGCGTTGCTTTGATGGAAGTTTGTTCGAGTATTGCGCAAAGATGCAAAAAGGCGACGGGAGTAAGATGGAATGATCATTTTATGTTATGTTGGCAAGCGGGGAGTGAGACGGGATAATCATTTTATGTTATGTTGGCAACGAGTTTAGCTAAGCGAGCAATGATCTGGAATTCTGTATATGTCATAACAACGGATTCAAATATGATACTACTGGCCTTTTTCTTCATAGTTACTAGATTTGTTTCGCATGTTATTGTAATTTGAGTTGCTAATACCAAATTCTACAGTTAACTAAACAAGTACAAGATAAGAGTGATAGTATGATGTACAGTGTACACACATTACACCAAGCAGGTTTTCGGCTTAACAATAAAAAATCGAGACCAACAATTGCTTTTTTTCTACTTGAACGCCCTGACAATTGGTTATGAATATAATCATGAATGTTTGTTTGCAAATTCTCGTCTCGAGACAAATTGATATATGAACCGGTATAAATGTTTAAGAACATAAAAAAGAACCATCTATACTTGAAACAAGTATACAAAAAGATACATTTTATTAGCGACATAACCTCTTATCATTAACATGCAAGGGATGCAACCATATATGCTTTATATAACAATCAAGCAGCTTTTACATAACCTACGCTTCAACTACATCACATGCTCTTTCTCGTTAAGATTAGCAGCAGCTGAAATAGAAGCAGCCACTCCAGTGGGGTGGGCAGTCAAATTAGGATTGTTCCGTCTCTCAGCATTGAACACGCCATCAGCATCTTCTCTTGTAGCTGCCTTATCCGCTGGAAGCTTCACTGTCGCATCCTGCCAATATATATTCAATATAAGCACGTGAGACTCGATACTGACTGATCGTTAGAGTCAATACTGATCACGTTCAAGAATCTTTGATTCTGTAGACGGTGGACTAAGAAAAACATTTTTATAGGAAAAAATCGCCAAAGATGCACAACCAAAAATACCAAAATTTGCTAATCTTGGAATTCACTATTTTCCTACTAATGAATTTTATAGGTTCCAATTTATAACAAAGATCGAAATTTAGAAAAAAGTTAATAAACTTGCAATAAAACTGTCTTGAAATATTAAATTTCAGCATTCATTCTATTTTGGTAAACAAATTGCCATATCTTCTCCCATTTAGTAGCCAAAAAAAGGGTGGAATATAGTGACCAATTCAACCTTTTTACTCCCAACTACAGTTATACAGGCCTACATGAATAAAATCCTAAATCACAACATTATAAAGTCTGTTACAAAATGTTAACACACTAACAAATGATAACTTATGGTTCATGACTTCATGAATACTTACCGTGAGAACTTCACTAAGTGTGACTTTATCTTCATCGCGTGTCGAATTGTTCAAAGTAGCAGCTGATTGAGCTTGAGAAGCAAGTCCACCAGGTATTAATAAATTACTTCCAGTAGCCCTAACCTCTGCCGCTTGAATTGCGGCAGCATCACTCTGTTCCACTGCCTTGTTCCCAGCTGTCCTTGCTGTAGCTTCAAGTGCTTCACCTATCGTTATAGCACCTTGGTGGTGGACATCTCCAACACCAGCATCGTTCTGGTAGAGCACCGGTGTAGCCTCTACATGACAACCCACCACCTGCCATAGAAACAAACTTATATGTAATTATAGGGAGTGATCATACACCCGAAATGTTGCTTCGTACAAAACACGTGGTATAGCGCATCAGTGCTGCCTAATATGTATTATATGTAGAGAATCTGACATGCCTTTGTCGACATATTAGGTTCATGTTCACAGGTTCCATAATTGGTTTCCAGGATCGAATATAAAAGACAAGATTAACAAGCATGATTCAGATGAATATATCACAACATAATTTATGTTATATAGTATTGATTGATCAATTGATGAATACAACTGATATTTGTTTACAGATTCCTATCATCTATTTATACTTCATGAATCGGTACCTAAGACAAGAAGGAATACCGATTCCCTAAAAGTAAACGTTACCTCTAAACTAAACGTTACAACCCTCTGTTAAACGGTTATATTGTTTTGTTTTCTAACCCAGCCCATACATGTTCGGTTATACCAAAATTTACACTTAACTCTGATTCTTTAACATTAATGCTCCAACATTATATGCAAACAAATTATTTTTTCATGTCACATAAATGGTCAAATCACATAATAAAATTTCTGACATACTACTAGTTTGTTCTATTTTGATCATTGTCCTTATTTTGAGTTTGATGTAATAATCACAAAATGATTTTTTATTTTATTTTTTTCCATTGCTTTCATTACGTGTATGTTTTCTTCTTTTCTTTTTGTTCTATTTTGATCATAAAATCAAAATGTTCTGCAATTAGGTGAACAAATAGAACCCAAATTTGCTTTTATTTCGAGCCGATTATTAAGAGTATGCTTTTTAATAAAGGAAATCAATTATGATTTCTTATTATTGTTTATGTTTTGTTTTTGTCTTCAACATGAACTGCCTTCTTCCATGTGCAAGTGTTATGATCTAAATAACCACTTCTACTTGCGTAAATGAGCTTTTTGATTATTGACTATAATTAGGTTATTAGCTAAATGACCTCTTTTAGATAAGCTCTTCCACATCATAGCTTCTATAAACTGGCTACTTAATAGGCACAAAGAAGCTGTTAAACCATACGCTGTTTTCAAATAAGCTTTTCTTTGATAAAAGCAACCAGCTAATACGCTTACCCAAATACCCCCTACAAGTAAGCTTAAAAGCTTGGGTGACTGTACACTTTTTGGTTTTTTTTAATTCGTTTGATCATTAGAAGAAAATGTCTTTTCCCTAATGCAATGATATAAACTGACAAATAAAATCCAAGTAAACCAAAAAATAACCAAAATGTTATTATGACATACTTTGGCCAGGCGGAGTGGGAGGTGAGGGGTCACCTTTCAACCCACGAAATACTAACCATGCCTCCACTTCCGGTCCTTCTCCCTCCGTTTATCATTAGGAAAATGATTGAGATGCCTAATTCATGTGACTAATTTCATGCATAATCTATTCATTTAGTGACACATGTATTCTACTTATTCTCACTCATCTTATTTACCATTGATTTTGTCATGTGTTCCAAGATCCTTGTTAGGCATCAAATTATTAGTCATGTCAATCACTACTCTTATCATTAAACCCATCAAAAGTAATACTAGTAGTATATAAGTAAGCTTCTTGCCATTAGACCCAAGGTTCGTCCTTTTATCTGGCATAAGATCAATAATGGGAAGGGCACTTCGGTTTGGTTTGATATGTGGTGTCAGTTAAGCCCGATTCGTGATTTACTTCTATGCTAGAGATATTGCCCAATGGGGTTTAATTTATCGACTCGGTTTATGATCTGATTACAACTGATGTTTGGTGATGGCGTTGGACGGTTATCTAGATTTCCATTGTTGCTTGCTCTCCAGTTCCTACTCTAAACGATACGGACGATGGATTATTATGGCGCAACACGGATGGTAACTTTAAGCGTTTTTTTCAGTTTGGTGCATGGAATCACTGCGTCTAAGGGCTGATTTGGTTGAATAGTGTAATGTTCCTTTGTTCTCTCATTGTATTCCAATGCATGCTATACATCTGTGTCTCGCTATTAAGCGAGAAGCTAAAGACTCGGGATAGGATGCGACAATGCGATGTTGGTCCTGACGCTGATTTGGACTTGCTTAGATGCCCGCTTTGTGAATTGGTTCCGGATTCTCATTCTCATTTATTTTTGAGTGACAATTTTCTATACGGTTTGGTTTTAGTGCGGTTTCATACGGTATGGATGCTTGGTCCCACCTTCGTTGAAGAGTGTTGTTCAGTTCTTATTCCGTTATCTAAGGTGGGTTGGTAGTAGTATCATTTTTCGATTATTGCTTGCTACTACTTACCGTTTGGATGGAGCGCAATTCTAAGCTGATTCAGCGTAAGAAGTCTCTGTTCTGAAGTGGTTAGCACCATTGTCTCTTACCGGTTGGCGAGAAGGGTTACTTTCAAGTTCAAGCTAACCTCGCGGTCTCGGTTGATTCGGATAAATGGAAGATTTTTGTACTCTTTTTCCCTACTCAAGGTTTTCCCTTTGGGTTTTCTTGGAAGGGTTTTAAGGAGCAAACTTCTGGGTTAACTTGCTCCCTTCGTAGATTGGCTGGATGCGGGATGCTCGCTTGTTTCAAGTTTTTGTTTATGCCTAGTTTGATGATGTAATATAGCTAGGTTCTTTGTGTTTATGGCATGTCATAAACACTAGTTTTATCAAGCTCTTCGGTTGAGGTTAATGTGGTACTTCAGCCATATTCCATTTGTATTTAACATTATTTTTTGGTTATATATTTACAGGATAAACCCCTTTACCCAAAAATACTATAAACATTTTTTTTTAAACCATAATTTTCGACCTTCTAACCCGACTAATCGACGAGGTTTGAATCCATGGACACACAATCAAACCCGTTAAACTCAGGGTTGTTACTATACATAACAGAGTTTTTTCCCTTTCTATGCTTGTTTTTTAGATCTATTCCCAAAGTATGCTTGTTTTTTGGTTCTATTCCCAAAGTATGACTGTTATATTAAAATAAAGAAAAATTACACATTTGGTCCATAGTTTGCCCAAAATAACAACTTTAGTCCCTAAGTCACTTTATTACACCAGCATTTACCTTATTTTGGATGGGCGTTAGTTAAGTCGTTAAGTAGTTTGGCTGTTTGTCCTTCGTTAATAATTTTTACACCGTTAGTCCTTATTTTTAAATATAGTTTTTCCTAGTTAATCCCTCCGTTAATAATAGTTATCGCCCGATTTTTTACGGTTTTGTCTTTTTATCCGTTTTCCTTCGTTGTTTATCGTTTTTCGCCAGGTTTTATGTTTTGTCGTTTTCGCCCGTTGTTTTACGTTTTTGCGTTCGTTTTTTATCCGTTATCGCCCGATTTTTTACGTTTTTGTCCGTTTTCGCCCGTTGTTTTACGTTTTTGCGTTCGTTTTTATAATTCTCGCCCCGGATTTTTTCACGTTTTTATCCCTTTTTCATCGTTTTTATATATGTTTTAAAGTCCGGATTTTTTTTACGTTTTTGTCGGTTTTTAATCCGTTTTTCGTGAACTACGTTTTAATCGTTTTAGTCCGTTTCGAAAAAAAAATAAAAAATTTCAATAAAATTTAAAAAATTAAATAAAAGTTTGAGAAAAAAGCGGACATATTTTTTTTAAAGATTTCTTTTTAAAAAATATTTGAAATTTTCAAAATTTTTTGAAACTTTTTATTCAATTTTTTTGGTGATTTTGAAAAAAAATTCCAAAATTCAAATTTAAAAAAAAATTTGAATAAAAGTTTCAAAAAAAATTTTGAAAAATTCAAATATTTTACAAAAGCTAACAAAATATGTCGTTTTTCAAAATTTTATTCATTACAAACTTTTATTGAAATTTTTATTTTTTTTTTCTTTTACCATTTTCAACGCGTCTGACTGCACGCGGATCAACTGACCATAACGGCTTTGGATAAGCGGCGAAAAAACAATGCGCCGGACAAGCGCAAAAAGCGGCGTACTGGACGCAACATAAACATGGCGGCAGCACTAGCGATAAAAGCCAATGCCGGAGAGGGATTACTTCAGAATTATATTTTAAAAAATAAGGACTAACGGTATAAGTATTAACGAAGGACAAACAGCGCAAACTACTTAACGTACTTAACTAACGCCCATCCAAAATAGGGTACTGCTGGTGTAATAAAAGTGACTTAGGGACTAAAGTTGTTATTTTGGGCAAACTATAAGGACCAAACGTGTAATTTTTTTTTATTTTAATATAGGCATCTTTGGAATAGGCCCAAAAGCAATCTTTGGGAATAGATCTACAAAAACAATCACACAAAGGGAAAAAACTCTACATAACATTATCCAAGTCATAGAAAAGACACAAACCTGACCATCCACCGTCTCAGTAACAACTCGAGCACCGGGCACGTCAGTAGCCGTAACAGTCACCCCATGACCACCATCCATGGTCACATCATCAGGTCCAACAAACCCACATCTTTCATTAACGCCAGCTGCCCTCTGCATGGCAGCAGCTGTGCCACCTTTCTGTGTCCCTCCAAAAACAGTCGTCTCAGCTGCTTGCATCATAGCCGCATCTTGTGGGGCCACAGCAGCTAACTCACCAGAAACCTTAAACACGTCACCGTATGTAACAGGTTGTTGTTCTTTCTGTTGCTCTTGTTGGTTCATGTTTTTTTCTTTTGTTGTTGGTCGGTGTGTTTGAGCTGATATGGGTTAAATATATTTTCAGGTTGTGTGTTTTATGGACACGTGGAGTGTAGAAAGGGGGACATGTGGACACGTGGCGGGTTGTTGATGAATGAGGGTGACTATTTTAGCACAGTGGCTGATTCTTTTCTTATGTGACGGAACAAACTTCTGACTAGACGTGTTTTGGATTGGGTTTAGTCGACACAATAAACATGTTTTTAATTGTTATTACTGCTTTAAAATCGTCCTATTATACTCGACATTATGTGTCTGCTCAGTAAAACATGTGTTGAGCACTTGAACGTCTCAAGAAGTGAACTAGGATAGTCGATGATCCGCCTCCCATTTCTCCCTTCAACACGGGTCTGTTTTGTTTAGCATATACTTAATCGATCGGGTCCGTTCAAGCAATTACCAGTACTATTGTGGAAAGGAAGTAGTGTCGAATCTTGATTTCTGCTATGTATAATGATAAAGCACATTTTATCGATGGGAGGATAATGTTTATTTACAGAGTTCGGATCGAACGAGAAAAAAATTTAAAATAAAAAATATGAGAATAAATTCACAATCCATATTTGAATCATCTTCCAATAGATGTCTCCTTTAAGGATTATCCAGCAATTTAAAATATGTTGCTAAAAATCTTTCGCATTTTTCTCATTTATTTTTCATTCTCACATGTTTCCTTTTTCCTTTCTTAAAATTCTATTGTTTCTTCAAATTCTATTCTTCTAAAAAAAAGTAATAATAAAATAAAAATAAAATAAAATCTCAAAACTTAAAAGGTTTAAAAATAAGTAATGTTTAATCAGCGATAAGAAAAATATTGTTTCTTCCTTCAAATTCTATTCTTTCTTGCAATGAAAACGGGAACCTAATGAATACATGCTACAAATTGTTTTGGATAAAAAAAAGTAACCTCACGAAGAAGTGCTACTATACAAAATATGCGATCATAGATAATCAAATTTATCCAATTATAATACATATGGACCATGATTTCATACCAATCTTATTTGTTTATATGATCTTCAAATTAAATGTACATGTGCACAATTTGTTGTAAGAGCTTCATGTCACCAAATTTGTTGTAAGAGCTTCAAATTAAATGTACATGTGCACAATTTAGTGTTCTCAGATGTGGAAAAAAATTTGTCACATGTGAAAAAAATTTGTTACATGTGAAAAAAGAATTCGTCACATGTGAATTTTGTTTTCGTCACATGTGAAATTTTTTCAGAAAATTTTAGAATTTTTTTTTCGTTGCATGTGAAAAAAATTTAGAATTATTTCCGTCACACGTAAATTTTTTTCACATGTGACGAAAATTTCACATTTTTGAAAAAAAATCGAAAAAAAAATCTCTGATACTGTGACGAATTTCGTCACATGTGAAATTTTTCGAAAATAGAATCTAAAAATTTTCGTCACATGTGCCAAAAAAAATTCAAAACTCTAATACTATGACGAACTTCGTCACATGTGAAATTTTTCGAAAACAGAATCTTCACATGTGACGAAAAAAACTTAACACTGTAGGCGATTTGTCACTTGGCAAAATTTCAATAGAATCTTACACATGTGACGGGAAAAATTCTAATTCTATGACAATTTAGGTCACATGTGAAATTTTTGCAAATAAAAGTCTTTACACATGTGACGAAAAAAATTAGAAAACAAAAAAGTATTCGGGGAAGAAGAAAATTTGAAATTTTTAATCCTTTTTTCAAAATTTTTTGAAAAATATAAAAAATATCAACTCTCAAAAAAATTCAAAAACTTTTTTCTCGGGAATTTTTTTCAAAAACACTTTTCAAAATATTTTTTTTTGAAAAAAATTTTCGAAAAACTATTTTTCGAAAGAAGTTTCAACAAAAAAAAATTTCGAAGAAATTTTTTTTTCAAACTTTTTTTGTTTGAAAATTTTTTGGAAATTTTCCGAAAAATTGGTTAACTAATATTAGCCATTAGATCAAAGTTAAAGAAGGATAAAATGAGTGACTAGGATCACTTCTCGTGTTCTCACCAAAATAAGGCTTCTCATTTGAACGCTTCACTATATATATATATATATATATATATATATATATATATATATATATATGGGAGGAGTTAACGATGAGATCAAACTTAAAATTGTAAAAATAAGATTAAGTCTAAAAAACCACTAAAACATTTATAAATAACAATTTTAGCAATAGTACACATAAAAATAATATTTTAATACAAATTAACATTTTAGCAACTAATAACCAAATGGTACATGAGCCTGTTAGTGATATACATTACACATTACTAATAAACATTCCAAAATTTGATACACATACAAAACATTACACATTACACTTCTAATCAAAGTGTATCATCTAGGTTTAAGTAAAATTTTAAAAAAGAAATCTATCGAAAACTTTAATAATTTTAGTTGTAGTTGATAAAAAATTATTTTTTGTTGTAAGAGAGTTATTAAACGTCAAATTTTAGTTTGATCTCATTTTAACAACTTTAAGTTTGATCTTATTTGATCTAGATTATATATATATATATATATATATATATATATATATATATATATATATATATATATATATATATATATATATATATATATATATATATATATACATATAAAAATTTCGGATTTAATAATTAAACATGTAATCAAATTAGATTACTTACATTGGCGATATAAATATTCCCACATAAATTTAAGTTTAAATATATATATAAAGACATATGTAACTTGTATAAATATCATATTAAAAATCACAAAGTAATTCTAAATTATCAAACTCAACGATTATTAAACGTTTAGTTTGATAGTAATAGGCTTTTACTGATTTTTAATTTCCACAAGTTATATATCTTCTATATATTTATACTGGTAGGAACTTAACATATTGAATATTAATATAGTCACCTTTTAACGGTTTATTTCTTAAACAATTTATTAGGTAGATTTTTGAACCGACAACTTTTCAGGCTAATACTAATGGTATCGAGCCAATAAAAAAATTTCTTTTCGAGAATTGAGATGGATATTGATTTAGATATAATTTTGGCTCAAAATTTAATTGTATAAAACTCAGTTTGGTTTTCGAAGAAACACATATAAATACTTTGGATAATAATAGAGACTCAAACTTGATTGAAGACTTGAGTGATGGTGACCATAGATTTAAATGATAGTCAGGAAACATGAGTAGTGAATTTTAAAACTATATTTCATTGAAGATTTTTACATTGATAGATATGAATGTTACAACATCGATTATCACGTGTGATGACCTGTTACGACCTCTAATTCTTTGCTTAATGGATAAATATAGTTTTAGCAAACTAAAATGAAAATAATAATTGTTTAAAAAACTGAAAAAGACATGATAAGTGCAAAACTATTATTTATTATGGAAAAAAAAAATATTGTAGAATTAGAAAATTTAAAGATTTTGTTAAAAGCATCTACTCACCCATAAAGAAAAAAAAGTAAAGAAACAATTGATTTTTCTAATAATTGCTCAAGATAGTTTACTTCAACAACTCCTTTTCTTTAGAAATACCAAAAGGTTATAAAGACTATTTAAAATAAATATGGATTGATTTTTGAAAACTATATACCACCGGATATAGATAGCTTGGTCACTAAAATTGGGAAATGATATAAATGATAATTTTGTAAATTTAAAAGGAGAAATTAAACAAGAAAATTATGTGCAAAATGTGAATGATATGCCTAGTACTAGTAATTCAACAACTATAACAAATGCATTTACTAGGCCTCTTGAAGGATATCTGCTTTATTAAGACGACATTAAAAAAGGGGATAAGGCAAAAGGCGAAAATAATGAAAAATATAAACCATATGGTATGAAAAATGAGCCTATTAATCCTTTTTTGGAATATATTTAGATCTTGATTGTGTTAACAATGCGAAGAAACCATTAATGGCGCACGTTGGCCTAAACTTTTCTAAAGATAAGCGTCACTTACGTGAATTGGACTAGATGCGTGGTATACTTTTGCCCTTAGGGACTAGTATTGTTTAAGTGGCTTGAAGATAGAGCCTATAAATACTTACCCCTCATGACTCTCCATGAGGGGTGAGGATTAACATTTGCCTAGTTGTATTGTTTTGTTCTTATCAATAAACTTTGTGTTTTCTCCTCCCTCTCTCTAGTTTCTCTCTTTAAACAAGATGAATTCTTTCATCTTCAATCACCAACCAAGACCTCCCGAACCACATAAATCATATATTAATCGGTCCTAACAAGTGGTATAGAGCCATGGTTATCTTGTGTTGATTTATGTTGTGGTTTTACATGCTGCTTGTTTTTGTGCTTTATTTTTTTTGTGGTGGGAATTTTTTCGATTTGTGGAGTGCGGTTTTTAAGCTATGTTTTGTATCCTTATTTTTTTTTGGTCTAAACTTAAAAGTCTGGTCTTTCTTGTTTACACATCAGTTTTGGGTCAAAATTTTGTCCAAACTCTTGTATCTATTTTTATGACCTTTTAGTTATACCAATATCACGTGAAACAAGGGTCATCTGGTCATCTTCATGTGGTCTAACGGTCAAAGAAGCATTTTTATGCTTTTACGGGTTTTAACCTTATGAAGATGGACCGAATTTTTGGTCGGAAAAAACTTCGTGGGAAAAAGTCAAAGGTCAAACCAGCACTTACCTGCATAAAGGGAATCTACAAGGTGTTGCGCGTAAATTTGTGAGATTCTGGCGTAGAAAAAGGATACAGCGTAGGTTTTTACGCATAAGCTTTATCGCGTAGACCACTGTTTCGCGCCAGAACCATCTGCCGTCCGCAGCGTAAGCGACCCCTACGCTTAAGAAGAAGTTGCAGCGTAAGACACACCTTGCAGTAAAAATGTTACGCGTAAAAAGTACCAAGACCATGACCACATTCAACATATACCAAAAACAACTCTCGACCTGCGCTTTATAACATTCATCATCCGGTCGAGACAATCAAATCCAATCTGAAACTACCCTAAACTCATCTAGACTCAACCCAAGACCCTCACATCCACTCATCAACTCTCACTCAATCATTAAACTTAAAATGAAAAGATCTCTAAATCGAATTCAATATTGTTTGTTGTAAGATATAACTTTTCACATACACATCAAACCATAACACAAAGTAGCATATAGATGGAATTCTAGAGAGAGAAAGTTAGAGGTTTAGGGAACTTAGTGAGAGAAAGTGAAAGATATTATCATGAGCTCCAACTCTCTACCTTGGGAGGTAGAGAGTATTTATAGTCTTACATAAATCGCCACCCAACGGGCTGTGGATCAGGCATACAGTGGGTAAAGACCGTCCGTCCTCCACGGTGTTACTTAACTAAATACTACTTAACTAAATATAACTATGACTACGAGCTTTCTAACGATTACATATACTTGAGGTGACCGACTCTTTAATACCGGAATTTCTAATTCCTAACAATCTCCCCCTAAGGAGGTCACCTCAAACATATACTAAAATGACATTGAATACAATCAGATATTACATTAACAATTGATCTTGCATTCTTGATGTAGTACTTTGCTCCGAGGCTCGTAGTCATTGATTCCACTCATTGCATGTTTGGTTAATCCAAGTGGAGGTCTTTCTTGATCCACGTGATAATAATGTTGAGCCAGCTTTTGAGATCATCAGCTAATAGAAAATCTCTGGTACATCCATTGTGGTGTTGGTATTATGTGATGTTGTGACATTCGGACCGACATGCTCACATTCTTGATCATGATATCTTCTCATCAGAGTAGCGGAAGCTTTGTTGATTCATGATATTGGCGCAGCGTGCGAGAAGCATGGAGTGAAAATATCCGAGTCATTGATGCACTAATCATGATTTCTTTTGAGATGAATGTGTTAAGGGAGCATGCGGCTATGGATTGACCGCTTCATTCGATCGGCAAGCGTCGGGGGTACCGCATACAACAGTTAGCAATAAATGCACGAAAGTGTCTTTGATCACTTTCGTTGAATTGAGGTACACGGCCCACGGTTTCCAATTGATCAGTACAAGTCTGCCTGTGATCGAGGTATAATTCGAAGAATTTCCTTGACAGGGTTTCGCATTTGCTCTAGCTGTTCTCAAACCGGAACGTCTCAAAGAAGACAACACGGTGAGTGAACGGCGAATTTGAGTCCACGATTGATGAAAAGAGATTTGAAAAACAATCGTGTATTGCTCAATAGAAATTGTTTTTGCAATATAACGAAGGTTTTAATGAAAATCAATTATCAATCATAAAACACCTTTTGATTTGAAAAATTAGTACACGGTCGACGTGCTAATGAAAAGAGTTTTAAAGCACAAAGACCGGTTTTCAAAGGTATCCGTCAATCCATAACTTGAACCAGGATTGATTCAAAAGATTGAATCGCCCCATTGTTTCCGTTCAGTTGTCACATGGTTGATCCATATAATAGATCTCACATGCCACCTACCAGGAGCTTGTTAGATGTTGGCTCCAGAAGGCTTTCCATCTTCATTGTGAATATGTAAACACATCACTCGGATGTTCGGCAATACCACAAGGATAATGCGTAGGACTCAAGATATAATCTCTCTTTCCACATTGTGTGAAACAGAGAGTCTTCATTGAAAGTGTCCTAATGAGATTTATTGATGATCTCGTGGCTCTAGACTCAATTTGTTCATTTTTGGATCCTATATGCGGAGACTAGGGAGAGGGTCTCCTTCTTCAATATCAACAATCTCTAAGAGAAAGTCGATAGATAATGTCGGTTCCCCGTGAGAATGAAACAAGTCCTTTTAAGAGGAACTTGAGTGGTTAGGGAAGTTGAAGTGCGGTCGTCCTGGGTCCATGACGTCTTGTCTTCAATACCGATGTTACCATCAGTAGCATATGAATTGAACCGGTTTTACGCCTAAGGTTGAATAAATGGAGGGCTATTTGTTTTCACCCTTTTCTCATTCAATTCTTTTTAATTCTTCAACCCCTTCATTGCTTACCGAGACTTCATAGCTAGAACCTTGTTGGGTTTATTCCAATACTAGCTCAGTCTCAGTCCGCACTCTTCCCATATCTCATTTTTCTCCTTTTATCATCATACCTAAGAACTCTACACTAACTAGTGGATAGTCCCGGGTAGATCCCTCCGGTTCTGGCGGATCATGGGAACAAATACCTAACCTTATCATCCTTATATCACCATACATAAAGTAAAGTTGGTCGGTCTATTTGGTATTGTTCATCGCCATTGGAACCAATTGAAAACCATTTGAAAATCAATCCAGATACTTGTGATATATTATCAAAGCATTTTGTAACTGAATTGTTTTTGATATTTTTAGAACGAGAACTCCCCCTCAACATGTGCATCAAGTATTTGAGAAATGTTTTGCACACGGAGGCAAGAGAAAGAATTAACTTCTTTGATTACCATTTTCTAAAAATATCAACATCACTTCCCCAATCGAATCAAGTAGATAAAGCATTTTGGGGAAGGATGAGGTTTTCATGATTTTGCTCCCCTCAATATGTGCCTCGAGGTTTGAAAAGAGTTTTGCACATACTAGAAGGAACCTGCACATTGAGATAAGTGATCACGTTTCAAATCATAGGTTTAAGATAGATGCTCCCCTCAACATGTGCATGGAAAATTTGAAATCGTTTGTCACATGCGGGGAGGACAGCATGTACATCCTTATAAAACCATTTACCGAATTATCAGTTTAAATCAATTTAAATCACACATTCTCCCCGATCACAATTATCAAATCATTTGAGATTTGTGATCTCTTATAGATTTAAATTGATTTTGAAAGCTTTTAAGGAGAATTGTGACTTGATTATGAAAGCGTTTTAACTGATAAGGATCGGATTTTAAGACTTTAAACTCCATTGATAAAACATGCATGTACATCTTTTGAAAACAATTTAATGCCAAATAACTTTTTAATTTAATTGAAATCATTCTCCCCTCAATCAATGACATAGGTTGTTGATTGAGAGATAGAGATTTTGACAAATAAGTCCCGATGATTATCAAAAATAGAGACCGAGTTATTTTTCAAAGCATTTAGTTTTCAGCAGATAATTGTTTATAGAATCAGAGCATGGAATTTGAAAACATGGTAAAACACGGCTCTGTTCTTTCTTTTAAAACCGGGTTATTGCCTGAAAATGACAATAAGCCATTGTTTCTCTTTCTCCCAAAAATAATTTTTTTTTTTTTTTTTTTTTAAGAATTCGAACAACATCTAAAGTCCGTGTCATTCTTTGAATGACAGCACAAAGACCGTAGATATTATCGAACCGAAAAAACATGACAAAATGACAATATTTTTGAAGATTTTTGAATTTTTGATTTTTATATGAAGGTTTTATAATTTTCTATTTGATTTTGAGGTTTTATAATTTTGTATTTTGATTTTTGAATAAATATTTACAAGAGATAGATGAAGATAGACCTTTACTCCTCGTCTTCCTCCCGAAGACGTTTGAGAGTATCTGGTTGAAGGCTTTTCAAGCCAAGACGTGGAAGAATAAACTCAAAACGTTCTCTTGGAAGAGCTTTGGTGAAGATGTCTGCTAACGATATTCAGACCTCACAAAATAGAGTTCCACCACACCTTTTTCCACTTGTTTCCCGATGAAATGATGTCGAATGTCGATATGCTTTGCTCTTGAGTGTTGAACGTTGTTGCATGAGAGAGCAATAGCACTTTTATTATCACAGTACAGAGGGATTTTGTTGAATACAAAGCCATAGTCGGATAATTGAGATCTCATCCATAAGATTTGAGCACAACAAGATGACATGGCTATGTATTCACCTCTGTAGAGGAAATAGAAGTACTCATTTGCTTCTTTGACGACCATCTCACTAGCTTATCACCCAAAACGAGCACCTCGGATGTACCGCGTGTATCTTGACAACCTGCATGATCGGCATCGCATAGGCGTTAGTGACATACCGGTGTCCTCCGGGTACCATAGTCCCATATTGATGGTTCCTTGGAGATACCGAAAGACCCGTTTAACCGCTTCAAGGTGCTTTTAGTAGGCTTAGCCTGGTATCTAGCACACATGCATACAGCGAACAAGATGTGCGGTCTACTAGTGTGAGGTACATCGAGGGATCCAATCATACTACGATATTTCGTTTGGTCAATCATGATCCCTGAGTGGTCCTCATCTAGTTTGGTTCGATCAATCATGGGGGTGTCAACAGGGTCACTTGAATCAAATCCAAATTTCTTTAAAATATCTGTTGCATATTTAGATTGATTTATGAAAATGCCTCCGGGACTTTGTGAAATTTGTAATCCCAAGAAAAATGACATTTGTCCCATCATTGACATTTGAAACTTTGAACTCATTTCATTTGAAAACGATCACATTCCATTGGGTCAGTCGAGGCAAAAATAATATCATCAACATAAATTTGAACTTGAGTTAAATGTTTGCGACTTCTCGGTGAACAATGTAGGATCAACTGCTCCTTTTCTGAATCCGGTTGATAGAAGAAACTTTGACAGTGTATCATACCATGCCCTTGGAGCTTGCTTTAAACCGTAAAGAGCCTTCTTCAGACGATAAACGTGAGTAGGATGCTCTTGATTCATAAATCCTTCAGGTTGGTGGCGTAGCGACTTCTTTAAGATCTCCGTTCAGAAATGCCGTCTTCACATCCATCCGATAGACTACCATGTTCTTACTAGCAGCATTAGCCAGAAAGATTCTGATTGCCTCGATTCGAGCAACTGGAGCAAAAGATTCTTCAAAGTCTATACCCTCCTCTTGACGATATCCTTTAGCAACTAATCGAGCCTTGTTTTTCAACACATCACCATGCTCATCAAGTTTCACTTTGAAGATCCATTTAAGAGATATAATCATAGCACATCTGGAGCGGTACTAACTCCCATACATCAAGTCGATCAAACTCATGAATTTCATCTTGCATGGCATTGAACCAGCTGTCTTCATTCATGGCGGTTTTAACATCTTTTGGTTCGATCTTAGATAGTACGGAGTTGAAGAAACACCATAAGGCATCGGTTGCAATTTGTTTCCGGGTTGATCTGGACGAGAGGATTTCCAATGATGTTGTCTAATGGATGATCGTGAGTCCATTTTCTAAGGTGTTCATGGCAGTTGTTGAGGCTGAGGTAGCGAGTCGATGTCTTCGAAGAAGATGGTTCGATGATGATTCAGGGTAGCAAATATGTTTTCAAATGGAGCATCTTCAGGAGTAGCAAAGGGATTAACTTCATCATTGATGCCAGAAACATTTCCATGATGTACATTTGAAGAATGATGATTTGTTGATGAGACTGAAGGATCAGCAGCAGGTGCTTCTTGACTTAAAGATATTGAGACTGAAGGATTGACTTCATTCACAGGAATATGAGCATCCTCTGTTGTAGGGATCAACACCTCATTAGTAATTGAATCATACAGTTCATCAAACATAGGATCAAACAATTTCTTTAAATCATCTTCCGATGGAGGTACATATGGAGTTTCTTGAGAAGAGTTTGGAACAAGAGATGAACCAATGGGACTGATTTGAAGTGCGGGTCTGGTGGAGTGTCCAGGAGCCATTTGACCGGTCAGCTCATCAAACGTAACGTGAATGGTTTCCATGATATTTGGGTTCTTTTGTTATAGATTCGGTATCCCTTTTTGTTTGGTGCATATCCTACAAATACTCCAATGTCAGCTTTAGCCCTAAGTTTCCCTAAGTCTTGACCCTCATTAGTTGGATAACACAATGCACCAAACACACGAAGGAAAGAGATTAGGTTTTCTGTTGTGGACAAGTTCATATGGTGTCTTTCCATGAACAGTGTGAATCAGGGAACGATTTTGTGTGTAGCATGCAGTGGCAATAGCTTCAGCCAGAGAAACATTGGAACTTTTGAGTAAATCAGCATTGTTCTGGCGGCTTCTACAAGAGTTCGATTTCGTCTTTCAACTACACCGTTCTGTTGAGGAGTTCGTGGAACACTTCTTTGATGGGTGATTCCAATGCTTTCATAGAATTCACTAAGTTGTTTGTTAACAAACTCGGTTCCATTGTCGTCCGGATAATTACACGGTTTTGTTAAGTCGAACCTGCAGTTGTTTGATAAGTTTGATGATGATATCTGGAGTTTCATCCTTTGTCCTTAAGAACTTGACCCAAGTGAATCTAGAGTAATCATCAACTATAACTAACACATATTTCTTCCCAAAGATATTCCGCACTCTCATTGGTCCACATAAATCCATATGAATTGTATGAAGAACTTCGTGCAGAGTTAGTAGGTTTGGGTTTATGGGCATACTTCTTGCTTTTTCCCAATTGACATCTTGAACAAAGATGATCCTTTTCATACTTTAGTCGAGGTAAACCTACAACTAAGTCCTTTCGGGAGAGATCATTGATGGTGCCGCAGTTCAAGTGATTGAGACGTCGATGCCATAACCATGACTTTGTTTTAGAAGCCTTTGACAACAAGCAAATTGGGGAAGACTTCATCATATCTTCTATAGAGATGGTGTAAAGATTTGAACCACGAGTTCCTTTTAACAGTTCCTTACCATTAAGATCTCTAACAAAGCGGTATGTTTTCGAAGGCTACTTCTAGATCAGAATCACGAATTGACCAACGAGAGAACAGCGTTATGACCCAAACCTTCCACATAGTATACTCTAGAGATAACACTATCACCAACAACATAATCACCATAACCCTTAATTGCACCGAAATGATCATTACCGAATCTAACAGTCCTGATGAATTTGCTCACGAAGTTCATGAGCCGCGACCGGTCTCCAGTCATATGCTTGGAACAGCGAGTCCGGTACCACGAACGATTTGAATGATCTGCAGTTGAACACAGACAAGAATGGATAACTGGATAATTGGGATCCCCATGCAAGAATGGGTTCCGTTTGGTTAGTAACGATAATGGAACACCCACATGAAACGAAACATCCATATCAGTAGAAGCAATGGAATCATTGGGAATAGATGCAATCTGGGTATGCGTATTTGACCTATTCAAAGTATGTTTACTTCTTAAGGGAATAGTTCTACCAGTAGGCATCCATTTTCTAGTGGGCATAATCTTAGCAGTTTGAGAACAAAACTGATTATTCTTATGGCCAAAAGGTATCCAATAATAACCTATCTTTATAAAAGTTCTTCCTGTGGGTTTCCACTGTTTTCTAACAATCTTTCGTTTTGCCTTTTTGCCTTATTTGCACGATTATTAGCATTAACAATTTTAACGGGCATTTGACACATTAGACAAAGCATTCACACCACATTCATGATTAGCAACAGAATTCAAGCGACACATTACAAGGTTTGCAATAGTATCGAGAATTGAATTAATTACGATGCGCCTAAGGCTAATACTAGAATCAACACGATTCGTTTTATTCAACTCAAGCTTAAAGTTCCTAGATTGGTCTTCTACTCTCTTCCAATGCACATTCTTAGCTTGCAAGGTCCTATCATTCCTTGTATATTCTTGAGACTTTGACCCTTCGCTTTAAAGTCACTGATTACTCCTGTAGAGGGAATGGGAACATTAGTTGGTTGATCTAATTTTTGCATTTCTGAACTTGATGTGCAAGGATCTGAAGTACTAGAAGGCACATTAGTGTATACTTTAAGAATGTGATTTGAGCTTTTGCAGGCACACTAAAGTTCACTTTCTTAGCACTAACATATCTGGAATCTGAACTACTTGAAGGCACATTAGTGTTTCCTTTCTTAAGACTGGGCATAGAACGGATTTCTGCTTGGCACTAGGCATAGAACAAGGCATCACAGCTTTGCCTTTTGCACCTAAGGTTAAGGATTTGGGACATGTGGCAATTACACATTCTAGCAACTCTTGAGATCGTTTGGCCCGGAGGCAAGCAAACCTAATTTCACTATCAAGAGGTTTGTTAATGAAATCCTCTTCGACAATCTCACGGAGACATTCTAGACTATCCTTAAGGTGAGCACAGTATTCATGAAAAGCATGTTCATTATTCCTAAGATGAGGAGGAATATATTTAACTGTCACAGTGTATTTGCAATCTAAGGGTGACTTTGAGACAACATTCTTATTGAAAACAAGTGGCAGTTTCCCATTTTCCCGACTTCTCAGATTCTCAATTTCCTTTTGTAAAGACGTTATTTTTTCGTTGTTTTGGTCACGGGTGACTTTTATTGAATCATATAACTCTTTAAAATGTCGTTTAACTTTTCATTTTCTTCTAGAAAACTCTCGTTTTCCTTTTGTAAGGCATCAACTAAGTTTTGAAGATGAAAAGTTTGAGAATTCTGAGAATCTAAAGGAGGAGGCATTTGGGAGCTGTCATATTGTTCGTTTGACCCTTTAATTGAGAGATTTGGGCTTTCAACTTTCGATCGTGTTGCACGAGCTTGAATCGTTCATCACGTTTGTTAATTTGAAAACGCATCAAACTCTGGAGCATCTGGCGATGTCTTGATATTTGAAGTTTTAACATTTTCTTTAAGATGTTGATATTTTAGTTGTAAATTAAAATGCTCAACTTTCAGTTTAGAAAAATGTTTAACCAAATTGTCGTGATCATCCAGTTCAATTTTCTCGTTTAGTTTAGAATTAGTTTTTCAAGCTCAATGACACGATCATGGGAGACTTTCAGGGCCACAGATAGTTCATGAAATTTGGAAGCATTAATAGAGCAATTTGAAGCAGTGAAAAAGATATCTTGAGCAACACATTCAGTAATAAGAGTCTCATTTAATGTATGCAAGTTCTTCCTCTCAATCTCATTATATTTTAGTGCACGCTCATACTCACTAACTTCAACTACCATTGCATCAAATTCCTTTTCCATTCCCTTGATATCAGTTTCTATCCCCTTTTTAAGACTCTCAAAGTGATATTTTACAAGTTTAAAGAAAGGCATGACCTCAGTTAAATAACATTCTTTCATTTGCTCAAAACCCCTTTCTCCTTCCGTTATACCAGTGGGTGTGATCCTTTTCTTGCAAGTTTTCTCAAAATCAACAAATAGTTGAAATATAACATATTGGCTAATTAAGGTCTTGCTTTTAGTGGCAATTTTTCTAGGAACAAGATGCATTGGTGTATTAGGAGGATACACAGTCGCTCTAGGCATTTTCCATAGGGGAGGGTTTGTTTCAACAATATTTTCAGCTTTCGCTTATCTAAATCCTTTTTCCAGAAAACTTGTTCGGGAGTCAACAATGTCTGAGGCTTAAACATGTTCAAGGAAATCCAGTTTTCCTTTTTGTAGTCATGGGGAGTGATAATTATTTTTTTCTCTTTGCATTTAGGATCATCTAATTTTTTGTTCATCCTTTCCCTCAGTGCACTCAACGCAACTAGGTTTCTGTCTAGGTTTAAGAATCTCATTGCCATCATAGATCACACTTTGAGATGCTTTTGCTATCTTTCCGTACTCCGGGTTGGGTTTATCTATAATGGGAACACTATGCTTATCGCTTAGGACTCTATGTTTAGTGACCATGTGAGCGGTCTGAATGGTGTTTCCTTGTATGTACAACTTGTTTTCAAGTTTGTTTTTCAAAGTTTTCTGATTAGAAAAATCTCTCAAGAGTTTTGATTCCTTTGCATTAAATTCTTGCTTAAGCATTTTCACATTTTCTTGAAGTTCTTGTTTTTGCTTAGCTGTTTTAGAAAGTTTTTCTTGCAAGGAATTTAATTCTTGTTTCAATACTTCTTCTCTAAAATTACTTTTCTAATGTATGCGCACTTGGTCATCCATTTCCTGCTCACGAGTGGTCAACTCAAATTTAGCACGTTGTTCATAAATAGCAACACGTTCTTTATAGGCATTTAGTTCCGAAATTACAGAATCATCAGGGGCACATGCAGTGTATTCATCAAAAATATAGTCATTGTTGATTGCGAAGATGCATCACTTGGTACAACTTCACTTTCACTTTGTTTCACATATTGATCATATGGGATAATATCGATATTACCCATATTTTCAACATTTGATTCAATAGTTTCAGTTGAATGTACTTTGTCATGCATCTTTTGCACATCAGCATCATCGTATAGTTTTAATACCTCTGAGATGAGTTTGTCTTGGGATGGGCCAGCTAGTGGTGAAGAAGAGACCTTGGGAGAAACCATTGGAGAAATGCTAGCCATAAAAATTGTGTGTGCCATAGGTCCATCATCCACATCAGAGTCGTATGCATCATCAATCGACTTGAAAGGCATTCTGATGATTGTGACCTATCTCCCGAATAGGCTGCTCATCCACATCTGCATCATAGGTCTTGGCATTGCCCTCAGCTAGAAACAACAATTCCTCTTCATCCATAGCAGCACCATTGTCCGAGCTTGTACAGCAGCATCTTATCTCGAAGTAATCAGCATTCTTGGGCGCTTTGGAGATGTGCAGTTCCTTGCAATGTGTCCCTCACCAACACAGTTATAACATTTGATTGGCTTAGCTTGACCTTGGTTACCATTCCTTCCTCGATTCCGGTTGCCAACATAACCTCTACCAGCTCCACCTCTTCCCTGATCATACTGTCTTTCCTGGACTGGTTGCACCACGATCCTTCCATCTTTAACAGTGGCTTGATTGTGTGGGTTAGATCTTTGTTCGAGGTTGTTGTTGGTTTGTGGGAGAGAATTCATGTTTTGACTAATCAGAAGAGCTAGTTGATTAATGAAGTGACCCACGTGTGGATCGACATCGGCTTGTTTGAACATAGGATCAGGAATGAGTTTGTGATTACCATTACCCAAGGGTATGACTTGTGATGCTTTGGTTGTGATTCCGATGTTTGAGTAGAAGGCAGTTGAGTCATTAGATGAGCTTGTCTCTCCTGGTTGGTTTTGAACTGATTGAGAATCAATTTTTCAAACATAGCATGTCTCATTCGAAGGAGGAAGGCATAGAGTTGCTCATAGTTTGTATTCTTCAATCCTTTAGTGAGCTTCACAGCGGTGACAAACTTGTGCCATTCGGGATTCATGTTGTTCACAAATTTTGAGTTCAGCTGAATGTTAGGCATAGTCATTCCGATGTTCCTCATGTCATTCACTAACTTATGAAATCTCACATAGTACTCATAGACACTCTCATCCGGTTTCATCTTGAAGTGCTCAAATTCGTCATAGAGTTGGGATTCTCTGTCTTCCATAGTTAATTGAACCGAGAGAAGCATCTTAACATTATCCCATACTGCCTTTGCATCGGTGTTATGATTGATCAGCTTGTAGATGTCTTTAGGAAGACCTTGAAGAACAATGTTTGAAGCCCGATATCGCATCGAATCTCTTTTTCTCCTTATCCTCAAGCTCATCATACATTTTAGGTCTGTCCATTCCGTAAAAAGGAGTACCATCTTCATTAGTATCAAGTATGTCTCTAGTCGTCTCAACTCGATATGGTCCTTCATCAATGGATTTGAGAATGTTGACACCATTTTCCTTTCCAAGGCAGTACAATCCGATTCGTTGAGCCCAAGAATCGTAGTCAGTTCTGTCAAGCATGGGTGGACGAGTATCCGAGCCAGCTGCTTGAACATCCTCGGCAACAGTGGAGATGATAGTAGGAACGTTGGTAGACATGTTTACAGTTTATACGGGATTTTATAACTCTATGATTAAACCGGAAATAGATTCTTTCACGGGATTTTACTAAATCAAGAGAAAACCGTAAACAATCACTCAAGTCGCTAGAAGATAATGCACTAAATCGCTAGAAGATAATGCACTAAGTCGCTAGAAGATAATGCACTAAGTCGCTAACGCTTAATTCGCTACACCACTAAGTCGCTAGAGTCCCAAGTCGCTAGACAAATGCAAGTCGCTAGGTAGTAACTCGCTAAGCCTCAAGTCGCTAGCAAAATTTTGGCACAATTCGCTACTCAAGTCGCTAAAGATACAAGTCGCTAAAGAGCAACTCGCTATCGACCAAGTCGCTATCACCAAGTCGCTACCCGTAGTGGAGAGTCCACTACTTGTATTGTAAATCGCTAGATCTAAGTCGCTAGGTTTAAAACTGTAACTCGCTACAAATTTGTAAAGCAAGTCGCTACGAAGAAACTAATCCGTGAAGTAAGTCGCTAGCATGAAAAACCACATAAACATCACTTTTCAATCCAAAAACAACCCAACCAAGATGATTCAAGCTTACCAAATGAAAACCTAAACACTTGTGATGATTCTAAACACAGAAGTACTAACAAAATCGAACTTTAACACAGAAATCAACCAAATGATGCAAAAACCACTAAACTTTTTCAAACTCAAAACCACCTAAAAACCACTAGAAATCCAAAGATGTGCAAGATATGATCTAACCATGGCTCTTGATACCAATTGTAAGATATAACTTTTCACATACACATCAAACCATAACACAAAGTAGCATATAGATGGAATTCTAGAGAGAGAAAGTTAGAGGTTTAGGGAACTTGGTGAGAGAAAGTGAAAGATATTATTATGAGCTCCAACTCTCTACCTTGGGAGGTAGAGAGTATTTATAGTCTTACATAAATCGCCACACAACGGGCTGTGGATCAGGCATACATTGGGTAAAGACCCGTCCGTCCTCCACGGTGTTACTTAACTAAATACTACTTAACTAAATATTACCATGACTACGAGCTTTCTAACGATTACATATACTTGAGGTGACCGACTCTTTAATACTTTGAATTTCTAATTCCTAACCATTTGTAATATTTTTGATTATTTCAATTGGTCAACTTCGTCATCGATCTTACTTTTGATTCTATCGAACCGAAAGAAAATAACAATTATGATATCTTCTTTTCTTTATCTCGATTTCATGACAAGAAAGAAATTGCAATTACATCAGAATAAACCTACCGAGACCATTGTTGAAAATGATCTTGAAGACTTCGTTTGTGCTCGAATGGCTTATAAAGATGAGACGAAATGGTTTACTTGGTATGTGATGTGTGATTTGGAAAGGCTGATTGTTTGCTATGATGTGTGCTTGAGATATGTTTTTTGTGAGAGGCGATTTGGTATGAGTTAGAGGAGGGGGGCAGACTTATCTGTGAGAAATATTAGGTTTAGGTCAAGTGAAGTGAAAAGCTCCAAAGTTTTATAACCGGATATCAATGGGAAGTGTGGATCGGGTAGTGCTTTTTGATTGGATCGGATATATGGAATTGTGTATGCACGAACCACTTGATTATCATATGTTGTAGTTGGGCTTTGGATATATATCTCATTCTTGGGCGACATTCATTTGGTTCGTGGCCTTGGGAGGTTGTGAGAGCTATTTTAATCGCTAGTACATCTATCAAAGAAAGTGTCATCAATTTTGATACACTTTTTGATTTATTGGTTAAAATGATATTTTGGTATGGTATAAAATTTTTCACGAGGAGGAAGATACATTATTCTGACTTGGCGATAAGTGAAAAATGACTACGGAGTTTTGTCTTGTATTATTTATGCGAAATTGACGTGACATTTCACGGGTGGACTTCTTTATCTTTGAGACGATGGTTGGTTGGATGCTTGTCTCAAGATAACTTGTCTGGGCACATTATGAAATTTGACAATCTCGGTTATAACGATAGGAGTTCGCGTTGTGCTCTACGGTGTTAACCATCACTTTAAGGAGTTCGTTGTAGTGCTCAGTGTCCACAGTTGTGGATTGTTCAAAATTTGGAACAGCGGCAAGTCACAAGTTGGGATGCTTACTTCTTTTTCAAGTTAGTCGTATCGGGCTATCTCCATATGTGGTCATTACAATTAGCCGGTGAATTCTAGGAGGTTGGGTTGGTTAGAAAGTTATTGAGAGAAATTATATTTTGGCGACATATTCTCACGAAATATGAAGCTATGATGTTAATATTGCATCAAGAAGGTAATACGGCATGTACCCAACATTATGATGATTCCGATAACTCGCAACCATTAGGAGGGAGAAGTGGTATTTCATCCGTGATTGGATTTGAAGGGATTTTTGCTTAAAGACGAAGAAGGAGAAGTAGTGTGGTGTACATCGGGGTTTTTACCAACTTGGATGCTACTAAGTGAATTATGTTGTTATGACAATTCCCCGAACGACAACCATTGTGCTTCAGAGTCTACTTTCTCCGCTAGGTGTCGAAAGTTAAAGACGATGTTGGAAGAGTGTTGTGGGTTCAGGGGAGCAAGAAAAGAAGAAGGCTTCGCTAGTTAGGGAATAACCTAACTAGACCGTTCAGATTGAAGTTGAGCTACAAGAAGATCATTTGCGAGGTCATCTGGAAGGAGAACTTCAAATTTGCCTCGGTATCTAGACTCTGCAGAGCTCGCACTTCAAGAAATTCAACATTGTTCTTTACTATTGTAATTTACTTTGTTTTGTATTTATAGGTCTCTTTGTAACCATTCACGTTGACTATCTTGGGAGGGTGTTAGCCTCGCTTTTTCAAAGATAACGTCCTTCGCGAATTGGACTAGATAAGTAGTATACTTTTGCCCTTAGGGACTAGTATTGTTTAAGTGGCAAAGATAGAGCTATAAATACCCTCATGACTCTACTCCATGAGGGGTGGTTGCTTTGGCTAGTTGTATTGTTTTGTTCTTATCAATAAACTTTGTGTTTTCTCCTCCCTCTCTTTAGTTTCTCTCTCTAAACAAGATGCATTCTTTCATCTTCAATCACCAACCAAGACCTCCCGAACCACATAAATCATATATTAATCGGTCCTAACACTGCCCTTAGGACAGCTGTCGCAATAAATAAAATGGATAAAGATATTTTAAGAGGAATTTTAGAAAGGACTTTATTAAATAGCGCTTTAAGGTTTTGGCAAAATATTACCGAAGATACAAGAAATACTATATTTGGAAATGATGATAATCTAGCAAACATACTTACTAGAGCTTCCAGAAGCATTGCGATTAAAGTTCCGTGGGAGAAGGAAATATTATTAAAGATCTTGCCACGGTTCAAAAGTATTGTACTTGCTGCTAAGGTTACAACTATGTGATATGTGTGAAATAGATTGGGTATATTTGTGTATTCCAAGATTGCCATATATATAATCAGGTTCCAAATACCGAAAAGTTATTTGCCTTTAATTTTTGCTAAAATACCTGACCCTTGGGGAAATAAATTAATAGATACTTATAAACCGATTTTACAGATACCTAGGAAAAATTACACATTTAAGAGATAAGCTAAGTGAATGGTGGGAGAACAAGCTAAAATGAGTAAAGAGTTAAAGAAAAGAACATCAATATATTGTGGTAATCTAAAAATGCCAACTATGATTGGGTGCGATAGCTCATATTATTATGGAAAAATAAAGAAGAAATATAAGAAAAAGACCCATTATAAAAAGAGGTATTTTAAAAAGAGGAAGACAAGATATTTTAAAAATAAAGGATATAAAAAAACTTTCAAACCCACTTTTAGAAGAAAACATGTCCCAAGACTTGTAGTGTTTACTTGCCACAAAGAAGGACATTATGCTAATAATATTGTCCGAAAAGTTTAATAAAACTTAAAAGTTTTTGAAATTGATGAAGATATTGAGAAAAAATTGATAATGGTTTGCCAATTAAAAGTTTTCAAGACATTGATCCAGATGAAAGCATTTTATAATAACCGAAACTGAATATACTTCGTCTAATGATGAATAAATCAAATTTGCAAATTACAAATAATCTTTCAATAATGGATTCTCAAGAAGAACAATTTGAAGAATATAAGCAAGAGATTTTGATAGATAAGAAAAAGCTAAAACAAATACAACATGAAAACTTTTCTTTAAATTAATCATGCGGGTTTCAAAGTAAATACGTTACAAAAATAGGTTTATAAGTCCTGAAACCATCATCTTTACTATGGGCTAAATATTCAAGAAAGGGCTTTAGATATAGATATAACTTCCAACAAAATTAAGCTTATCTAAAAAAGATATTCAAAATAAGCTTCAAAAAATAAAACCCAAAATTAGAAATACTTTAGGATGGGTACATGTTGGAGCTATACAAATTATTATAAAATCAACCTTCAAAGAAGGAATAGATACACCTATAGAACTAGCAATTATGGATAATATGATACATAATAGAAGAAACTTGGGTATCTTACGTGGAAATTTACAATATGGAAAATTAAAGTTCAATGTATACCCGAGAATTTCATATCATATACAAGATAGAGATTTTGATAAAACCTTGAGTTTATTACAAGATTTTAAATGGAGATTTCTTTAAACATCAAAATAGACCTTATTCGATAACTTATGCTATCTCATATGCTATTTCTAATACTCATCACTCTGAATGTTTTAGCATAAAAGATACCACTGATTTTCCATTTTTATTTAATGATGTATGCCAAGTTCAGGTCCCCACATTATCTAAAATAGAGGAAATTGATACCAGACTGTTAATACAAATAAATCGTAAAAACGTTTATTAATATTTAGCGATCTCTTTGTGTTTTGTTGATAACAAATATAATGTTATCATAAGTAAAATTTAAAGATACATGTTATTTTTGTAAAGCATCTACAAATATAGTCATTTAATACAAATTGTTGTAATGATTCATTTATTGTAATAGTTTATTAGGATGGGTAAAAACCATAACCCATGACTCATACCCATGAAGCATATCCATAACCCATGGAGTTAACCCATAACCCATTGACTAGATGCATTGCATCTTCTAGATACATTGTATCTACTTGGATACCCATGGTCCAAAGTCCATAACCCATGACCCATGACCCATAACCCATGGATAAAGAGGAGCGTCTCACGGATCCCTCGGTTTACACTAGACGGATCCCTCAGGCAAGGGATCCGTGGGATCCGTGCAACAGTAGCGAGAAATTGCCTATAAATAGTGAGCCATTTCTGCATTATAACTCACCCCTCTTCTTACAAACTCTCTCATATATTCTTACATTCTACTAACCTCAGATCTCTTGATCTAGATAGTAGTTCTTCTTTCTTTTGTTGTGATTCTCATATAGGTCCTTCTCTAAGGCTAGATCACGAGCATTCTACAAGTCATCCAAGCAAGGGGTCCTTGATTGATTTGTTCCTCCACAAGATTTCTGTAGCAAAGATCTTGTATTTCATATTTCACATATTTGTTGTGTTATAGTATTGTTGGTTTGGTCCTTATCAGTGTTAAGGAGTCGGTATTTAGCTTTGTATCGGAAAAGTATGGCGGCGTTGTGAAGGCTTCTCTCGCGAGTTGAAGGAGTTTTTTGACATAGTGCTTGAACTCTCGAGTAGGTGACTCGGGGACTGGAGTAGGGCAAGGAAGGTGTCCTTGTAGCCGAACCACTATAAATCGGTTGTGTCATTTCTATCCTTTAATTTACTTGTTTTCTTTACTTGCATTACTTATAGATCTATACTTTCTCTCCATCCACATGATTTCACGTAACATCAAATCTAAAGTTTTTGAAACTAAGTTAAAATCGGCAAAACTATTCAACCCTCCCTTATAGTTTTTCACACAGACCTTTAAGCTTAGATTTACAAGATAAACCTCTTTTATTAAAAAGTCAAGTGGTTCCTAAACTTACTTTTACAAACCAGGGTGTTTCCAGTAGTTCAAATAGAGAATTTTCTATTTCTAATAGATATGATAACGCTATAAATGCAAAGAAGATACGATAAAAAATTATAAAATTGAAGGTGAATACTTTGATGGAAAAAAGTTTACATGTGTCAATATATTAGTAGATACAGGGGCAAATGGAAGCTATATAAGTCATAAGCTATGTAGGAAACTACAAAAACACCAATTAGAGGTGCCCCACCACTATACAAATTTTAATGGAGAACTTCATGAGATAAAAGAGACAGTAGAAACTATAGTCAAGTTTGGCGAGGAAAAAATTCCTCTAAGGTTATTAATTGAAAATGGAAGCGAAAATGATACCTTAGAAATCATGTTAGGATTAACATTTTTAGAAAATGTTAAACCATATAAAATAAGCTCTTATGGTTTAAAAATAACTTATAATGATAAGATAATATATATACCCAAATGACAAGCCGTAGTAGTGTTCATATCCCTATGGAATTCATTATAAAGATTATAAAGCGAGAATATTTTCTTTGCTTATATAGATAGTGGTCTTGGCCTCTGTGTATGTAAACCTGAATGTTACCCAAAAGAATACCATCAAGATCGTGAAACATACAGAGGGATTAGCTTTTCAAAAGAAGCTTTGTTGTTAAATAAAGGTATTAAAACCCTCTGGCTATTGATAGGATCTTATTTAGTTAAAGGTCCAACATTTTATTTTCATGATGCGGGTACAGATGTCTTATTAGGACAAATTTTTTTTGAAAGGTTTAATAAAGTTTTATTTGATAGTGTAGCTTTTTAAATTTTATTTAAGACACCATGTCATCATTTAATATATGTTAAAAGGATGAATAGAGCTTATGGAAGAAGTTTACCTATAATTTTTAAACGACGTGAAAAACATGATGACATAGGATACCAAGGAAAGCCACTTCGGTAATCCTTTATAGGTTACGCTTGGTGTTCGCGGTGGTTCCAAACGGTCTACCTGATCGTGTAGTGATATCTTGGTGTACTCCAATGGTTCACAACGACAGTGTGAAGATATTGAGTACGGGGACATGACAGTGACCATCTGATATGAGATTATTCAAGGAACGTGCCAGCGATCTGGGATGTACCTGTACAATATATCCAAACACTTACGCCATGAACTTTATTCCTAACTGTTTTCATGCAAGTAATCATGAAGGCCAGGAGTTCCATCAAAGACCATTACCACCATCAATCAACATTTCATTTCCACATGCTCATCCCACATCATAAAGACATTCTCATCAAAGATCTAAGCAAAGCAAAGTTCAAAAAGATTCTACGTAAAATTCAAAGAATCTGCAAAGTTAAAAGACAAAGATCAAGGCTAAAGAATGAGAGCTTCACATGTATGAATCACAAACTTCACAAGAAGTATGAGCATGTTGGAAAAGACATAAAGCACCAGCAACGAAGATGTTGATGTAAGGCAGACAACACCAATATCTGATCACAACAACAAGAATAAAGAATCAAGGAGTCAAAGACGTCACAAGTATAGAAGGCCAAAGCAGTTCAAGAGGTCAAACGACCTAAGCATGATAACTATGATGACCAACACTTAATGGGAGATTGTTAGGAACACGTTATACTTATGAAGTGCCGGTCATTATATTTGTAATAGGTCGTTAGTTAATATGGTTTATATTTGTTTGTTATTAAATATCTGGCTCATGTAGTAAGCTCATGAGCCGTGATGAAAGGTTCTTCTAGAACCTAGGGCAACACCCATCCTTATGTAAACACTATAAATACCCCTCCCTTCAAGGGAGAGGGGGTTGGTTCTTTAAGAAATAAACTTCATTATTATTTCATAAGTTCCTTCCACTCCTTCTCTCTTAGTTTCTGTAACACCCCAACCCGGCAAGGGTAGAAGTGTCACATTCTGGTGTTATATCAGAACATATAAATAAAATTTTATGAGCGGAAGCCGTATAAAGATAAATTACCAAGTCATATAAACGAATGACTTACAAAGAAAATACTAAAATACAATATGTCTAAAATAGAATGAAATCTCAAAAATAGCCCATCAAAATAAGTCCCAAAATAATAAGGTAACTAGGGTCGGTCCACTCAGATAATTCAACTCTCAGCCCATCAAAGCCCATCTTCCAACCTAAAACCTGCCGCAGGAAAAGAAATGCGGCTGAGCTTAAAAGCCTAGTGAGAACGGATATAACAAAGCGAAGGCTAAACAAAATCCAAAATACGAAATGAAACAAAGGAAACAATGACAAAGTTCGCAGCGGAAGGAAACAATGAGTCAATGAGAAACACGAGAATAAGATAGTAAGTGATATCCGGAAAACAACAATCAAAGGAGAACACAGCAAAGCAACGCATCCATGACATATAGATTATCACACATAAACAAGCAGATACACAAACACCGAAACATAAGAATAGCATGCAATCAAATCAGGAAATCAGAATACATATAAGCCAAACGGAAAACTAAAAGCAAGAGGAAGCAATCAATTAGGAAGTGAGCATGGCAATCACACAAGTCAAAAAACCCACAGTTAATAACATGACAGTATCATAATAGATATATAAGCATGGCAGGTCAACAATTAGCAATAAGAACCCTAACAGATAATCATAGCCCATGAACATAATTAAACGAAGGTATCCATGACAAACAGATAAATCAACTGATTACACTCAAACATGATCACCAGACCAATCAAAGGGTCACATAACAATAAGATAACATATAGTCAGATAACAACAGTTGAATCATATAATCGCATATTAATCATATCGTAGCATGGTAAACAATAGCCACATAAAACATGAATAGCATAATCAAATTCAATAATCATATAACAACCCAGTATGTGAATGAAATGATAGTCTGAAGTAACGGAATAAGACTATGACATATCAATGCAATGGAATATATATCATGGTAGTAGAGTGAGTCACATAAGGGTACTGAGTAACGGGCAATCAATACAGAATATGGTGCGTTGGGGAAAACAGACGGTACAATATAGGTATATCAACATTGTGAGGGTTGTCGAAATCTATCCCGACCAACGGTACAATACTGATATATCGGTAGTGGCAATAGCAGCCCGTAATCAATAGTAACCATCGTATTGAGGGTGACCTCGAATACAGGACCAATAGGAAGGAGACCTCATTAACCAATGGAGTAGCTAGCTCAGGCGTGAAGGGTGTATTACACGCACCACATCAACAGAACAAATCAATCAATATCAATAACAGTACAGTACAAATCTAGGATGCATCCATACGCCCCTGCAGAACAATAGTGGCCATAACAATAACAATGAAGCGCGCATAATCAATACAATATAGGGACGGTGTGGAACGTCACTCATCCACACTGGAGTTATGACATTGGTGCATCAATGACACGGACATGTTACCTTCATGGCTAGGGAAACAATATTTCCCTCGGGTATCAATCTGAAGGGTCAGACAAAGGTCCACAGTGTAGCAATATATCAGTCATAATAATCAGAGGTTCAATATCAGTTATCCACAATTCAAAGGTTCATAGCAATAGTCCAATATCAAAAGTTCAGTATCAAAGGTTCAATAACAGAGGTTCAATATCAAAGGTTCAGTAACAGTGGTTCAATAACAGAGGTTCAATATCAAAGGTTCAGTAATAGTGGTTCAATAACAGAGGTTCAGTAACAGAGGGGTCAATAGCAATGGTTCAATATCAGAGGGTCAATAGCAAAGGAATCATAGCAATGAAAAATCATAAGCGAACAAGTCAAAGGATCAGAAAGTCATGAGAAACCCCTATTGAAAAGGGATAGAATATATGTACCTCATTTGAAGCAAGTAAAATAGGAAAGTAAGGTCACACGATGAATCAATCCAGCCGTTCGGAACCTATGAATTAGATAACGCTTATTAAGATCAGATTACTCATTTTAGACGGCTTTCCATTTTTAGCAGGTTTCCACTTTTAGTAGCTTTCTATTTTAGGTAACTTTATATAAATAGCAGGTTTCTATAATTAGCAAGTTTAGCCATTTATGATGTATTTAATATTAAATTAGGTTAAAGTGATGAAAATTATAATTATAATAGTTTAGGGTTCATTTATGACAAGCTACAATAGTTTAGTGTCAAAAGTGTAAATATCTCAAGTTTACTTATTTTACGACTTTAGTTCATTTTTTTACCATTTTAACGAATCAACCTTCATGTTTCACTTATTAGCAAAAGGAACCCTTTTCTTTTATTAAGACCAAAACTCTTAGAAAGCCCTAACTAGCTTTCGATACCATTTCCATTTTTTTAAGCAAATCGTGACCAATCCAACAAATATTATAACGACTCCCTTTTATTGAACCATTTAGTCGATACATGTAAAAATCCAAATTCAGTTTAACGACAAATAGAAAAACAATTCGAGACCCCCGTTGAAGAATCATTATTGACACAAAACTAGGCCAAAGTGTACTCGTTCATTATTACTTCGTTTAGCATGATACAAAATAGATGAAACATGTTTATGTCGAATTACGGGTAGGTCGAGTAGATGCAAAACAGATTACATATGGGTCGTATATATGGCCATCTTTATTTGATATTTTATGTGATATATGTCACCATTTTATGTGACCACTTTTTATAATTTCATACAAGGGTCCATTCGTATATATGCAAGTCAATGATGAGTGCTTATTCACTCATCATTTTAGGTCAAATCTGAGCTGCAAAACATCTAAAAACACTCTGAAATGCATCAAAATACTGAAAATATCTCAAAATTGTGTTTTATATGTTTCAGATGCAAAATTATTGAAAACAAATGAAAAACGAACAAAGTTTGCATAATTGGCAGTTTCAGTCCCCCGACTTTCAAAAAATGGCAGAAATAGTCCCTGAGCACGTATTTTAAAAGAAAAAGTCACCAAAGGTCCTTTTGAAATCATAAGTTGTCATAATTAGTCATTTGGTGAATAATTTCAAAAGTTTGGGAAATTACAACTTGAGTCCCTGAAATTTCAGATTTGACAGAAAATACCCCTCAAGTTTCACAAATTGGCAAATTCAGTCCTTGCACTTTTGGAGAATGACAAAGCCAGTCCTTGGATTATAATTTCAGAATTTACACGAAAGGTCCCTGGAATTTCAGTCTTGGCACATTTAGTCCCTAAAATGCTAAATGTTGCAATACTAGTCCAATCCATTAAACTAAGTTATACCTTAAGCCCAATATCCAAGTCCAAACCCAATAACATCCCTTTTACCCGATCCATACCCTTCCAACCCGCCTCTGCCTTTTCTTCTTCCCTGTTTTTCCCGCCCACACAAACCCAAAACAACGCCCAAGAACCCTAGATACCCTAATTCTCTTTTCCCTGAAACCAAAACACTCCACCTCCAAAGACCCCTCTTACCCAACTGCACCTTTACCCAAACCTCCCAATCTTCCCTATTACCCAGTTTAACCCAACTCCCAAACCCACTACCAACCTTCCCCCTCCTCTTTCCCACTCCACCTCAGCAATCCATGTCAAAAAGGCTTCAATGAAGGGCTCAGATTGCTCCCAAAGTGTACCTACTATATGCACGGCTGAGATTTATTCAAGAAAGCACATGTGGAGCTTTGGCTGTTTTCCATCTCACAAGAGAAGAAGACTTGAAGACCTAGGGTTTTAGTATAAAAGGATGATGTAGCCAAGTTATAATGGCACCCCTAGTTTTAATTAAATCTCAGTTTCTTTGTTCTTAATTTCTATTGTAATTTATTTTAAAATCAATGAAAAGCAATTTCTTTGTTTCAAGTTCATGTTTTATAGTTCACTGTTAGAATATGGTCTAATCTTATTTGAAAGGTTGTTAAAGGTTTCAAGTTCAAACAACAAAATAATCTCAAAAAAACGGGGTCTAGATAGTTTTCTTTAAAAGCAGTTTCAAGCTTGCCAAGTCGTAACAGGATTGTTTGGCTTATGTCTTCAAACGGGTTAGAATGCACTTCTAACCCATTTGACTTATTGTGTCAAGTTTAATTTTTCATGTTTAGATGATATAGCTTAGTGCAATTTGTTTTAACAGGTGGGCTCAAAGTTTAGTTAGTAAAGAAAAGTTCTTTTCATTTTCGACCTTTGGCGGCAACACTTGCTGTCCATTGCTCCTTTTATAGCCTATTTGAAGATCAATATTGTCAAAAGTTGTTTTTCTTAAACCCTTTTGTGGCAAACTCACTCTAGTTTAAGTTTCAAGTCTGAAAGTTACCTTTAACATAGTCAACATTGAAGTTAAAAATCCAACTTTTCACTTTGTTTTGCATCAAAGGGGTCACAGCTTATTTATAAGCTGTGGTATTCTTTTTCTTGCTTCAAAATCAGTCTTGTTTTAATGTCATCTAGGCTAACCATGTTTTTGCAGCAAGTCAACACCTTGGAAGCTCATTTCCTAGCTTAAAATAAGCTCTAAATAGCCTCTCGGTGTTTGTGAGCCTGCTTGATTTACAACAGAGTCACTTTTCTCCTTTTTCTTTTTAGCTTATCAGTAGTTAATCGTAGATCATTTAGGTTATATTTAGCTCATTAGTTTGGATAGCATAGGATTAGTGTAAGCTGGCCTTGAGCTTAATTGTATCCCTTTACAGCTTGTTCTCTCTTGTTAATAGCTTTAGGATCCCTTGGTACACACAGTTCCCAAGCTGCTTTTTCTCCTTACTCACTTGTTCAATTTCTTGTTTTAAGCTTATACATAGTACATGTAAGTCAACTCTTGCTTATCCATGCCTTAGTCGCCCAGATTTTGTGCTTAATAGCTGCTAGCATAAGGGTGTTTGGTAAAACTTGTGTATAAAAGGTGTTTGTAAGTTTTTTTTTTCTTGATTGTTAGTGGTGTTTTGTTTGCAAATTTTCCAAGTCGAGTTACCAATAAAAGCTGTCCAAACGGCTTATTGACAAGTTTTCATAAAGAAGTTTTCACAAAATTTTGTTTATTTTGATTGCTTCTTCTGTTTCCAAGAAGTGATTGAGAAAAAAAGGTTTCAAAAGCTGGCATGGTGGGACTCGAACCCACGCCATCCAGCTCACACACAACACACTTACCGTTTGCCCTTGGGACTTGTCTCATTAAAATGTTGCACACTTAAATCTTTAAGGTCATTTGGCAGTTTGTGCTTTAAGCTCTTTTGAGCTTATTTACTGCTTATTTCCAATAGCAACACCCACCTTTTAATTTTTCTTAGAATCGGTGTATAGCTAAGTAGTTTTGTGAATTTTGATTTTTCAACATTAGTTTAATATTTTTAATCATTTGATTAGAGTAAATTAGTTTTTAATCCATAGAAAATAATTTAAAAGTCAAAAAAATACCCGGTCTTTTTCTTAAATTATTTTTAGTCAAATAGAACGTAGGAAAATTAATTTCACATATCCCTTAAATTGCAAAACTTTCACGTTTATGGCTCGGGTTGTTTCGGTTTTTCGTTTTTATGTTTTTGCACCCTAGGACTTAGTGTAGCTTCGTTTTATCATTCCTTAGGCTTAGTGATAGTTTATTTTTAGTTTATTAGGGTTCCCTTGCCTTGACTACCTTCCCGTTCATTAATTTGTAGAATTCGTAATCAAAATCAAACAAATCATTAAAAACCAATTCAAGCTCAAATCACGAAACTCAATGAATCCTTCCATTCACACCTCGTTGGGACACGACCCGGGGAAATCACTTTCCCAGTATCACTTTTATCACACCCGTAAGGTTTGGTACGTTGACCTTTTTCCTAAAGGGTTGATTTGTCGAATTTTACGGTTATTTTGATATACGTTGATATTGTGTTTTTCACCACTCACTTTCTAACGAATCAAATTTTGGCGCCGCTGCCGGGGAGGTGTGTTGCGACAATATCGTGATTTTTGCGATTAGTGACTTGAAGAACCTTCCTCGTGAAGTTATTGTTTTATAAAAATACAAAAATACAAAAATATTTTTCTTTTCTTTGTATATATATGTAAAAGATTAAAAATACAAAAAGATTTTCCTTGTTGTTTTAAATAAATAGAAGACACAATCAATATAACATTCTCAACTGAGGTGTTATCATTATAAGTTCCCGAACAAAAGATTTAAAACTTGCCTTTGTGTCGCTCGTGTTTTGGTTTATTTCTATCGGTTTAACAAAGCGTGTGAGGGGTATAAGGACGGCGACATTAAATTGCGGCTGTTTGTAAAGAGGCGGGTTTTAATAAGCCGTGACCTACAAAGTCTCTCGCTCCTTTGTGCGTTTACTTATAGAAGTGATCATTTCACGTGGGATTATTGGTTTAAGTTCACTGTGTTTTGCCTCGGTCTTGTTTTAATTGAAAGTGTTGTTTTTGTAAGTGCATGCGCACTTTCGCTCGCAAGCTTCGTAGGCGTAACCGTAACCAAGCAAGCGTGCGAGATACGTCCGTCGAACAAATCACAATGACACATAACCAAGGGAGCGGACCTCAAGTCCGTACACTGGTCCACAAGATCCACTCCGATCTCCGAAGCGATGGAGGAGCTTTGCCAACCCGATGGATGGGGGCGGTCCAATTGCCCCGGTCAACATCGAGGCCACGGATTTTGGACTTAAGCATCACATGATTCAACAAGTCCAAAGTTTTTTCCAATTTCACGGATCACCGGGTGGCGATGCCAACAAGCATCTCGACAAATTTCTCACCGTCACCCAAAGTATGAAGCAAAATGGGGTCACCGATGACGCCCTTCGCTTATACCTCTTTCCATATTCCTTGACGCTTCATGCCACCGCATGGTTTGATCGTCTTCCCAAAAATTCAATCCATAGTTTCGACTAAATGATCTCCAAATTCTTGGCGAAATACTTTCCACCGTCGATGGTGACGAAACTACGGAATGAAATCAGTAATTTTCCGCAGCATCCCGATGAGTCCTTATTTGAGGCATGGGAACGCTATAAGCTTTCGATTGATCGATGTCCGAACCACAACATGTTGCTTGTCACCCAAATAGATACGTTCTATAACGGGTTAACATTGAGACATCGTGACACGATAAATGCTGCTGCCGGTGGTACCTTTATGAAAAGGCGACCCGAAGAGTGCTATGATCTCATTGAAAACATGACTGCCCACCACAATTATTGGGATTCCTCAACCGAGAGGAGTGAGTCAAGGAGATCTAATACTCTTCCATCTTCGGAATACACGACTCTAACCAAAAAGATTGAAGAAATATCCACCGCCGTACTTAAAATGAGTCAAAATAACAACAATCAACAAGTAAATGCCGTGAACAAGAGTTGTGAAACTTGTGGTGGTCCACACCCTTATTTTTGAGTGTCCACCTCGGTGGCTTCACTCAAGAAGCGTTTATGCGCTTCGTTCCTACAATACGGGAGGTAATTCCTACCAACCGCAAGGAGACCGAAACCTTCTCAACTATCGTTCTAACAATTTCCTTGGACCACCCGGGTTTAATCAAAATCAGAACAATCAAAATGTGCAAAATAGAAATAATCAGTTCAATCAAAATCAGAGTCAGAATCGGAATTTTCAAAATCAAAATCAAGGTTTTCAAAATCAAGGAAATTTCAATCAAAACCGATTCCAAGCTCCTCAACAAAATATGCATGCCCAACCTCCTCAAGCTTCCATTGACATTGCTAATTACATCAAAAGCAATGAAGCTAAGATGGTGTCCATGCAAAATCAAATTACCACTTTGAAGAATGATTTCACTTCCGAGCTTAGAGCTACTAGTAACAAGATTGATCAATCTCATAGCAAGATTGAAAGCATGATTGCTAGTCTCATGAGTCAAAAGAATCAAGCTTCAACTTTGGGTGCTCTTCCGAGTAATACCATTGCCAACCCAAAAGGTGAATTGAATGCTATTGCCACCCGAAGTGGTAAGTCTTATGAGGGACCCTCGATGCCTAATCCTTCTCCGGTGAGGGATGTGGAGCGAGAACGAGGTATCAAAGGACAAGGTGCATAACTCAAGCCCACGAAGTACCGCACAAGTCCAATCTCCGGTGGTCTTACCTCCAATTCCGGAACCCGTTGTTCCAATGACCATTCCTAAGCCTTCACTTCCTTATCCTTCAAGGCTTAATGACCAAAAGCTCCGTGATAAAACTAGTCAACAAATGGAGAAGCTTATCCAAAGCTTTCAAGATTTGCACCGAGATTAGTTTGCGCGGACGCTCTTCTTCTAATGCCAAAGTTCGGTCCGACAATCAAAAATTTGTTGAATAACAAAGAAAAGATTTCCGAAATGGCTAAAAATTCTTTGAACGAAAATTGTTCGGCGGTTATCCTTAAAAGCTTCCGAAAAGTTAGGAGACCCGGAAAATTTCTCATCCCATGTGATTTTCAAGGCATAGTTCAATGCTCCTCTTTGGCCGATCTTGGTGCTAGCATTAACTTGATGCCACATTCCATGTGGAAGAAGCTTTCATTACCTCCGCTTACACCTACATGTATGATCCTCGAGCTTGCGGACCGTACAAGTTCTCGTCCGCTAGGTATAGCCGAGGATGTATTTGTGAAAGTAGGCAAGTTTCATTTACCCGCCGACTTTGTTGTTGTCGAATTTGATGCCGATCCCCGAGTACCCCTCATCCTTGGGAGGTGCTTCTTAAAAACGGGTCGTGCATTGATCGATGTTGATGAAAGGGAAATTACTTTGAGGGTAAACAAGGAAGCCGTTACTTTCAATCTCAATCAAGTTACGAAATACTCCCCCAATTATGGAGACAATTCCGTCAACAAAATTGATGTCCTTGACATTGTGTCGGAGGAGTATTCTCAAGAAATTCTTGGATTCTCTAGTGGCAATCCCACTTGGTTGATCCCATTGTTGCTCTCTCTTCCCCTTCCCTCACTCCGTTTGAGAGAAGTGACTTTATTTTGGAAGAGATTGAAGCATACTTGGCTAGTGATTCTGTTCCATGGGAAATTGATCACGCTCCCATCGACATTGAGGGAGATATTCTTCTCATCGAGAAGTTGCTCAATGAAGACCCTTCATCACTCCCTCCTCAAGAACTTCATAAAGAGGAAATCAAAACAATTGAAAAATCTAATAATCCTCCCGAGGTCGAACTTAAGGACTTACCACCTCATCTCGAGTATGCATTTTTGGAGGGTGACAATAAATCACCCGTCATCATTGCTAAAGACTTGAATGAGGATGAAAAATCGCTCATAAAGGTTTTGAAGTCATACAAGCGAGCCATCGCTTGGAACCTTTCCGACATCAAGGGTATTGACCCGAGGTTTTGTACACACAAAATTCTCATGGAAGATGACTTCAAACCGGCGGTTCAACACCAAAGAAGGGTGAATCCTAAAATTCATGAGGTTATCAAAGCTGAAGTCATAAAACTTCGATGCGGATTGATTTACCCTATCTCGGATAGTCCTTGGGTGAGCCCCGTTCATTGTGTGCCCAAAAAGGTGGCATTACCGTTGTTGAAAATGATGAAAACGAGTTGATTCCTACTCGATTGGTTACGGGATGGCGTGTTTGCATTGACTATCGAAAGTTAAATGAAGCCACCCGTAAAGACCACTTCCCATTACCCTTCATGGACCAAATGCTTGAGAGATTAGCGGGAAATGAATACTATTGTTTTCTCGATGGTTTCTCGGGTTACTTACAAATTCCGATCGATCCACAAGATCAAGAAAAGACCACATTCACTTGTCCTTATGGAACATTTGCTTACCGACGCATGCATTTCGGCTTGTGTAATGCTCGATGCGTTCCAAAGGTGTATGATGGCCATTTTCCATGATATGATCGAAAAGACTATGGAAGTCTTTATGGATGATTTTTCGGTCTTTGGGGATTCTTTCCAAACATGTCTCTCTCATTTGGACAAGATGCTTGAACGTTGTGAAAACACGAATCTTTGTCTAAATTGGGAAAAATGTCACTTTATGGTTAAGGAAGGAATTGTCCTTGGCCATAATATTTCTAAGAGCGGGATTGAGGTTGACAAAGCTAAAGTCGATGTCATTTCAAAATTACCTCCTCCCACAACCGTCAAAGGAGTTAGAAGTTTCCTTGGTCATGCCGGATTTTATCATCGTTTCATTCAAGACTTTTCAAAAATATCCTGGCCTATGACCCGACTTCTTGAAAAAGACACTCCTTTCGTCTTCTCTAGTGAGTGCATTGAAGCTTTTCAAACTCTTAAGAAGAAGCTCACGGAAGCACCAATTCTAGTTGCCCCCGATTGGGAATTACCATTTGAGCTTATGTGCGATGCAAGTGATTTCGCCATAGGTGCCGTTTTGGGGCAACGAAAATCAAAACATTTCCAGCCTATACATTATGCTAGCAAAACTTTGACCAAAGCTCAAGCACATTACACCACGACGGAAAAAGAATTACTAGCCGTGGTGTATGCTTTCGAGAAGTTTCGGCCATACCTGATCTTGTCAAAAAGCATAGTGTATACGGATCACTCGGCTCTCAAATATCTCTTTGCTAAGCAAGATGCAAAGCCAAGATTGCTCCGATGGGTTCTCCTCCTACAAGAATTTGATATCATCATCCGTGATAAAAAAGGAGCCGAGAACCTAGCGGTTGATCATCTCTCTCGTCTTGAAAATCCACATCAAGGTGTGCTCGAGAAAAAGGAAATAAATGAAACGTTTCCTCTCGAGACTCTTAATGTGGTATCTCATCATGAAAATTCGAGTACCCCATGGTTTGCCGACTTTGCAAACTATCATGCGGGGAACTTTGTTGTGAAAGGGATGTCGTCCCAACAAAAGAACAAATTTTTCAAAGATGTTAAACATTACTTCTGGGACGACCCCTACTTGTTTAAGGTTTGTGCGGATCAAGTCATCCGACGGTGTGTTCACGGCCAAGAAGCCGATGAAATTCTCAAAGCTTGTCATCATGGACCCACGGGGGGACATCATGGCCCGAACTACACCGCCAAGAAGGTGTTTGACTCCGGTTTCTATTGGCCCACAATTTACAAAGATGCCCATGACCTCGTCAAATCTTGCGACACTTGCCAACGTCATAGCAACATCTCTAAAATGCCATTCAAGTGTGCGAGATCTTTGACGTATGGGGCATCGATTTTATGGGGCCGTTCCCGTCTTCTCGAGGGAACAAGTATATACTCGTGGCGGTTGATTATTTGTCCAAATGGGTAGAGGCCAAAGCGCTACCCACCAACGACGCCCGAGTAGTTGTGAAGTTTTTAAAATCTCTCTTTACCCGTTTCGGAACTCCCCGTGCCATCATTAGTGATCGCGGTGCGCGCACTTTTAGCGACCAATTCGCAAAAGTCATGCTTAAGTACGGTGTCACTCACCGTCTCTCTACCGCGTATCACCCACAAACTAGTGGGCAAGTGGAAGTTTCGAATCGTGGTTTGAAAAGAATTTTGGAGAGGACCGTAGGTGAAAACCGTGCCTCTTGGTCGGACAAACTTGAAGATGCACTTTGGGCCTTCCGCACCGCTTACAAAACACCCATCGGGTGTACTCCTTACAAGCTTGTGTACGGAAAGGCATGTCATCTCCCGATCGAGCTCGAGCACAAAGCCTATTGGGCCTTAAAGCATGTAAATTTTGACCTTAAGTCCGCAGGTGATCACCGGAAAGTTCAACTCAATGAATTAAATGAACTCCGTGATCAAGCCTACGAGAACTCGTTGATTTACAAAGAAAAGACAAAGAAGATCCATGACTCCAAAATCAAGAACCGCGTTTTCAACGTAGGTGACCGAGTCCTTCTTTTCAATTCTAGATTGAAAATCTTCTCGGGGAAACTTAAGACCCGTTGGAACGGTCCATTCACCATTGCCAAAGTTTTTCCATATGGCACCGTCGAGTTATCTCAAACCAACGGACCAAACTTCAAGGTGAATGGACATAGATTGAAACATTATTTTGGAGGGGACGTACCATCCATGGTTGTCGGATCTACAAACTTTCCCCATGAACAAATGAATGCGGGGATCGAGTCAAGCTAGCGACTTCGGTTATTAAAACAGTAGCACACTATATGGGTTTTCACCCGTATTTCGAACTTCTTTCTACTTTCTACCACCCTAGTGTGGGGGAGTTGCCCCCCATTTGTTGTATATAAGGTTTTCAAAAAAAAATCACAAAAATAATGGCCGTAGTATTTCCCTTTTACGTTCTATGTTTCGGCATTACCGCCAGTACTTTGAATATTGAGGGCAATATTCATTTCTAGTGTGGGGGGGGAATTCTCACGAATTTTATCATATGTATTACCATCTTATTCCCCCATTTTTGGCCAAATTTTTTTTTTGGAGTAAGTGTTTTGCACTTGCTCAGCTTATGGTTATCAGTCTGCCATGTCTAATAAACAAAAGGATTGGCTAATCCAGGAGCAAACGGCTCTTGGTAAAGATATCTCAAATCCGTTGACGGCTTGCAATTTGCCCAAAATTGTATGGTGTTCAGCTCACCATATCTTTAATTAGTGAAGAGTTGGCTAGCCCGCAAGTTTATGGCTTGTGGTAAAGGCAGTTGGAAAACCATAATTGGTAATCGACTCACCAAAGATAGTATATAAGAGTTGGATAGTCCAGAAGCAAACGGCTTCTGGTAAAGACAAATCAAAACCGTTGAAAGCTGGTGGTTTGCTCAAAATCATTTGGTTATCGGTGTACCAAGGTTCTTAGTTGAACTGAAACATTTGGCTACTCCAGAAGTAATGGCTTTTGGTAAAGAGATTCAAATCCATCAAGTTTTCTGAAAAGATTGCTAGGGACTAGCAATGTTTTAGTGTGGGAGATTTGATGAGTGCTTATTCACTCATCATTTTAGGTCAAATCGGTACGCAAAACATCTAAAACACTCAGAAATGCATCAAAATCTTGAAAATATCTCAAAATTGTGTTTTATATGTTTGGATGCAAAATTATTGAAAACAAATGAAAAACGAACAAAGTTTGCATAATTGGCGGTTTCAGTCCCGACTTTCAAAAATGGCAGAAATAGTCCTGAGCGTATTTTAAAAGAAAAAGTCACCAAAGGTCCTTTTGAAATCATAAGTTGTCATAATTAGTCATTTGGTGAATAATTTCAAAAGTTTGGGAATTACAACTTGAGTCCCTGAAATTTTAGATTTGACAGAAAATACCCCTCAAGTTTCACAAATTGGCAAATTCAGTCCTTGAACTTTTGGAGAATGACAAAGCCAGTCCTTGGATTATAATTTCAGAATTTACACGAAAGGTCCCTGGAATTTCAGTCTTGGCACATTTAGTCCCTAAAATGCTAAATGTTGCAATACTAGTCCAATCCATTAAACTAAGTTATACCTTAAGCCCAATATCCAAGTCCAAACCCAATTACATCCCTTTTACCCGATCCATACCCTTCCAACCCGCCTCTGCCTTTTCTTCTTCCCTGTTTTTCCCGCCCACACAAACCCAAAACAACGCCCAAGAACCCTAGATACCCTAATTCTCTTTTCCCTGAAACCAAAACACTCCACCTCCAAAGACCCTCTTACCCAGCCTGCACCTTTACCCAAACCTCCCAATCTTCCCTATTACCCAGTTTAACCCAACTCCCAAACCCACTACCAACCTTCCCCTCTCTCTTTCCCACTCCACCTCGGCAATCCATGTCAAAAGGCTTCAATGAAGGGCTCAGATTGCTCCCAAGTGTACCTACTATATGCACGGTGAGATTTATTCAAGAAAGCACATGTGGAGCTTTGGTGTTTTCCATCTCACAGAGAGAAGACTTGAAGACCTAGGGTTTTAGTATAAAAGGATGATGTAGCCAAGTTATAATGGCACCCCTAGTTTTAATTAAATCTCAGTTTCTTTGTTCTTAATTTCTATTGTAATTTATTTTAAAATCAATGAAAAGCAATTTCTTTGTTTCAAGTTCATGTTTTATAGTTCCTTTGTTAGAATATGGTCTAATCTTATTTGAAAGGTTGTTAAAGGTTTCAAGTTCAAACAACAAAATAATCTCAAAAAAACGGGGTCTAGATAGTTTTCTTTAAAAGCAGTTTCAAGCTTGCCAAGTCGTAACAAGATTGTTTGGCTTATGTCTTCAAACGGGTTAGAATGCACTTCTAACCCATTTGACTTATTGTGTCAAGTTTAATTTTGCATGTTTAGATGATATAGCTTAGTACGAATTTGTTTTAACAGGTGGGCTCAAAGTTTAGTTAGTAAAGAAAAGTTCTTTTTCATTTCAGCACTGAGCAGCAACACTTGCTGTCCATTGCTCCTTTTCGCAGCCTATTTGAAGATCAATATTGTCAAAAGTTGTTTTTCTTAAACCCTTTTGTGGCAAACTCACTCTAGTTTAAGTTTCAAGTCTGAAAGTTACCTTTAACATAGTCAACATTGAAGTTAAAAATCCAACTTTTCACTGTTTTGAGCTGCATCAAGGGGTCAACAGCTTATTTATAAGCTGTGGTATTCTTTTTCTTGCTTCAAAATCAGTCTTGTTTTAATGTCATCTAGGCTAACCATGTTTTTGCAGCAAGTCAACACCTTGGAAGCTCATTTCCTAGCTTAAAATAAGCTCTAAATAGCCTCTCCAGGCTGTTTGTGAGCCTGCAGTTGCAACAGGTCACTTTTCTCCTTTTTCTTTTTAGCTTATCAGTAGTTAATCGTAGATCATTTAGGTTATATTTAGCTCATTAGTTTGGATAGCATAGGATTAGTGTAAACTGAGCGCAGCTTAGCTTAATTGTATCCCTTTACAGCTTGTTCTCTCTTGTTAATAGCTTTAGGATCCCTTGGGTACACACCAGTTCCCAACTGCTTTTTCTCCTTACTCACTTGTTCAATTTCTTGTTTTAAGCTTATACATAGTACATGTAAGTCAACTCTTGCTTATCCACTGCCTTAGTCGCCCGATTTTGTGCTTAATAACTGCTAGCATAAGGGGTGTTTGGTAAAGCCTGTGTATAAAGGTGTTTGTAAGTTTTTTTTTTCTTACTGATTGTTAGTGGTGTTTTTGTTTGCAAATTTTCCAAGTCAGTTACCAATAAGCTGTCCAAACAGCTTATTGACAAGTTTTCATAAAGAAGTTTTCACAAAATTTTGTTTATTTTGATTGCTTCTTCTGTTTCCAAGAAGCAGATTTGAGAAAAAAAAAAGTTTAAAAAAAAACTGGCATGGTGGGACTCGAACCCACGCCATCCAGCTCACACACAACACACTTACCGTTTGCCCTTGGGACTTGTCTCATTAAAATGTTGCACACTTAAATCTTTAAGGTCATTTGGCAGTTTGTGCTTTAAGCTCTTTTGAGCTTATTTACAGCTTATTTTCAAAAGCAACACCCACCTTTTTAATTTTTCTTAGAATCAGTGTATAGCTAAGTAGTTTTTGTGAATTTTTCAGATTTTTCAACATTAGTTTAATATTTTTAATCATTTGATTAGAGTAAATTAGTTTTTAATCCATAGAAAATAATTTAAAAGTCAAAAAAATACCCGGTATTTTTCTTAAATTATTTTTAGCCAAATAGAACGTAGGAAAATTAATTTCACGCCCGTATCCCTTAAATTGCAAAACTTTCACGTTTATGGCTCAGGTTGTTTCCCGGTTTTTACGTTTTTATGTTTTTGCACCCTAGGACTTAGTGTAGCTTCGTTTTATCATTCCTTAGGCTTAGTGATAGTTTATTTTTAGTTTATTAGGGTTCCCTTGCCTTGACTACCTTCCCGTTCATTAATTTGTAGAATTCGTAATCAAAATCAAACAAATCATTAAAAACCAATTCAAGCTCAAATCACGAAACTCAACGAATCCTTCCATTCACACCTCGTTGGGACACGACCCGGGGAAATCACTTTCCCGGTATCACTTTTATCACACCCGTAAGGTTTGGTACGTTGACCTTTTTCCTAAAGGGTTGATTTGTCGAATTTTACGGTTATTTTGATATACGTTGATATTGTGTTTTTCACCACTCACTTCACAACGAATCAGTCAACAGGTTCAAAAGCAAATGCATATGGGTTGATACATATGAGTCTTTCTTTAGTTATCTCATGTGACCATATTCAACATATCATGTGACCAAAGTTGTTATTTTATGGGAGACTAATTGATGTAAATTTCATGTGCATGGGAGTCAAAATCCACGACCTAAATCAGAAGCAAAGTAAAAGAGACATTGATGATATTGTGATACCTTTGAAACATGAACGAAAGAGGAATCAAGGACCAAGCCTGCACATTTACGACCATGGCCAAAACAGCCTCACCTAGGCTTAGAAAACCCACGACCTAAGGTCCAAACCCACTACCAGCTTCCCTTTTGGCTTGGGGAACTCACGACAGAAATAACCCCACGATGGCAGCAACTACAAGAGCCAAGAAAACCCACACCTAGCAGCAAAACCCTCGACATAATCCAACCAAAACAGCCTCCTTTGACCAGTAACTACCCATGATCAACAGCCCTTCACGACACCTTGCAAAGATCCTTCATGTACTCCTTGATGCTGTCTCAATTCGAAAAGAATGGTGAGGAATTTCTCCTTGTCGTCACTTTGTGGGGTGGAGGGAATTTAGGGTTTCTTGCGTGAAGTCCTGATGTGAAGCGTAGGGTAAAAAGAAAAAGAATGGGGAGGGTTATGTGGTTCTTGGTTGCAGGTTCAAAAAGGAAACAAAAGGGCTAGCCCAACATAGATGGGCCACAACTCAAGTTATAGTGCATTTGGTGTTTTAGGCAAAGTTGCGGTTCGTGCAATAGCTAAAGAAAGGAAAAAAAAACGTGTGACGCAATATTTAGACGTAAGTGTTTTAAATAAATCTCGTACACTAGCTTTTATAATTTCTTATAAGTTAGATTAAGTTACATTAAATGAACTTGACAAATTTTACGTATCTTATAAGTTTTAAATTAGAGGGCAAAATAGTCTTTTATCACGTTTACGATTTTCGGGTTTTACACTTTTTCTCTCTAATATCTAGGCTTGTTATTGATAGAATGGTGACCTAGCAGTCTTAATTGGATAGCACGACTAAAATTTCATAGGTAACTTATAAACTTAAAAGGCGCATGATAATTAAAACATGCATACTACTTGAGATGAAATTTTGTTAAAACACTTAAACTGATTTAAACTCTTTTAAAAGATGGTTTGGCGTTTAACACATAAAACCCCTTTTAACCCTTAAACCTAAAACGATATTTATCAAACATGCAATAATCAAATTAAATCAATAAATAAACGCAACCACACAAAAAATAAGTATAGCCAGCCCAAATCCTATAATTGTATCCGTGCGCCAACACGTATACAATAGTCATCTAGGGACACTCGTGTGCTCCCACTTAACTTAAGTCCTAATATCTTTATTAAGTAGAACACAAGCTTGCGCCTTCCTTGTCTTGAAACTCCAACTCTCAAACATCAATTATTTATAGTACAATTATTCTAATGAATACAAAACTAAACTGATTACAAAAGTTATAACTCCACATTAAGGCTTATCTAAAAAACGCATTAAAGAGGGCGTAAATAAATTATCAAAATAAAATCATGAAAAATGGCTAAGGACACAAACGGCTATTCCCAATAATAATAACAATTATTAAAACGTACCGCTGGCTTGCTCATGATCAACTTTGCATAACGTTGATCATGATATATGCATTAAATTAAAACTAATAATTTAACAAGCCAATATAAGAAAATTAAATATGATTTCTAATCTCCTACCATAATCATGTATACACCAATTTAATAATCCGTTGCCAGAATTATTAAACCTGATACATAATATAATAACCATGTAGTCATAACCACGTATAAACGGCTCTGATACCACTGATGGAAAACAAGGGATAAATTTTTATAAATTATTTTAACAGTTAAAAAAAACTATCAGATATTGCAACAGAAGTATACCCTTTAATGCGCTTTTCATGACGTTGATCATGATATATACATTAAATTAAACCAATAATTTAACAAGCCAATATATAAAAATTAAATACGATTTCTAATCTCCTTACGTTACCATAGTCATGTATACGCCAATTTAAATAATTTGTTGCCAGATATAAACCAAATACATAATATAATAACCATGGTAGTAATAACCACACTTAAGCAACTCTGATACCACTGATGGAAAACAAGAGATAGAATTTTAAAAGTTATTTTAACACTTAAAATAAACAATCAAATATTGCAATGGAATCATAACCTTTAATGCGCTTTTTCATGACCAGTGATTCTATATGGGCTAATCAATAAATTAGTAACAACAATTGCGTACTTTATTTATCAATACCAAATACCCATCTCGTCCACCCGAAGTGATACACTCACTGTCAAGGAAGAAAATATAATGAGATCTGACTTTGGTACAAGATGGCGTTGACACGTCCAATGTGTATCCCAAGCATGATGTTGATATAACATTGAAATGGACTCAAGCAATGACATTTTTTGAGTGGGCAATCTTCCATAGCCTCAAAATTTACCTCTTATATTATTGTTATATAAATAAACACATGTTTTCTTGAAAAAAAAACTTTAATTCCTACATATCTTTTGAATGGGTGATTAGGTAAAAGGTATACCTTTAATAATTTTTTTGATGCTCAAATACGCATAAGGTTTTAGAACATGGTATTTCTTTTCTAAAACTGTAAAATTGAAAACTCAAATAAAAACAACAAAATCAATAAAACATTTGAAAACTCAACTATCACTTCCCCGCATATACGTACTTTTAATTATATTATAATATCTTCCACATTTTTTACCAAATGATCAATTTTTTATATCTCTTTGTGTGATTTAAAATAAATAACATTCTAAGTTTACGATAAGTATAGGAGATGTGATTATGCGAATCAATTATCTTTATCGTTAAAAGTAATTTCATTTGTGTATTATTTGAATAAGTTTCTGATTATGTTTTCATAAGTGTATGAAAACGCAAGTATAACAGATGGTAGTTTTAAAAAAATGACTATCAAACATGCAATTGTTCTGATTAAGTTGCACAACGAAAGACTTAATTAAAATAATTGTTTACACAAAAAGGTTTTTTCCCATGGATCCTGTAACATATATGATTTCACAAACACATCAAACCATAAGCATATAGGGCGTATACTAAGTTTAGAGAGAGAAAGTTCTAGAGAGAGAAAGGGAAGAGAGTTGGGAACTATGTGAAACAAAAGAAAAATGGTATTGAAGCTCCAACCCTCTACCTTGGGAGGTAGAGGGTATTTATAGTGTCTTACAAAATACGCCACCTAAGGGTACGTGGATCAGGCATACAGTGGGTAAAGACCCGTCCGTCCTCCACGGTGTAACTAAACTAAATACTCACTAACATTAAATAACTATGACTACGAGCTTTCTAACGATTACATATACTTGCGGTGACCGATACTTTAATGACTGGATTTTCTAAATCCTAACAATCTCCCCTTAAGGGAGGTCACCTCATAATACATAGAATACAAACAGATATTACATTAAGATTGTTCTTGGACTCTTGTATAAGTTCTTTGCTCAGTAGCCTGTAGTCTTTGATTCTTCATGTTTTACATGTTCGGTTAATCCAAGTGGAGGTCTTTAACTGATCCACATGATGATGAGTTGACATTATGTGATGTTGTGACATTGGACCGACATGCTCACATTCTGGATCATGATCTCTTCTCATCAGAGTAGTGGAAGCTTTAGTTGATACATGATATTTGCAGCAGCGTAGCAGAAGCATGGAGTCTAAATATCAGAGTCGTTGATGCACTTATCATGATTTCTTTAGGAATGAATGTGTTGTGTGAGCATGCGGCTATGGATTGACCTCTCAATTCTAATCAGCTGCAAACGTCGGGTGTCCTGCACACAATAGTTAGCAATAAAGCGCACGAAAAGTGTCTTTGATCACTTTCGTTGAATTGACATAAACGGCCCACGGTTCCCCGTTGATCAGTACAAGTACTGCCTGTGATCAGGTATATTTACAAAGAATCTCCTTGACGAGGGTTTCGCTTTTGCTCTAGCCGTTCTCAAACCGGAGCGTCTTAAAGAAGACAACGGAGTGAGTGAATCACAAATTGAGATTTCTTGATTGATTAAAAATGATTTGAGCAACAATGCGTGTATTGCATATCGAAGAGTTTTCGCAATACAACGAAGGTTTTATATGAAAAATCAATTTTCAATCATAAACACATTTTGATATTTGAAAATGCGATACGATCGATGTCCAATAGAAAAATGATTTTTGCTCACACCGACTGGTTTTTCAAAGGTATCCGTCAATCCATAACCTGAACCAGGATTGATTCAAAATTTTGAATCACCCCATTTTTTCTGTTCAGTTGTGACATGGTTGATCTATTGGATAGATCTCACATGCCACCTACCAAGAGCTTGTTTGATGTTGGCTCTAGAAGGCTTTCCATCTTCATTGTGAATATGTTATCATATCGCTCAGATGTTCTGGCAATACCACAAGGATAATGCGTAGGACTCTTAATATATATATTCTATTTTTCCACATTGTGTGAAACAGAGAGTCTTCATTGACAGTGTCCTAATGAGATTTATGAATGATCTCGTGGCTCTAGACTCAATAGTGCACATTTTGTTCCTATGCCGGAGACTAGGGAGAGGGTCTCCTTCTTCAATATCAACCATCTCTAAGAGAAAGTTGATATATAATGTAGGTTCCCCGTGAGAATGAAACAAGTCCTTTTAAGAGGAACTTAAGTAGCTTGGGAAGATGTAGTGCAGTGCGTCACTGGGTCCATGACGTCTTGTCTTCAATACCAGTGTTACCTTGGTAACCACCAGTAGCACATAAATTGAATCCGGTTTCTGCCCTAAGGTTGAAATAATGGAGGGCTATTTCTTTTTACCCTTTTTCACATTCAATTCTTTTTCATTCTTCAACCCCTTCAGTGCTTACCGAGACTTCATTACTAGAACCTTGTTGGGTTTATTCCAGTTCTAGCTCTATCTCAGTCTGCACTCTTCCCATATTCTCATTTTTCTCCTTTTTTCATCATACCTAAGGACTCTACACTATCTAGTGGATTGTCCCTGGGTAGATCCCTCCGGCTCTGGTGGGATCGTGGGAACGAATACCTAACCTAACCATCCTTATAACTCCATACATAAAGTAAATGTGGTCAGTCTTTTTGTATTGTTCTTCTTCCATTGGAACCAATTGAAAACAATTTGAAAATCAATCCAAGTACTTGTGATTCATGATCAAAACATTTTGTACCTGAATTGTTTGTGATTTTTTTTAGAAAAAGCTCCCCCTCAACATGTGCATCATATATTTGAAATAGTTTTGGAACATGGAGGCAAGAGGACTTGAAAATCTCAGATTTAAGAATGAAAGATTCGATTCTTTGATCAACAATTTCTAAAAGATATCAACATCACTTTCCCGATAAAAATTAGTATTTTTCATACTTTGTTAAAAATATTTTTGGGAGAGGATGTGGTTTTAAAAAATTTGCTCCCCCTCAATATGTGCATCGAGATTCGAAAGTGTTTTGCACATATTAGGAAAAACCTGCACTTAGAGACAAATCAATCACGATTCAATCCTTATTGGTTTGATGTAGATGCTCCCCCTTAACATGTGCATGGAAAATTTGAAATCGTTTGGCACATGTAGGGAGGAGAGCTTGTTAATTACTTATAAAACCATTTATCGAATTATCAGTTTAAATCCAATTTAAATCACAAATTCTCCCCCGATCACAATTTTCAAAATCCTTTGAGATTTGTGATCTCTATTGATTTAAATTAAATTTTGAAAACTTTTGAGGAGAATAGTGACTTGCTTTTGAAAAACAGTTTAACTGATAAGGATCATATTTTAGACTTTAAACTCCATTGTTCAAACATGCATAAATATCTTTTGAAAACATAACATAAGCCAAGGTATTGAATCAATTGTATAAAACATTGTTCTTTTTGATTGTCCAAAAGTAGACCTTGCTCTTTTACGTGCCAGTTGTTTGAAAAATAACCTTTTTAACTGATTTGAAATCATTCTCCCCCTCAATCAATGATATGAGTTGTTGATTGAGTGTTAGGGATTTTGTCAAATAATAAGCCCAGATGATTTTCAGAAATGTGGTCCAAGTTATTTTCAAAGCAATATGTTTTCATTAGATGATAAATATTTTTCAGAAGAATATTTAGAAGGAAAAATATTTATGAAAGAAACATTTGTCTTTTTGCCGACAAATATTTGGTTTTTACAATCAGAGCACTAAATTTCAAAACCAGATAAAGCATGGCTCTGTTCTTTCTTTTTAAACACAGGTTACTGTCTGAAATAACAGTAAGCTACCATTTTTCTCCATCTCAAAAAAAAAATTTAAACAATTTATGTACATTCGAACTTCATCTAAAGACCAGTGACACTCTTTGAATGACAACTCAAAGACTGTAGATGAAATCGAATAAAAAGATCAAGACCAAAATGACAAAATTTTTGAAGATTTTCAGAATTTTTAAATTTTTATGGATTTTTAAAAGTTTTATATTTTTCTATTTTCTTTTTGTTGGTTTTATAATATATATATATATATATATATATATATATATATATATATATATATATATATATTTGATGAAATTATGTACAAAGAATAGATGAATAGATGCCTTTACTCCTCTTCTTCCTCTTGAAGGCGTTTGAGTGTTTGGGTTGAAGACTCTTAAGTCTAAGGCGGGGAAGAATAAACTTCAACGTTCTCGAGGAGTGCTTTAGTGAAGATGTCGCTAGGCGATATTCAGTTCTCACAAAGTAGAGTTCTACCACACCTTTTCCACTTGTTCTCGAATGAAATGATGTCGAATGTCGATGTGCTTTGCTCTTGAATGTTGAGCGTTGTTGCAGGAGAGAGCAATGGCACTTTGTTATCACAGTCTGAGAGGAATTTTGTTGAAGTCAAAGCCATAGTCAGATAGTTGGGATCTCATCCATAGGATTTGAGCACAACAAGATGACATGGCGATGTATTCATCCTCTGTAGAGGATATTGACGTACTCATTTGTTTCTTAGAAGACCGCTTACAAGTTTTCTCCCAAGAATTGAGCACCACGATGTGCTTCGGCGTGTATCTTGACACCTGCATGGTGCATCTGCATATCTTTGTTAGTGACATATTGGTGTCCTTCGGATACCAAAGTCCCATGTTAATGGTACCTTGGAGATACCGAAAGACTCGTTTAACCACTTCAAGGTGCTTTTTGGTAGGCTTAGCCTAATATCTAGCACACATGCATCTGGCGAACAAAATATCAGGTCTCTTGGATGTGAGGTACATCGGGGATCCAATCATACTACGATATTTCGTTTGATCTACCATGATCCCTGAGTGGTCCTCATCGGTTTGATGCGCTCCACCATGGGAGTGTCAACGGTGTCACAAGTGTCAAATCCAAATTTCTTTAAAATTTCATTAGCATATTTAGATTGATTGATAAAAATGCCTTCGGGACTTTGTGAAATTTGTAATCCGAAGAAAAATGACATTTGTCCAATCATAGACATTTGAAATTTGGAGCCCATTTCATTTGAAAAACGGTCACATTCAATAGGGTCGGTCGAGGCAAAAATAATATCATCTACATAGATTTGAACGTGGATTAAATGTTTGCACGACTTTCGGTGAACAATGTGGGATCACTTGCTCCTTTCTTGAATCCAGTAGATAAGAGGAACTTTGACAGAGTATCATACCATGCCCTTGGAGCTTGTTTCAGACTATAGAGAGCCTTCTTTAGCGATAGGCGTGAGTAGGACATTGGGATCCACAAAACCTTTTGGTTGATTGATGTACACGATTTCTTTCAGATCTCCATTAAGAAAAGCAGTCTTTACATCCATTTGATAAACCACCATGTTCTTACTAGCAACATTAGCTAAGAAGATTCTGATTGCCTCAATACGTGCAACTGGAGCAAATGATTCCTCAAAGTCAATACCCTCCTCTTGACGATATCCTTTTGTAACGAGTCTTGCCTTGTTCTTTAATACATCCCCATGCTCATCAAGTTTCACTTTGAAGATCCATTTGAGAGCAATGATCATAGCACACTCAGGAGCTGGTATTAATTCCCAAAAATCAAGTCATTCAAACTCATGAATTTCTTCCTGCATTGCATTGAACCAAGCTGTCCTCGACATTGCGGTTTTGACATCTTTTGGTTCGACTTTTGACAGTATGGAATTGAAGAAGCACCAGAAGGCATCTGTTGCAAAATTTGTTTACGGGTGGATATCGGACGAGAGGGATTCCCTATGATATTATCCAATGGATGATCGTGTGTCCATTTTCTGAAATGTTCGTGTGGTTGTGGTTAAGGCTGATGTAGCGAGTTGTTTTCCCTGATGAAGATGGTTCGGATGATGGATCGGGGCAAAAATATTTTCAAAAGGTGCATCTTCTGGGTGGCAAAGGGTTTACTTCATCTGTATTGCAGCAATGTTTCAGTATGTACACTTGTAGATTGAAGAGTTGAAGATGATGAAGAATGATCTGCAGAAGGATCTTCGTGAGATACCGACATAGAGATGGATGGATTGACTGTGTTGGACGGATTAGGAGCAACCTCTGTTGAAGTAGTAGAGTGGATGTTGTCCTGAGATTCAAAGTATTCATCAAACATTGGATTAAACAATTTCTTCACATCTTCTTCTGAAGGTGGTACATACGGAACTGCAGATGAGGGATTTTGTACTAGAGAGGAACTAATGGGACTACTTAATGAAGGTTGAGAAGCGGGTCCGGAACTGGATTTTCCTGGAGCCATTTGACCGGTCAACTCATCAAACGTAACGTGAATTGTTTCCATGATATTTCTAGTTCTTTTGTTGTAGATTCGGTATCCTTTTCTGTTTGGTGCATAGCCTACAAACACTCCAATGTCCGCTTTAGCTTTCAGTTTACCTAAATCTTGACCATCATTAGTTGGGTAACACAAAGCACCAAACACGCGAAGGAAGGATAGATCAGGTTTTCGATTGTGGACAAGTTCATATGGAGTTTTTCCATGAGTTGTGTGAATTAGGGATCGATTTTGGGTGTAGCATGCAGTGGCAATGGCTTCGGCCCAGAGAAATGTTGGAACCTTTGAGTAAATCGGCATTGTTCTTGCGGCTTCCACAAGAGTTCGATTTCGTCTTTCAACTACACCGTTTTGTTGAGGAGTTCGTGGAACACTTCTTTGATGGCTGATTCCAACACTTTCATAAAACTCACTAAGTTCTTTATTAACAAACTCAGTTCCATTGTTAGTTCGGATGGTTCTAACAGTCTTGTTAAGTCGAACCTGCAGCTGTTTGATAAGTTTAATGATGACATCTGGAGTTTCATCCTTTGTCCTCAAGAACTTAACCCAAGTGAATCGAGAGTAGTCATCAACCACGACTAACACATATTTATTCCCGTTAATTGTTTGCACTCTCATAGGTCCGCACAAATCCATATGAATAGTGTGAAGAACTTCCATAACTGAGTTTGTGGGTTTGGGTTTGGGTTTGTGGGCATATTTCCTGCTTTTTCCCATTTGGCATGCTGAACTGATCGGTCCCAAACGGTCAGGTTTATTACACAAGTCAACCACTTGTGAATGGTCAACCGTAATAAAAGTCAGACAGTCTAGAACCAAAGCAATTAAGTCCAGGAGAGTATAGTGTTTCCCCAGGTCGTTAAGTCCCAACGAGCTATGCGATTGAAGCTAAACGTGTAGTGATCGGGTGATATTGAACAGGAAGAGGGTATGATAATACTAGATGACAAAGGAAAAATCTGAGAAAGAAAATTAAAAAGCTAAATTATATTAAATAAACGCTATCACTATTTTTAAAAATGGATTTTCTTGATTTTTCTTTTATAAATTTGAATTAAAAACTAATTTTAAACTTTAAAACTAAATTAAAATACTAAAAATTATGAAAATTAATGGGAAAATTATAAAACTATTTTTAAAAAATCTAAAATAACTAAAGAGAATTTTCAAAACTAATTTTGTGTTTTTCTAATTTATATGATTTAAAAACTATTTAAAACTAATTAAATTGCTAAATATTACTATTTAAACTAGGAAAATTATGGAAAAATAATTTTTTGGCTTTTTATATTTATCTTAATCTAGGAAAATTGAAAACTTATTTTTTTGAAGATTTTCTGATTTATTTGTATTAAAAGCTATTTAAAAAGTCTTAAAAACTTATTTAAATAGGGAAAAATAGCAAACAGTACTAAAAAATTATGAAAAATTCAGGAAAAGTCTGAATTATTATTCTAAGTCTAAGAAAAATATAAAAACTTATGCTAGTGTGTGAGAATATGAAGCTGTAGTGAAAAGTGCTTATAAATAAGCACTTAAAAATAAGCTAAAGGGCTCAAAATAAGCACCAAATGATCCCAGCAGCTAAGATATGTTAAAACTACTCAAAACCAACCTGTTTCAACTAACCTAATCATATAAAACTATGATTACAATGTTTTGACTTAATGAATGACCAAGAAACCAAACAGCCTTAACCACCTTATTTGCAGCTTAATAATAAGCTACCCAATGAACCAATGTGAAAACCAGAACTGTAGACCTCAAGACCACCAGCTGAACTATTTCAATACCAAGTTTCAGCCACTACCAAGCTAAAATGAAGCTTGTGCAGGGCCTGCAAGAAAGCCTGATTCACACTTAGTTAAACTGAGTGTGAACAGGGCAATTGAGTACTAAAAACAAGCTAGTTCAGAGCTTATAAAGACTTGAGAAAATTCAATAAAAATCAGACTTCAAAAATAGACCAACTAAACTTGTTTATCCAAAAATTTCACTTATCTTAACTCAAAACTGAGTTCATGAAAAATCCACAAAGTTCCATGAAAAACTGTTTAAGCAATTTTGACTTTTATGAGCAAACTTGAGATTTGACTTTTTCTAACTTTAGAGCTTATGAAATGACATGAGACTGATGTTTAATAACTGAATACACTCAAATTAAGCTAGCTTAACTCCTATCTAACTTATATGCAGATTATGAGCTCCTATATCAATCTGATATGAACATGAGAGCAGGAAACTTGAAATTTTGACTTTTAGTGATAGTAGGTTCAAAATTATGACTGATTTGAACTTAAGTATCCTTAAGCACACAAAACCAACCAAGCTCAGCTAACAATTTAACCTATATCACAGGAAAGTGCTCTAATCCAAACACCCTTTAATGGACAGAAATGCAACAATAACTGTGCAATAACCTGATTTAAGCCTATTTAACCATTAAAACAGATGCATTAAACTTAAATCTAACTAGTTGGAACAGATTTAACAGTAGTATCACTCTGAAACAGATTTGAACTAAAAATGCATAATCAAGACATGAATAAATGCAGAAAATAATCTAAGCTTATACTACTTTAACAATTAATCAGAAATGCTAAAATATAACTAATGATAATCTAATAAACACAACTTAAATGAAATCTACTATTCTAACTACTGATTTTAGACCAGAATGAACATTAGACTTACAAACATCCAGCCACAATGTCTTGTATCTGAGAAAACAAGGTACCACTAATCCTAAACCCATATCAACTCAGTTAGAATGAATCAACCCAAATTCAACATCAAATCAGCAAATCAGAACTATGCCACCATTATTACTGCAGTTTGACTTTTGTTGACCAAGTTCCAAATTTGAGGAATCTTTTTCTAAAGCTCACTGAAAGCTATCAACAGCTTCAGTGGGCTTGTTTGAGTTTAGAATTAAGCTCTTTGGAGCTTGGATTAACACATTTAGCATTGAATAAATGAAAGGAAATCTAAAAACAACAAATTTGGATAAAACTTTGAATTGATGCTTGAATTCTATTACAAGTGATTAAACAGCTTAAGTTTAATATATAGAAACTTAGAATTACAATTTTAGAATTAAACTAAGACATTCCTAATAAAAACGATTTTGCAAGAATTATTAAAAATTAACTACCACTTCTCTCTGCCTTCTCTTCCTTCTATTTATCAACAAAAAGTCTCCCACGTGTCTTCTGAGCATTTCCCACCTCTTTTCAGAGCCATTGGATCATTGGAGTGGATTTTAGCCGTTTGATGAATTTTGGCGCCAAAATGGTATTGCAGTTGGGGGGGGGTTGAGTGCAAGGAAGGAAGAGGCATTTAATGCACCTTGTTTTGTTGTTGAGGTGGAATGATAAGGTGGTGGTATGTTGAGCTGGAAGCATGGTTGTGGAGCTGGAATTGCAGACAGTGGGTGAAGAAGACAGGAAAAAGGAGGGAAAAGGGGTTGACTGGGTTTTGACCGGGTTTTATTAATAGGCAGGGGGTTCAATTAGGGGGGGTCAAGGGTGTTTTGGCAGGGGTCAAGGCTCAAAGGGTTAATATCAAGGACCAAAGTTGCAATTCCACAAAAACCAAGGACCAAATCTGTAATTTTGCAAAGTTGTTCCAAGGGTCAATCTTGCCAAGTTTCATTAGTACAAGGACCATAAAAGAAAATTTTCCATTTTTAAACTTCCAAGGACTATTTTTGCCAATTTTTGAAACTTGAAGGACCAAACTTGTAAATTCTCCAAACTTTTTACCCAAGGATCATTTTTGATAAATTTTGATTTTGAAAGGACTTGGGTTGACTTTTATTCCAAAACAAATGCTCAGGGACTGATTTTGTCAAGATTTGAAAGTTGAGGGACGGAAACTGCCAATTATGCAAACTTAGCTCGTTTTTCATCTGATTTTAAACATTTTGCATCTGAAACATATAAAACACAATTTTGGAATATTTTCAGTATTTTGATGCATTTCTGAGTGTTTATAAATGTTTTGCAGTCCAGATTTGACTAAAAATGATGAGTATTTACACACTCATCATGAACAAAGATGATCCTTTTCATACTTTAATCTAGGTAAGCCTCTTACTAGGTCCTTTCTAGAAAGATCATTAATGGTGGCGAAGTTCAAGTGATTGAGACGACGATGCCATAACCATGACTTTGTTTTCGAAGCCTTTGACAACAAGCAGATAGGAGAAGACTTCATCATATCTTCGATAGAGATGGTGTATAGGTTTGTGCCACGTGTTCCTCTTAAGAGTTCCACACCATCAAGTTCTCTAACGAAGCAAGTATGTTTTCTAAAAGCCACCTCTAGATCGGAATCACAGAATTGACCAACAGAGAACAAATTATGACCAAGACCTTCAACATAGTATACCCTGGAGATCACACTACTTCCAACAACATAATCTCCATAACCCAAAATAGCTCCAAAATAATCATTTCCGAATCTAACAGTCTCGATGAATTTACTCACGAAGTTCACGAGCCGTGACCGGTCTCCACTCATATGCTTCGAACAACCTGAGTCCAAGTACCACAGCGATTTGGCGACTGCAGTTGAACACAGACAAAAATGGATAGCTGGATAATTGGGATCCCCATGCAAGAATGGGTTCCATTTGGTTAGTAACATGATTGGAACACCCACATCAGAAACAGAATCAATGGAATCATTAGGGATAGATGCGATGCTAGTTATGCGCATTAGACCTATTCAAAGTATGTTCACTTCTTAAAGGAATAGTTCTACCGGTAGGCATCCATTTCCTAATGGGCATTGACTTAAATAATTTTGGGCACAACTCATTAAGATTAAATTTTCGGCCAGTAGGTTTCCACTGATAACCTACATTACTAAATTTTCTTCCTGTGGGCTTCCAATGTTTTCTAGCCTTCTTCCGCCTTTGATTTCTAGCCTTCTTAGCTTGATTTTTGGCATTAACAATTTTAACAGGGTATTTAACAGCATTAATCAAATCATTCACACCACATTCATGATTAGTAACAGAAACCAAGCAATCATCATTACATGTTTTGCCAAAAGTAGCAGAATTTGCATTAATTACAGCATGCTTAGAGCTAACACTAGAATCAACACGATTCGTTTTATTCAACATAGGTTCATTCTTCCTAAGGTGATCTTCTACTCTCTTCCACTGAACATTCCTAGCTTGCAAGGTCCTATCATTCTTTGTGTTGCCTTGAGACTTTGACCTGCTCGCTTTGGTGTCACTTTTTACTCCTGTAGAGGGAATGGGAACATTAGTTGGTTTTGCTACTTTTTGCATTTAGGGTTTAGAAGTGCTGGGATCTGAACTACTTGAAGGCACATTAAAGTTCACTTTCTTAACACTGGGCATAGAGTAAGGCATCACAACTTTATTTTTATCACATAAGGATTTAGGACATGTTGCTCTTAAACATTCTAACAGCTCTTGAGATCGTTTGGCCTCAATGCAAGCAAACCTAATTTCACTATCAAGTGTCTTATTTATGTGATCCTCTTCTACAATCTCACGGAGACATTCTAGACTATCCTTAAGGTGAAAACAATAGTTATGAAACACAAGTTCGTTATTTCTAAGATGAGGAGGAATGTATTTAACAGTCATAGTATATTTAGAGTCTGTAGATGACTTTGATGCAACATTCTCATTAAAGACAAGTGGCATTTTCCCTTTTACCTAACTCTTGAGATTCTCAATTTCCTTTTGTAACGAAGTTATTTTTCTAGTGTTTTGTCACGAGTGACTTTCATTGAATCGTATAACTCTTTGAAGTGTCGTTTGACCTTTTCATTTTCTTTAAGAAAACTCTCATTTTCTTGTTGTAATACGTTAATGATGTTTTGAAGATGAAAGTTTTGAGAGAACTGAGAATCTAAAGGAGGAGGCATTTGGGAGCCAGTCACATTGTTCTTTTCACCCTTTAATTGTGAAATTTGGGCTTTCAACTTTCTGATCGTGTTACAGTGAGCTTGAATCTGTTCGTCACGTTTGTTTATTTGAAAAACTGCATCAAACTCTGGAACATTTGAGGATGTCTTGATGTTTGAGGTTTTGACATTTTCTTTGAGATGTTGATATTTTAGTTGCTAATCAAAATGTTCAACTTCTAGCTTAGAAAAATGTTTTACTAAATTATCGTGATCATCCTGGTCAATTTTCTCATTTAGTTTTGAGTTTTTGTTTTCAAGCTCAATAACACGATCATGGAAAACTTTCAAAGCAACAGATAATTCATGAAATTGAGAAGCAGTAATAGAATGCTTAGTAACAGTATAAAACACATCTTGAGCCACACAACTCAATACTAAGTTCTCATTTAAGATATGTAGATTCTTCCTTTCAATTTCATTATATTTGAGTTCCCGTTCATAATCATTGACCTCAACTATCATTGCATCAAATTCCTTTTCCATTTCTTTAATATCTGAGTCTATCCCTTTTTGAAGACTCTCAAATTGACCTTTTAATTGTTTAAAGAAAGGTATGACCTCAGTTAAATAGCATTCTTTAGTTTGCTCAAAACCCCTCTCCCTTTCAGTTATCCCAGTAGGTGTGATTCTTTTCTTACATGTCTTCTCAAAATCAACAAATAGTTGATAAACAACATACAGGCTGATTAAGGTCTTGCTCTTAATGGGAATAGATCTAGGAACTAAATACATTGGTGTATTTGGAGGATACACAGTCGCTGGAGGCATTTTCCTAAAGGGAATGTTTGTTTTAACAAGTGCATTAGCTTTTTGCATATCTATGTCCTTTTTCCTAAAAAACTTGTTCTGGGGTTAATAAAGTTTGAGGCTTAAACATGTTCAGGGAAATCCAATTTTCTTTAGTTTAATCATGGGGTTTGAACGTTATGTTTTGCTTTTTACACTCAGGGTCTTTTAGCTTCTTATCCATTTTCTCCCTAGAGGCATCTTCACATTTTCTATCCTCTTCCGTGCTTCCAATACATGATGGTGTTTGCCTAGGCTTGAGGATCTCATTACCATCATATACAATCGTATGGAAAGTTTTAGCCTTTTTACAATACTCGGGATTTGGTTCCTCTACTAGGGGAATACTATGCTTATCGCTTAAGACTCTGTGCTTAGTAATCATGTGAGCAGTCCGAATGGTATTCCATTGTACGTACAACTTGTTTTCAAGCTTGTTTTTCAAAGTTTTTAGGTTGGAAAAATCAGTTAAAAGTTTTGATTCCTTAGCATTATATTCCTGTTTAAGCACTTTAACATTTTCTTGAAGTTCTTGCTTTTGCTTAATAGTTTTGTTTAGTTTGTCTTTTAAGGAATCTAGCTCTTGTTTTAATATTTCTTCCCTAAAATTACTTTTTCTAATAATTGTACGCATTTGGTCATCCATTTCCTGCTCACGGGTAGTTAACTCAAACTTAGCACGTTGTTCATAAATGACAACTTGTTCTTTATCGGTATTCAGTTCAGAGATAACAGAATCATCAAGGGCACATGCAGTGTATTCATCAAAAACATAGTCATCATTGACTGCAGAAGATGCATCACTTGGTACGATCTCACTTTCACTTTGTATCACATATTGATCATATGGGGCAATATTACTATTACCGACATTATCAATATCTGATTCATTAGTTTCATGTGATTGTACTTTGTTATGCATCTCTTGCTCATCAACTTCATCGTATAGTTTTAATGCCTCTGAGATTATTGAATCTTTGGATGGACCAGCCTGCTGTGGTGATGAGACCTTTGGAGAGACCATTGGTGAAATGCTAGCCATGAAGATTGTATGGGCAGTAGGTTCATCATCGACATCAGAGTCAAATGCATCACATCAGCAACTTGAAAGGCATTTTGATGATTGTGACCTATTTCCTGAATTGGCTACTCATCCACATCAGCATCATAGGTTCTGGCATTTCCCTCAGCAAGAAACAGCAACTCTTCTTCATCCAAAACCGCTCCATTGTCCTGAGCTTGCACCAGCAGCATCTTCTCCCTGAAGTACTCTGCATTTTGAGGGCGTTTTGGAGATGTGCAGTTCCTTGCAATGTGTCCATCACCACCACAGTTGTAGCACTTGATTGGCTTTCCTTGTCCTTGATTTGCATTCCTTCCACGGTTCTGATTAGCCACATACCCTCCACCTACTCCACCCTTTCCTTGTTCATACTGTCTTCCTTGCACTTGTGGCACCATGATCTTACCATCTCTGACAATAGCATGATTGTGTAGATTGGATGCAATTCTGATATCATTGTTAGTGTGTGTAGTGAGGTTCATATTTTGCTTAACCATAAGAGCCAGTTGATTGATGAAATATTCCATGGTTGCTTCAACATCAGGTTGCTTAAAACTTGGATCAGGAATAAGTTTGTGGTTACCATTTCCAGTAGGTATGACTTGTGAAGTTTTGGTGGTTATTCCTACATTGGTGTAAAAGGCTGTTGAATCATTTGACGAACTTGCATTACCAGAATTTGAATTGAATTTTTTCAAGATCATTCGTTCAAACATAGCATGTATCTCATTCTGAAGCAAGTACGCATACAATTGCTCATAGTTGGTGTTCCTCAAACCTTTTGTTAACTTGACAGAAGTGACAAATTTGTGCCATTCGGGATTCATGTTGTTCACAAACTTTGAATTTAGCAGAATATTTGGCATAGTCATTTTAATATTCCTCATGTCATTCACAAGCTTGTGGAACCTCACGTAATATTCAGTGACACTTTCCCCTGGTTTCATCTTAAAGTGCTCAAAGTCATCATACAGTTGAGATTCTTTGTCTTCTTTAGTTAATTGAGAACCGAGAGAAGCATCTTGACATTGTCCCAAACTGCTTTGGCCGGTGTTGTGATTTATTAGTTTGTAGATGTCCTTTGGTAGACCCTGAAGTACAATGTTTGAGGCCCTAATATCTGCATCGTATCTCTTTTTCTCCTTATCACTGAGCTCATCATACGTCTTTGGTTTGTCCATCCTAAGATCACTGTACCATCCGCAGTAGTTTCAAGTGTGTCTCTTGTAGTCTCAATCTGATAAGGTCCTTCATCAATTGATTTGAGAATGTTAACCCCATTTTCCTTTCCCAAACAGTACTACCTAATTCGTTGAGCCCATGAGTCATAATCAGTTCTGTCAAGCATAGGTGGACGAGTATCTGATCCTGCTGCCTGAACGTCCTCAGCTATTTCAGTAGAAAGCGATAGTAGGTATGTTGTTAGACATGATACCAGATTCTACGGGGATTTTACTATTCTTTGATTAAAGCGGAAATTGATTCTTTCACGGGATTTTACAAAATCAAAAGAACAACGTAAAAGCGTAGCACGAAGAAGTGACAAGTCTCAATAGACAAGTAGTAAACTTGACAAGTTGCAACCTTACCAACTCGCTTTGATATCAACTCGCAATAGACAACTCGCAAAAGACAAGTCGCTTAAAACCCAAGTCGCACAAAGAGACAACTCGCTTAATAGACAAAGTAAACAAAACCCAAGTTAAAAAGAGTCAACTTCTTAATAGCCAAGTGGCATAAACCAACTTGCTTCTAGACAACTCGCTTAAGTGTCAACTCGCGAGAACAGACAACAAACACAAAGCAACTAGCTTAGGCGACAACTCACTTAAGTATCAACTCATGAGACAACTCGCTTCAATAACAAAGCAACTCGCTTCCAAGAAACGTATTACCGTGTCTCAACTCACTTTGTACAATTTTCAAAAACAACCACTTTAACAATCAAAAACAGCCCAACCACAATGATTCAAGCCTTCCAATTCAATACCTAAACACATATGATGATCCTAAACACAAAAGTACAATCAAAATTCAAACTTTAACACTAGAAATTAACCAAATGATTCAAACTCTTCTAAACACTTATAACCCCAAAAACCTTATGAAATCCACCAAACCAAAGAGCATGAAAGATGAGTGATCAAACCATGGCTCTTGATACCAATTGTAACATATAGGATTCCACAAACACATCAAACCATAAGCATATGGGGCATATACTAAGTTTAGAGAGAGAAAGTTCTAGAGAGAGAAAGGGAAGAGAGTTGGGAACTATGTGAAACAAAAGAAAAATGGTATTGAAGCTCCAACCCTCTACCTTGGGAGGTAGAGGGTATTTATAGTGTCTTACTAAATACGCCACCTACGGGTACGTGGATTAGGCATACAGTGGGTAAAGACCCGTCCGTCCTCCACGGTGTAACTAAACTAAATACTCACTAACATTAAATAACTACGACTATGAGCTTTCTAACGATTACATATACTTGAGGTGACCGACACTTTAATGACTGTATTTTCTAAATCCTAACAGATCAATATACACCAACATTTAATTAACCATATATAGACAATAGAATACATATCTTATGCAAACCAGCAAGCACAAACACTCGTAGTTCTTGATCACCATCTTCTGCACTTGAACCACAAACGGTAGTCACGAGCCATAATGATCATTATCTCATAATGATGAACTTAAACACCTTCCACAAACTCCGAATAAAGTGTATGATCTAACAATGGTTAGTGCATGCACTATCACTCAAAAGACTCCATTTGCATGCTAGTCCTAGTTACAACAAATCATATCTTTAAAAAGGTTTAATTAAATTAAAGACGCATCGCCACGGCAATTACAAGATCAAATCGAGTAATACATGATCTCATTATGTAAGACACAAACACACGATGTGTTTGTGTGTGGTGTAGGCCAACGGTCAAAAGAAGGGGGAGGAGAACAATTAGAGCTTTTGAATGCATCCAACAAATGATGAAAAATCATTTGTATTTATAGGCTCCTAATATTTCTTTATTTGAGGAATGAATATTTTCTAATTATTTAAAAGATACAATACTTATTCAATAAGTAAACATATCCATTAGAAAAGTATATATTTTATTCAAATAAAATATATCCTTTTTTTATCCTCCAAGACTTCAAAAATGAAATTCCTAAGAAATTTCGTCCTTTTGGACCCCTAGATTCGTTCCCATGAGCTTCCATGGGTGACCCAAGTCTATTGTCCAAACAATTAATTGTTTTTCAATTTAACTAAGTCAAATGCTAATAAATTCAAAATTAAAAAAAAAGAAAAAAAAAAGTGTGCTAATAAATTCTAGTGAGAAATTAGCTCATTCTTCTTTAATATTGTAATCACTAATATATATACAACATATATATTAATAAGAAATCTCGTGTTATGTGTGTATAACCTCATGGTCTCATACATTAATGGTTGTGTTAATTATTACTAGCAGGGTACCCGCGCGTTGCAGCGGTGGGTACCCTGAAATAAAAATTTTCGATTAATAATGAAATTTAGTTTATTATGTTCTTTTTAACAATAAATTTACGGATATCAAGAATTTCGTATAGCCCGTGCCCGTTCGGGCTCGAACCCATTGGCCCGTGTCTGCTCGGGCTCGAGCCCGTTTGGTCTGCGTCGTTTCGGGCTCAAGCCCATTTGGCCCTTTGCCCGTTCGGGCTTGAATATTTGTATAATGTGCTTTATTATTTGTAGTAGTGAAATTTAATGTAGAATGTGTTTAATTTGGTTGTACAATTTGCTTGATAATTTATATTTCTTATGTAAGGGGTGTTTTAATAACTGTATTAATTGTATTTATTGACCAGTTAAATAATTGACTACATTAAATAGCATTAATGTGGTGTTTTTTTGTACATTATGCTTCTTGTCTTGTATGTCTGAAAATTATTTGCATTAAAGTGTTGTATCCTATGTTTATTTTCTTATAAGTAGTAGTCATTATAGTCATTAATAACATTGACCACTTTAATAGCATTAATGTTGTAAGTCTGAAAATAAGTCTGAAAATTACATCATGTTTATTTTGTTTTACACTATGCTTATTTTGTTGTAAATCTGAAAATTGGTTGCAGCTATTGTACATTGTGCTTAAATGGTTGTAATTTTTGGTGAAGGGGTGTTTTTAATAGCATTAATGCTGTTTGATAGAATTTTGGTCTTAAAATGACATCACGCTTTATTTTGTTATACAATATGCTTACTTTGTTGTAATTCTGAAAATTGGGTGCATTAAAGTGTTGTAAACCAATGCTTAATTTCTTGTACGTCTTAAAATTAAGAGTGAGGTGTCTTCGTGCATTATAAGTAGTATAGATGCTATATCCTTAACATAAACCAACAGTAAAGTCTACTAGTGGTGTAAACAAGTCGAGCTTTATCGAGTCTTGAACTCGAAATGTTTAACGAGTTAAGCTCGAGCTTAGATATGCTCAAATCAAGTGATATATTACTTAAGTCAAATCTAATCTAATTTATGTATAAAAACTAATTTAAATTTAATTCAAATGAGCTCAAAATGTGTGAATACTTATTTATGAATGTATCGACTTTTTTTTAGCCGAACTCTAATATACTCTTATGTTTCAATTTAAGTTGGATTAAAAAACACATCACGACAAATTAGTCGAGCTCGAGACGCATATGAATATTTCTCGAGCCGAGCTCGAGCTTCCCTCTTAAAGGCTCACCGAACTTGAGTTGATCATAATATTTGATCCGAGTCTTGTAAAAGTTCAAACCGATTTGACTCGTTTACCTCCTTTAGTCAATTGTTTATTTTGGAGTAAATAATCATGGATATTCGATTAAGACATTTTGCATAAAAAAATGTTAAACCTAATGACGTTTTTTACAAAGCTCTTTGTTTTTATGCAATAAGAAGTTAAAAGATGTATTTTGACATTAGTTTTATTCATATTTCCGCTAACGGTCTTTAAATTCACAAAAAACGACCCTGCGTACAAAAGTAAAATACGTAACCCAACTCAATTTGGTATAAACCAAAGTACCAATGAACATAAATCAACAACAGAAGTCTTAAATAAATAAACAAATGAACATCAAGTCAACACGACTTAACAATACATAAGTTAATGAAAGGGAAACTCCAAAACAGAAATAATGATAACCAAGTCTAATAAATGTCAAAACATGATTAAGCGGAATCTAAGATGACTAGGAATGACCTCCATATAGGCTCGTCTCTCATCCCAAACAATCCCCAGCTCCTAGCTTAGATACAATATCAAAGGTATAAAGTGAATGAAACTGAACTAAGGACAAAATAAGGAGCATTAGAAAATAATGAGGTGCATCAAAGGTATAAAGTAGGGTAAAAGGAAAGGTTAGTAATCCACCACGAGCCAACAAAACAATACAATATCAATAGTAACAATAGTAGCCAATAGTAATCAATAGTAACCATGAAGTGATCAGCTCCCAGAATGTGAAGACGCGTATTGCACACGACATCATTCACCAGATAAATCATATCATAACATATCAGATACATAACAAATCTATGATGCATCCATACGCCCCTGCAGAATCATAGTGGCCAAAAATATATCTTGAGCTCATAATCATATAACAGAAAGGGACGGTGTGGAACATCACTCGACCACACTAGATTCATGCCATTGGTGCATCAATGACACGGACATGGAACCCCATGCCTAGTTAATGGCTCGGGTATCAAACTGACAGGTCAAAGCAAGGTCATATCATAAGGGTTCATATCAAAGGTTCATAGCAAAGGTTCATAATCAGAGGTTCATAATTAAATTTCATAACAAAGGTTCAATCAAAGGGGTGCATAGCAAAGTCATAGGGAAGCCCTAGTAAGAAGGCTCAGAGTAAAAGTATAACAGTTCAAAGCTAATATCAATGGATGTATACGAATCATGAGAAATCTTAAGAGACAAGGTCAGAATATCTGTACCTTATTTAGCAGCAAGAAAACAAAAGCAAACGAAAATCAAGAGATACGAAAGTTCACTCCTTCCTCGAGGGATCTACAGAAGCGAAAGGATGTACATTTATTAGATGTAGTTAATGTGTTTTATTCTGATTAAGTCTTTTAGGGTTTTTTAAGTACTTCCATTTTAGGTAACTTTTTCGATTTAGTAAGTTTCGTCATTTATGATGCAATTAATATCAAATTAGGTTAAAGTGATGATTTATTATAGTTTAAGGGTCATTTATGACTAGTTATAATAGTTTAGGGTCTAAATCGTCATTATTACTAAGTATAGGGTCTAATATATGGAGGCTAAACAGATTCACTTAACATGCAAGTGGGGTCGACATAATGCACAACATATTAAGTATTTACTTGTTTCTTGTTATAATATTATGTGATTTAGTTATTTATGATTTCTGTGAAGCCTTGGCCAAGTTGCATGCATCCTACTTTGATACCCACGACAGAATTCAAAGAAACATTAGCTAGGCATTTATGTGGTCTTGTACATGCATAACGAAATAGGTTCCCAACAGATTTAAGCATGGATCAATTTACATGTATACTATACGATATATACATATGACTTTGGTATGATTTTATTAGACTATGACACTTATTATTTTATGTGTGTTTGTATTAGACGTAAACATGCATGTCAAGCTAGATCAAATCAAATTCATAGGTCAAGACAGAGTTATACTTGGTTCGAAATATACGAGTTCAAAAGAGAATGAAACATGGGTTAACTAACATGATTTCATGTGACCGAACTAGCATCGATACGGAAATAAATACACATGACCATGGCATGCAAGAGAGGGTTGAATATAGGTTCAAAACAATCGAGAATACGGGTCGAACAGATTCGGTTTATGGTGTCTAAACATGGGTTCAAAACAGTAGCATGCATGGTCGAATTAACATGATCTAGTTATGTCTTTCATGAGACACTTCTTATTATTGTATGTGATGTTTTTTTTTGTAGTCAAATATGCATGCATGCAATGGAATAAACCACGACAGAAACAAAGAAACAAGAAGAGATTTAAAAAAAAATATTTGAGGATACATTACCCTAGCGTATGAATTGAAAGAAAACAAGGACCAACGAATCGAGACTCGCGATCACCACCTCCTTCTTCTGATAGCTTTGGTCGAATGGAGAAGGAAGGAACAAAACTTTGCCGTCACTTTTAGTTTAGGGTTTGGGTTTGTGCGTATTTTTTCTTGTGAAGCGTAGGGTACCGAAAAACGAAGAATGGGAAATATATATGAGAACTTGGTTTTGCCGTGAAAAAGTAGAGGCACATGGGCCAAGCCCAAATCCAAGTTAAGATGGGTCAAGGTTAAGTTATAAGATCAAATTAAATTTCGGCCCATGTACATTTAGTAGCGTATGGTTTATATTTTAGACGTAAACGTAATTATTTTTAATGACCTCGTACATTAAGTTTGTCAATCATTCATAAGTGAGATTAAATTTACATTTAATAAGCATGACGTATTTTATGTATTTTATTAATTTTAAATTAGATGAGCAAAATAGTCTTTTTACGCGTTTTAGACTTTCGGGTTTTACAGTTAAGGTTTTAGATTAGATCGGTTGGGAGTAGTTATATGCCGGGGGTGAGTGGTTTATTATTAAGGTTCAAACATTCAATGCATGTCCCAGTGTCTTATATGTAGTCTTAGGGCTACTTTAGCATTTTTCAAGTATAAAATATATATAGTTGAATCTGATTGTGAGACCATTTACTGTAATAGTGTAATGTAGGCACATGGTATGGAGGGGTGATCAACTGTTGTCAAGTGCCATATAAGAGAATCCAATGCTACAAGACGTAGGAATGGCAATGGGGCGGGTTTGGGGTGGGGCGGCCATCTCCATCCCCAAACCCAATAACAAAAATCATCCCCAAACCCGCCCCAATCCCCATTGGGGATCTTATCGGGGTGCCCCGTTAGGGCGTGATATTCCCCCAAACCCGCCCCGTTCCCAATTTGGGTCTTATCGGATTGTCTTTTTTTGGCGCGATACTCCATCATACTCGTGTCGCTCCCCGTTTATTCTTATTTTTACATTATTAACAATATGATTTTATGGAATAACTTGAAGAATCAAAAACCTAATAATAATATATTAATCATTGGAATAAATCACAACTTTATAGAATACCATGATACAATACAAGATTCTATGATAAAAAAACTAACAAAAATTAAAGAATGATATTTAGTACGTAAATACTAACACAATAATTTATGTATATAGATATATGTTTATGTATGTGTTTCGGGGCGGGGCGGGGATTGTGTGCCCCATTGTAACACCCCCAATTTCGTGATACGCAGCGGAATTCAAACTGGGTGTTACTTCATGGCACAACAGTCATAACAATAGAAAACGAACTCTAATGGAGTCGTTTCAAAAGATTTATCATTCGATTTATATAAATATTAGAGTTTACAAAAATGAGGTCCCAAATGGTTCCATGTTTACAAAATACATTAAATTGATTTTCGAATGATAATAAAATTTATAGCCTTCTTGAGTATCCGTGCTCCTCCGTGCCAGCCTCGATCAATATGGACCTGAAATACATGCTTAAAACTGTCAACACAAATGTTGAGTGAAATTCACAGAGTTTGTTTGATGGTTGAACACATTATGTTGGTAGTGTGAGCTATAGACTCAGACCAATGGTTTGAAAACAAAACAGTTTTTATTAGACTAAGCATCATGCAATCAAGGCGTTAACGTGTTCCAAAATTAATTGGAGAAAATGTCGGTGCGTGCCCTTTCAGGTAAAAATTGCCGTTTTTACCAATGTTACTCAAATATAGTTCGTTTGTTTGCCTACCCGGTCAACACATACGGGATTCGTCAATCCCAATAGATCTATTCACAATATTCGCGCCCACTCTCACTAGTGATTAATGATTCATGATTAAGGGACTTAAGTTTGGCAAATGCGGTAACTTAGTGCTAATAAAACAATCAGATAAGTATACAGTTTGAAAGCAATGTGTTCGGTTTAAAATAAAGCATGTATCTCCCCCAAGGGTTTATAAAACAATTAAGTAATAGAAAGTGGGGCTATGAACTCACCTCAGAGTAAATGATATCAAATGTATAATGAGAATGATGGATATGCCGTGAGAACTTCTACGAGCAACCTAAAATGGAATGTTGCGACTTAGGTTTGGAATAATGTTTAGGAAAACATAAACCATTATATATATATTTCTATGTTGATCATGATGTAGTCAATTATCATTTGATGTTTACAGAAAGATCTTTAATATGTGAAAACATATTTAGTTTATAGATGTCGTACTACTGTTCGGGCCATCATAATTCAGAGGTCATGCAGTAAACGTTCGAGGAGCTAGGACACTTTAAATCGTAAATCTAGCAACTCGTCGATACGTTTTACTCAAATGAAACCCCTCACATGAAGCTCCCTAATATTGTAGCACTTAGTAGATACAATATATGTTTTGAGTGAAGATTGTTATATAAATAATTTTATCATGTTTTTACAAGTTCCCGTCGTTTCATATATATAATCACCTTAGTTAACGGTCTTGGGAAAATAAGCCTTGAGGCTTTAGCCATGGCCTTGCCGTGACTTTGGTCTTGAATACCATGGTCTTGAGACTCAGACTTGACCTTAGCCGTAGCCGTGGTCTTGGCTTATGGCCATTAGGCCTGTTGGTTTGCTTTTAGTTGTGACAAAAGTATAGTTGTGAGACCAAATATAGGGCAGTTTCTGTTTTTGAAAGATAATGGCCTATTTAAGCGTTTTCAAGGTCCGAGCTTCTTTTAAGTCAAAGGAAAACGTCGTTCCGGACAACTTTCGTGTTTTAACTTTTTGATGATTCGGACCAGAAGTGCCACTTTTAGCACGACCAGACCCTTAACAGCAAGCTATTTGACAGTTTCGGCGTTTTGGTTTTGCTAACTTCTTTTGACTATAACTTTTGACTCGTTTGTCCGTTTCGGGTGATTCAAGTCGCTATGTTTACCTTTTTATCTTGTCTACCATATTATGTAAGTTAAAAAGTCCATATGTAACTGGTTTTAATGGTTTAAAACGTATAGAATATGACTAGTTTACTAGTTTGTTACTTTTACGACAATATGTGATTTAAAGCATGTGATTGAGTATATGTACATCATGAATCAACATAGTAACTATATATATAGCATGAAATAGTTAATATTATGAATAATAAAGATGAGATGATGGTGGTGATTAGTTGCTTACAACTTTTGGCTTTCAATAAGAAAGAGTAACTTAGTAAGGATAGTACTTTGATTGAACACTTAGGACCTTGGATTGAGCTAGCTTTCTACACCTTGGTACCCTTGCAATCTTGAAGAGTTGGTGATGAAGTACTAAGTGACTTGATTGGATTTAAACTCAAGAAGATCACTTAAACTTGCTAGAGATTTGATGTAGTAACTTACTACTTGAGACTTCTTTGCATAAACTTGGAGTTTATAGATCAAATGATGGAAGATATGATGGATTGATGATATGAACGACCCAATTCAGTGTTTTAGGGTGTTTAGGATGTATTTCACTTGTTATTTATAGGAGGGTAAGTTTGGTTAACCATATATTGGGTTAAATATTAACCATGGTTAAGTTAGGACACACGTAAAGATCTAAATGAAGCATGGTTAGGATTAGGCCACCAAAATGATGACTCCCCCCCCCTAGAGGCTGTCACAATTGGTGACAAGGCTTAGATGATAAGTCTTGATCTTATCTTGGTTACGGAGTGAGTTTTGGTTCCGTTAAATGCCAACCGTAAGTTGTTAAGCCATAAAACGTAAAACCGGGTATCGTAAAAATATGAAACTTATAGGAATGATTAAACTCATCATTATACTCCATTTAAAAACATAAAATGCGTGATAAGTCTCATTGGGTGCAAAAACGCTGCTTAAAACTGGAATTACGGGTCAAAAACGCGTAATTCGCAATTTATCAGAAAAGAACGAAATTTCAGGGAAATGACCGTGAATTTATTTAAAGTAGACTAAAATTAGTCTAAAAGTGATATGAGATGTCAAAATGTGGTTTTCGTCGTATGTGTGATAACTTAACAGTTATACGTGAAGTTTAAAAGTTATGCGATTGAAGCAAAAATGTAGAACGTACAAGCTTAATTTCTTTATGGTCAAAGGAGGAGGGAAATATGTTTGACTTTTCCAAAAATGTAAAAGTGTCAAAAACATATTAGAAACACAGTGCAGGAATCGTTAAGTCTGGATGTAAGTAGAATTGTTTAAAACGTAAGTTTAGTTTCGTACGGCGCAGAGTTTATTTGGTAACATTTTAAAATGAAATCTCAAAAAATTCTCTAATTTATTATGAGTGATCTAAAAATTCATCTGATTAGAGGAAAATTGTCAGAGTTGATTTTCGTTATGCGCGGGATGTTTAAATGGTGTTCCGACCAAAATTAAATTTTAAAACGATGTTTTCTTAATAAATTTTGCGAAAATGATCTAACGATTGTCAAACTCTCAGGTCATTACTAAAATAATTTATCTTACGAGAATGTGAAATAAAAATTTTACGGGATGAATAGTGAAAGTGAATAGTAAAAGTGAATAGTAAATTCTTGAAAATGAAAAGTAAAAATTTGAGAATGGATAGAAATCCTGAAAATGCGAATTGTTACAGTCTCACCACCTTAATGGGAATTCCGTCACACAATTCAGTGTGTGTTATTCGATGTTGAAGTGTCTAGGGACATGAGGTTGTATATGCCGAATCCTAATCTTTGCGTTCTCAAGTTTCTGGTCATAGAATGTATTATGTACCATGTGGCTTAAGTTGATAACCTAAAGGGTTTTGTTAAAATCTTATAGAGTCCAATATACTTAAAGTTTGGCTTTTTCTGATTCTCAAAACGAATCATATCTTATTATATCGAGGCTATCAATAAAACCTTAATTTCTAACATGGAGTTTTTGGTGATAGTATGCGGCATGGAGCCTAATTTGTATTTTTATGGTTTCCTTAATTGTTTCATGGGTGATCTCTAAACACCTTACTCCAGCAAATGGTTAACTAACACTTTCGTCTATATAGTGCCTCAAAATGGAATAGTTTTGTTGTTGTTAGGGTAACTGTTGTTAATCGAAGGTGTAAGATGTTGTTGATGTGAAATAGTTTATAATGATGTGATAATTGTTGTAGGAAAGTCTTGCTAGTGGCAAGTGGTTATCCAAACCATTTCCAAAGTTGATCATGTCTTAGGTGGTTTCGGGATGAAGGCTATAGTGTTTATGTCTACTAGTGTTTGAAAGAAACGTGGTACGGTGAAGTTTTACGTACTGAATTTCAATGGGGTTCAGATAATGATGTGACATGTTGACGATTAGAAGAGTGTAGCGTACGCCTACCATTATTCTTAGGTAGAGATGTCAAGTTTGTTTTAAAATCAAAAGTGAATTTTAAAGGAATATGGCGGAATGATATCCTTGAAACCTAATCAGGCTAGTACTTCTAAGAAATGACGAGAAGATTTGATGACTATCCCAAGATAGTAGTTAGGATTATTTCATAAATGAAAACTTTCAAGAATGAAATTAGGTAGTGTAATTAAGTACTAAGATCTCGCTGAGTGGTAAGACACTTTCATGTCTCTAGATCTTTTTAATGAATTCTGGTGGTTTATCGAGTTTAAGTAGGAAATTAACTTGAATATAACCCTTGTATAACTGTTTCTCAGTGTTTGAAAAATTTAAGTCGAACATAGTTAATCAGACTATGTTCCACTATCCCTAGGTTAAATATAGGTGATTAGGCTATATTTAGCCGATGTTCGATAAATTTTTCAAATACCTAAATTAGGTATACTTGTGATATGTCCATAGCTTTTGAGAAATTGTCCACTAAGCAAAGGCGATATCAAACCATTCAGTTGCAAGTCCTGGCCATAAAAGACTTGTAACCTATGTTTTCACATTCCATTGCATAGAAGATAGTATGGGTAGATACGTGTGGAAAGGAAATCTTAAGTAATTCTAAAATAGTCCATACTTGGCTAGCATCACGGACCTTTAACCATGAAGGTTTCAGAAGAGAATTTTGATGAATGTAGAGAAAGTTGCTGAACTTCAGCTTTTGTAGATGATGAGTCACTTTGTCCTTTAGAAATCCTATTTCTTGTATTTGCATTAGGGAAATTGATAGACTGTGACGGGTTTCATGTAAAACAATATCACATGAGGTTTATAAGATAATTTCTAGAGACTTTGTATAACTTACAATGTCTGTGAAGTAAATCAAACCATTGTGTAACTCACAATGTCATGAGAAAAGATGGTGAGGTCATTGTGTAACCCACAATGTCTTGAGAAATGATAGAGAGATCATTGTGTAACTCACAATGTCTTGAGAAATGATGAAGAGACCATTGTGTAACTCACAATGTCTTGAGAAATGATGGAGAGATCATTGTGTAACTCACAATGTCTTGAGAAAATATGGAGAGACCATTGTGTAACTCACAATGTCTTGAGAAATGATGGAGAGATCATTGTGTAACTCACAATGTCTTGAGAAATAAATGAGACCACTGTAGGATTTACAATGTCTGAGAGTGTAATAGAGACCACTGTATCTCACAGTGTCTTGAAAAATGAATGAGACTAAGAAAGACCATTGTAATCAGTTACAATGTCTTGGATAGAGTTTCGCAATCCTAAAATGTATGAGTAGATGCATGATTGGAAGATTGGGAAAATATGATTGTGCCGTAATGCCTTAGAATAGGCATACGCAGATATGTTGAGTACTTTGTTTATGATTGAAATTATGTCAAGTGTATATATCAATATACTAGTATGTTTGTATAGCTTAAAATGCCTAAAAGTCACATAATCGTCTGGAGGATGGAAGGCACGGAGAACGGAAGGCTATAAAATATTTTTGTTTGTAAAAGTAGTTATAGTTTAAGTCTCAATTAGACCCGTTTCTCTATAACTGTGGCTCTGATACAAATCTGTAACACCCCCAATTTCGTAATACGACGAATTCAAACTGGGTGTTACTTCATGACACAACAGTCATAACAATAGAAAATGAACTCTAAAAGAGTCGTTTCAAAAGATTTATCATTCGATTTATATAAATATCAGAGTTTACAAAAATGAGGTCCCAAATGGTTCCATGTTTACAAAATATATTAAATTGGTTTTCGAATGATAATAAAATTTATAGCCTTCTTGAGTATCCGTGCTCCTCCGTGCCAGCCTCGATCAATATGGACCTGAAATACATGCTTAAAACTGTCAACACAAAGGTTGAGTGAAATTCATAGAGTTTGTTTGATGGTTGAACACATTATGTTGGTAGTGTGAGCTATAGACTCACACCAATGGTTTGAAAACAAAACAGTTTTTATTAGACTAAGCATCATGCAATCAAGGCGTTAACGTGTTCCAAAATTAATTGGAGAAAATGTCGGTGCGTGCCCTTTCAGGTAAAAATTGCCGTTTTTACCAATGTTACTCAAATATAGTGCGTTTGTTTGCCTACCCGGTCAACACAAACGGGATTTGTCAATCCTAATAGATCTATTCACAATATTCGCGCCCACTCTCACTAGTGATTAATGATTCATGATTAAGGGACTTAAGTTTGGCAAATGCGGTAACTTAGTGCTAATAAAACAATCAGATAAGTATACAGTTTGAAAGCAATGTGTTCGGTTTAAAATAAAGCATGTATCTCCCCCAAGGGTTTATAAAACAATTAAGTAATAGAAAGTGGGGCTATGAACTCACCTCAGAGTAAATGATATCAAATGTATAATGAGAATGATGGATATGCCATGAGAACTTCTACGAGCAACCTAAAATGGAATGTTGCGACTTAGGTTTAGAATAATGTTTAGGAAATCATAAACCATTCTATATATATTTCTATGTTGATCATGATGTAGTCAATTATCATTTGATGTTTATAGAAAGATCTTTAATATGTGAAAACATATTTAGTTTATAGATATCATACTACTATTCGGGCCATCATAATTCAGAGGTCATGCAGTAAACGTTCGAGGAGCTAGGACACTTTAAATCGTAAATCCAGCAACTCGTCGATACGTTTTACTCAAATGAAACCCCTCACATGAAGCTCCCTACTATTGTAGCACTTAGTAGATACAATATATGTTTTGAGTGAAGATTGTTATATAAATAAGTTTATCATGTTTTTACAAGTTCCCGTCGTTTCATATATATAATCACCTTAGTTAACGGTCTTGGGAAAATAAGCCTTGAGGCTTTAGCCATGGCCTCGCCGTGACTTTGGTCTTGACTACCATGGTCTTGAGACTCATCCTTGACCTTAGCCGTAGCCGTGGTCTTGGCTTATGGCCATTAGGCCTCTTGGTTTGCTTTTAGTTGTGACAAAAGTATAGTTGTGAGACCAAATATAGGGTAGTTTCTGTTTTTGAAAGATAATGGCCTATTTAAGCGTTATAAAGGTCCGAGCTTCTTGGCTATTGAAGGAAAACGTCGTTCCGGACAACTTTCGTGCTTTAACTTTTTGATGATTCGGACCAGAAGTGCCACTTTTAGCAAGACCAGACCCTTAACAGCAAGCTATTTGGCAGTTTCGGCGTTTTGGTTTTGCTAACTTCTTTTGACTATAACTTTTGACTCGTTTGTCCGTTTCGGGTGATTCAAGTTGCTATGTTTACCTTTTTATCTTGTCTACCATATTATGTAAGTTAAAAAGTCCATATGTAACTGGTTTTAATGGTTTCAAACGTATATAATATTACTAGTTTACTAGTTTGTTACTTTTACGACAATATGTGATTTAAAGCATGTGATTAAGTATATGTACATCATGAATCAACATAGTAACTATATATATAGCATGAAATAGTTAAAATTATGAATAATAAAGATGAGATGATGGTGGTGATTAGTAGCTTACAACTTTTGGGTTTCAATAAGAAATAGTAACTTAGTAAGGATAGGACTTTGATTGAACACTTAGGACCTTGGATTCAGCTAGCTTTCTACACCTTGGCACCCTTGCAATCTTGAAGAGTTGGTGATGAAGTACTAAGTGACTTGATTGGATTTAAACTCAAGAAGATCACTTAAACTTGCTAGAGATTTGATGTAGTAACTTAGTACTTGAAACTTCTTTGCATAAACTTGGAGTTTATAGATCAAATGATGGAAGATATGATGGATTGATGATATGAACGACCCAAGTCAGTGTTTTAGGGTGTTTAGGATGTATTTCACTTGTTATTTATAGGAGGGTAAGTTTGGTTAACCATATATTGGGTTAAATATTAACCATGGTTAAGTTAGGACACATGTAAAGATCTAAATGAAGCATGGTTAGGATTAGGCCACCAAAATGATGACTCCCCCCCCCTAGAGGCTGTCACAGTTGGTGACAAGGCTTAGATGATAAGTCTTGATCTTATCTTGGTTACGGAGTAAGTTTTGGTTCCGTTAAATGCCAACCGTAAGTTGTTAAGCCATAAAACGTAATACCGGGTATCGTAAAAATATGAAACTTATAGGAATGATTAAACTCATCATTATACTCCATATAAAAATATAAAATGCGTGATAAGTCTCATTGGGTGCAAAAACGCTGCTTAAAACTGGAATTATGGGGTCAAAAACGCGTAATTCGCAATTTATCAGAAAAGAACGAAATTTCAGGGAAATAACCGTGAATTTATTTAAAGTAGACTAAAGTTAGTCTAAAAGTGATATGAGATGTCAAAATATGGTTTTCGTCGTATGTGGGATAACTTAACAGTTATACATGAAGTTTAAAAGTTACGCGATTTAAGAAAAAATGTAGAACGTACAAGCTTAATTTCTTTATGGTCAAAGGAGGAGGGAAATATGTTTGACTTTTCCAAAAATGTAAAAGTGTCAAAAACATATTAGAAACACAGTGCATGAATCGTTAAGTCTGGATGTAAGTAGAATTGTTTAAAACGTATGTTTAGTTTCGTACGGCGCAGGGTTTATTTGGTAACATTTTAAAATGAAATCTCAAAAAATTCTCTAATTTATTATGAGTGATCTAAAAATTCATCTGATTAGAGGAAAATTGCCAGAGTTGATTTTCGTTATGCACGGGATGTTTAAATGGTGTTCCGACCAAAATGAAACTTTAAAACGATGTTTTCTTTATAACTTTTGCGAAAATGATCTAACGATTGTCAAACTCTCAGGTCATTACTAAAATAATTTATCTTACGAGAATGTGAAATAAAAATTTTACGGGATGAATAGTGAAAGAGAATAGTAAAAGTGAATAGTAAATTCTCGAAAATGAAAAGTAAAAATTTGAGAATGGATAGAAATCCTGAAAATGCGAATTGTTACACGCGTCCCCGCCCCAAACCCGATAAGTATCCCCGTTAAGGCCCCAAAACCCGATAAGCATGCCCGGCCCCGCCCCAATAAGTTTGGGTTTCGGGTTTCCCCGTCGGGTTCAGGTTGTTTTGCCATCCCTAACAAGACGGTTGGCGGTATTAAATGCATTCTTTAATTTTGACGTATTTGTGCTAACGATGATTTTGTTTGGCTGGATGCTTGAGTTTTTTGTCCCAAACTAGATTGATATTATATAAGTTGCAAAGTGAAATGAATAAGTAAAAGTGTATCTAATTGTCTAACTTTAAAATCGTGTGTATGTTTACATATATATATGTTTCCAATCGACATGATTGAAACATCATGACCCTTCGGTTTTGTTGTCCAACCGAAACTAACTAACCATAACTAACTTTCGGTTATTATCTTTCTAACTAACATATTTAGTCCTTCATGTTTACAATGTTTCATATGAAGCAATGAGTAAGATTATTCGGTTCACATTCTTATCCTTAATCTTGATCGTTGCTTCTCTTTAAATCTTGAACTCCGAGCATTTGTCGCATTGTTGTGAACTTCGATCTTGGTAGAACCTTTGTTAGAATACCTGCTCTTTGTAGTTCTCCGCTGACATGTTCCACATTGATGTGCCTATTCTCTACGCATTCTCGAATGAAATGATAGCGAATGTCGATGTGCTTACTTCTTCCATGAAAAATTGTGTTCTTGACGAGTGCTATTACTGAAACGTTATCCACCTTCAGCATTATCTTTCTTTCTTCACTTCCAGTTAATTCACTAAGTAATCATTTTAACCATAAGGCTTGACATGCTGCTGCAGTAGCCGCCATGAATTCTGATTCACATGATGATAGCGCCACTGTTGGTTGTTTCTGAGTACACCATGTAATGGGTGTCTCCAAAATAAAATACTATCCCAGTAGTTCCTTTTCCTTGATCAGTGTTGATTCCATAACTATTGTCGCTGTAACATGTAATCTTGCAGCTGCCTTCTTTCTTGTAAATTATGCCATGCTCCTTTTTTCCTTTGATATATCGGATTACTTGCTTTACCGCCTTTAGCTGATATTCCTTCGGGTCTTGCATGAATCTGCTGAGTAGTCCGACTGAGTAACTAAGATCTGGTCTTGTATGCAGTAAATACTTGAGACTTCCAATTAAGCTTCTGTAGTAAGTTGCGTCAACTGAGTTACCATCTTCCGCCTTGACCAACTTAGTACCGGGATCCATTGGTATCTTCGTATCATTTTTGTCTGCCATACTTGTTTCCTTCAAGATCTTGTTAATATAACATGTCTGCTTGATTGTAATCTCTCCTCCTTTCTGTGTGACTTCTATCCCAAGATAATAAGCTAACAATCCCAAGTCGCTCATTTCAAATTTATCCTTCATCTGGGATTTGAATTCTTCTATTTCCTTCCTTGGAGTGCCTGTGATTATCAGATCATCTACGCAGATTCCAACTATAAGTGTAGAATTCTTGTTCCTCTTCGTATAAACTGCTTGTTCGAGATTACATTTCTTAAAGTCTAAGGACTTTAACGTTTGATCAAGCTTCACATTCCAAGCTCTCGGTGCTTGTCTTAAGCCATATAAAGATTTAGTAAGCTTATAGACTTTTCCTGAGTTTCCTTGTTGTATAAATCCTTCAGGTTGTGTAACGTAGACTTCTTCCTTTAAATCTCCATGTAAAAATGCCGATTTTACATCTAAGTGATGAACTTTCCAACCATGATATGCTGCTAATGCTAATATCAACCGTAATGTCTCTATCCGAGCAACCGGTGCAAATACTTCATCGAAGTCTATTCCTTGTTCTTGTACATAACCTTTTGCTACTAACCATGCTTTATATTTGATAATATTTCCTTTTTCATCCCTATTGGTCGTGTAAACCCATTTGAGTCCTATTGCCTTCTGATTTTCTGGCAATGTAGTAAGAGTCCATGTATTATTTTTGTTTATTGAATCCAATTCAATCTCCATGGCCTCAATCCATTTCTCATCTGTTGATGCTTCCTTGTAGTTACGGGGTTCTTCTTCCGTAAATAATAAACTTTGCGGTTCAACTCTACGTGCATACTTATATATTTCCGTCATATCTCTGTATTCACGTATGGGTGTATCATCAAATCTATCTCTTGAGTTCTCTATAGAACTAGTAGTAGCTTCTTCTTCCTCTTCTGAGTGTGGGTCGTAATTGTATGTCGATGGTGTGATTGGTGAAACTGGATCAAGAATCTGATCTTGTTCATGATACGTGTTGTCATCGTTCTCTGTGTTCACTGGTGTATGGTTTTCATTGTCAACTCCTTCTACCATAAAACTAGTCTAAAATGTGTCTTGTGTAGTCGTATCTTCTTCATCTTTATTCCAATCCCACGGTTTTGTTTCCATAAACTTTACGTCCCTACTAACATGTTTCTTCTTGGCTATTGGATCATATAACCAACATGCTTTTGATCCTTCCTCTACTCCTAAGTAAATCAATGGTATGCTTCTGTCGTCCAGCTTCTTTAAGTGAGGTATCGTTATCTTTGCATAAGCTGTGCATCCGAATATTCTTAGGTTTTCCAGATTTGGTTTTCTGTTGTAGAGTGCCTCATATGGAGTTTTATCTGTCAGGGCCCTCGTAGGTACCCTATTGAGTATGTAAATTGCATGTTTAACTGCTTCTGCCCAAAAAGTTAAGGGTAACTTTATGGCTTTCATCATACTCCTCGTAGTTGATAATACTATCCTATTTCTCCTCTCCACTACTCCATTCTGTTGTGGTGAGTACGGTGCTGTCAACTGTCGTACTATTCCATTCTCTTTACAGTACTTGGTGAATTCATTAGATGTAAATTCACCCCCTCTATCTGTTCTTAGCATCCTCACTTTCATTCTCATTTCCATTTCTATCTTCTGTCTAAATTCCTTAAAAGTACTAAGTGCTTGATCTTTCGACGTTAGAAAGTAAGCCCACATAAAACGTGTACAATCGTCTACTAACAAGAATATGAGTTTCTTGCCTGAGTGTGTTGCTGGACTAATAGGACCCGTTGAACTTAGTATATGGAGACCTTTGCAAGAAACTCATATTTGCTAAGAGACATATAGGTGGTTCTATCTGTAATTGAATCTTGTAGAGTCGATTCTTAGATCTTTCAACTTTCATCAACAACTTCTTGTTCTTATCATACAAGTCAACTTGTTTCCGTCCATAATGACCTTACAACCTATTTCCATAAGTTGTCCTAGACTAATTATGTTGCTCTTGAGGTTTGATATGTAGTATACTTCCGATACTACCTTCTGTTCCTGGTTCTTACAACCTAATAGTATAGACCCTCTACCCATTATCTGTACGTATGATCCATCTCCAAAACATACTCGCCCTGTTACGTTGTCATCAATATCCCAAATGACTCTTTATTCCCGTCATATGGTTACTTGCATCATTATATAATTACCATATGCTTGCGTTCGCTGTAGCATATTTCCCTGGTTGAATTTGTTCTTCATTCAACAACACTTCCTCGTGTTCAGTTTCGTGCATAGTCATTAATAGTGATGGTTCATCGTCTTCTAAGATAAGGTTTAATTGTTCCTGACCTGTTGATGTTTCTCTACAATTACTCTTAAAATTTCCAAATTTGTGACACTTGTAACATTTTATGTTACTTAAATCCCTCTTACTTGTATTCCTATTTGAGTTTCCCTTATGATTTGAGTTCCCTTCTTGTGAGTTACTTCTGTTTTTATTATTCCGCCAGTTTCCTCGTGAATAATTTGATCTACCTCCGAATTTATTAAATCGCTTTCCTTTTCCCGAATGTTCACCATGTGCGAATAGTAAGTTCTCCTGGCTTTCTACTTGTCCCCCTTTCCGGAGTTTTATCCTTTCCTCAAATGCCTTGAGTCTTCCAGTGATTTCATCTAAAGTGATGTCATTGAGATCACTTGTCTGTTTTATGGATGCTACTATCTGAATGAACCTATCTGGTGTGGAGTCTAATAGTTTTCAAACTAAAAGTGATTCATCCAAAGTTTTCCCTAATTCTTTTGCTTTCGTGGCATAGCCGTTTAGTTTAGCCGTAAATGCATCCACCGTCTCATCTTCCTTCATTTGAAGTGAGTTAAACCCAATCATCAATGATTGTAACCGTGCTTTCTGCACTCTATCTTCTCCAACGTGTCTTTTCTTTAGCGAATCCCACAATTCCTTAGCCGTCTTACAACCCGATACTTGTAAGATTACATCTTCCGTTAATGCTTGATATAGGAAGGCAGTCGTTGCCTTATCCTTCTTATCATCAACTTGCGTATTTATCTTTGGTTCTATTGCTTCCCATAAGCCATGTGCCTCTAGTATAACCTTAATTTGTATAGCCCAAACTGTGTAGTTTGTGGTTTTCAACTTAGGGCATTGATATTGTGCAATAGGTGTTACGGGTTTTGTTGTAGTTGATGTGCTTGCTATATCGTCGACAGTCATTTTGAAAGTGCTTAGTATCTTCACTTTCTAATTTAATGGGATTTATCCTTCCTAGTGTGGTTTTTCTATAAAATATGGGAATATCTAATCTTCCGGGAATCCTAGTAATAAGGGATCAATAAATAGTTCTCGGGATTTCCTAATAGTACAAACTAATATATCTATACTATTCTAATATAATTGAAATCCAGAAAATGTAACTTGTGACCTCGTTTATTTGTGTTAAACACCGAAATGTATTCCATTGTGATCGTTAGTAATATTCGTTCACCAACGTTTGTTGTTATTCCCACTTTGTTCCTTTTTTTTGTTTCTTCTTGCCTCGTTGTCCTTTTTCTTTCTAATTCGACTTCAACCTTCAACAAAACTTTCGGATTTTGTTGCCTTGTTGCTGTTTTGATTCGAACCAAACTTTAAACACCACGGTTCCTTCTCTTTTTCTCCTTGTCGAATTGTTGTTGTTGCTTTTGTACCCAACGAGTCTAAAAAAAATCCACAGCCTCCTTGCTTTGTTGCTTTTGGATTCTACCCTTGAATCTCAACCAAAGTCTCGGCTTCCTAGTCTTGTTTTTGTTGTATTGTCGAATTTATTTGTATTCGACACAAAAAAAACAAAACTTTCTTCTTTTCTATACCACACTTACACGTTCTTCTCCTTGTGTGTTATTCTTGATTTCGGTTCCTTTGAAATCTAAGAATCTTCCTACACACAACCTTGTGCGTTGTTTTTGATTTCTTGTCTCGAAATCACAAACCTTCCTACACACAATCTTGTTACCAAGCGTTGGTAACCACACCGAACCAAAATTCCTACGCTTCTGATTCTGTTGCACCGAAACAAATAAGTCTCTTGTTTATGCTCTCGTTGTTGTTGTTCTTGTGTCGTACCAACACTTTCTCCACACACTTTTCCTTGAGTACTCCTTCTTTGTTCCACGTATACGTTTTTCTTCTCCACAACAACGTTGCGCTCTAGACCCGCGTCTTATAATGCTTTGTATCTTCTTTTTTTTTTTTTTTTTTTACAAAGCCTTCTGTGACAACTCGTAAATTCCTCGATGGTCGTAATTGGAGAAACGTCGGTTAGAGCGATCGTTTTAATTAATTTGAGATACGAATCATATTATATATCATTTTTATTGGAAATAATATTCTAAGAGCAATGGCGTAACTCCCGAGTCATGATTCTTTCGTTTACTAGTCAAAACGAGCCTCGAACCTAATATAACGAAAGTTTTACAAAGTTACAACAAGGGTCCCATTGATAAGTTTCATGGCCACCCTTACACTTTCCTTTGTACACCTTATGCCCCTCCTTGTAGTATATTACTCCCACTCCTCCCACTCTTCTCATTTCTCTTCCTCACTTTCTCTCCTCAACAAAAGCACACACAAAATTTCTCTCTCCCACCTCTCTCTAAAATCCGGCCAACCCTCTTAGGGTTCTGGCGCCGTCATATTTTCCGGCCAAGTTAAGTCACATACTGATATCAAATACAGGCTATTGTGGTCACACTTTGGTATCACACACGCCACGAAACATCACGACGCGCTCTAGATCTTAAATATTAGATTCGGATTTTTAGGTTTTTGAATATTAACGAGTTTCAAAGGAGTCCAAGCTTGGTGGTTTACGAGTCTTACTCGTACAAGATACCACCAACAGGTTAGGGCGTGCGTTAGTAACACACGACCCTCGGTTCCCCTCTTTTCTCACGGTAAACGCGTTACACCATAAATCTTGTTATTTTGATGTTTTTACTATATGTATATTCGTATATATATTGTTTGTGTGGTTTTCGTGGATTTCATTTATCAAAAAACTTTCAATAATATTAGCATGGTTCATAAACGGATTAAAAATAAATGTTTGTAAACAAGTTTTGAAAACAATATGTGATGGACTCATATTAATTTAGAAACTGTTAAGCGAAAATTTATAAACGTTCCTTTTATGATTGGTGTAGTAAAAACATGTTATTAAAACGGTTTCGTGTGGTATCGATTGAGGAACGGGTATTATGATTTCTGATTTAGTGTCTCGATGGGTGTTAGACTCATGGTAGTCTCGAACATGAATCGTTTTAGAAAACTGGTTCGGATCAGATCCGACTAAAATTCTTGTCCATTTCATGCGTATGGTCTATTTTGGATATAATTGTGCACTCTAAATAATAGTTAATAAACATTTATGTACATATTTATAATACCATAAATATGTATCATTTCCGTTTCATATATTGTAATATTAAATGGGACCCTACACAAGTTAAGTCACATGCTGATCTCAAATACAGGATATTTATAACTGATATAGATTCGTATAATATGGTATCAAGTAATATGTATTTTATAATTGATTTGTCTTGGTTAAACTTAATGATTCACACTTGACTCGATGATGGTTGCGCTATTTTGGTTACGAGTCAAATTCTATTGAGGCACGATAAATGTTTATATGTTGTAAAATTATTGATTAACGAGGAATGTCAAAACAAAGTGGTAACGGGATAATTATAATTAATGACGAAACTAGTTATGAGACTTAACGGTTACTAATAAGGAAATGATAAGTATTATAGGCCGACGGATAAACTTATGACATACATACCTAATGACGTGTTATTGTAACAAGTAATTATACAAATATAACGAAATAATACTATCGTGATATACGATATTAGACGTGATCGAATAATGAATAAGTACATATAAAACAGTATGATAAACTATGATTAATAGTTAATAACGGATATTACATATATGTTGTAACTTATAAGTATTAACTATGTTTTTTAAACATGGAATAACATTCGATAACGAGTTATATTTGTTGTAGGTTGAACTTTATTAAATATTTTGATTTAACTAAATGCAATATATATTGGTTTCGGCATGAGCAAAATATATTTCACAACGAGCCGAAACATTTAATTGTCACTTATTAACTAGTAATGAAATATATAACGATACATTATCAGTCGGATAAGATTATATAAACTCTTATTGATGTAGGGTAATAATTCATGTTTTCTAAAGTACGTGATTATTTTTATATACAAGTCGTCAAATATGGTTTTATTTAATTAAACACCTTTATCGACTACGAGAATAACTCGTATTTTATATAAACAAGTTAACTTTTATGAACTTGCTGGGAAACGTTTATTTTGAGAAGATGGTATGATAAAGACGTAATGATTTGGAAACATTGAACAACGAATATGTCGTATTAAAATACTACAACGGTATATTTTATATAACGCACTTTATTATAAACTTGTAATAATTGAGGAACCTTTATAAACTGAGCGATAAATGGAAACATGTCTTTTAACTATAAACATGTACGTTTGGTATTACTGGGTAAATTACCGAAGTTTACTAATTGACCTATTTATGTGTCGTAAATAGTTGTCGTCATTTCCTAGTCTTTGACTAGCTTGAGTATTGTCAAGTATTTCTTGACTTTGTTGATGTCTTTTCCTTTTGGTGTGCGTTCTAGTTGTTATGTCTCGAATGTATCAATGTCTTCTCCTCTTTCGCGTGAGTTGTACGTCGTGTCCATGTTTCTTCCTACCACACGAAACGTTAAACCTAAACTTTTGAGATATAAATTATAAACTTTTGGGAACGATAATGGATTTTTGAAAGTAACGACATGAGTAATCCACGAAAACTACGACATGTTACTTTTACCAACTTCTTTATCATATGAGCTGTATTTTAAGATTATCGTATACGCATTAGGTTGCGTTACTTCTATTCTATCGTACTCGTCGTACGTTCTTCTCTATGCCATGGAGATTAGCTTTAGATGCCAGTCATGTCAATAGTGACTAGTGCATTGCTGTGGCTAAGGTGAGTTTCATAGCCCCACTTTTATCTACGTTTTTAACTAAATTAGGGTGAGAATCATGCTACTGTTTTTGGACCTTTAAAACTATTTGGATTTGCTTATGTGCTTGACTGTTTAGATAGATGTGTGGTAATCGTTGCCTTAGACTAGGATAGCAATCCTAATTGCTATAACTGTTGCCTAGCTAAGAGTAGACTTCTACCTCTGTAACACCCCCAAATCTAGGTACAGCGGAAGACTTAATCAAGTTTTCGGGGCGTTACTTTTTGGATTGGTATCGCACACAAGTAAAATAAAAGATAACCATTTAACCATTTAAAACCAATCCAAAATCAAATATTCAAACATTTAATCCGAAGATATAAATTTTAGGCCCAAAACATAGTTTAACAAAATAGGTCCCCATTGTTTATTAGAGTTAGAAAATGATCCTTGAACCACGCCTCCATGCCAAGCTTCCACACATCAAGTAATCAAACATCTCTCAAATACCTGAGAAATCATGCTAAAAGGTCAGCTTACGCTGGTGAGTTCATAGGTTTAAGTTCAACAAAATCATAGTGGACCTGTAAGAGTTGATTTGCTATGCAAGACCTAGATAGAATAATACCGTTTGCACACACAGATCCTACCCGGATCACCAACCATATAATCACTTACTCGGGCCCTGCGACTCTAGTCCAGCACTGTCGTGGCAAGCTCTAGAACAGTTTCCAACCCTGGGCTAGGTCGCGATAGAAGTCTATTCTTAGTTAGGCACGGTTAAACCTAGACTAAGGCAACAACTATCGCACATCTATCTACTCAGTCAAGCATATAAGCAAATCCAAATAGTTTGAACGGTCCAAAAACAGCAGCATGATTCTCACCCCAAAATAGTTCAAAACGTAGTTAAAACGTATATAAAAGTGGGGCTATGAAACTCACCTCAAGCAATCAACGCACAATCAACGCACAAATATCACTAGCAGAAGATAACAGAAATCACAGCACAGCAACTATCGACTCGGCACAACTTATTAATGTAGACCAACTTAATATATATTCCTCAAAATCAACGTTATCTACCCCAATATATTCCATTTCTTTATTTCCAAAAACGTCTCGTTTCACCATTAATCCTAGTGTTTGGTATCCTCATGTGGGTGTATCGACTCAATATGATGCCATGAATGCACTCAAACAACCAATATATAACTCAATGCGACACAATGAGACCTCTAAACGATAGGCTCCATAGTTCAATAAGTTTCGGATTAAATGGTAGACCTTATCGAATTCGTCAATTCGATAAACTCATTTATTTATTCGTGTCGCTTATTATCCCATAAATCAATCGTATCCTTAAAGAGTCATAAGGATAAGTCGCCCATTAATAAGGTTACCCAACGCACCTAGCGGGCTCTTATTAGATTCGTCAACCTAATAAGTCCACTACCCACGTAGATCAACAATATTAATGCTAGGTTATCCGTAACCCATGCACACATAACGCAAATAAACAACTACTTATCCAATATTAAATGTCCACAATTGACATTTATTGATAAACGTGTACTCTAAACCATAATTACTTATTTATCACAAAACCTTTCCAATTTAGTCGTTAGTTTCCGTTTAAAACTAGTAAATAACAAGATAAATCTTGTTATTGATATTTTTGGTACAAAAGCCCATTATTATTTACATTTCATAGTTTTATTATCATTTTCATATATAATATATATTTCGTCAATTCCCATTATTGGTTTCATAACGTTATTCGTTTCGAGTCCACAAGCACGAGTCATAACTTCTCGGCTTTTAATCAATCAATTGTCCAAATTATACTAAAGTCCATGTTACGGCTTTGTCGGAGTCAAATATTGACTAAAAAGTCAAAGTGACGCCGACGTAGCTCAAAGTCACAATATATATATCAAGTCCATAATTAATAGTTATAACGTCGCAATTCAATCCCAAACCAACTCAAAACAATCTCGCCAACCAATCAATCAACCAATTATACTCGAAACCTATGTTATGACCCTAATGGTCATGACACGGTCGCGGTCAAGACCACATGAACCAAACAAGCTTCTAAAAGCTTTTCGGCTCCACGCGTCTCATCCAAACATCAACTAAACCAATCAATAAGCTACCAAATCGACCCGACTCAACCCATGACCAATCATAGGCCACGTACGACACCAACCAAGACCCCAACGTGGGCTTCTTGGTGCGTACGCCCCATATGTCACAACCAAACACATCCAAACCAATTCTACAACACTCAAATACAATCATTCAAGCTCCAAACACTATCTAAACACAAAACCCATCAACTATTTTTAATCAAGAACATGCAACTAAACCCTAAAATGCAAAACCCATCAAATTAATGCACCACACATGTTCCAAACACTAATTACTTGTTTACTTAGTCACTAATTAGCTTTAATTTCATGTTCCACCTAAAATCCCCAAAATTTGTTCATAGGTCGAAACCCTAGAAATCAATTCGTGGCTTTTTATCACCCAATCAAGCTCAAAACATGTTCTATTTACCTTCTCTAATCACCAATTGCAAAAGCCCTATGAAATCTTTAGAAACCCTAATAGTACGGATTTTAATTCTTGAATTTGGATGTGTTAATGAAGTCCAAATTGAGTGTATGATATATGGTTGGAAAGAGGATAAAGAGATCTTGCTTTTGGTGGTGGAGGTGAGATGACACTCGCCGGAATCCGATGGTGGTGGCCGGAAAAAGTGGCGGCCAAAGGTGGTGGTGGTGGTTTAGGGTTTTTAGAGTGAGAAACTAGAGAGATAAAGTAGTGTGTGTGTTTTTCTAGTGAGAGAAAGAGATGAGGGAAATGGGACTTGAGTGGGGCTTATATACTAGGAGCTAGGGACCTCAAAAATAATTATTTTGGTGGAGGGGATGGCCGGCCTAGGTGAAGTGGAGGGGCCGTGGTCGCCATTTTTCATAAAATATCTCGTTTACCCATTCCTGAGCTCACATATTGTCCCCCGAGTGTCCCACAACATTTATTTAACTTTCGAACATCGTTACTTACATTTTTCCATGAGTTTTGACTATTTATTTGTCAATTTTCGAGTTACGGTCTAAAAGTTACAATAACTCTTGTTTTAGGCTTTTCTAGTGCCGAATCGAATAGTGCCTACCAAATAGAGTTAAAACGCATACGATAACTCATTTAATAATGAAATAAACCGTAAAAACCAATCGACGATATAAAATCAAGTCACGGTTTATAAAATAGTGTTAAAGGCAAATCTCAGTTTAATTTAGCGTAATGCGGTTACCTAAAATAGACTCCCTAAATTGCCAGTTGTCACAGCCTCCCAGCCTCAGAAGAAACCCGTCCCGGGTTTCACTCCGAGTTGCTTGGTGTCATAAACAGTTTAGGATACTTCCTACGGAAAACGTCCTCACGTTCCCAAGTGAACTCCGGTCCATGCCGGGAGTTCCAACGAACCTTAACAATCGGAATACGGCTATTCTTCAGCCTCTTAATCTCACGATCCATAATCTCAATCGGTTCCTCAACAAAATTCAATTTCTCATCAATACGAATATCTCTTAAGGGCACAACTATGTTTTCCTCCGAAAGGCATTTCTTAAGATTACTAACATGAAAGACATTGTGTACACTACTCAGTTCCGATGGTAGCTCCAAGTGGTATGCTACCGGTCCGATTCTTTCCAGGATTGGAAAGGGACCAATATATCGGGGATTGAGTTTTCCACGCTTTCCAAAACGAATCACTCCTTTCCAAGGAGAAACTTTCAACATAACACGATCTCCAACCTGAAATTCTAAAGGTTTCTGCCTCTTATCGGCATAACTCTTTTGTCTATCACGAGCGGTTTGCAACCGGTTTCTAATCTGTACTATCTTCTCAGTGGTTTCTAGGACAAGTTCGGGACCTGTAAGTTGACTCTTGCCAACTTCAGCCCAACAAACGAGAACGACAATTTCGGCCATACAAAGTGCCTCAAATGGGGCGGCCTTAATGCTAGAGTGATAACTATTGTTGTAAGAGAATTCGGCCAAGGGAGGTGTCTCTCACGACCTTTGCCAAAATCAATAACACATGCTCTAAGCATATCCTCTAAAGTCTGAATGGTTCTCTTGCTTTGACCATCGGTTACGTGGATGGTAAGCAGTACTCATATCCAAATTCGTTCCTAACGATGTCTGTAAAGACTTCCAAAAGTGGGATGTAAAACGACTATCCCTATCAGAAATAATAGATATCGGTACTCCATGACGCGATACTATCTCCTTAAGATACAATCGGGCAAGCTTATCAAGACTATCGGTTTCACTAATAGCTAAGAAGTGGCGAGACTTAGTTAAGCGATCAACTATTACCAGATAGCGTCATTGCCGCTAACCGTTCTCGGTAATTTAGTGATAAAGTCCATGGTTATTCGCTCCCATTTCCATTCAGGGAGTTCGGGTTGAACTAAAAGTCCGATGGTTTCGATGTTCGACCTTAACTTTAGAACAAGTCGAGCACCTACTAACATCTTGAGCTATCTCGGCTTTCATATTGGGCCACCAATAAAGTTTCTTAAGATTCTGATACATCTTATCGGCTCCGGGATGAATAGAGTACTTTGATTTATGCGACTCGTACATAATCAACTCACGGATTCCACCATGAAATGGTATCTAGCTTGTCTCAAGCATAATGTTCCATCGGGCGCTTCAAGAAGCGTTTTCACTTTCTACCATTCCATGAAGATTCTCATAAGGACGGTTCTCTTCCGTCAATGCCTCTACTTTTGCGGCTAAAATTTGAGATGGTAAGGGCGAAACAATGATCATTCCTAAGGATCTAACAAGTAGGGGTGGAATATCCTCCTTACGACTAAGGGCATCGCCACAGACGTTAGTTACCAGGATGATAACGAATCTCACAATCATAATCACTAAGCAATTCTAACCAATGACGTTGTCTCATGTTCAGTTTCTTCTGATCTAAGATATGCTTCAAACTCTTATGGTCGGTAAATACTACACACTTGGTTCCATACAGGTAATGTCTCCAGATCCTAAGAGCAAACACTACAGCACCTAACTCAAGGTCATGGGTGGTGTAGTTTTTCTCATGCTTCTTAAGTTGTCGGGATGCATAAGCAATCACCTTCTCACGTTGCATCAAAATAGCACCTAAGCCTTTATGCGAAGCATCGCAGTACACGACAAAGTCTTCTCTTCCTTCAAGCAAAGCTAGGATGGGTGCACTACACAACTTCTCCTTTAGAAGTTGGAATGCTTCTTCTTCCTTTTCTCCCCATTCATACTTAACATCCTTCTGGGTTAGTTTGGTCAGCGACTTAGCTATCTTAGAAAATCCCTCAATGAATCTCCTATAATAGCCTGCTAAACCTAGAAACTGTCAGATTTTTGATAGGTTCTTAGGAGCTGCCCATTCCTTAATGGCCTTAATCTTAGCTGGGTCAACATGAACACCTCGACTATCTATCACATGACCTAAAAATGGCACGGACGGAATCCAAAATTCACACTTAGAGAATTTGGCATACAGCTTCTCCTCTCTTAGCAATCCTAAAATGAGCCTCAATTGCTCTTCGTGCTCCTCACTACTCTTAGAGTATATCAAGATGTCGTCTATGAATACTATCACAAACTTATCCAGGTATGGCTTACACACTCGGTTCATGAGATCCATGAAAACCGCTGGTGCGTTGGTTAAGCCAAACGACATCACTTGGAATTCATAGTGTCCATAACGAGTCCTAAACGCAGTCTTAGGGATATCCTCTTCTCGAACTCTAAGCTGGTGATATCCAGATCGAAAATCAATCTTAGAAAACACACTAGCTCCTTGGAGTTGGTCAAATAGATCATCTATTCTAGGTAACGGATATCGGTTCTTCATGGTCAACTTATTCAATTCCCTATAATCAATACACATCCTAAAAGATCCATCCTTCTTCTTCACAAACAACACTGGTGCTCCCCACGGCGACGAACTAGGTTGAATGAATCCCTTCTCGACAATTCATGGCTGTTTGAGCAGTTCCTCCAATTCTCTTGGAGCAAGTCGATAAGGTGCCCGGGCTACGGGTGCCACACCGGGTATCAACTCTATTTGGAATTCCACTTGTCGAAGAGGTGGAATCCACGGCAGTCGTCGGGAAACACATCCGGAAATTCTCTAACGACGGGTACATCATTGAGGTTTCTTTCACTCTTCTCCTCACTTTTCTTTTCAGAAATTCGAGCCAAGAAATGACAACCTCCTCTATCGATGTATCCACGGGCCTTAATACAGAGATGATGCTCAACCAGGAAGGACTTCCACAGTCGCTACGATCTCCTTGTATGCTCAGAACTTTCCCGCCATACGGTAAACGCACAACCTTCTCATCACAAATGATGTGTGCACCGTTCTTCGATAACCAATCCATTCCGATAATGACGTCAAAACATCCTAAGGTAACTGGCAACAGATCTATACTAAACGGGTGGTCTAGGAAACTTAAGGTACAACCTCGAACTACGGTGTCTATCTTCTCTCTATTCCCATTCGCTAATTCCACATCATAACTAAACCCTAGAGGTGTTTGGGAGATTCCTAGTAATGGCATAAAATTGGTGGACACGAAACTCATATCCGCACCAGTATCAAACAGTATGGAAGCATAGCGATTATTGAGAAGGAGCGTGCCAGTAACTACGTTAGGGTCCTCACCGGCTTCCTTCCTAATAAGCGTAAACAGCGTTGTTCCCATGTCTCTCTGGCGATTCCTAACACCATTGTTTTCCTAGTTTTCCACAACCTCACGCTTCACAGGGTTTAAGCCATTACCTCCTACACCTCGGTTAGCAAATCCTCCTACATTACCGGGATTTCCTCTCATCCACGGCTCTCGGCACTCATTCTTAAAGTGTCCCTTCTTTCCACATCCTAAATAGGTGAGTGGCCTTCAGTCCGCTCCTTGTGCGGTTTGAGCTGCAGCAAGTGGGCGATACCTACAGATCTTTGGCTATGTGTCCTACCTTAGAGCACTTCCTACATACAATCGAGCACGGTCCATGGTGGTGTTGGTTACAACAACCACACACAGGCTTACTACCTTAAGTAACTTTTCTTATCTCCAGTTCCTATGGCGAACACTCTGGTTGTCTCTTGCCGTTTGTTGCCATTCCCTTTAACAACTTCATTCCTCTTCCTCTTATCACTCATATCATTCTTACCATTGTCTCCTAATTCTAGCACACAAGAGTCCATCAGACTCTGAGCCACAACAATTGCCTCATACAAATTGACTGGCTTTGAAGATAATGACATCATTACGAGTAGCTAAAGGCAATCCATCGGATACCTTTCAATCTTAAGTTCTTGGATGCGAACCATCTCGGGAAAAGCAAGGATAACTCTTGGAAGCGGCGAGTGTAAGTCGCCATGTCGATTACCCTTAACCTTATGGTTCCGAACTCACTTTCTAACTTCTTAACTTCATTCCTAGGACGATAAGTCTTAATCGAGGAGAGCCTTAAACGAGTCCAAGACATACTATAAGCTACATCAATTCCTCTGCTCGTGGTAGTTATTCCACCAGTCAAGCGCCTCGTCCTTTAAAGTGAAGGTTGCATACTTAACCTTACAATCCTCATCCACGATTACTCACGCAAATCTGATTGATTTTCTCCAACCACCTAGTTAGGTAAACTACTCCCCGGTTCCTCCAAACTCAATGGGACCACGAATCGGAACTCCTTATAGGTACAACCTCGGGTCGATTCAGCGTGGTTCCACTAGAAGTGTTAGAGATATTAGCCTTAGCTAGCAGTTTAGCGACACGCTGCGACACTAGGCGATCAATGTGGGTTGGGTTCCGGTGGAGGGTTTTGTGGAGCAGGACCATTCTCGAGTATGGTCATCCACATTGGGTTCCCTACGGTGGGTTATCAATGTTCGGGTTCTCAACAGGTGGTGTGGTCGGGGTCGGGCGACGGCCTCGACGACTAGAGGTAACAACAGCAGCAGGAGCTGCTCGGTTGTTCCTAAGCGAGTTTTGTCTTGTTGCCACCATTCTGGGGGCAAGAAGAACAGTTTCATGAGTTCACAATTTACGCCCTAAAATAGAGTTGGGTTCCAAGGGTCACTACCTAACGCCTGAATACATACTCAAGGCTAACAAAGATAACGCTATACTAAAGCGAAACAATCAAATAACGCATCATAGCTAAGGATGCACGTTCCAATAACCATAACTCATAGGTTTCACAAGTGGGAATACATGGAAGGATTCGAAGAAATCAAAAACGATCTTAACAACGATAACTATAAACAACTAGGATAATCCTACATCTCGAACCAAGTACTACTTAGTTTCAAGATGGCACAAAACCATAAATCTAATACTATATAGCCACGTCTACGAATATCACTCACTGATCTTCTAACATTGTCAATCACTCCCCTGAGGTATGAAATCTCAAGACGCTAAGAGCTGCGATCTCTCCTAAGATCCGTAAGTTCTCTCTCCAGCGTGCCGACCCTGCGCTGAAGCGCCTGGTCAGCCCTCTCCGCAGGTCTACTACCTGGTCGAAGAGCTCCAACGTACCCTCCATCAACATCGTAACCCTCTTAACTACCGTATCCATATCAACTCTCAATTCCACAATACTAGCCCTAGATACTCCAACCAATCGATCCGTCAACTGACTAAGCCTAGTACCCTGAGAGGTAATCCTCTCCCACATCAGACCCGTCTCACCATACGCCTCAGGCTCTGAAGCAATCTCTGACGGTATCTCCGATCCTAACGGGCTACCTATATAAGGTGAGTAAGGTGGTGAATCATTGTCTAAAGGCTGTCCAGGGGACTCAGGCTCATGCAAAGGAGAACCTGGTCCCGGAGAATGTGCAGGACTCTGCAAAGGAGGAGTACCCCCTTCTGGGATATCCTCATCATCCTCCTCCCGAGGATCCTCATCCTCATCAACATACTGCTCCTCAATCTCATCCTCCTCCTCGACCTCATGCTCCTCCTCACCCTCATCCATAGGGGTAGAGTCCATGAGTCGAGTCTCTGTCTTGAGTAAATCCCGAGGTGGTACACTAGGAGATCTAGGCCTCCTAAGACATGGTGATGCTGCTAAACGGATAAGTGATGATGGTGGTCGCATGCGGACATGCGGGCGTGCTATAAGAAAGCCTAGGGGTGCAGTATCTCGCTAAAACCCGATGTAAAGTGAGTGCCTAGACGAGCTAGAGGCGTCGATGATGAACTAGAGTGTGGCGATCTCATAAGGATCACCCTATGCAACCGTCATGAGAGTCAATGCTGGCGAACTAGCAACAGCAAGGACTTCCTCAGACACATCAAAAGCTAGTGAAGGCATAGTCTGTGACAACGGCATAGGGTAGGTATAAGTGTTCGAAACAACTAGTTTTAAACATGCCTTTAAATAACACACATAAGTTCCGTTCTATCACATAATCACATATCAAAGCAATCGAGTTCAAATTACAAAATCATAATATACCGTTTACTCAAATCAATTTCCGTAATATCTCGATAATCACATCTCATTTTCCCAAAACCAATAATCATATCTCATTTCCAAAACCAATAATCATATCTCATTATCAGAACGTTTAGGAATACCCCTAAACATATCCAAATCATAACGTTTTCATAATCAGTTCACAATATCCCATAACATATCATCTCATAATTCAAATCGCATTTCATACCATAATCAAATAAGAAGCTTCGGCTTGGCAAGCGGGCGTGCATCGGTCGAGGATAAATTTTTCTTAAAAGCGGTTATAGTTTAGGGTTTATAAAATACCAAGTTCTCTATAACCTGGCTCTGATACCAATCTGTAACACCCCCAAATCTTGGTAAATGCGGTGAAGACTTAATCAAGTTTTGGCGTTACTTTTGGATTGGTATCGCACACAAGTAAAATAAAAGATAACCATTTAACTATTTAAAACCAATCCCAAATCAAATATTCAAACATTTAATCCGAAGATATAAATTTTAGGCCCAAAACATAGTTTAACAAAATAAGTCCCCATTGTTTATCGAGTCGAGGAAAAATGATCCTTGAACCACGCCTCCATGCCAAGCTTCCACACATCAAGTAATCCAAACATCTCTCAAATACCTGAGAAATCATGCTAAAAGGTCAGCTTACGCTGGTGAGTTCATATGTTTAAGTTCAAAAAAATCATAGTGGACTAAGAGTTGATTTGCTATGCAAGACCTAGATAGAATAATACCGTTTGCACATGCACAAATCCTACCCGGATCACCAACCATATAATCACTTACCCGGGCTAGGTCGAGATAGAAGTCTATTCTTAGTTAGGCATGGTTAAACCTAGACTAAGGCAACAACTATCGCACATCTATCTATAAGCAAATCCAAATAGTTTTAACGGTCCAAAAACAGTAACATGATTCTCACCCCAAAATAGTTCAAAATGTAGTTAAAACGTATATAAAAGTGGGGCTATGAAACTCACCTCAAGCAATCAACGCACAATCAACGCACAAATATCACTAGCAGAAGATAACAGAAATCACAGCACAACAACTATCGACTCGGCACAACCTATTAATGTAGACCACTTAATATATATTCCTCAAAATCAACGTTATCTACCCCAATATATCCCATTTCTTTATTTCCAAAAATGTCTCGTTTCACCATTAATCCTAGTGTTTGGTATCCTCATGTGGGTGTATCGACTCAATATGATGCCATGAATGCACTCAGACAACCAATATATAACTCAATGCGACACAATGAGACCTCTAAACGATAGGCTCCATTGTTCAATAAGTTTCGGAATAAATGGTAGACCTTATCGAATTCGTCAATTCGATAAACACATTTATTTATTCGTGTCGCTTATTATCCCATAAATCAATCGTATCCTTAAAGAGTCATAAGGATAAGTCGCCCATTAAAAAGGTTACCCAACGCACCTAGCGGGCTCTTATTAGATTTGTCAACCTAATAAGTCCGCTACCCACGTGGATCAACAATATTAATGCTAGGTTATTTGTAACCCATGCACACATAACGCAAATAAACAACTACTTATCCAATATTAAATGTCCACAATTGACATTCATTGATAAACGTGTACTCGAAACCATAATTACTTATTTATCACAAAACCTTTCCAATTTAGTCGTTAGTTTCCGTTTAAAACTAGTAAATAACAAGATAAATCTTGTTATTGATATTTTTGGTACAAAAGCCCATTATTATTTACATTTCATAGTTTTATTATCATTTTCATATATAATATATATTTCGTCAATTCCCATTATTGGTTTCATAACGTTATTCGTTTCGAGTCCACAAGCACGAGTCATAACTTCTCGGCTTTTAATCAATCAATTGTCCAAATTATACTAAAGTCCATGTTACGGCTTTGTCGGAGTCAACTATTGACTAAAAAGTCAAAGTGCGACGTAGCTCAAAGTCACAATATATATATCAAGTCCATAATTAATAGTTATAACGTCTCAATTCAATCCCAAACCAACTCAAAACGATCTCGCCAACCAATCAATCAACCAATTATACTCGAAACCAATGGTATGACCCTAATGGTCATGACACGGTCGCGGTCAAGACCACGTGAACCAAACAAGCTTATAAAAGCTTTTCGGCTCCACGCGTCTCATCCAAACCTCAACTAAACCAATCAATAAGCTACCAAATCGACCCGACTCAAATCCAATCATTCAAGCTCCAAACACTATCTAAACACAAAACCCATCAACTATTTTTAATCAAGAACATGCAACTAAACCCTAAAATGCAAAACCCATCAAATTAATGCACCACACATGTGTCAAACACTAATTACTTGTTTACTTAGTCACTAATTAGCTTTAATTTCATGTTCCACCCAAAAGCCCCAAAAATTGTTCATAGGTCGAAACCCTAGAAATCAATTCGTGGCTTTTTATCACCCAATCAAGCTCAAAACATATTCTATTTACCTTCTCTAATCATCAATTGCAAAAGCCCTATGAAATCTTTAGAAACCCTAATAGTACGAATTTTAATTCGTGAATTTGGAGGTGTTAATGAAATCCAAATTGAGTGTATGATATATGGTTGGAAAGAGGAGAAAGAGATCTTGCTTTTGGTGGTGGAGGTGAGATGACACTCGCCGGAATCTGGTGGTGGTGGCCGGAAAAAGTGGTGGCCAAAGGTGGTGGTGGTGGTTTAGGGTTTTTAGAGTGAGAAACTAGAGAGATAAAGTAGTGTGTGTGTTTTTCTAGTGAGAGAAAGAGATGAGGGAAATGGGACTTGAGTGGGGCTTATATACTAGGAGCTAGGGACCTCAAAAATAATTATTTTGGTGGAGGGGGTGGCCGGCCTAGGTGAAGTGGAGGGGCCGTGGTCGCCATTTTTCGTAAACTATCTCGTTTACCCATTCCCGAGCTCACATATTGTCCCCCGAGTGTCTCACAACATTTATTTAACTTTCCAACATCGTTACTTACGTTTTTCCACGAGTTTTGACTATTTATTTGTCAATTTTCGAGTTATGGTCTAAAAGTTACAATAACTCTTGTTTTAGGCTTTTCTAGTGCCGAATCGAATAGTGCCTACCAAATAGAGTTAAAACGCATACGATAACTCATTTAATAATGAAATAAACCGTAAAAACCAATCGACGATATAAAATCAAGCCACGGTTTATAAAATAGTGTTAAAGGCAAATCTCAGTTTAATTTAGCGTAATGCGGTTACCTAAAATAGACTCCCTAAATTGCCAGTTGTCACAGCCTCGACCTAGTCCGGGGTTAGCAATTGTTCTAGACTTTGCTACGACAGTGCTGGACTAGAGTCGCTGGGCCCGTTGTGATCACTGGATGCGTGATATGGATTGTGATTTCGAATATGATACGGTTTGTGATTGACGTATATCTATCTTAAGTCTCGCATAGCAAATCAACTCCTACAGGTCCACTATGTTTTAATTGAACTTAAACCTATGAACTCACCAGCGTAAGCTGACCTTTTGAGCATGTGTTCTCAGTATTAAGGCGATAGCTCACTATTGGATGACGCTTGGCAAGGGGCATGGTTGATGAATAAACGGGACCGCTTTAATTATCTTTTGGGCCTATTTCTGCACTACTTTCATTAATGTAAATTTAATATTTTCAATTAATGAATCTTATTCTAAATAAATGGGATAAAAACCATTCTTTGTACCTTATGTTGTGAAACCAAGATTGTGGCACCCAAAGGCTCGTATGCTTCCGCTAGACCGTATTTTCGAGGTGTTATAGATTGGTATCAGAGCCTAGGTTATAGAGAACTGGGTATATTTTCAAAACCGAAACTATAACCACTTTTTGAAAACTTAGCCCTATGACCGCCACGTGCCTGCCTGCCAGCCACGCTGAAGCCTTGCGTATGACTAGTTTAAGGATGTAGATGATTGAGAACACATTAGACGAATTGGTTGATGAGATAATTGATGATATGTTTATAGCTGATTTGATGAATTATTTGATGGGACACTTGTCGAATGTGTGCCCTGTAGTAAGCGATTTAAGCCTACTTATCTTAGTATTTCAACTATAAGCATTTCACATGCTTATACACACACAGTAAGCATGTCCTCATGCTTACGCATACCCCATAAGCATTTCATATGCTTATGCACGCCCTATACGCATGTCCTCATGCTTATACGCGCACAAAAAGCATGTCCTCATGCTTTTGCACGCACTATACCTTTCACAGAGTGTAGAGTCCCAAACCTTATATATATAAAACTTAGCTTATATTAAGTAGTTGCCTTGGATAGTTCCAAAAAAAACAAAAAAAACAAAGAGAAAACTTGGTACGAATACACACAAATACATGGAATCTATCGGAATATACTTAGAAGATGAAAGTAAACAAATGAACACAAACTGTGATAACCAATATTTCAACATTATTAATCAATAATACGGATACTCTCAAAGTATCAGAGTTACACAATTTCCTTGCGTAATCTCACCACTCGATTTAAAACTTGCACGTTAGTAGTGGCCGTGGGAATGATTTGGGAATGTAAAGGAAATGGTGCTATTATAACTAAGTCAGGGATTCACGAACGAGGCCTTTTGTCTCGTGAACGTGAGTTCCACAGTTAAGTTTTGATGAACACGAGTCTAAAACGCGTTAAAGCTAATAAAACATGTAAACTGGTGTGTTGGTATCGTGTGTTGTGTCATGTTCACGTGTTTTTGCATCTTATCATGTTTATGCGTCCTTGTTCATAACTAGATGATGGATTATAATGGTTTGATAGTGTAGAAGGGTGTATAGTCTCGTGTCACGATTTTGAGTCGAAACTTTCGTAAACCGTTGTTTTATTCTTTAGTATCGTCAAACAAGTGGTAATCGGTTTTAATTATAAATAATTAATTCATGTCCGTTAGTGTTATAATGATATGTGAAACCAGTAAGTGTTTTCAGATAATAAATTGGACTAACGTGTGATTATTTGGTTAACGTTGAATCATTGGTATAAATCAGATTTTTGGAATCGGACGACATTTCAATTAACAGCCTTGATTGAATAACAAATTAATTGTGGTGTTTTGGGTAATTGGTAAGTTATTGACAAACATTAGATTTGATACCCGTTAATCGGTTGTGTTTGGGAATTGAAAGAGTCAATTGGAAGTGTTTAATGGTGTTGGGTATGTTTGATTGTCTGTTTAGATGGCGAGATTGGTATGAGATTGTTTGGAGGATTAATTAGAATTGTGAAAATTGTTTATTTTGGACTTAATGATATATATGTAAACCTTGCGCTACGTCAGGTGTTATCGTGACTTTCTAGTCTCGACTGACCCCGACAATGCCGTATCTTGGTCTTTAGTATCTATTGAACAATATGAGGTGTAAAAGCCGAGAGTCATGACTCGGACTTGGGAACTCGAAAAGAATAATGACTCGAAATTTATATTGAAACGAATAAATTTATATTGAAATTTATATATATATATATATACTAGTTTTCGAAGCCCGCCCAATGGGCGGGCATGACTTATAATTATCGTTGACAAAGCTATAGCGAAATTATTGTTTTGAAAAAATAACTTAACGGAAAATAAGATATAAACGTACCAAATTTATTATTGAATGCATTAAGAACGAAAAGAAATAAACGGTTATCGAATATGAGAGAAAAAAAGTTTCAAAGTGGTACGCAAGAACAAAGTATCAAAGCATAGCTCGTTCGATGGGCGAGCATGCCTTATAAATATCGTTAAAAAAACTTAAGTTAACGAAAAATAAGCTATTCCCTTTGAACTTCTGGTTCAAGCTTTACTGTGATGTTTCTAGTGCCACAATAGTTAATTTCATGTGAAACACAGTTGTTAATTTCACGTGAACCACTCTTTCCCTCTCTTGTTTAATTTTCTCAAGCAGTGGCCTTTTCCTCTTGTTCCTCATAGCTATTGCCATCCCACTCATCTTTAATCTCAACATTTCTTCATACCACTGTCCGGCAAACCTGTTGACAGCTTCCCATATCTATATAGTCTGATGGTGGACCTGGAAATTTTCCAACAACAAAAAAAAAACAAATAGCTAAAAAGATACTGAAAGATTAGGGATAATGAATACATATAATTGTTGCTGAAAATCTACATTAGACAAAAGATAATGAGCTTGAATTGCTGCACTTTGGCGTCTGCCATTGATATGTAAATCAACTGAACCTCATAGAAATCTGCTGGCCATTTCTGTAATGATAATAATTGCTACTATATTAGAGCACGGTCCATGTAATGGTTAAAAAGAAGGTAGATGTTTACATGTAGCCGGGGATTGTGTGTTCCTACTATATGCACGCAAACCATCACACACATGACGCGTTGGTTCATTTATACCTAACGAAATTGGTGACTGTCAGAGATCAATATTTCAAGGCAATTATGTTTATCCTTCGAATGATTAAAAAATTAAACTTACATGTTCACAATGTCACCGGTTAGGGTGTTTATCGGGTCGGGTGATTCGGGTTGTCGGGTTATAAGATGAACTCTATGTAAATAAACCGATAGATAGATAACTTATATAGTTTTTGAACAAAATATCAATGTATACTTAAGGTACATAGCAATTACGTAGTATATAATTATATCATCAGTTGCTACTAACTTTTCTTTGTCCGTTGCTAATTCACCATACTCACAAAATTCTTTTACTACATTCCATTTCGCCATTTACTACTCAGTACTCAATACCCATATTAAAAGCGATGTTCTGAGCAAAAATCATATGATCTTTCATGAGTTTGCCTTAATGACATAATTGCATACTTAAACCAAAAATTTGTGGCTAAAAAGCTTCTACATGAAGATTTATAGGAAAAACAAAAATTTTGTCTACTTTTTGCGTTGTCTTCGTATGACTTATCTGATATATTGTGTGATTCGTGTGCAGTCCCAATAGGTGTGATTCGTGACCAGGTATTGCAGCCCCAATAGGTGTGATTCGTGTGCAGCCCCAATAGCTGATATATCCAGGATATATGCTGATTAAAGTCGATGCTAAATCTGCAAGCATAAGAGAAGGTATGGGCCAAGAGCTAATACCACTTTTATCTGACCTCTGTTCCTAACTTGCAAAGGTATAATGCAACAAATTGACCTATGATCGAGCATAAGAAGCCGATTCACTGACAAGGGAAGAAACACAGAAAACATAGAATAAGAACCCATATATAAAGCTAGTGCACATCATCACTCTAGAGTTTCTATTGAGTTAGGAAATCATGTTTATGCTGCATCAACAAAAAAAATCTTCAAACTGGCGCAAGTAGCAGCTCAAATGAGAAAAATATTGGTTCTTGCAGACTGTCTGTGAGAATAAATGAAAAAGCATAGCAGTTGTACTTGCCATGCATATCAAGAGTTCACATGTTTTAAAGTTAAGCTTCATATCTTGTAAGGGTATTTTACAGCATAACTTTAAGACATTGAGAAGCTGTACAAATGGGTCAACATGGGTATGGGTTCAAACAAAACAAAGATGGTTGTAGGTGGCTAAAAAGTGTTTTACAACGCACTGCGTAGAATTAATTACATTCGTAACGAATAACTAACATTCTTAGTTTAGAAAATTTGAAGTTTGAGAGTTTGTTTGGATGTGCATTCCGAAACTGTGTACCCAAATTCAGATAATAAGTCAATCTAGTAATCAGTGGATATAAACAAAGAATAGTTTGCACTTAAACTTGATTTTGATGATTCAAAATATGATAGTAGTTTATGATTACCAAGAGCTTGTTCAAAGTGAGGCTGTATGAGTTTGGTTTCACTTGCATATGGTCTGATTGCAAATAGCTATGGTCTGTTATTTTTTCAAATGCTGAATAACTGTCCTCCAAATTGCTCTAATCGTGCAGCTGCAATCCAACCGGGTGCATGTTTCAGATTAGTCTGAATAACAAACTTTAGCATCAGTCTCGTCTCTATAGAACAACATAAATTATTTCAAAAGCCATATATAAGATCGTCAGTAAAACTACAATTATTAACAACATTTGAAGATTTACATTGTTTGTGTGTGTGCCCGCGCAAATAGATAATAAAAGCATTTCAGAATTCAACTGATAATAAGACCAAGTTACTTTGTTTGTGCAGACATAAAACGATGATAACTCCATCACTCTATGTGTATGTGTATGTGTGTATGAATGCATTCATTGTCTTGTTACCGACAACGTTACAGTATGTGTGAGAGTATAACTATAGACATAGGGCAACAAAAATAACATTTAGCACTAACCGTGTGTGATCGCAGAAATAGACTCACTACTTGGAATGTACGTACTCAAGCAAAAATAACAGTGATTTGCAGTATGTACACTCTCTCAAATACATTAATAAACCGATAATAATAGCATTACCCGTTTGACCTATATAATAAACAACTTGTCTCAATCAGAACCTGTTTTGAGCAGATACACAATAAGCCGACCCACCCATGACCCACCTTTACTCAAACACTTAAAATAACAGTGGAAAATGCTAAAATAAAGTGTTGACTCATTCGTTGTGTGCAACAAATTCAGTGACTTTTAGTTGTGAACAATATAATGTGTACCTCTTATGGAGTTAAAGAGATACATGAAGTTTCAAAGAAACGCACCACATTAGACCATTCCAAGCTGGAATGAACCGAGTAGTGACGAACTCCAAATCTAAGCCTATTCTCCTTCTTTCTGTTTGCTTGATGAATTTTAGATTTTGCGGCGGGGGTGTTTGCCATTTCCTTTTCTTGCATTATTGTACCAAAGCAAACACTTAGATTATGCCACGAAAGTAGATAGTTACATGATGGCTACTACAGTTTACAATCGGTGATACATAGGGCTTGAATGTTGAGTTGAGCTACTGAGTCTTTCCTCGTGCGGCGCCCAAAAATAAAAAGTCAGATGGTTATTGCATACAACCAACCTGCGCTTGCAGGTGTTGTCCTTGATGTCCGTGCAATTCTTGTTTATGGAGGTACCAGTTGCGGTCCTCTTGTTGTTTCTGCTGTTGTTGCTACTGTCAGCATAAAAGGTTTCCTAAGAAGTCGTTTGACACTTCATTTACGTTCTACAATCTATGTTCATGGCAGGGTAGTGTACAATGAATAAGTAAATAGGGGGATTACAAAGTTTCAACATAGACAATCAACAAATGTTGCGCCAACTTGCGCGCACAGTTGTTGTTCGTGAGCCTCTAGCAGCATGGGCTCGCGTGTTCGGCACTTGTGGCATTGCTATGACTTGCAAACCAGTTATTATTGGAGCTTCAGGTTGCGACTCCAACATGGGTATAGTGGCAATTAGATATCAGACTTAATACGTAGTCATTTCATAGTGGACCAAAATTTGATAATATAAAATAGGTTTGCGCTAATCTAAAATTAATCGAAAAACATGTGGATTGGATATCTACAGTATACACAATTAATGGCTAATGGTGGAGAATGAAAAGGTGCATGAAAATATTTGAATAACCATCCTGTTAACTAAAGCAAGCAACCTTAGATCACGTATACGAAAGCTAAAAAAATAGAAAGGGTTGTTACCAACGTTGTTGTGACGGTGCCGGCACATCTGACGTTGCAGGAACGGTTGTTGAAGTCCAGCCATGTGAAACATATCATCCTATAATCATGGTATCATAAAATGATTTTACAATTGGTAGTTGAACTTGGCCATAAATTTTAAAGTTCTTGTATCTTAATAGTTGAACCAACCTATATGCATGTCGTTCAACGCACTTTTGCGAGCGTTCAACCCACTTTTGCGAGCTCCGTGCGTGTTCTGGTTACCTGCTGAAATTTGAAAGTGTCAGGCATCACACAACTAAAATGATACAAACACACAACTGCAATTTCAAAGCACAAAATAAAGTAACTCGGACACCTTTCCACATAAAGTGTGCAATAACATATTTTAACATTTGAATCCGATGAAAAATATCGGAAACATGTTACCTGCTGGTGCGTGCGTCTGTTGGCCCGTTATTTATCCCTGCATATGGCTGACAGAAGCAGAGATGCTTTCACAATCATGACCATATCGACTGTGATCGTGGATTTGCATATGACATTGCGTGGTAATAGGAGAAGATGATATATCCTTGCGTATGACTCCAGTCCCAAAATCTAATTATCACAATCTCATACACAAGAGTACATCTAGACAGTATCTGCTACAATCATCTATTACAACCGGTTATCTTAATATGATTCCTTAAATTACATAATCGCTTCCTATACGCATGTCCAAACACCACATAAACTATCAAGAAATTTTTTTGCCTCTTCTTGCCTCCTTTTATGTTACATGGGCCACAACTTTAGTTTAGTCTTCAAATTTATAATTATTAATATCTCTCCTTATAATCTGTAAAATTCGATCTCTTCATTCATCTTGAGAACATTTCCAAGTAAGTGTGGTAATTAGTTAAGGGAATCATTGAAATAATGCAATATATCTGAAATGCCGCTACTCAAATAGGTCTAGCATCAGCAATAACAAAAAAGAGAAGAATGAATGGCAATCATTGAATGAAGAGGTTACCTTTGGGAACTCAGATGGAGGGACCCTATCTCCATTGCTAAGCCACCCATCTTGCACCTTCTTGTATGGTTCCTTAATTTTACCTTGCTTTTCACATAAGATGTGCCTTGCTGAAATCGAAATGAAATTACACAATTAATAAGTTATATAAAATAGAGGACACATTCTTTCTACACGAAAAATGGAAATTTTTTAAAGAATAAATCTTTTACTTATGTAGAGGTGCCAAGGCCATCAGCAGCCTTTCCACTACACGAAAAATGGGAAATTTTTAAAGAAGAGATCATCTACTTATGTACATGTGCCAAGGCCATCAACAACCTTTCCAATTTTTCGTTTGCCTTTTACAGCACCTTCCTCACTACCGCCGACTTTTGCCTTTCCCTTTCCACCCTTTGCATCCTTTCCCATTGTGTTTGAAGCCTGTGACATATACACACAAATATGTAATGACAGACGCAAATATGTAATGACAGGTGTTAACAGTATGGTGAATCTAAAATCTAAACAAATAGATGAATAAGAAACACTATAGATCACGCATCATATGTCAAAAATATAACATGTGCATGCACTCAAGCTCATGACTATTCCACAATGCTATTTTTTTAATGTACTAAGGAGGGTGTTTAGGATAAATATTGAAACTACTTATTGCGTTTTGGTACAACGGATAAGCAAGTTGTACAGTGTTAAAGAACTTTAGTAGGCTACCTTGAATCGAATTTTAGAATGAGGACCCATGTATTATGAATCCATAAGCCTCTGCAACCATTCCTACTATTTGAGATAACTTATCGTAAACCTGCAAACACAAAAGAAGATCAACATTCAGAGCAAGAAACAGAGACCATCTAATGCACAGTCTCTACTACAGCTTACGCTGAAGAATGGAATCCCTTTCTTCAAGCTTGTTGTCGAGAGCAGCAGTGACATTCTAGCTGCTGCTGTTAAAAAGTTACCATCTGTTAAGGATGATTCAAACTTGATTTACGCGTTCTACTCAGTACATGAAACCAAGAAGAAGAGTGGAGGTTGGATATACCAAGGCTCAAAAGAAAAAAGTTTAGGCTTTGGGTATAATATTGTTGGACAGATGAAGATTTCAAGCTCATACCATGCTGAGTTTAGTGGTTCCAAGAAAGACCTTTATGTGGTCTGAGAGTCGGTCTTGTACAGTACTGATGTTGTGCAGGCAGATCAGAAAACAGTTGATTGCACGCTGGATGGGGAGCTATCTGTTATAATTGTATGCTTTGTGCTACATCAGACCGTCTTGACCTTTGTTACCAGGTATTTGCAGCTTTACTTTTTCAGGATCATTCCAACTGAAAGTTATCTTTGGCTGCTATTATCATTAAAAAAATATTAGTACATCCATAGATACTAAACTTACAATATATGTATTTTAAGGAAAGAGAAAGTACATGTAACGTGTTTTAGCTACATACAAAGATTATAAATTGAAATCCTTTCATAATTTCTTAAAGTGCTTAATCTAAGTGCTTCAGTTGCAACTAATCCTAACTCCCAAATCTGAGACAAACCTTTTTATCTGTTACTATTAGACACAGTTTTTACGCTTGTTCTAGAATTGTTGAGAAATTTGCTGGAATCATATCTGATCAGTTGCTGTGATTACAGGTAGGACCTAAAAACAACTGCAGCTTTAGGTTGGTGTCACTTGAGGATGGACTTCACTCGCTTGAATATGATCCATCAATGTCATTGCTTCAAGCATTCTCCATCTGTGTAGCAGTTGTAAGTAGCCAGAAGTTAACTCACATGTTTCAAGTCAGTTATGTTCCAGAGTCAGAAAACTTGTAGATATACATGATTAATAGAAAATTTTAACAACATATTATACTAATAAAAAGTTGATCTTATGATTCTAACCTTTTTGGTTTGAAGACGTTATTATAGCCAAAGGATTGCTTCCGACTCTTGCTACAGTTATACATGCACAGAAAAGTATATTAATTAATAAACAAAAAGAAACCTTTATGTGAGGTAGATGTATCATTAGTTCTATAAACATAATTCCCATGAACATCATCATCTACTTCATGAACCATCACAACCAAACTGCAAAAGGCAGCAAGAAACCAACAATATGTAAATATAACAGAGACCATTAGGGTTTCTAGGAAAAAAGAGGCGTAGCTGAGAAAAAAAATATGAATGAACTGAATTTTTTATGTATATGTTTTATTTAGGGCTACCTAAGTTGTAGGGATTCTCCTACATAATTGGTTGCATAGATTTATAATTTTGGACTTGCAACAAATATTCCAAAAAATCATGTTGCAGTAAACACACATGTTATTTATCAAAATGACCAAGGTTCAATCCTTGCAAGGAACCTTTTTTATAAACAATTTTCAAAAATGTTTAAGAAAAATCCGAAAATTACAAAAAAAATTAATAAAATTCTGAAATTTAACAATTAATTGCTTAGTTGGACAACAAATGCTTATGTGGCATGAAATTTGATTATTTGGCATTGAGATGGTATTAATGCCAAATGCCTCATGTTATATATAATATAGATATATATATATATATATATATACTAGTAAATAGTACTAGAAGATATAGACGATAAATGGTTTTGTACTAAACCTTCGATAACAAGGCTCGCCTTGTTATTCGACATTTAAAAACAGGAAACTAACGCCTAAAAATAGAAATGTTTTGTAATTAATGAGTCATTAAATGTTTTGAGGGCACATTTATCGAAGTGTGACATTTATGAGTATTTAATATCATTTATGTGTTGTGCGTGGGTTACGGATGACCTAACATTAATAGCGTTGATCCACGTGGATGACGGACTTGTTAGGTTGACGAACCTAATAAGTGCCTGCTATGTACGTGGAATAACCTTACTAATGGGTGAATTATCCTTATGACTCATTAGGATGTGTTTGGTTTTGTGATAGTAAGCAACATGAATAAATGGTTGAGTTTATCGAGTTGACGAATTCGATAAGATCTAACTATTTATTCCGAAACTTATTAAACTATAAAGTTTATCATTTAGACGTCTCATTGTGTCATTATGAGTCGCATTGTGGTTATTTGAGTGCATTCATGGTGTCTTGTCGAGTCGATACCACACACACATACGATGATACCTAACGCTAATAACTAAATGGAGCAACGAGATATTTTTGAGATAAGAAAATGAATACATTTTGGGCAGATAACATTGAAGTTGGGAATATATATTAAGAATTGGTTATAATAATTGGTTGTGCCTTGCTTAATAAAAATTCATCGAACCTCTAATGAATATAGACTGATCACCTATATTCAGCCAGAGACAGCAGGACATAGACTGATCACCTATGTCCGTCTCAGAGGTGAATTTTGCAAATACTGGGAGTTGTTATAACAAAATTATGTTCGGGTTTGAGATTGGTTTTAAGAACGATAAACTTTAGGTGGACTCGCACACTCACACTCACCAAACATCACGAAAGCCCGCACTCACACATGACACACTGGCATCGCAACACCTCTTGAATCGTAACACTTCTGGCATCGCTATACGTCTCCATTTATGTGAAATTCTTGTTTGTAACACTTGAGCGTAGTTCGCCATATGTCGGGTGAGACCCGATTGGCACTGTTTTCATCCGAATTGTTTTTCGACATAAGCCTCGTTGATCTTATTTGAGCATTTTAAATTGTTTTGAGCTGTTTTGGATTTGGTCTTGACTATTTTGGATTCGGTTTTGGGTTTTGGTCCTTGGGTCTTTGATTTTGTGATTTTGATCTTGTTCCGAGTTTTAACTCATCATTTGACTTCGAATCATCATTTGGCCTCGAATTATTATTCGGCTCCGTTTCGTTGATAACTTTGTTAAAATCATCTTTCGACCTTTAATCGGTATTCGATTTCGAAATGTCATCCGGTCGCATTGCGATAGTAACCGTATTGGAATTATCATTCCACCGCATTTCGATAGTAATCTTGTTGGAATTATCATTCCACATCGTTTCAGCAGTAACACCGTGGATTTGTCACCTAGCCTCGTTTCGTTGGCAACCCTATTACCGAAACTTATACCTCAAGCCTAGTCTTGAACCGATTGTTGAGAAAACTTCCGAAACCTTACCATTCACTCGACGCTGATTTAAGCGACGTCATCTAGTCGACGTTGCTCATTTCCTAAACTGATAATGTTGTGGTTGACGTTGCTTCGCCAACAGCTTTCAGTTAAGGTAGTACCTTATGTGCTGCTGATGTCGTACCTTATCCTCTATTTAGGTACCCCTTATCGATAACGATCTAACGACTTGTTTTAGTGAAGTTGTTCACCGAGGATTATCCTTAGAAATTGTTCCGTCGATGTTGCTCTAGCAACGTTGAACTCTCAACAGTATTTTATCAAATATAGTCTGCTACATCTTACTGCCGATTGTGGTACTACCAACCCTGTCCTATCGATGTCGTACCTTACACTCCGTCGATGCGAAATTCTTTAGTAAACCAACTTAGAGCCGCTAACCTTCACTCGTATTTAGGAGTTGAATTGATATTGATTGATAGTCGAACTTCTTTTGGGAATTAGGACTTTGGAGTTGAATATTGAACCTTTCTACGTTAACTGTTAAGTGCACCAATGAGTCAACCGACTGACTGCGGTTAGTAACCAAAGCTCTCTTTAGGAGTCTTACTTTCCGCCTCTAACCTAGATATCATGCTAAGTCAACCGACCGATTGCTGGTAGCAATCAACACTTTCTAACAGAGACATACTCTGAACTTCCTAGACTTTTCGTTCAGTAGAAATTCCGTGCTCAACAGAAATCTTGAAATCCTAAGGAGAAACCTGAACCGTGTTCCCTAGGACAACCACCTAATCGTTCTCTCGTCCTTCGAGAAATGATACTATACTTTTGGACCTCTTACCGAACAATAAGCTACACCGTAGACGAAACCTTGGAAGTAGAATTCCGCACCCGTACCTGAGTAGTTACTGGAAGTCCTACCTAATCTGTTCACCTCCAGCTATTCAACCAGATAGAAAGTATGAACGACCATGCTCGTCTCTCCTCATACAGTTTTTGCAGTTCTAGAGAATCCCTCAATCTTCTTTTAAGGAGTTGAGAGTGTACTCATCCCTCTCCCTCTAGTAGAGTGGCTTCTCTGATGAGCTAGTCCTCACTTTCGAACTCTAGCTCCTTACCTTCTTTCCACTGTGGAACTCCGATTGAAAAGGGAATCCCCCTTGATCCACTTTATCTACCTGAGATTCACCACGTTAGAACACATCTGATTCTTCTTTCTCAACCTCCAACTCCCTCCGATACTCTTTAAGAAAGAAGTGCGATCGAAAACCTGAGTTTCACAAATAGACCTCTCTACACGTAAAGGAAACCGTGTACTTTAGGAAATGCTGATTTTATCCTTTCCAGATTGTGGCAGTAGCCACACACCCATTTTCATCTATCACTCCCTAGAGCCAAGAGAACCGATCTGGATATGCTTGCAGTGTATCATCTCCAGACTAATGGCTGAAGTAGAGAAACCATTCGAACCCTAGTAGAACACGTAGCATGCCTATCAAGTTTGGCAATGGTTGGGATAGACACCTTCCCTTGGCCAACTTCTCCAATAACCATACCTATCGCTTTAGTACCTCAATGGCACCATAAGAGATCCTTTATGGTCGTAAGTGCCGATCCCGATTGTTAGGTAGAAATGGAAATATCCAACCTACCAACTCTGAACCTAATTAAGAAGTTACCAAGGAAACCGTTCTAAGTTAAGATGGATATGTAAGTTTCTTACAAACCATTAGGAGACATAGACAACGTAAATCTCTTGAACCCTCCGATGATAACCTAGAATTAAGCTTACGGATCCACCATGAAATTTTGTGAAGCGAGTAGTAAACATGAAAACTTAATCCCCGCTATATCCATCCTTTTGAAAATTCTTGCTAGATTGAGACCAGTAGCTCAGAGCCTTGAGCTACCGTCAAGACTCAGTAGAGTTCCTAACATTTCGTGCGTAATAGGAAGAAAAGACTCACCGATAAGGCAATTGTAATCCCTCTGGGAAATCCTAATCCTTGAACCTTTAAATTTTGATTTACCTATCGAAATCGTAGACTATGAAACCGAGCGACCTTAGTAAAGTCGCATCTCTATCTTCGAAGCTCGTAAAAACTCGCGTAAGATCCTCGATTCACATAGGGAACGTGAAGATGAATCCTCGTGCGTGTGCACTCGCCTCTTTTAAGCCCCAACGAGAAACTTGAATTGAATCGCGAGGACGCGATTCCTTTTAAGGAGGTGAGGCTGTGACAACTTGTAAATTCCTCGATGCGTCGTAATTGGAGAAACATCGATTAGAGCGATCATTTTAATTAATTTGAGATACGAGTCGTATTGTATATCATTTTAAATTGGAAATAATATTTTAAAAACAATGGCGTAACTCCCGTGTCATGAATCTTTCGTTTACATGTCAAAACTAGCCTCGAACCTAATATAACGAAAGTTTTACAAAGTTACAACAAGGGTCCCTTTGATAAGTTTCATGGCCACCCTTACACTTTCCTTTGTACACCTTAGACCCCTCCTTGTAGTATATATACTCCCACTCTTCTCATTTCTCTTCCTCACTTTCTCTCTCTAGAAAAGCACACACAAAATTTCTCTCTCCCACCTCTCTCTAAAATCCGGCCAACCCTCTTAGGGTTCCGGCGCCGTCATATTTTCCGGCCAACTTTCGGGCGACCTCTTCTACTTACACCACCTACCCCAAATGGTAGATCGGGCTATTGTGGTCACACTTTTGTATCACACACGCCACGAAACATCACGATGCGCTCTAGATCTTAAATATTAGATTCGGATTTTTAGGTTTTTGAATATTAACAAGTTTCAAAGGAGTCCAAGCTTGGTGGGTTACGAGTCTTACTCGTACAAGACACCGCCAACAGGTTAGGGCGTGTGTTAGTAACACACGACCCTCGGTTCCCCTCTTTTCTCACGGTAAACGCGTCACACCATAAATCTTGTTATTTTGATGTTTTTACTATATGTATATTCGTATATATATTGTTTGTGTGGTTTTCGTAGATTTGATTTATCAAAAGCGTTGCAATAATATTAGCATGGTTCATAAACGGATTAAAAATAAAGGTTGGTAAACAAGTTTTGAAAACAATATGTGATGGACTAATATTAATTTAGAAACTGTTAAGCGAAAATTTATAAACGTTCCTTTTATGATTGGTGTAGTAAAAACATGTTATTAAAACGGTTTCATGTGGTATCGATTGAGGAACGGGTATTGTGATTTCTGATTTAGTGTCTCGATGGGTGTTAGACTCATGGTAGTCTCGAACATGAATCGTTTTAGAAAACGGTTTCGGATAAGATCCGACTAAAATTCTTGTCCATTTCATGCGTATGGTCTATTTTGGATATAATTGTGCACTCTAAATAGTAGTTAATAAACATTTATGTACATATTTATAATACCATAAATATGTATCATTTCCGTTTCATATATTGTAATATTAAATGGGACCCTACACAAGTTAAGTCACATACTAATCTCAAATACAGGATATTTATAACTGATATAGATCCGTATAATATGGTATCAAGTAATATATATTTTATAATTGATTTGTCTTGGTTAAACTTAATGATTTACACTTGACTCGATGATGGTTGCGCTATTTTGGTTACGAGTCAAATTCTATTGAGGCACGATAAATGTTTATATGTCGTAAAATTATTGATTAACGAGGAATGTCAAAATAAAGTGGTAACGGGATAATTATAATTAATGACGAAACTAGTTATGAGACTTAACGGTTACTAATAAGGAAATGGTAAGTATTATACGCCGACGGATAAACTTATGACATACATACCTAATGACGTGTTATTGTAACAAGTAATTATACAAATATAACGAAATAATACTATCTTGATATACGATATTAGACGTGATCGAATAATGAATAAGTACATATAAAACAGTATGATAAACTATGATTAATAGTTAATAACGGATATTACATATATGTTGTAACTTATAAGTATTAACTATGTTTAATAAACATGGAATAACATTCGATAACGAGTTATATTTGTTGTAGGTTGAACTTTATTAAATATTTTTATTTAACTAAATGCAATATATATTGGTTTCGGCATGAGCAAAATATATTTCACAACGAGCCTAAACATTTAATTGTCACTTATTAACTAGTAACGAAATATATAACGATACATTATCAGTCGGATACGATTATATAAACTCTTATTGATTTAGGGTAATAATTCATGTTTTCTAAAGTACGTGATTACTTTTATATAAAAGTCGTCAAATATGGTTTTATTTAATTAAAAACCTTTATCGACTACGAGAATAACTCGTGTTTTATATAAACAAGTTAACTTTTATGAACTTGCTGGGAAACGTTTATTTTGAGAAGATGGTATGATAAAGACATAATGATTTGGAAACATTGAACAACGAATATGTCGTATTAAAATACTACAACGGTATATTTTATATAACGCACTTTATTATAAACTTGTAATAATTGAGGAACCTTTAAAAATTGAGCGATAAATGGAAACTTGTCTTTTAACTATAAACATGTACGTTTGGGATTACTGGGCAAATTACCAAAGTTTACTAATTGACCTATTTATGTGTCGTAAATAGTTGTCGTCATTTCCTAGTCTTTGACTAGCTTGAGTATTGTCAAGTATTTCTTGACTTTGTTGATGTCTTTTCTTTTTGGCGTGCGTTCTAGTTGTTATGTCTCGAATGTGTCAATGTATTCTCCTCTTTCGCGTGAGTTGTACATCGCGTCCATGTTTCTTACTACCACACGAAACGTTAAACCTAAACTTTTGAGATATAAATTATAAACTTTTGGGAACGATAATGGACTTTTGAAAGTAACGACATGAGTGATCCACGAAAACTACGACACATTACTTTTATCAACTTCTTTATCATATGTGCTGTATTTTAAGATTATCGTATACGCATTAGGTTGCGTCACTTCTATTCTATCGTACTCGTCGTACGTTCTTCTCGATGTCGTGGAGATTAGCTTTAGATGCCAGTCGTATCAATAGTGAATAGTGCATTGCTGTGGTTAAGGTGAGTTTCATAGCCCCACTTTTATCTATGTTTTTAACTAAATTGGGGTGAGAATCATGCTACTGTTTTTGGACCTTTAAAACTATTTGGATTTGCTTATGTGCTTGACTGTTTAGATAGATGTGTGGTAGTCGTTGCCTTAGACTAGGGTAGCAATCCTAATTGCTATAACTGTTGCCTAGCTAAGAGTAGACTTCTACCTCGACCTAGTCCGGGGTTAGCAATTGTTCTAGACTTTGCTACGACAGTGCTGGACTAGAGTCGCTGGGCCCGTTGTGATCACTGGATGCGTGATATGGATTGTGATTTCGGATATGATACGTTTTGTGATTGATGTATATCTATCTTAAGTCTCGCATAGCAAATCAACTTCTACAGGTCCACTATGTTTTAATTGAACTTAAACATATGAACTCACCAGCGTAAGCTGACCTTTTTAGCATGTGTTCTTAGGATTAAGGTGATAGCTCACTATTGGATGACGCTTGGCAAGGGGCATGGTCATAGGCAACTCTGATGAATAAATGGGACTGCTTTAATTATCTTTTGGGCCTATTTCCGCACTACTTTCATTATTGTAAATTTAATGTTTTCAATTAATGAATCTTATTCTAAATAAATGGGATAAAAACCATTCTTTGTACCTTATGTTGTGATACCAAGATTGTGGCACCCAAAGGCTCATATGCTTCCGCTAGACCGTATTTTCGGGTGTTACACCTTCCACTTGTTCTCTATACAAAACGATGTGTCTCCTTTTCTTGTTTCCAGCGTCGCGTTAATAGCAAACACACAAGAAAGTCCTACTCTTGTTCTCCACGTCTCCTTGTATACGCCAAGAGTCTTTTCCTTCCCTTCGTTGTTGCCAACAAATTTTTATCCCACCAATATCGTTTGATGTGTACGCTTGCAACTTCTGCGCAAAATAGATCGTGCACTATCTCCTTTACGTCTCTCCTTATTCAAGTTGTTTGTTTCTTTGGAAGAAAAGAAATCAAACCGTATACCACTGAAAAAACAAGAAAGTTTCTTCTCTTTTTCAGCGTATTCTTCTATGGCTTCTCGCTAATGTTTTCGTTATGTAGAAACATAAATTGTTTCGTGTAATAATCCTTGCTCTTGATGCCAATTGTTGTCCCAAACTAGATTGATATTATATAAGTTGCAAAGTGAAGTGAATAAGTAAAAGTTTATCTAATTGTCTAACTTTAAAATCGTGTGTATGTTTACATATATATATATATGTTTCCAATCGACATGATTGAAACATCATGACCCTTCGGTTTTGTTGTCCAACCGAAACTAACTAACCATAACTAACTTTCGGTTATTATCTTTCTAACTAACATATTTAGTCCTTCATGTTTACAATGTTTCATATGAAGCAATGAGTAAGATTATTCGGTTCACAGAGTTTCCAATGAGGGCTGACAAGTTATTATCACTTTAATAACTTACGTTTACTTTTGCGAAGCGGAATGACTTCCTCACTACCAGCAGGTTCTGTAGAGGTCTTACCCTTGGATGTTTTATCAAACATATTCATTGGGTTACTCGCCAAGTTGCTCGCTCAAATGAGGTGTGCCGTGTCTTTATCATGGATTTTCATGGATTTTTACCCTTGGATGTTTTATCTAAACCATCCTTCATAAAATCCCACCTTAATTATTCACTCCTCAACAATGATTAAACTCTTTTGGTCTTCTACCATGGATTTTCTTTTGGTAGGCGCTATAAGCCATTCACAGCTCACCCTTCTCGATGTCTTTATCATGAACTCACTAATTTTTTCAAACTCCCTTTTGAAACACCATATGTTTGTGATGGCTGTTTTGTTAATGGCTTAATATGCTTTTTTAAACAATCATATCCTATTCGTGATGTCATTGACATTTGGAACCCTTCTCTCTCAGCTGTATTAACTCTCCCGCCATTCACTGTGCCTGCCCCAGTTAATGGAGATGGTGAGGTTATTGATGTACTTTATCGGTTTGGGTTTGACCCCAAAACTGATGATTACAAAGTTGCAAAGCTTACATGTGTTCTTGGACCACCAAAAAACTCATCAGGTACTATGCAACTTTTTTTGCTAGTATTTTAAAAGTTGTTTAAGAGTGGCTGCAAGTGGAGGTATTTAGTATGAGAAACGATTCGTGGGAATTGATCACTCAAAGGTTTCCATCTCAAATCTCAAGGATCTATGATCAAGACGAAGTTTATGGAGATGGACTTGATGGTAATGTTCATTGGATTTGTTATACTGGTGTGGAGAGGGATCGACAAACAGTAGTGGCATTTGATTTGGGTATCAAGACTTTCAATGAGATGTCACTTCCTGATTCTATACTAAAGTATCGAAATGTTCTTGGATTTTTGGCTGGAAAGGTATGCGCAATGTCATGCATTAATGGTGAGTGTGAAGTGTGGGTTATGGGTGAGTGTGGGGTGGCTGAATCATGGTCGAAAAATCATGTCTTTTCACAGTTTAGCGGAATAGCTCCGTTTCACATCAAACAATGAGTTTCTTTTTGTAGTCTCTGGCAATCATTTAGTTTTGTATGTGTCAGTTGCAGCAAAGGATAAATTATCAAAGATTGAAGCAAGACTAATTGGTAAACCAAAATTGTTCAGTATGTGGATAGTCTTGCTTGGATAGGACCTGCTCACTATGAGATACGAGCATCTATTTGTAAACTTGAAAGATAATTTTTGACTGTGATGCTGAATGGTCAAAAAGGCTGCAAAATACTGCAAATCAGATTTGCTCTTAATATCTATGTTAACACTCCTTTACATGATTTCTTTAATATTCGCAGATGCACTGTTTCAACACAACTCAACTGAATTGTTTAACAACTTTCTTTAATATATGTAGGCACAAACCTTTCTCTTTTGGATGTTAACTTTATTTTAGTTCTTATTTTAGTTCTTTATATTTCTTGAATATTTTTGGAATTTTGCAGAGTTGACAAATTAAGGAGGTCTGATTGTATGGTAGCTAGTAAAAAGTGGGGTCAATTGAAAATTGAGTGATTTGTTATATAGATAAAAATTGTGTTCCTTGAAATTCATGACTAGCTGCTATCCACCTTAGTGCTCCTTTAAAATACATATGAATATAGTTATAATCCATCACTACAAACTGTTAGCAAAATATATGGCGCTGGCTTCCATCAAGAGCTTGGTCTGTCGCATGTTGGTAATGGTTCTTTGTGAAATCTGGCCATATTCACCCAGAGTTGAAGAGACCCAATCCCTATTTTCACGGGTTTTCCTTCAAATGCTTTGATATCATTCACTGAATCTCAGAAACCCAAATGTGGAACTTTGATTTTTTTTACAAATGGACCAGCACCAGCGCACAAAGCATGGGAAGCAAGCATATTCATTTGGGTTCATATCTCTTATTGGTGCTAATTTTCACCTCTTAAGTTCCTTTATTTGAATCCTTAGAAACCATTCCATCCGAACGGTCATATTGACATGACATTTTGCATTAGTTTGATATATGCAAAGGTTATACCTTTTTTTTTTTTTTTTTTTTTTTTTGAATATAAAACAAAATAAAGCTTCTAGTAAGGCACTAGAAGCTAAAGAGTACAATTACAATCTAGAAAAAAAAAACAGAAACAACATTTTCTAGATTCCACCCAAGACTTTAACTGCGAGGCCTACAAAAAGGATGAAAAAACTTTTTCCTATTACAGATAACTGAGACAAGAGAAAAATCCCCACCTACGGAGGCCGAGCCACCGGTTTTCACTCCGGGGTGTTTTTGATGTAGATCCAAACAAGCCCCGAGGAAAGAAAGCAACAAGAAAAGACGAAAAAGAACCAAAACAACAACGGATGCTCGAAATTCCCAGCAGAGAAATGTAACAATTCGCATTTTCAGGATTTCTATCCATTATCAAATTTTTACTATTCATCTCGAGAAATTACTATGGGAAAATGACAAAAAAATGCATCGAACTTGACACTTGTTGTCATTGTGTGTAGCCAACTATTTTTTTTTTCATTGTAACACAAACCTTTTGAATTTTTGTCATTGTATGTAGCCAGTTAGGTGATTTTTTGTTATTGTATGTACCGTCCTTAGCGTTACATCGTTAGTCCTTTTATATTAACCGTCGTTAGTAAATAACTTAAAATTTCGTTCTCTTACGTTTTTATTCGTTTTCATCCGTTATTATACGTTTTTGTCCGTTTTGATACTTTTTCGTCCGTTGCTTTTCCGTTTTTACGTTTTCGTCGTTTTCTTACATTCTCGTCCGTTTTACCCCGCTTTTATACGTTTTCATTCGCTTTTATCGTTTTAGTCCGTTTTATAAGTTTTCATCCGTTTTTATATGTTTTCGTCCGTTTTCATCTGTTTTATATCGTTTTCAATCGTTTTTATCCGTTTTTATACATTTCGTCCGTTTTTATACGTTTTGGTCAGTTTTTAAATGTCTTTGTCGATTTTCTAACGTTTTCGTTGTTTTTATATGTTTTCTCTTTTTTCTGTTTTATACGTTTTGTCTTTTTTAAGTTTTCATCTGTTTTTTACACCTTCATCAATTTTATACGTTTTTGTCGGATTCTTAAGTTTTATACATTTTCGTCCGAAAAAGTAAGAAAATGAACGAAAAAGTAAGAAAACCAACGAAAGCGTATAAAAAAGATGAAAATGTTAGAAAACAAACGAAAACTTTAAAAAAAGCGAAAATGTATAAAAACAATTGAAAACGTAAGAAAACGGATGAAAACGATAAATATGAATGAAAACGTAAAAACGGACAAAACGCATAAAAACGGATGAAAACGTAAGAAAACAGACGAAAACGTATAAATATGAATGAAAACGAGCAAAACGGTAAAAACGGATGAAAACGATAAAACGGACTAAAACATAAGAAAACGTACGAAAACGTAAGTAAACAAACGAAAATGTAAAAACGGATGAAAGCATTGGACCAAAATGTATAAAACGGACGAAAAAGTATAAAAACGGATGAAAACGTATAATAACGGACTAAAACGTAGGAAAACGTAAGTAAACAAACGAAAATGTATAAAACGGATGAAAGCATTGGACCAAAATGTATAAAACGGACGAAAAAGTATAAAAACGGACGAAAACGTATAATAACGGATGAAAACGAATAAAACGTAAGAGAACGAAATTTTAAGTTATTTACTAACGACCGTTAATATAAAAGGACTAACGATGTAACGCTAAGCCAGACTGGGTACATACAATAACACAAATTCACCTAACTGGCTACATACAATGACAAAAATTCAAAAGGTTTGTGTTACAATGAAAAAAAAAATAGTTGGCTACACACAATGACAACAAGTGTCAAGTTCGATGTATTTTTTTGTCATTTTCCCAATTACTATTCACTTTCACTATTCATCCCGTAAAATTTTTATTTCACATTCTCGTAAGATAAATTATTTTAGTAATATCCTGAGAGTTCGACAATCGTTAGATCCATTTCGCAAAAGTTATTAAGAAAACATCGTCTTAAAGTTTCGTTTTGGTCGGAGCACCATTTAGTCATCACGCGCATAACGAAAATCAACTTTGTCAATTTTCCTCACTTCAGAAAAAAATTTAGATCACTCATAATTAATTTGAGAATTTTTAAGATTTCATTTTAATGTTACCAAATAAACCCTGCGCCGTACGAAACTAAACTTACGTTTTAAACAATTCTACTTACATCCAGACTTAACGATTCCTGCACTGTGTTTCTAATATGTTTTTGACACTTTTACATTTTTTGGAAAAGTCAAAAGTATTTCCCTCCTCCTTTGACCATAAAGAAATTAACCTTGTACGTTCTACATTTTTGCTTAAATCGCTTAACTTTTAAACTTCGAGTATAACTGTTAAGTTATCCCACGTATGACGAAAACCACATTTGGACATCTCATATCACTTTTAGACTAATTTTAGTCTACTCTAAATAAATTCACGATCATTTCCCCTGAAATTTCGTTTTCTCGATAAATCATGAATTACGCGTTTTTAACCCGTAATTCCAGTTTTAAGCAGCGTTTTTGCACCCAATGAGACTTATCACCCATTTTATATTTTTAGATAGAGTATAATTATGAGTTTAATCATTCCTATAAGTTTCATATTTTTACGATACCCGATTTTACGTTTTATGGCTTAACAACTTACGGTTGGCATTTAACGGAACCAAATCATGCTCTAAACTCAAGATAATATCAAAACTATCCACCTAAGTCATCTTATCTCTATATGGCCGACTTAGGGGGGGTGGAGTCATCATTATGGTGGCATCATCCTAACCATGGTTCATTTAGATCATTACATGTGTCCTAACTCAACCATGGTTAATATTTTACCCAATATATGGTTAACCAAACTTACCCTCCTATAAATAGCAAGTGAAATGCATCCTAAGAACCCTCATATTCTGTTTTGGGTCGTTCATATCACAAATCATACATATCTTCCATCATTTGATCTATAAACTCCAAATTTATGCAAAGAAGTTTCAAGTAGTAAGTTACTACATCAAATCTCTAGCAAGTTTAAGTGATCTTCTTGAGTTTAGATCCACTCAAGTCACTTAGTACTTCATCACCAACTCTTCAAGATTGAAAGGGTGCCAAGGTGTAGAAAGCTAGCTCAATCCGAAGTCTTAAGTGATCAATCAAAGTCCGATCCTTACTAGTTACTCCTTTCTTGATTGAAAGCCAAAAGTTGTAAGCAACTAATCACCACCATCATCTCATCTTTATTATTCATAATCTTAACAATTTCATGCTATATATATAGTTACTATGTTGATTCATGATGTACATATACTCAATCACATGTTTTAATTCACATATTGTCATAAAAGTAACAAACTAGTAAACTAGTCATATTCTTCACATTTGAGACCATTAAAATCAGTAACATATGGACTTTCTAACTTACATACTATGGTAGACAAGATAAAAAGGTAAACATATCAACTTGAATCACCTGAAACGGACAAACGAGTCAAAAGTTATAGTCAAAAGAAGTTAGCGAAACTAACACGCCAAAACTGCCATGTAGAAGCTGTTTAGGGTCTGGTCGTGTAAAAAGTGGTACTTCTGGTCCGAATCATCAAAAGTTGTCCGGAACGACGTTTTCCTTAAATAACAAAGAAGCTCGTACCTTGAAAATGCAAAAATAGGCCATTATCTCTCAAAAACAGAAACTGCCCTTTATTTAGTCTCACAACTATACTTTTGTCACAACTAAAAGCAAACCAAGAGGCCTAATGGCCATAAACCAATACCACGGCTACGGCTAAGGTCAAGGATGAGTCTCAATACCATGGTAGTCAAGACCAAAGTCACGGCAAGGCCATGGCTAAAGCCTCAAGGCTTATTTTCCCAAGACCGTTAACTAAAATGATCATATATATGAAACGACGAGAACTTGTAAAAACATGATAAACTTATTTATATAACAATCTTCACTCAAAACATATGTCTTATCTATTAAAGTGCTACAAAAATATGGAGCTTCATGTGAGGGGTTTCATTTGAGTAAAACGTATCGACGAGTTGCTGGATTTACGATTTAAAGTGTCCTATCTCCTCGAACATTTACTACATGACCTCTGGATTGTGATGGCCCGAACGGTAGTACGATATGTATAAACTAAACACGTTTTCACAACTAGACCATTTCTATAAAAAGACATACACAACTGCCATGTACTACATCATGATCAACATAGAAATATATATAAGATGGTTTATGTTTTCCTAAACATTATTCCAAACCTAAGTCGCAACATCCTATTCTAGGTTTCTCGTAGAAGTTCTCACGGCATATCCATCATTCTCATTATACCTTTGATATCATATACTCTGAGGTGAGTTCATAGCCCCACTTTCTATAACTTAATTGTTTTACAAACCCTTGGGGGGAGATACATGCTTTATTTTAAACCGAACATATTGCTTTGAAACTGTATGCTTATCTGAATGTATTATGTGCACTAAGTACCACTATTGCCAAACTTAAGTCCCTATTATCATGAACCATTAATCACTTGCGGGTGAACGCGAATAATGTGGATAGATCTATCGGGATTGACGAATCCCATTTGCTTGGCCAAGTACGGTAAACAAACGCACTCTATTTGAAGAACCATAGGTTAATTGACAAATTACCTATTAGGGCAACTGTTTGACCAATGACCTGGCAAACTATTATATCAATTTCTATTGACAAGCTGTTAACGTTTTCGGTATCATGATCTTAGTGCAATAATAAGCTTTTGTTTTCAAACCATTGGTGTGAGTCTATAGCTCACACTACAAACATTATGTGTTCAACCATCAAATAAACTCTATGAATTTCACTCAACCTTTGTGTTGACAGTTTTAAGCATGTATTTCAGGTCCATATTGTACGAGGCTGGAACGGAGGAGCACGGATACTCAAGAATGATATAAATTTTATTATCATTCGAAAACTCATTTAATGTATTTTGTAAACAATGGAACCAACTGGGACCTCATTTTTGTAAACTCTGATATTTATATAAATCGAATGATAAATCTTTTAAAAACGACTCCATTAGAGTTCGTTTTCTATTGTTATGAATGTTGTGCCATGAAGTGATACCCAGTTTGAATTCCGCTGCGTATCACGAAATTGGGGGTGTTACAAGAAAGACAAGAGACATCATCACTCAACTGGTATTCGCGAGCAAAGAAAGGTAATTTTAACCAATCTGACCAGCTGCAAGACATGTTCCCCCTATGATATAACCAAGAAAATGAAGAAGAACGTATGTTGTAAAAGATGTCACTTTTTCTCAACGAATTCGGACTAAAAATGACACTGTTACGATATCTCCAAGTCAACCAAAGAGACGACGCAACAATAACAGATAAGCGACGGGTCTTCTCTTTGGAAGCGTGTCACGAACCAAACTAAGAATTTCAATGCTAAAAAGACGTAAAAGGAGGAAAAGGAATATCACACCAATTATGGACAAGCTTCCAAATCTCCTTGACAATATTACAATCAAAGAAAATGTGAGAGGAAGATTCCACATTACTATTACAAGAAAGGCACGAGATTGAAGGAATGTCTGCCACGAGCCGAGAGGTTCAGACGATAAGGTAACCGATCCAAAGCCAATCTCCAAATAAAAATATTAACTTTACGCGGTAGAGATTTATCCTAAGAAGTAGAATGCACCAAGGAAAGAAGAAGCTTAGATTCAATGATACGACGAGTTTCCCCAACTGAGAAGATGCCATCATTAGCCATCCACCAAACACAAGAATCTTCAACTTCATTAGTATCAACAAGAGTAATTTCCAGAAGCATGTCTCTCAAGTATGCCATATTACGAACTCTAGTATCATCCCTAGATCAATTCCAATTCCAATGACCGTCAACAATGCGGTCAATAATCAAACAATATTTATCTTAATCCAAACGATATAACTGGTTATAACGAATATACAACGGAGAATCACCAATCCAATTGTCCTTCCAAAAATGAATACGGGTGCCAAAGCCCACATGGAAACGAAAAGAGTTAAATGGGATGATGCCTTTCAAATGAAGAAAGTTGGAAGATCCAACTATTCTAGCCCAAGTACCATTAAACTTGCAACCCTCGTTATCTAAACTACCCTCTTGACCATGTAACGACTTGATCACTTTAATCCAAAGAGCATCCGGGAAAGAAAATAACCTCCAACGCCATTTTTTAAGAAGAGCAAGGTTGAAGGCCTTTAAACTATAAATTTTCAAACCACCTTTATAATAAGAATAGAGGGCGTTAGCCCAGATATTTGTTGTCTTGAGAACCGCCTAAAAAAAATGTAGCACGATATCTTTCCAATAACTTCAAAATATGTTCAGGAGCTTTAAAGATTGAAAGGTAATAAGTACCAAGGCTACCAAGAACCGCTTTGATGAGAGTGAAACGTCCCCCAATAGATAGATGATTCGCTTTCCAAGATGAAATCCTTGATTGAAATCGATCGACCAAAGTATTCCAACTGGATATGAGGTTCATATTGGACCCGATCGGAAGCCCAAGGTATGTGAAAGGAAAAGAACCTAAGGCACAACGTTTAATACTAGCCATATCAGAAACTTCATCGTTAGTGACTCCAATACCATATATGTTGGATTTGTTGATGTTAATTTTGAGGCCCGAAGCTAAGTAGAAAACTTAAAGAACACGAATGATGTTATCTAAATCGGCAGAATTCCAGTCGGTGGTACTAATCACATCTTCAGCATAAAACAAATGGGATGTGATATCATAATAACCTAGCTTTATCCTACGAATTAAGCCAGAACTGACAAAATTATAAATAGCACAATGAAGACATTCCATGACGAGGATAAATAAAAAAAGGCGAGAGCGGGTCTCCCTGCCTTAAGCCTCGTTTAATGGAAAATTCTGAAGTAGGACTACCATTAATTAAAATAGAGGCTCTGGAAGAATAAAGACAAGCTCTAATCCAAGATCTCCATTTGGATCCGAAACCAAGGCTAAGAAGAACAAAATCCAAGTATTTCCAACTGACTGGATTAAATGCTTTTTCAAAATCCACTTTGAAGATAAGAATTTTTTCTTCCTTTTTTATACCAATCAATGATTTCGCTGAGAATAAGCGGGCCATCAAGAATTTGCTGAACCGATATAAAAGCCTATTGCTCAATGCTAACAATCTTATCAATCACTTTAGAAAGCCGGTTAGCAAGAATTTTAGCAATGATCTTGTAGTGAATGCCAATCAGCGAAATGGGTAAAAAATCTTTAATATATATAGGATTACTAACCTTTGAGATAAGCATGAAAAATGCAGAATTAGCACCTTCTGGCATCGACCCTAAGACAAAAATAAGTTAACGAACTCGAAAATATCTATCTTAAGAATATCCCAATATTTCTTTATAAACGCGAAAGAGAAACTGTCGGGACCAGGGGCTTTGTTAATACCACAATTCCATACACACTTCTTAATTTCCTCCAACGTAACATGTGTCTCAAGGTAGTCACGATCTAAGGAGCAAAGACCTGTAGAACGAACCAAAGGAGAAAAGATCACCTCAGAATCCTGAGTTTGGAATTTATATTTGAAGAAATTAAGGAAAGAATCCTTTATAAGAGTCGGATCCGAAATCCAAACACCATCTTGAATAATACCAGTAATCGCTTGAGATCTCTTTTGATTTATCATTCCATGGAAGAATTTGGAATTCTCATCAACTTCAGTGTCCTACTTGATATGATCCTTTTCAATTGGACCATGGGCTTCAAGATTATCAAGCCGATCAATAACTTGGAGGAGCTTAATGCGTTTTTCATGATCAATATGGTTCGCAGTTCCATCATCAATCCTTTTTTCGATAGTTTTAAGATCATTCAAAGCTTCCTTTTTTAATTGTTGAGAAAGCAACTTTTCATGCGACTTAAGACTTTTGCTGTCATTATTAGCTTCCAAAGTGGACCAAGCAGACTTAATAACTTCGTCAAAACCATCACGAAGTAACCACGGATTATAGAATTTAAACGGAGTAGGACCAAAGTTATATTTTAAAACATGCAGAAGAATAGGAGTATGATCTTACTACCAACGATCAAGAGCTGTCATACGAATATCTGCAATAGCCTCTAAAATTTCTTCAGAAATAAGGAAACGATCAAGCTTGCTAAGCTTGGTTCCTGCTCTATTCATCCAAGTGTAGTAACAACCTCCAATTTGAAGGTCAAATAAACCTTAAGAATCAATAAAATAGTTAAAACGATTAGCTTTAAAACGAGAAAATATAGAACCAAACCTTTCATGTCTCAAAAAATAATGGATTTTCCATTGTGATGTTGCATGAAGTCTGTAACTTTATTCCAAAGAGAAGTCTTAGCTGATGAATCTTGAGGACCATAAATGTTAATTATAAAACAATCGCCCCCCGAGTTTTTCCAATGCCATTTCATTATAATAAAAGACTCGTCACACCAAATGTCTTCCTTCATGAAAAAGTTCGGATCCCACATATAAATCAAACCACCTGACCTACCACGAGACATGCTACAAGCGTAATCAAAAGAGGTAGAACACATACTAGTATAAAGGAAGCTTTGTTTATATGTTCGAAACTAGGTGGTCTGCTGAGTTCAGATGATTCATCAACAGTGATTGAGTTAATATCCTTGTTAAGCTCCTCTTTCATGTGGTCTTGTGGCTGAGATGAAGTATTGAGTTTCTAATTTTCTAGGAAATTCTCACCTACTTTAAAATCTTGATCCAATTTATTGAGGTTATCATTCAAATCGTTCAACACATCATCTGAGTTATCTTCAATAGAATCATCAACTTTTTCAACCTCGTTAATGTCAATACGTGATATCGTATCAAGAGAATTATCAGAGATACTTACGCTCCATGTGCCTAGCTCTTGAACCTGAACTTCAAACGACTCCCCATGAACTTCAACGAGCACCTTTTCAGAAACAAATGTTTGGGATTTAGTAGCAATGCACACTCTACCCGCGCTCATGGCAGTAGACTCTTCAGCTTTAAAAAACACGAATTTACCAAACAAGGAAGCCACTTTCTTAAAGGCATTGGAACCCCACGCATATAGAGGTAATCCACTGTTTTTGACCCAAATCATGCATTCATCGACTTTAAAATATGGTGATGGAGATTTTGTTGATGTGTAGAAGCTTTCACACTAACATTTTCTTGAATTTGAGCATGACTTCCATGAAGGGAATTGAATCCAGATCCAAAGCCCCCCAACATGATGAATCGACAAGTCTAAAAAACCTTCATGCATGCAAATTATATACATGTTATTCATATGTGACAACTCATAAATTCCTCGATGCGTCGTTTTTTGAGAAACATCGAGTAAAGCGATCGTTTTAACTGATTTGAGTTACGAGTCGTATTATATATCGTTTTTATTGGAAATTATATTTTAAGAACAATGGCGCAACTCCTGAGTCACGAATCCTTCTATTTCTAGTCTAAGCGAGCCCCGAACCGAATATATAATATTTTTATAAAGTTTCACCTAGGGTCCCTATTTCTAATTTCATTCTTGCCCTTGCAATTTCACTTGTACAACCTTAGCCCCTCCTTAGACTATAAATACCCCCCAGCCCTCCCCACTCTCTCATTTATACCTCATTATTTCTCTTACTACAAAACACACACACGCCAAACTCTCCTCTCTCTCTCTCTCTCTCTAATTTTCCGGCAACCCAAACTAGGGTCCGGCGCCGTCACCGGAATCCGGCCAAATTCCGGCCACCCCAAATTACTACACCGCCCCTCCCAAACGGTAAGATCCGGTCCTTGTGACTTCATTTATGCAACATACGCACCTTAAATCATTAGTACGCGCTCCACATCTCATATTTTAATTTCGGATTGTTAGGGTTTAAAGGGAAAAACGTTTTAAAAAGGGTTTTACTTGTTCTTGGTTACGAGTAGTACTCGTAAAGACGCCATCAATCCTCTCTCGTCTTTCTTTCTCTCTCGGTAAACCCAACCTCTTTGTTATTCCTTTATTTCTTTTCTTTTAACCGAATTTATTGATTCGTATAAATATTATGTTGTTGAGTTTCGTGGACTAAAAAGGTGTTATAACAATTTTTATAATAAGTCGCGGGTTAAAATGGATTAAAAAATTTCTTGAATAAATCTTGTAGGTTAAACGAATTGAAATCAGTTTTATATGTTTTGTGTGGTATAAAGAAAAATGAAAACGTGGTTGGTTGTTTTGGATGCTAAAACCGAGACGAGTCTCAACTCGGTGAGTGAGTCGATTGAGTGAGTAAGTTAAGTCTATGATACGAAGTCAGAGTGCTTCAGTTAGTGTGTTTGTTTGGCTGTTTCATGTTATTCTTGGGTCATGTGAGTTTCGTATGATGTTAACATGAATCTTGGGTCATATTAGATTTGCTAGATATAATATCTTGGGTCTCGGCTAGGATTTAGAATCTAGTAGGTGGTCATTTAAATGGTTTTGGTTTCGTCTGAAGAGGTGTCAGTTGTTTACTTGAGTTCGAGTCATCTAGTAGGCAAAGGGGTGCTCATGAAATTTCGTTTAATTTGGTAAATCGTGACGGGAATAATTGGTTATGGTATAAGTAAAACTTGGTTATGGGTTCAATTCATTTAGACGCGATAAGTAATTATAAGTCGTAAAACGAAGATAACAAGGAATAATGAAATGAGTAAGGTGGTAACCGGTATATAATGGATTAATTGGGAATATGTGACAAGCTAATTATAATTAGTAAATGTGGTCGAGAAGTAGTAAATATTATTGTAACGTGAAATATTCAGACTAGTAAAATTGGTTAATGAATCAACATAGTTTCATTTGGTTAATCGTGAACAAGTAGGGTTCGGATAATATTGGGAATTTCGATTTGGATTGAATACGGAATTTATACATGATATTGGACATATTAGAGCTAACGGTTGTTATAACGGGGTATTGGAACTAATAAAATGGTTAACTAATATAAGTTTAACGATTAACTAGTAATTCGTCAATCTATAAACTTGGAAAATGTAACTAGTTAATTATACATCGATAACGGAATAGAACTATCGTGATACACAATATTAGACTCAATTTAATAAGTAATTATAAAAATAGTATGGTAACATTAAAGTAACTAAGCTACGTAATTAATAATTGATATCGATATTTTGTATATGTTATAGGAATCAATTACGGGTTATAAATTTGGAATAACGTTTATTATACGAGTTATATTGGTATTGAATTATATTTTGTTAAACGTTTTGACTCAAATGGGTCCAAATATTTTATCATCACACTAATATCGAGATAATTAGATATATATTATCAACGATTACTGTTTAATTATAAACCTTTATTTACTACGATAATAACTCGTGTTTTATAACTACGTATTAACTTTTATAAACTTGTGGGTAAATATTATTTTGATAAGACTATTTATTAAAGTCGTAATGTTTTGGAAATGCCGCATAATCAAATGCGTCATTTATAATACACTGCTTAGTATACAGTGTAAGAAGTACTTTCTTATAAACTTGTGTAATTACCAATGACAATTGGAAAACCTTCATTGAGTGAGCGACAAATGGAAACTTATCTTGTATAATAAACATATACTTTGGGATTATGGGGAAATTTTCAAAAGTTAACCTATTTATGTGTCTTGAATAGATGTCGTCATTTCCTAGTCTTTGACTAGCTTGAGTATTATCGGTATTTCTTGACTTTGTCAATGTCTTCTTCCCATTTGGTGTGCGTTCTAGTTGGTATGTCTCGGTCATGTCAACGTCTTCTTTTCTTTTGGCGTGAGTTGATTGTCGAGTCATGATTCCTTACCACCACACGAAACGTTAAAACTAAACTTTTGAGATAACAATTATAAACTTTTGGGAACGATAACGTACTTTTGAAGATAACGACATGAATGATCCACGAAAACTACAACACATTACTTTTATTGATTTCTTTATCATATGAGCCATATTTTAAGAATATCGTATACGCATTAGGTTGCGTCACTTCTATTCTATCATACTCTTTGTACACTTATCTTGATCCCGTGGAGATTAGCTATAGATGCCAGTCGTGTCAATAGTGAATAGTGCATTGCTGTGGCTAAGGTGAGTTTCATAGCCCTATTTTTATCTACGTTTTAAATAAATTAGGGTGAGAATCATGCTACTGTTTTTGGACCTTTAAAACTATTTGGATTTGCTTATGTGCTTGACTGTTTAGATAGATGTGTGGTAGTCGTTGCCTTAGCCTAGGGTAGCAATCCTAATTGCTATAACTGTTTCCTAGCTAAGAGTAGACTTCTACCTCGACCTAGTCTGGGGTTAGCAATTGTTCTAGACTTTGCTACGACAGTGCTGGACTAGAGTCGCTGGGCCCGTTGTGATCACTGGATGCGTGATATGGATTGTAATTTCGGATATGATATGGTTTGTGATTGATGTATATCTATCGTAAGTCTCGGATAGCAAATCAACCCCTGCAGGTCCACTATGTTTTAATTGAACTTAAACCTATGAACTCACCAGCGTAAGCTGACCTTTTTAGCATGTGTTCTAAGGATTAAGGCGATAGCTCACTATTGGATGACGCTTAGCAAAAGGCATGGTCATAGGCGACTCTGATGAATAAACGGGACCGCTTTAATTATCTTTTGGGCCTATTTCCGCACTACTTTCATTAATGTAAATTTAATGTTTTCAATTAATGAATCTTATTCTAAATAAATGGGATAAAAACCATTCTTTGTACCTTATATTGTGATACCAAGATTGGGGCACCCAAAGGCTCGTATGCTTCCGCTAGACCGTATTTTTGGGGTATTACAGATTGGTATAAGAGCCTAGGTTATAGAGAATTGGGTATATTTTCAAAACCTAGACTATAACCACTCTTCGAAAACTTAGCCCTATGACCGCCACGTGCCTGCCTGCCAATCTGAAGCCTTGCGTATAACTAGTTTAAGGATGTAGATGATTGAGAACACATTAGATGAATTGGTTGATCAGATAACTATGTTTATGTTTATGGTTGATTCGATGAATTGTTTGATGGGACACTTATCAAATGTGTGCCCTGTAGTAAGCGATTTAAGCCTACTTATCTTAGTAAGTTCAACTATAAGCATTTCACATGCTTATACACACACAATAAGCATGTCCTCATGCTTACGCATACCCCATAAGAATTTCCATATGCTTATACACGCCCTATACGCATGTCCTCATGCTTATACGCGCACAAAAAGTATGTCCTCATGCTTTCGCACGCACTATACCTTTCACAGAGTGTGGAGTCCCAAACCTTATATCTAGAACACTTAGCTTGTATTAAGTAGTTGCCTTGGATAGTTCCAAAAACAACAAAGAGAAAACTTGGTACGAATACACACAAATACGTGGAATCTATTGGAATATACTTAGAAGATGAAAGTAAACAAATGAACACAAACTGTGATAACCAATATTCCAACATTATTAATCAATAATACGGATACTCTCAAAGTATCAGAGTTACACAATTTCCTTACGTAATCTCACCACTCGATTTAAAACTTGCACATTAGTAGTGGTCGTGGGAATGATTTGGGAATGTAAAGGAAATGGTGCTATTATAACTAAGTCAGGGAGTCACGAACGAGGCCTTTGTCTCGTGAACGTGAGTTCCATAGTTAATTTTTGATTAACACGAGTCTAAAACGCGTTAAAGCTAATAAAAAATGTAAATTGGTATGTTGGTATCGTGTGTTGTGTCATGTTCACGTGTTTTTGCATCTTATCATGTTTATATGTCCTTGGTCATAACTAGATGATGGATTATAATGGTTTGATAATGTCGAAGGGTTTATAGTCTCGTGTCACGATTTTGAGTCGAAACTTTTGTAAACCGTTGTTTTATTCTTTAGAATTGCCAAACAAGTGGTAATCGGTTTTAATTATTAATAATGAATTCATGTTCGTTAGTGTTATAATGATATGTGAAACCAGTAAGTGTTTTCAGATAATAAATTGGACTAACGTGTGATTATTTGGTTAACGTTGAATCATTGGTATGAATCAAATTTTTGGAATCGGACGACATTTCAATTAACAGCCTTGATTGAATAACAAATTAATTGTGGTGTTTTGGGTAATTGGTAATTTATTGACAAATATTAGATTTGATACCCGTTAATCGGTTGTGTTTGGGAAATTGAAAGAGTCAATTGGAAGTGTTTAATGGTGTTGGGTATGTTTGATTGTCTGTTTAGATGGCGAGATTGGTATGACATTGTCTGGAGGATTAATTAGAATTGTGAAATTTTTTTATTTTGGACTTAATGATATATATGTCAACCTTGCGCTACGTCAGGTGTTATCGTGACTTTCTAGTCTCGACTGACCCCGACAATGCCGTATCTTGTTCTTTAGTATCTATTGAACAATATGAGGTGTAAAAGCCGAGAGTCATGACTCGGACTTGGAAACTCGAAACGAATAATGACTCGAAATTTATATTGAAACGAATAAATTTATATTGAAATTTATATCGAAATTTATATATATATATATATATATATATACTAGTAAATAGTACTAGAAGATATAGATGATAAATGGTTTTGTACTAAACCTTCGATAACAAAGCTCGCCTTGTTATTCGACATTTAAAAAAAAGGAAACTAACGCCTAAAAATTGAAATGTTTTGTAATTAATGAGTCATTAAATGTTTCGAGGGCACATTTATCGAAGTGTGACATTTATGAGTATTTAATATCATTTATGTGTTGTGCGTGGGTTATGGATGACCTAACATTAATAGCGTTGATCCACGTGGATGATGGACTTATTAGGTTGACGAACCTAATAAGCGCCCGCTATGTACATGGAATAATGTTACTAATGGGTGAATTATCCTTAGACTTGTTAGGATGTGTTTGGTTTTGGGATAATAAGCGACATGAATAAATGGTTGAGTTTATCGATTTGACGAATTCGATAAGATCTAACTATTTATTCCAAAACTTATTAAACTATAAAGTTTATCATTTAGACATCTCATTGTGTCATTATGAGTCGCATTGTGGTTATTTGAGTGCATTCATGGTGTCTTGTCGAATCGATACCACACAACACACACGATGATACCTAACGCTAATAACTAAATGGAGCAACGAGATATTTTTGAGATAAGAAAATGAATACATTTTGGGCATATAACATTGAAGTTGGGAATATATATTAAGAATTGGTTATAATAATTGGTTGTGCCTTGCTTAATAAAAATTCATCAAAACTCGAATGAATATAGACTGATCACCTATATTCAGCCAGAGACATCAGGACATGGACTAATCACCTATGTCCGTCTCAGAGGTGGATTTTGCGTATACTGAGAGTTGTTATAACAAAATTGTGTTCGGGTTTAAGATTGGTTTTAAGAACGATAAACTTTAGGAGGACTCGCACACTCACACTCACCAAACATCACGAAAGCCCGCACTCACACACGACACACTGGCATCGTAACACCTCTTGAATCGTAACACTTCTGGCATTGCTATACGTCTCCGTTTATGTGAAATTCTTGTTTGTAACACTTGAGCGTAGTTCGCCATAAGTCGGGTGAGACCCGATTGGCACTGTTTTCATCCGAATTGTTTTTCGACATAAGCCTCATTGATCTTATTCGAGCATTTGAAATTGTTTTGAGCTGTTTTGGATTTGGTCTTGACTATTTTGGATTCAGTTTTGGGTTTTGGTCCTTGGGTTTTTGATTTTGTGATTTTGTGATTTTGATCTCATTCGGCTCCATTTCGTTGATAACTTTGTTAAAATCATCTTTCGACCTTTAATCGGTATTTGATTTCGAAACGTCATCCGGTCGCATTGCGAACCGTATTTCGATAGTAATCTTGTTGGAATTATCATTCCACATCGTTTCAGTAGTAACACCGTGGATTTGTCATTTAGCCTCGTTTCGTTGGTAACCCTATTACCGACACTTATACCTCAAGCCTAGTCTTGAACCGATTGTTGAGAAAACTTCCGAAACATTACCATTCACTCGATGTTGATTTAAGCGACGTCATCTAGTCGACGTTGCTCATTTCCTAAACTGATAATGTTGTGGTCGACGTTGCTTCGACAACGGCTTTCAGTTAAGGTAGTACCTTACGTGCTGATGATGTCGTACCTTATCCTCTATTTTAGGTACCCCTATCGATAACGTTCTAACGACCTGTTTTAGTGAAGTTGTTCACCGAGGGTAACCTGTAGATATTATTCTACCGATGATAGTCTGCTACGTTATACCACCGATTGTGGTACTACCTACCCTATTTTATCAATGTGGTACCTTACACTCCATCGATGCGAAATTCCTTAGTAAACCAACTTAGAGCCGTTAACCTTCACTCGTATTTAAGAGTTGAATTGATATTGATCAATAGTCGAACTTCTTTTGGGAACTAGAACTTTGGAGTTGAATATTGAACCCTTCTGCGTAAAGTATTAAGTGCATCAATGAGTCAATCGACTGACTGTGGTTAGTAACCAATACTATCTTTTATGAGTCGTACTTTTCGTCTCTAACCTAGATATCATGCTAAGTCAACCGACCGATTGCTGGTAGCAATCAACACTTTCTAATAGAGACATACTCTGAACTTCCTAGACTTCTCAGCTAGTAGAAATTCCGTGCTCAACAGAAATCTTGAAATCCTAAGGAGAAACCTGAACCACGTTCTCTAGGACAACCACCTAATCCTTCTCTCATCCTTCGAGAACCACCTGCTATCCTTTCGGTCCTCTTAACCAAACGATAAGCTACACCGTAGACGAAACCTTGGAAATAAAATTTCGCACCGTTACCCGAATAGTTGTTGGTAGTCTTACCTAACCTGTTCACCTCCCACTATTCAACAAGATAGAAAGTATAGACGACCTTACTCGTCCCTCCTCATATAGTTTTTGCATTTTTAGAGAATCCCCCTATCTTCTTTTAATGAGGTGAGAGAATACTCACTCCTCTCCTTCCGGTAAAGTGACTTGCTCCAATAAGCTAGTCCTCACTTTCGAACTCTAGCTCCTTACCTTCTTCCCACCATGGAACTCCGATTGAAAAAGGAATCCCCCCTGGTCCGTTTTCTCTATCTGAGATTCATTGGGTTAGCGCACCTCTGATTCTTCTTTCTCAAACTTCAACTCCCTTCGATACTCTTTAAGGAAGAAGTGCGATCGAAAAACCTAAGTTATACAAATGGACTTCTCCACACGTAAAGGAAACCGTGTGCTTTAGGAAATGTTGATTTCTATCCTTTCTGGATTATGGCAATCGCCACACACCCATTTTTCATCTATCACTTCCTAGAGCCGAGAGAACCGATCTGTATATCGCTTTAGTACCTCAAAGGCACCGTTAGAGATCCTTTATGGTCGTAAGTGCTGATTTTGATTGTTGGGTAGAAGTGGAAATACCCAACCTACCAACTCTGAACCTAATTAAGAAGATACCAAGGAAACCGTTCTAAGTTGAGATGGATATGTAAGTTGCTTACAAACCATTAGGAGATATAGACAACGTAAATCTCTTGAACCCTCCAATGATAACCTAGAATTAAACTTACGGATCCACCATGAAATTGTGTGAAGCAAGTATTAAACGTGAAAACTTAATCCCCGCTATATCAATCCTTCTGAAAATTCTTGCTAGATTGAGACCAGTAGCTCAGAGCCTTGAGCTACCATCAAGACTCAGTAGAGTTCCCAACATTTCGTGCATAATATGAAGAAAAGACTCGCCGATAAGGAAATTGTAATCCCTCTGAGAAATCCTAATCTTTGGACGTTTAAACTTCGATTGACCTAACGAAACCATAGACCATGAAATCGAGCGACCTTAATAAAGTCGCATCTCTATCTTAAAAACTCATAAGAAAACTGGCAATAATATCCTGAACTCACGTAAGAAACGTGAAGATAAACCCTCGTGCTTTTGCACTCATCCCTTCTAGAATTTAACAGATGATTTGAATTGAATCGCGAGGACACGATTCCTTTTAAGGAGGTGAGGCTGTGACAACTCATAAATTCCTCGATGTGTCGTTTTTGGAGAAACATCGAGTAAAGCTATCGTTGTAACTGATTTGAATTACGAGTCGTATTATATATCGTTTTTATTGGAAATTATATTTTAAGAACAATGGCGCAACTCCCAAGTCAAGAATCCTTCTATTTCTAGTCTAAGTGAGCCCCGAACCGAATATATAAGAGGTTTTATAAAGTTTCACCTAGGGTCCCTATTTCTAATTTCATTCTTGCCCTTGTAATTTCACTTGTACAATCTTTGCCCCTCCTTGGAATATAAATACCCCCCAACCCTCCCCGCTCTCTCATTTTTACCTCATTCTTTCTCTCACTACAAAACACACACGCCAAACTCTCTCTCTCTCTCTCTCTCTCTCTAATTTTCCGGCAACCCAAACTAGGGTTTCGGCGCCGTCACCGGAATCCGGCCAAATTCCGGCCACCCCAAATTAATACACCGCCCCTCCCAAACGTTAGATCGGGTCATTGTGACCTCATTTATGCAACATACGCACCTTAAATCATCATCACGCGCTCCACATCTCAGATTTTAATTTCAGATTGTTAGGGTTTCAAGGGAAAACGTTTTAAAAATGGTTTTACTTGTTCTTTGTTACGCGTAGTACTCGTAAAGACGCCATCAATCCTCTCTCGTCTTTCTTTCTCTCTCGGTAAACCCAACCTCTTTGTTATTCCTATATTTCTTTTCTTTTAACCGAATTTATTGATTCGTAAAAATATTATGTTGTTGAGTTTCGTGGACTGAAAAGGTGTTATAACAATTTTTATAATAAGTTGCGGGTTAAAATGGATTAAAAACTTTCTTGAATAAATCTTGTAGGTTAAACGAATTGAAATCAGTTTTATAAGTTTTGTGTGGTATAAAGAAAAATGAAAACGTGGTTGGTCTGTTTTGGATGCTAAATCGAGACGAGTTAACTCACTGAGTCAACTCGATGAGTGAGTCGACTGAGTGAGTAAGTTAAGTCTGTGATACGAGTCTTAAAAGTGCTTCAGTTCGTGTGTTTGTTTGGCTTCGGTACCGTTTGATGTTATTCTTGGGTCATGTGAGTTTCCGTTACGCGTATGATGTTTAAATGAGTCTTGGGTCATATTAGATTTGGTAGATATAATATCTTGGGTCTCAGATGGGATTTAGAATCTAGTAGGTGGTCATTTAAATGGTTTTGGTTTCGTCTAGACAACCAAGAAGAGGTATCGAGTTGTTTACTTGAGTTCGAGCCATCTAGTAGGCAAAGGGGTGCTCATGGAATTTCGTTTAATTTGGTAAATCGTGACGGGAATAATTGGTTATGGTATAAGTAAAACTTGGTTACGGGTTCAATTCATTTAGACGCGATAAGTAATTATAAGTCGTAAAACGAAGATAACAAGGAATAATGAAATGAGTAAGGTGGTAACCGGTATATAATGGATTAATTGGGAATATGTGACAAGCTAATTATAATTAGTAAATGTGGTCGAGAAATAGTAAATATTATTGTAACGTGAAATATTAAGACTAGTAAAATTGGTTAACGAATCAACATGGTTTCATTTGGTTAATCGTGAACAAGTAGGATTCGGATAATATGGGGATTTCGATTTGGATTGAATACGGAATTTATACATGATATTGGACATATTAGAGCTAAGGGTTGTTATAATGGGGTATTGGAACTAATAAAATGGTTAACTAATATAAGTTTAACGATTAACTAGTAATTCGTCAATGTATAAACTTGGAAAATGTAACGATTTAATTATACATCGATAACGGAATAGAACTATCGTGATACACAATATTAGACTTGATTTAATAAGTAATTATAAAAATAGTATGGTAACATTAAAGGAACTAAGCTACGTAATTAATAGTTGATATCGATATTTTGTATATGTTATAGGAATCAATTACAGGTTATAAATTTGGAATAACGTTTATTATACGAGTTATATTGGTATTGAATTATATTTTGATAAACGTTTTGACTTAAATGGGTCCAAATATTTTATCATCACACTAATATCGAGATAATTAGATATATATTATCAACGATTACGGTTTTGTTTAATTATAAACCTTTATTTACTACGATAATAACTCGTGTTTTATAACTACGTATTAACTTTTATAAACTTGTGGAGAAATATTATTTTGATAAGACTATTTATTAAAGTCATAATGTTTTGGAAACGCCGCATAATCAAATGCGTCATTTATAATACACTGCTTAATATACAGTGTAAGAAGTACTTTCTTATAAACTTGTGTAATTACGAATGACAATTGGAAAACCTTCATTGAGTGAGCGACAAATGGAAACTTATCTTGTATAATAAACATGTACTTTGGGATTATGGGGTAATTTTCAAAAGTTAACCTATTTATGTGTCTTGACTTGATGTCGTCATTTCCTAGTCTTTGACTAGCTTGAGTATTATCGGTATTTCTTGACTTTGTCAATGTCTTCTTCCCATTTGGTGTGCGTTCTAGTTGGTATGTCTCGGTCATGTCAACGTCTTCTTTTCTTTTGGCGTGAGTTGATTGTCGAGTCATGATTCCTTACCACCACACGAAACGTTAAAACTAAACTTTTGAGATACCAATTATAAACTTTTGGGAACGATAACGTACTTTTGAAGATAACGAAATGAATGATCCACAAAAACTACAACACATTACTTTTATTGATTTCTCTATCGTATGAGTCATATTTTAAGAATATCGTATACCCATTAGGTTGCGTCACTTCTATTCTATCGTACTCGTCATACACTTATCTTGATGCCGTGGAGATTAGCTTTAGATGCCAGTCGTGTCAATAGTGAATAGTGCATTGCTGTGGCTAAGGTGAGTTTCATAGCCCCATTTTTATCTATGTTTTTAACTAAATTGGGGTGAGAATCATGCTACTGTTTTTAGACCTTTAAAACTATTTGGATTTGTTTATGTGCTTGACTGTTTAGATAGATGTGTGGTAGTCGTTGCCTTAGACTAGGGTAGCAATCCTAATTGCTATAACTGTTGCCTAGCTAAGAGTAGACTTCTACCTCGACCTAGTTCGGGGTTAGCGTCGCTGGGCCCGTTGTGATCACTGGATGCGAGATATGGATTGTGATTTTGGATATGATATGGTTTGTGATTGATGTATATCTATCGTAAGTCTCGCATAGCAAATCAACCCCTACAGGTCCACTATGTTTTAATTGAACTTAAACCTATGAACTCGCCAGCGTAAGCTGACCTTTTTAGCATGTGTTCTCAGGATTAAGGCGATAGCTCACTATTTGATGACGCTTAGCAAAGGGCATGGTCATAAGCGACTCTGATGAATAAACGGGACCGATTTAATTATCTTTTAGGCCTATTTCCGCACTACTTGCATTAATGTAAATTTAATGTTTTCAATTAATGAATTTTATTCTAAATAAATGGATAAAAAGCATTTTTTGTACCTTATGTTGTGATACCAAGATTGTGGCACCCAAAGCTAGATCGTATTTTTGGGGTGTTACATCATACAATCCACGTCTCGTAATTTCAGCAGAAGAATAGTTGAAGCATTTTCAATTTTGATAAGGTCTTGTTCTTGGAGAGAAATAGTGCGCACATTAACATCAGGTGTGGCTTCATTTGGTTTGGTTTCAGGTTGAAAAACATAAGAAAATGAAGGTTTATTAAGGTGGGGATACGCATCTTGAGAGGATGAGTAGTTAGGGTTAAAAACTTTTTAGGATTTTTAGTCTTAGTCGGCACATGATTAGTTGACTGGGAACCAGTGGGATATGGTATTTGGAAACGAGCTAACGACATATAAAGATGGAAGCTACCTATCCCTATATTTAATAAAGAACGAACAAACTCAATTTCATCTTTAATGCCCAGGAAATGAATGAATCCGAATCTTTTACCTCCTTTTGATTGTTTGTGGCGATGAATGCATTCACTAGACGGCCGTAAAAAACACAATCATTCCAAAGGCCCTTTGCGTCTAAATAATATGGAAGATTAAAGACATAAAACGATGATGCGATTCTTTCCAAGTCCTTTTGATACGGGTTATTGATAGGTCTAGAATGAGAGTTTTTGTTGTTTCTGAACATCCATGTCCATCCGTTTGCGTTAGTGATGAAAGATTGTTTTCCCATGGTTGAAACCCTCCCCCTCCCCACGATATTCTGGTGGCAGAATCAGAGATCCTATTTTTTGGAGAGAGAGAGTTTTTTAGATATAAATTTATGCAAAGGTTATACTACTGTATTCATATTTTACCTGGTCAAAACACAGTATGACCCGTTCAACCTTTGCTGTAGAGTTAGGGATGAGTATTTCGACCCGAATCTCCCGGTACCGTACCGGTATTACATGGTACAGCACCAGGACTATGAAATTAGGGTGGAAAATATTTGGTACCTTCAAAAATGGTACATGATAAAAAACAAGAAATCTCGATTTTGGTACCAGAATACAAAATGAGTTATTTTTTGAATAAATTTTGAGATCAAAATAATTCTATTAATCTCTCCATGCATGCTACACCAGGAAAAAACGACTACAAATCCAAACACAAAAGTTGGAGAAAAAGAAGGCACCTACATTTTTTGATCCAAACAACCCTCTTAGTCACTCTCATGCATAGTAAACCGGAAAAAGACAACTAGAATCCTATTATAATGAAATAGTTACCTTTTACAAACCCTCTCAAAAATTAAACCGTAACCTATTATCAATTAATAAAATCATCAATTTTACATCCGTAAACTAACTCGGTGATCATCATCGTATCATATTTCAGTAATTTTAATGATTTATGGTTAATAAGTTTTGTTTACTGTTAATGATTTGTATCTCTGTTAAATAAAAACATTAATATGTAATCGACATTATTCACCCGCAATATTTATCCAAGAGCTAATTACATAAATTGTCCTTGTGGTTTACACACTTTTTCACTTTTCATCCTTAACTGTCAAAAACTACACTGATCGTCCCTTTGGTAGTCCATTTTGCATGGACCGGTCTTTTGACCAAATGGGGGTTAGTTTTTTTCGTCAAGTCCATAAGGACCAAACGGGCATGTGACCAAACATGCTTTAGTAACCAGGAACGATTTATGTAATTAACTCTTAATTTATATTTTGTTATAATTATTTAAATAATTTTTTGTTTGTTTTTATTTTTTTCGGTTTTTGGGTTTCTTTTTTATTTGTTTATTTTTTTTCCGGTTTTTGTTTCCTTTATTTTATTTTTATTTATTTATTTTCGGTTTGTTTATTTACTTGTTTTTAGGTTTTGGTTTCGGTTTCTTTTTATTACTATTTTTATTTATTTATTTTCGGTTTCTTTTTATTTATTTTTTTCGGTTTCGGTTTATTTTTATATTTATTTTAATTTTTATTTATTTGTTTTTAGTTTCTTTTTATTTTTTTGTTTTTCGGTTTCGGTTTGGTTTTGGGTTTCTATTGAACACTTAACATTGAAGTATTGAACCACACATTCTATAAAGTGAAGACACAATGAAATTGCAATCTTGAAAAACTTTGCAAACTGAATCTTGCGACAACTGTGGAGTTTGATAAAACTCCATGGATTGTTTTGAGCTCTAGGAATAACAATAACAAAAGACGGAATATTCAATTAAAGAATCATTTGTTATTGAACAATGTTTTCATCATTATCATTCACCATACAAGCCCCAATTCTATCTTGATCAATGATAGAACACGTTACACACCTTGTAACAAGGATCAAGAACACCTTGACCTTAGGACTAACCAACCTCTCTAGTCGACTACTCTTTACATGTGCATACAAAAATCTCTACGCCTCATCCTCTTTATATACTAGAGGATTAGGGTTTACAAAGGATAAATATAGGAAACATAATATAATTAGGAAACTAAATATTCCTTTAAGTATATCTTCTAGAATCTTTTAAAAGCTCCATCTTTTTGTAGTTTCTCTTTTTGACACTTTAAGTCCTTAATGTTTCATTCTTCTTGTTTTGTGTCATCAAATCAATAAATCCTAACAATCTTCCCCTATTTGATGATGACAAAACAAATACATTCTTTTACGAACTTCCCTAAATGAAGTAGAGAAATTGAGATCAGGGATCTCACCATGAATGAAACAAGCTTCCCCTTAATTCTTGATTTCCTTTGTAACATCTTCTGCCATGACACCATAAGTAAGTTGCAAATCATATCATCTCTGTAGCTCATTCCCTTTTTTTTATCATCCAATAGGGAACTTCAACTTTAAACTTTACAACTTCCCCTCAAAAAGTGCATGTCAAATGATTAAACACTAAAATATACTTCCCCTGAAATCCAAGTGTTAATCATCTTCATGATTCTTCAAATCTGTAGGCTCCTTATAATGATCACTTAAGAAGAAAACTAAATATAGCGAACTTGATGTAGAAGTAGAATAACCCAAACTTGTGTCTTATTTCTTGTACTATGCACGTGACTCTGAACGTATACCCAAAACTGATGTATAAGGAGACCGAAATCTCTTGAAAAAATTCTCATCTTCAATGAGACACTGAGCACTACAATGTAACTCCTTTAAGTGATAGTGTTGGAATCACTCCTAAACTATATTTCAAGTGTTTGTAATTAACATGTAATAGGTTGCCTAATTAGGCTTTTATGTTAGTTTTAATGGCAAGGCTTATGTAGAAAGCCCATAAGCCTTGGCCCAAATCCAATAAGGAAGGAAAGGGACTTGTAGTGTTGCCCTAGTCCCTTCTCCTATAAATAGTCTTGTAAACCTTCATTTGAAGGTTGGTTGTTCATTTACTTTCAATACCTACGCATGTGTTTGTTCAACCGGTCTATCTCATCTATATTTCTTACATATTGATGCTTGTGTTACAATATGGTGACCTAACAGTGGTATCATTCGCCATCTAGTTGGATGAAACACTTTTGTTTTTGAAGTTGTGTACTATACGCGTGGGTTTTGCGTCTACACTTTTCATACGCTTAAAAGCTTTGATTTTTACACTTAAAAACTCAAGATTTTTGTGGTTTAAGGTTTATTTAGTGTTAAAGTTTAAGCTTTTAGCATCAAGTTTGGAACTTTACGTGTGTAGAATAGTTTTTGAGCTTGGTTTTATTCCTGTACTTACTTCTACGCGTAAGGTTGAATTTGTTTTTGGATCATCAAGTTTCACACTTTTGTGTTATTTTTGTGATATTGAAGGTTGTTCATCATTAAAACCAGGTTTTTAAACACTTTTGGGCATAAAAATCAGTTTTGGTGATAGTTGCTACTTTCTACTCGTAACAAAACCATAGTTTTACTCGTAATTACAAAAGTTCGCCTAAGCAGCACTTTACGCGTAGGATTTCTTCACTTGATCTTCACAAATGTTGGTTTACTCGGTGTTTTCTTGCTTGGATAAGCCTGAAAACACTTCGACTTTGGATATCTTTTACACTGGTATAAGTGTAAAGGATTTTTGGTTAAAACCCTAGTTTTACTAAGCTAAACTCTTACGCTAGAATTCTCCTTGCCTAAGCATTTCTTACCTAAACTTGTCTTACGCCTAAGAAAATATACGATAGGATTCTACTACTAAGCCTTTGGTTTACGCCTAAGCTAAGTTTTCCTCAAGTCTACGCATAAGCTATTCCTACGCCGTAGCTCTCTTCTACGCGTAAGTTGGGTAGTACGCATAAGGTACTTTCTACGCATAAGCTGGTTCTACGCTTAAGGTCACTTCATCAACAAACTCTAAGTTTCATTCGACTACAAAGATCCATTATCAACACAAGTTTCAAGATGTCTCAACCACCATACTCTATCTACTTTCCTCATGAGTATCCTCAACAACAACAACAACAACAACAACAACAACAACAACAATTCTATCAACCATATCCTCCACCATATCCACAACAATTGCAACAATTTCACCACTTTCCTCAAGGAGCAAACCCTCTTCCACCACAAATGGTTCCACTAAACCCTCGTCAACAAGTACAACATTACATATACTTTCAAAATCAGTATCCCGCCAAGTATGCTATGAATGTCACAACACCAAAGGAACTGTCTTGGTTTGCAAAGATGTGTGAAGCTTTAAGTAGAAGCCAAATAATCCATTCATGTTTGGATCCTTGACAGACCTCCAATGCTCACTCCCGGAAACTACGATCAATGGGTGATAAGGTTCTTTAGGTTTTGTGATCTAAAGAAGCCACATGGAAAGTTCTTGAAGAAGGTCATCCTTGAAGATCCTTTTAGATGCCTACTCTCCCGTAGGAGATCGAATGCTAATCCACCAAGAGATGATGTTACCAACGTTGTCGGTCTTGATCAACTTACTATTGACCAACTTCTACACTTAGAAGCCGATGAACTTGCAATGCAATATATCCTTTTGGGATTACCCAATCTGATACTTCATAGTGTTGATGCTCGAGAGGCGCTAAAGCAATGTGAGAGCACATTCATCTTCTAATGGAAGGCACAAAACTCAATCAAGAGGACATGGAATCCAAAATCTACTTAGCATATGAACACTTCATGATTGAACCACGGGAGACATTAGAGTCATATCATCATCGGTTCTCAGACATCATAAATGACTTGGAGAAACATAATATCATTATGCCAAGGATTGCAATCAACACAAAGTTCCTAAGCAGTCTTGGTCCTGATTGAGAAAAGTATGTTATTTTCATCTGTCAAGCGAAGAATCTTCATCAAGCTACATACGGATTGTTGTATGACTATTTGAAGCACCACCAAAAGGAAGTTGACAAAGAAAGGATCACCCGTGGAGTCCTGTTGCCTTCACTTCTAGATAATCAAACACTTGCTTTATGGGCTCAAGCATGTTATCCTCAATTCCTGACCTTGCCAACAACCTTCACAAATCCTCCACAACCAACAGCTCAGATCACACCATATGATCCCTCACAAGAAAATCAACCGGTTCCATACAACAGCAACAATGATCAAGTTCTACAGTGAATCTAATGAGGATGTAGAAGCTTTCGATGCATTGCAACAAGGGTTTGTCATGATTGCTAGAGCCTTCGGTTGATATTCTAACAAATCCAACAATCGCATTCGTACCTCATCCAACACAAGGAATCAAGGCATTTGTTAACAACGGAAGAGTTGAAGTTCAGAATCGTAGTAATGTTCGTCAGATGGGTAGTGGTCAAGGATTTAATCCTAATGGAAGGAACAACATGGGTGCTCCACAACAACAAAGGGTTCAAGTGGTTGATCGGGAAATGCTCGAGACTGGGGTTAATGGTCTCCGATGCTATAACTGCAATGAGAAGGGTCATCTGGCAAATGCATGCCCAAAGCCGAGGACAAGAGGCAGCGTTTATCACAAAGAGTCTTTACTCTTGGCTCCAGGATAAAATTTGGTGGAACTCTTACCAACAAGGAACAAAGCTTCATGGCTAATCACGATTCGATGATGACATGGAGGACTTGCAAGCGAATGCATTTGTGATGTTAATGGCAAACATGCAAGAACTACACATGAATGGCACAGGCCATGTATGACGGCGGCTTGTCTCAGTCGGATCAAAATATTCTCATTACGATCGATATCTCCGCCAACATCGCATCGGCGAGGCTCGGAGTGTTCAACATGAATCTTCAACATCTCATTCCGATGATAATCAAATGGATCTCGTAGTTATATTTGACGATCAAGATGACCTTATGGTTAATATTGATAATCAAGTTGACTCCGTGATTATATTTGAGGATCTAAATAATGATCATATTGAGACTCACGTTGAACAAGCTGAACCTTTGTCTAATCCAGATCTTGAGCTCATGACCAACTTAATTAAGACCACCCAAACTCAAATGGAAAAATGCACTGTCATCAATAAGAAATTACAAGATAAAATTGCACTGTTGACTAAGGATAATGAATGCTATAAGTTCCAACTCAAAATTTTTCAAACTAAAGAGAAATGTGAAAAAGGTTTTGAAGTCACATATGCTAAATCATACCAAAATGAAAAATCTTTGGAAAAACACATATGTGATCTAGTTGCATCCAAGAATGCTTTGTTGTCTCAAATAGAACAAATGAAATATGATCATAAGCAACAACTTAACGCTCTCACTTCGGAAACTCAAAAAGCCAAGTCTGAGTTGTTAACTTGTCAAAAATAGTTTTGTGAATACAAAAAGCATTCGAGGAAACAAATAGATGACTATCTTGAAGAAATTGTTGACTTACAACACAAAATCAAAGAGTTTAGAAATGTTGTTTACAAACATGGTGAGTCAATCACAACAATTCAAAAGTTTTCTTTTAAACCAAATCCTGATGGATATGGACCTAATCTTGCTGATTACAAACCACGTTTTTCACATAGAGCATTCAAACCAAATCGTCAAGTTTACAGTGCAGAACATATAATTGATGACTCCATTATGAGTGTTGTTGAATATAATCGTATGGAGGAATTAGATGCAGAAAACGAGAGTCGGTCAAATAGGAAAATGTTGTTTATTGCAAACCATTTAACTATTCAAAAGCCATAACTGCGTCACAACAGGATCACTCTAACACACCTTGGGTTATCGCCTACTCCGAGTCCTCTTCTAATGATGGTTCCCGATCCAATGTTGCACAAATTAATGGTCCTTTACCTTCTTTTAGTGAAATAAAGCCATTAGCTGAACGACGTCAGGTTTTAAAATACTTTGACACTTTCATGTCTGACATCAAAATTTTGGAACATGCAATTGAAGTTAATTAGAAATAAAAGCTGAACATTTTCAATCGCATTTGCGACAACAAAGGGATATTTTTGAAAGGGCTTTTACCACATGTTGAAATTAAAATGTGTGCAATATATTGGGAACGGGAACTTCAGAAGGAGATTGGGCTTATGAAAATAGTTTTAGAAACGAAACATCGATTTCAAATACTAAACGTAAAAAGAAATTGTTACGAAATCATGTTGACCGACTCTTGGAAGATGTTATCTGTGCTGATATCATAAATGTTGTGTTACTACATTCTGTTGCATATGCATTTCATTATATCGTTGTTGATTCTGTTGATTCTGTTGAAAATGTTGAGAATACCGATAATGTGTCACAAATCAAGTCTTTAAAAATTGAAAATGAGCGATTGTTAAATGAGCTTTCAAATGCAAAACGTCGTCTTCAATGGTGTCAAAAAGATTGTCAAAATCGTGAACTTGCTTTGCAAAACAAAATCAACCAGTTGAGTTCCAAAATTTCTAATCCAAAAATAGAACAACTGGATGATGAAAATGTGTCTTTAAAATGTCAAATTTCCAAATATGAACAAGAAATTGCCAAAGTCAAACCGAATATGGTGTCATATTTGATTTGCTCAAAAAGACTCGTGCTCAAGCGTCAAAAGATGCTGATGATCATCTTGTATATACCAAAGAAGTTTTACGAAATAATGGAAATACTCGCTCTGAAAATCAAGATTTGTTACACACTATCCATGACTTAAAGCGGAGTTGGTAAAACTTAAGCAAGATAAGATTAATGCACTATGTTAATCACACTTCCGCGGCAAGAGCCTCTTTTATCAAGGAAGAATAGGAAGTTGCGACGTAAGAAAAGAACAATAAAGACTTCTGAAGTAGAAGAACACCTTAGGACTTTGAATAAGACTCAAGTTGCACCCACTTTAGACATTGCGTTAGACAAATGTAATAGAAAAAGTGATGTAACGAATGATGAACCTTTAAGTACTTTGAATGTTATGTTTGAAGCATCTTGTGTTGGTTGTCATAAAAGCATGTTTTCTGGTTTTCATGAAAAATGTGTTGCTAATGCTATCTTATCTCGTAAGATGAACAATAGAAAACGGAATACCTCTAGGCCCACTAATGCTTCTAAGTCTGTGCTAGGTAAACAGCCTTCTAGTGTTTCTGCAAATATCATTGATGTACCCATAAAACCTACTTCACCTCCTAGGAAGAAAATCTCACCTAGTGCATTCACTAAGACCAAAGCAAAGACTAGTTGGACTTGGCAGAGATGGTTACAAAACATACCAGCATTTAAATGGATTCCTAAAATCATTAACATGTGTGTGTCTTCTGTAACTGTAACGGAACCTTCTAACTCTTCGGGTTCCACCTCTACTTCTATTCCACTTGTGTCGTCTGCATGTAATGCGGGTGTCTGAGATCAACCTCTGGATTGTTGATAGGGATGTTTCCCAACACATGACAGGCAATCTCAAACTATTATCAAACTTTGTTTGAAAGTTCATCGATCTTTGTCGGGTTTGGGAATGATCACTTTGCAGCTATCATGGGCTACGGAGATTACATCAATGGGAACATCGAAATTAGCAGAGTTTATTATGTGGAAGGTCTCGGTCACAATCTCTTTTCAGTCGGTCAATTTTGTGATGGAGATTTGGAAGTTGCTTTTAGGGAGAAAACTTGTTTCATTCGTGATCTACAAGGAAACGATCTTATGTCTGGAAACCGCACATCAAGTCTTTACACAATCTCAATGCAAGACATGATTGCTTCATCTCCCATCTTTCTACTTTCTAAGGCAACATCTACAAAATCCTGGCTATGGCACCATCGTCTTTCACACTTAAACTTTCAAACCATAACCAATCTTGCACGTTACAAACTTGTTGAAGGTCTCCCAAGACTCCGGTATTCTAAAGATCACCTATGTTCAGCTTCCGAACAAGGGAAAAGCACTCGTGCTCATTTTCCTTCAAAGGTGGAACACATCTCCCAACATGTGCTTCATCTTCTTCACATGGATTTGTGTGGCCCGATGCGTGTACAGAAGATTAATGGCAAACGGTACATTTTGTTAATTGTCGATGACTACTCAAGATGGACTTGGGTTAATTTTCTTCGAAGAAAAGATCAAGCTCCACAGATGATCATCACCTTTCTCACGAAAATTCAAGTTCAGCTCCGTAACACAGTCAGACAAATCGAGAGCAGACAAAGGAGAATTTGTGAATCAAACTCTTCGTGAATACTATGAGTAAGTGGGAATTGAGCATCAAACATCAATTATACGAACACCGAGAACAAGCGGAGTTGTTGAAAAGACGAAACCGTACATTAGTGGAAGAGCGATGTTGATAAATGCAAAACTTCTAGATTACTTGTGGGCTGAAGCCATATCTACTGCATGCTACACTCAGAACTGTTCAATGATTACTAAACGCTACAACAAAACACCATATGAGCTTATCCATAACCGCAAACCGAATCTAAAACACTTTCATGTATTTGGTTCTCTTTTTTATCCAAATAATGATCGTGATGACTTTGGTAAACTCAAGGCTAAAGCTAACATTGGAGTCTTTGTTGGATACTGTGAAAACTCTAAAGGATACTGGATCTGGAATCATCCTACAAGAGAGATTATGGAAACGATTCATGCCAATTTCAATGAGCTACGAAATGGCTTCGAGCAAAGCACTTAGAACCGGTCATAACCGTCTAAACTTCCCCCAAACCCCATCATCGGTTGAACCAAGCCTCTGACACTCGTTCGTCAAATGGAACATCTATTTGCTCCTCTGTTTAGTGATGATATTGATCAAAATGCTCCAGATGTATCAAATGTTTCATTTGCTCAACTGATAATAATCCATACCGATACACCTAAAACAACAACAAGCTGTTGAAGAAGCACCTCCAATTGATTCTACAACAACAGCCGAACAAACTGCATCTAATGACGCTGAACCGGTGATCTTCGAACCAAGAAGTACCCCACCAGATTATGATCCAAATGCGTTCTTCAATCCTTTTGCTAATGAAAGCGCGCCGATGTTGCGGAATCATCTACAAGCCATTTGTATCCTCCTAATCTGCACAATGTATATCACCATCAACCCTCCACATATCGTTGGACTAAAGACCATCCTCTTGTGACCATTAATGGAAACCCGGATCAACCAGTCGTAACTAGACAAGCGCTTCGTGACGGTGAACATTGCATTTATGCACTTCCGATGCCAAGCTGAACAAAAACATAAAAGAGGCAATGACATATGACAACTGGATTGAATCCATGCAAGAAGAACTTTATCAGTTTAAATGTCTTGAAGTATGGGAATTTGTTGCAAAACCAACAGGGGTCTATGTTATTGGTCTAAAATGGATTTGGAAAAACAAGTTGGATCTGAATGCGGTTATCAGAAATAAGTCACGTCTAGTGGCTAAGGGTTATAGACAAGAAGAGGGGATTGACTACGAGGAATCATTTGCACCGGTTGCTAGACTTGAGGCTGTACGGATTTTTCTGGCATTCGCGGCTCACATGAACATCACGGTCTTTCAGATGGATGTAAAAACCGCGTTTTTGAATGGTAAACTAAAGGAAACGGTCTATGTAAGTCAGCCAGAAGGATTTGTTGATCCAGAGTTCGCTAATCACGTCTACAAATTGAACAAGGCTCTCTACGGTCTCAAACAAGCCCCCCAGGCGTCGTATGATAAGCTGTCATCCTTTCTCATATCTCATAATTTTGTCAAAGGATCTGTCGACCCAACATTGTTTATACAATATCACGGGGAACACATTTTAATCGTTCAAATTTATGTGGATGACATCATTTTTGGGTCAACACATCTAAAGTACTCAAACGTTTTTTCAAAACTTATGAAAAAACATTTTGAAATGTCCATGATGGGTGAACTTACATTCTTTCTAGGACTGCAAGTTCATCAATCACCCCGCGGTATTTTCCTAAGTCGGTCCAAATATGCTCTTGAAATCTTAAACAAACATGGAATGCAAAGTTGTGATACCTATGCCACACCAATGGCACATACCAAGAAACTGGACGCTGATTTGCATGGAAAATTGGTTGACCCTACCAAATACCAAAGTATTATTGGGTCTCTCATGTATCTAATAGCTAGTAGACCTGACATTGTATTTCTTTGTATATCTTTGCTCCGTTATCGGTCATGACCAACTGAAACTCACCTCTCTGAGGCTAAAATAATCCTCCGATACATCAAGGGAACCATTAATATGGGGATCTGGTATCCAAAGGATTCTGGTTTTGAAATAATAGCTTTTTTAGACGTTGATCACGTAGGTTGCTTAGATTCTCAGAAAAGTACTTCAGGTGCTCTGCAATTTCTTGGTGATAAACTGGTATCATGGTAATCGAAGAAGCAGGATTTTACATCGCTGTCCTCAACCGAAGCAGAATATGTAGCCATGTCGGCATGTTGTGCTCAAGTCATTTGGATGAGAACACAACTTAAAGACTATGGTTACGTATTTGACAGAATCCCGATGTAATGCGACAATCGAAGTGCTATTGCGATCTCGTGCAACTCCGTCCAACATTCGAAGTCTAAGCACATCGATCTTCGATACCATTTCATAAAGGAGCATGTGGAAAATGGTACTGTTGAATTATATTTTGTGGGTACTTGTCACACCCCCAAAATACCTGTTTTGCAGCGGAATGGAATACCAGGGGATGACTGCCATAGCATCACAATTGATTATATTGAGCGACCTAAAGTGTCGTTAGGAAAATACATCGTTTGATTTAGTAAAATAATCAGAGTTTACAAAGTATAGGTCCCAAATGATAGTCAACATGTACGGAAATAAATTTGATATAAACCAAACGATGTTTTTAAAGTGCATAAATCCCATGTGAGGCGTGTGTCACCACGACTCTATGATAAGTCCACATGCATGCCATGAAGTATATGCCTTAGATACCTGAGATAAAACATGCTAAAAGTGTCAACACAAGGTTGAGTGAGTTCATAGAGTTTGTGTCATGTGAAAACCTTTAAAAACGTTCATGCAGCAAAGGCATTGCAAATCCACTCAGTTCCAAGTTCCGCCCATACAAAACTTGCAACTTGTGTGTTTACAACCCACTGCCAAAATATGTATGGTTTATGTTCAAGCACACATCGTCAAATGAGTTCACATAATAGCACATAACTTAATGTATCAATAGTCAATTGATATAATACATAATAAGTATTGTTTCAAATAGTTCCAAGTCCATTAGTTCATGATTGTACCAAGTCCGCTAGTTCAACATTATACCAAGTCCGCTAGTTCAACATTATACCAAGTCCATTAGACCGTGATCATACCAAGTCAGTTAGCTCAATGGTCTATGATATAGAAACTCTAAGTATGGCATCTTTGTTGCCGATATGACTAAACATTCAGTTCAGATAAACATATAGTTTGCAAATAATCATGATTGTCATAAAAGTTATTGAGCATGTATCTCCCCCAAAGAGTTTAATAAAACAATTAAGTAATAGAAAGTGGGGCTATGAAACTCACCTGATGCAATGATTATGATGACAAAATTGGATACACTGAAATGAGATGCAATTCTCTAACTGCAACCTATTATGAATTATATGATCTAATATAAGTCATGAAACAATGTCGTACATGCAAATTCACATGATATCCATACCACTTGTACATTTTTGAAAATGAAGTTTATCGTCGAAATATATGTTTATGACATCTCGTCATGTTTTAAAATACTTTACAAGTATTTACGTTGAAACAACATCCTATGATAGTCGTTTAGTGATTTATTAAGAAATTATAGTTTTTCGTCGTAAAACAATATAATTTGACAATTCATGAAAGTGACTAAATGGCCTCGAAAAGCTAGTCTTAAAATAGTGAATATCGAGTGTTAGGAAACAAACTCAATGGTTTTGGAAAGCTTGTCACATTATCTAAAAGTCTTAACATTTAACTTTTGATCATAGAGGTCTCGATCATGGAGAAAAATATAGATGAAGTAGGGTAATCGGACTAAAAATATTGTTTAAGGTTAGTTTTCGGCAAAGTTTGAGTGACCAAATATTATTCATTACAACTCCGTTTGACGAACGGTTGAACATTTTGGAAAATAGGCTAGGTGAACTCACTTTTACTAGAAGTCACCGTTTTCTAAAAAGTATTCTATCGATGTGAAAAACGACTCTAAACATGGTTACTTGCGACAATAATTTTTAACTAATAGGAAATATATATACTTGTAAAAATAGTTACGATATCCTTATTTAAAATGTGTATAACTTAGTCGTTATAAGTCCGTTTTCTATGTTTTATATATCCTTAGCTTCGTATTAATGTATACTAGTATATTTTAGACAAATCGACTCATTTAGACAATGTTTAAAACTCATTTTTGCCCTTAAAATAACTCTTGACAGCTTACCATTTTTCTGAAAAATATAGTTTTGCCGCTAAACTTGAAAATAGCGTATCTCCTTCGTTATAAATCCGTTTTAACCCGTTCAAGCGACCACGGTTTCGTTTTAAAGTATATTTTCTTAATATCTAGCCCAAAATAATTCATGACCTGCTGATTTTTCCAGATTTTGCAAAAACGATCAGACCACAATCTAAAGTTGTCGAAAATGATTTTTCTTGCGTAATACTTGTTTCAATCACTTCAAATCAACACCAAATCTATTATAAACCTACCATACACCTTATTTGGGTGTCATGGGTTCCTAAACATCATCAACCAAGATATGTTTCAAGGGATTAATTATAGGATTATTAAAACTCATAATTAGTACTAAAAACCAATAAAAGTGGTATAAATACATATGATACTTGCATGAGTTCTACTAGAATGATAAAAATAACTCAAGAAATATTATGAAAGATTAGTAAAGATCATGAAATGCTTACTAGTATGATGATGAGGTTTATGGAACCAGGTTTCCTAAATACTCCTAGGTTTTTATTGCAAAACCTTAAAAGAAGTAATCTAGTGTTTATTTAAGCACTTGATCCTTGAAAAACTTGTGATTCTTCTTGGTTTTCATGTCTTGGCCGAACCATGGAAATGAGATGGGAGAGTTTGTGTTTTAATTTCACCTTTTGAAAGTGTTTTGTATGTGTTTTGCTTTTAGGATAAAAGATGTAATATGCAAATATCTATCCAACTTTGTGTATGTGTCCATTTAGTGGTAAAAATCAATTTTGCAACTATGATGACTAGGGGGTGGCCGGCCATGGGGTTTAATTGGGGAGGGTTTGGTAATTTTGATGTATAAATGTATTATTTGTTAAGTATAATGTGTAATTTGTATGTATAAATAGGTATTTAGTGTAGCGTTAACTAGAAATTGATTTTTATGGAACAAAATAAAATATATCGAAGTCATACAGATTATATAAATATATTTCTCGCAAGAATTGAGTGAATAATAATTATCGAGTTGAATTTACGAAAACCGTCGTAAATATTTTTATATAACAATTTATATACAAAATAAATTTAAAACATCGGGTAAACTAATAATATAATTTTTATAGTCTTAAAATGAGTATAAAAATATATTAGGATAATTTTTGAAAGTGTCGGATGAAATATTCAAAATAAATGATTATGCGATAGCGTTTATTTAATAGGAAAACATACGTAAATGAAAAATGCAAACTCATGCATGAACTAATATGATGATGTTATTAATGATATGTAGACTAAATCTAGTCTGTATGAAATGTCCTCAATGATTTTTCATGAATACGCAGCTAAACCCTTACGGTTACGCGTATTTGATACTCGTAAACCTAGTTTACGGAAAGTGATGAATAGTGAATCATGAATAGTGATTTTTCTCCGGGAATAAATAGTGTTTCGTGAATAGTAAAATTTTGAAATAACATCTCAAAATATCAAATCGACTTCAAAAACGATGAATAGTAAAATGATGAATAGTAACTGATGAATAGTAAATTCCTGAGATGAATAGTAAAATTTTTAAAGTTTGTAAAATGACCTGAAATTACGATTTGTCACATTCGCCCACCCAAAAAGGAATTCAGTCCCTGAATTCAGTTCGTGTTGGACTCTCAGGTTTGGGGTTCGAGATGAATAACGAGAAGAGAAGACATGAGGAAGTGTCGTTGAGGTTATCTATGATTAAGAGTGTATAAACATCGCGCTAGAGAAAATATTGGAAGAATCTTCCGTGAGTATAACTTTGACTTTTAGGAATATGTGAAAATCTTGCTTGCACTAAGATTTATAAATAACTGCTCCCAACATAACACGATCCCTCCAGAATTAGACATAGTTAGCTAGGCTATGTATAATTAAGGAACGATAATGTGACGTTCGGTTTAGTTGTTATAACTCACAGTGTTAAAAAGATTTAAACCATGTCGTCCACATGACAGTTAAAGTAAAAGGAAGTAAAACTTTTGTAAGTGATAACAAATCGGAAAGGAAAATAAAGTACGATAGATGAGAATATTACACAACGAGTGGTTTATCAAACAGTAATACATCTTAAGTCATAAGATCCGAATATGATGGAAGACATAAACTTAGTACGACATAGTGCATAAGGAAATAAGACTGTTAGATTCTAACTTCTTGATCTGCCGCGTTGTTGATACTGGTGAGCTTCTCCTCCTTACAACATATGCTCTCCCATGAGCTCCTTCAACTTGTTGACCTTGGTTGTTGGGACATTGATTCCGATAGTGTCCTTGCTCCCCACATCTGAAACATGTAATTATAGCCTTGCCTCTACAATCCCTGGCAAGGTGTCCCAGTTTTGAGCATTGTAGCACTTAGCGGGCAAAGACCAGTGATGATACTTACATCGATTACACATGGGTAGGTTCGGTATAACCTCTGCTTTCTATTGGTGCAACAACATAAACCATTAGGCTTCTTGTCTTCTATTCTGTTGTTGATGATGGTTAGTGTTACGGTTTTGGTTGTCATAGTTATAACCTCCCTGGTCATTTTCCCATTTCCTTTTGTTGTTGTTGTTGTTGTTGTTGTTGTTGCGGTTATTGTTGATAATGTTTTCCCCTTTCACAACTTGAGCCATGAGTTTTTGAGTTATCCCGATTGTTTCTTCAATTGTTTGTGGATCGAAAGAAGTTACATCTCCTTGAATACATTGTGGAAGTCCTCCAATGAATTTTTCCAGTAGTTTCTCATTGTCCGAAACCATTGATGGACATAGTGCAGTCAAATCTTGAAACCTCCTGATGTAGGTCTCGATGTCATAACCAATAGTCACTAACTCATAAAATTTTGTTTCTAATTTCTTCACCTCTGCGTGGGACAATACTTCTTAGTTAACAACTTCTTGAATTCATCCCACGTGAGCTTGTAAGAATTTTCGATACCAATAGGCTGCGCATATGAATTCCACCATGACATTACGCCATCTAAGAGTGTACCAGTGGAGAACTTCACCTTGTAGTCATCTGGGCAATTGCATAGAATAAATACAGACTCCATCTTCTCAAACCAACGGATCATAGCATGGCTCCTACATTGCCTTTGAACTTTGTGGGATCACAATTCTTAAAGTCCTTGTATGTACAATTTCGAACTCCAGATCCTCCTGCGCTCATGTAGCGGCAGGCAAGTCGCAGCCGGCAGCGGCGAGGCCTCGGCGGCGCAGCTACCGTTGCTCGTTCTTTCCTTAGTGCCTCGACTATACTATCCTCTACATACTTTTTGATAGCAGCTGGTGTCATATCCGGTGCAGCTTTCTTTGGCGCCATAACTCTTCAAAATAAGAGGAAGGGTGAGACGTAGCAAAGTCCTATGTTAATAATAAGCGCTCTAAAGAGATGTGATAGGTAGTGATAAATTTGAGGTTATTTTTCAAAATGAGTGACGGTTTAGTGACTTAATGTGTGATTAACGTCTAACATGACGATTTGGTGGTGAGACAGAGGAGTGAGAGCGACTTCACCCTCCTTGAAGGTTTCGTCTCGGCATCCGATGATATCGGTGATGAGTCAAGTGATGTTAAAATTGAGATAGGGAATGACAAGGCATTCTCCACGTTAGAATCTGAAGAAAGGATAATGGAATGGGTATCTGAAGACATCAATGTGACCATCGATTTGAAATGAAAGTAAATAACCTGTAAAATGTATGTATGAAACCGCATGTATAGTGAATATGCACTTATGATGAAATGATGAGATACTATGATGATGTAGTTATAGTCTAGGGTCAAAGACGCAACCTAGTTCTCTATAACCGAAGCTCTGATGCCAATCTGTCACACCCCCAAATTATCTGTTTTGCAGCGGATGAAATACCGGGGATGACGCCATAGCATCACGATTCACAGTTATATTGAACGACCTAAAGTGTCGTTTGGAAAATACATCGTTTGATTTAGTAAAATAATCAGAGTTTACAAAGTATAAGTCCCAAATGATAGTCAACATGTACGGAAATAAATTTGATACAAGCCAAACGATGTTTTTAAAGTGCATAAATCCCATGTGAGACGCGTCGTCACCACGACTCTATGATAAGTCCACATGCATGCCATGAAGTGTATGCCTTAGATACCTGAGATAAAACATGCTAAAAGTGTCAACACAAAGGTTGAGTGAGTTCATAGAGTTTGTGTTGTCATGAAAAACCTTTAAAGAACGTTCATGCAACAAAGGCATTGCAAATCCACTCAGTTCCAAGTTCTGCCCATACAAAACTTGCAACTTGTGTGTTTACAAACCACTGCCAAAATATGTATGGTTTATGTTCAAGCACACATCGTCAAATGAGTTCACATAATAGTACATAAATTAATGTATCAATAGTCAATTGATATAACACATAATAAGTATTGTTTAAAATAGTTCCAAGTCCATTAGTTCATGATTGTACCAAGTCCGCTAGTTCAACATTATACCAAGTCCGCTAGTTCAACATTATACCAAGTCCATTAGACCGTGATCATACCAAGTCAGTTAGCTCAATGGTCTATGATATAGAAACTCTAAGTATGTCAATACTCTTACTTCGTATGACTAAACATTCAGTTCAGATAAACATATAGTTTGCAAATAATCATGATTGTCATAAAAGTTGTTGAGCATGTATCTCCCCCAAAGAGTTTAATAAAACAATTAAGTAATAGAAAGTGGGGCTCTGAAACTCACCTGATGCAATGATTATGACGACAAAAGTGGATACACTGAAATGAGGTGCAATTCTCTAACTACAACCTATTATGAATGATATGATCTAATATAAGTCATGAAACAATGTCGTACATGCAAATTCACATGATATCCATACCACTTGTACATTTTTGAAAATGAAGTTTATCGTCGAAATATATGTTTATGACATCTCGTCATGTTATAAAATACTTTACAAGTATTTACGTTGAAACAACATCCTACGATAGTCGTTTAGTGATTTATTAAGAAATTATAGTTTTTCGTCGTAAAACAATATAATTTGACAATTCATAAAAGTGACTAAATGGCCTCGAAAAGCTAGTCGTAAAATAGTGAATATCGAGTGTTAGGAAACAAACTCAATGGTTTTGGAAAGCTTATCACATTATCAAAAAGTCTTAACATTTAACTTTTGATCATAGAAGTCTCAATCATCGAGAAAAATATAGATGAAGTAGGGTAGTCGGACTAAAAATATTGTTTAAGGTTAGTTTTCGGCAAAGTTTGAGTGACCAAATATTATTCGTTACAACTCCATTTGACGAACGGTCGAACATTTTAGAAAATAGGCTAGGTGAACTCACTTTTACTAGAAGACATCGTTTTCTAAAAAGTATTCTATCGATGTGAAAAACGACTCCAAACATGGTTACTTGCGACAATAATTTTTAACTAATAGGAAATATATATAAGTGTTATACTTGTGAAAAATAGTTACGATATCCTTTTTTAAAATGTGTATCACTTAGTCGTTATAAGTCCGTTTTCTATGTTTTATATATCCTTAGCTTCGTATTAATGTATACTAGTATATTTTTGACAAATTGACTCATTTAGACAATGTTTAAAACTCATTTTTGCCTTTAAAATAACACTTGACAGCTTACCATTTTTCAGAAAATATAGTTTTTGCTGCTAAACTTGAAAATAGCGTATCTCCTTCGTTATAAATCCGTTTCAACCCGTTCAAGCGACCACGGTTTCGTTTTAAAGTATATTTTCTGAATATCTATCCCAAAATAATTCATGACCTGCTGATTTTTCCAGATTTTGCAAAAACGATCAGACCACAATCTAAAGTTGTCGAAAATGATTTTTCTTGCGTAATACTTGTTTCAATCACTTCAAATAAACACCAAATCTATTCTAAACCTACCATACACCTTCTTAGGGTGTCATGGGTTCTTAAAAATCATCAACCAAGATATGTTTCAAGGGATTAGTTATAGGATGATTAAAACTCATAATAAGTACTAAAAACCAATAAAAGTGGTATAAATACATATGATACTTGCATGAGTTCTACTAGAATGATAAAAATAACTCAAGAAAGATTATGAAAGATTAGTAAAGATCATGAAATGCTTACTAGTATGATGATGAGGTTTATGAAGCTAGGTTTCCTAAATACTCCTAGGTTTTTATTGCAAAACCTTAAAAGAAGTAATCTAGTGTTTATTTAAGCACTTGATCCTTGAAAAACTTGTGATTCTTCTTGGTTTTCGTGTCTTGGTCGAACCATGGAAATGAGATGGGAGAGTTTGTGTTTTAATTTCACCTTTTGAAAGTGTTTTGTATGTGTTTTGCTTTTAGGATAAAAGATGTAATATGCAAATATCTATCCAACTTTGTGTATGTGTCCATTTAGTGGTAAAAATCAATTTTGCAACTATGATGACTAGGGGGTGGCCGGCCATGGGGTTTAATTGGGGAGGGTTTGGTAATTTTGAGTGAATAATAATTATCGAGTTAAATTCTGAAAACCGTCGTAAATATTTTTATATAACAATTTATATAAAAAATAAATTTAAAACATCGGGTAAACTAATAATATAATTTTTATAGTCTTAAAATGAGTATAAAAATATATTAGGATAATTTTTGGAAGTGTCGGATCAAATATTCAAAATAAATGATTATGCGATAGCGTTTATTTAATAGGAAAATATACGTAAATGAAAAATGCAAACCAATGCATGAACTAATATGATGATGATGTTATTAATGATATGTAGACTAAATCTAGTCTATATGAAATATCCTCAATGATTTTTCATGAATACGTAGCTAAACCCTTACGGTTACGCGTATTTGATACTCGTAAACCTAGTTTACAGAAAGTGATGAATAGTGAATCATGAATAGTGATTTTTCTCCGGGAATGAATAGTGTTTCGTGAATAGTCAAATTTTGAAATAACCTCTCAAAATATCAAATCGACTTCAAAAACGATGAATAGTAAAATGATGAATAGTAGCCTATGAATAGTAAATTCCCGAGATGAATAGTAAAATTTTCAAAGTTTGTAAAATGATCTAAAATTACGATTTGTCACAGTACTCAACACCAATTGGCGGACCTTCTCACTAAAGCCTTAGCTCCTGCTAGGTTTACCGAGTTGATCCACCGGATTGGCATGAGGTGTTTGACTCCAGAGGAACTCGACGAACTTTCAACAAATTCTTAAAACCAGTCAAACAGCAAAACCTCTTTTGTAAATATTTTCTCAAAAACGAAATAGAAAAATATAAAATTTCATAAAATACAAAAATATTCTTCTATCTAAAATTCTTTCAACATTGCAAGTACAAATCTTTCGTCAATACTTTACTCTTTCAAACAATTCAATATTTTCACGGTCAAGTGTTGAGGGGGAGAATGTAAATCTTTTCTGTTTCATAAAACCTTGTACTTGCATGTTTCCCATTTTTCGTTGTATCTTTGATAATGGTGGATTCGTTTCTTGTTTCAAAATACTCCTCGGACTCAAATTTGTAAAATTTCTCTATTTCTAAAGTCGAGGGGGAGTGTCGTCAAGTTTCTTTCCAAACTTTCACTTCTTACTTAATCAAAATGGAAGTTATGGGATGTGGTTGAAAATGGTTGAGGTGGAGGGGTCATACTTGTCAAATGTTTAAACTTAATTTAACAAAACTACTCCACCTAAATACATTTAACATTTATTACAAACATTAAAGTCTACAACCACCATCATCCACGCTCATAAATCAATCTTCAAATCCATGTTATAAACATCAAATTTGTAAGTGTTTTAAGTTTCCTTGAGTAATTTCAAACATTGGTTTTTAATAGTTTGCAAATCCAACGGTTTGATTTTTATATAGGCGTGATTTAAGGTTTACGCGTACGCGTATAAACTTGAAATCATGTTGGGTTGTTTTTTTGTGAAATGGGTGTGTTAAAACGTTTCAAATATCAATCCTAAACCTGTTTCCAACATCTAATTCAACCCCGAAAACGTTTAATCATTTTTCAAATTCTAGGGTTTATGCGTGAGATTTGGGTGTTTTCTATTGTGTGTATTTTAGGACCATTAGAGGCTTGAAAGATGTTTGTTACATGCTTAATTAACCAATGAAACTCTTGAATCTAACCCAGTAACTACAAAATGGTGTAATTTGAATTTAGGGTTTAAGTATTCATAACTTTGTGTATTTTTTATTCATGAGATTTTAGATGTTAAAACTTGCTTCATTCATCTCATATGGCTCCTAAAACATCCCAGAAAACTTTTGGTAGAGTTTGCATGGTTAGATTGTTTAGGCGTAGGATTTGAATTGTTAGGGTTTATCTTTACGCTTAACCTAAGTCTACGAGTAAATAAAATTTAACTTAATATGCCATGTGTTCTTGAAAGAGGTTGAATAAAATTATTAATGGAGATGTTGTGATTAATCTATTTCAGGTTTTACGCGTTCCAATTCAGATACAAGGGTAAAATGGATTCTACGCTTATGGAAAACCTTACGCGTAGATGTTACGCATAAGAGTAATCTTACGCGTAAGGGTCTACAAAGGGACTATGCGTATCCTGTGAAGGATATGCGTAAACTTGGATTCTTATGCATAAGGCTTGCTCTTACGAGTAAATCTTACGCGTAAGCTCCCAACCTACGTTTATGCGTAAGCTTCATGACAAGAGTCTATTCCTACGCGTAAGCTTTCTTACGCGTAAGAGGGACTCCTACGCATAAGCTTAGTTCTACGCGTATGGTTACAATGTTTACGCATAAGCTTACAATCATATGCTTAAGCCAAAATTTTAACTTTACTTATGAAATGTTACGCGTACAAACTTGTAATGAGTTACTCATAACGTCACAAGGCCAAAATGTCACTAATAAGCTATAATGGTTAAAATGTTGTGTGAATGAGTGAAAATTTGGACTTTAAAATTGAAAATTAATATACTCACGAAACTTATCACGACTACTTTGGACTATTGGACAACAAGTGACATTGGACTCGTAACATTCATTTAACGTATCATATTCAATAAATTGGACAATAAAATCAACTTTGACTAACAAAATGTCTTTCGATATGTTGGTACTTTTGTCTCAATATCTTTCAGATCACGATATGGACATCACCATGGAAAATTTTAACGCACCAAATGAGCTCACAATGGAAGACATATTCCCTACTGGTTATAGTATAAAAATTGGAAAGAACAACCTCAAGGTCGACTTTGAGAACTTCACATGCTCAGAGTCTTCATGCCGAATTGCTGTGGATATTCTTAAGTCTCATCCCTACAACAACATGCTCACAAACTCTACAACTGTGCCGGATATTTACATTCACCAATTTTGGCATACAATGAAAAAGGTGGATGGTCAAGATGCTGTCACGGTTACTCTAAATGATAAGCAGGTCACCGTCACTGTTGCTGATTTACGAGTGATTCTTCTGCTTCACCTATCCAGCCTACTGAGTATGTACCTATTCCAACAGAAGAGGCTACACTATAATTCATGGTCGATATTGGCTATGATGAAGCTGCATGAATCATTACCAAGCATTCTTCGGTTGATTTAAAGAACATTCCTCAGCCGTGGAGAACTTTGTACATCATGATCGCCAAGTCTGTTTCTGGAAGAGACAGCGGTCATGAGCATCATAAACTAATGCACCTACAAATCTTCTGGGGCATGGTCAACAAAATGCACATCGACTATGCAAGTCTGATCTGGGAAGACATGATGTCTCACCTCAAGAAGCCTGGCATAAAGGTTCATTTCATCAAATACACGAAGTTGTTGATCCAGAAGATACTCGGGAATAATCAGGACATTCCCTTGAGACTTGATGACCCCAACCATCATTCTGCGTTGTTTGAGGCTACATTAAATGTTGTCAGATTTAAAAACTCATCAACAAAGAAGCAAGGTGTAGTACTGACTGACTGCCTTCTCACTGATGATATTAAAAGTCTTCCATCGTATTCACGATACCAAGAAGAAGTGACTTTAGGCAAAGTCGGTTTTATGGATGAAAAGTATTCAGCCATTCCAGCCAAGAAGACCAGAAGATCTGGCAGTGCTAGAAGTGCAGCAAGCACTAGGAGTGGCCTTAAGTATCCTAAGAGGAATCCTCCCCGCAAAAGAAAAGTTCCATCAAAGGGTGCCATTCCTAATCCTCTACAAGCACCAAAATTAGAGGACCAAGACTCTGAGGATACTGAGTCTGATGAGGTGGTTCACTATTCAGAATCTGCCACTGATGATACAACATCACTAAGGATAGCTGACAAACCACCAAGTCCTAAAGCAGACAAGGGTAAGACTCTAGTGGCTGAAGAGGAAGAAGAAAGCTTTGATTATGAACCTAAGGATGAAGACAAAGAGTAACACAAGACTCACAAGGAGCTAAGGTTAAAGCATGCTGCTTCTGAATTCAATCGTCAACAAACTAGAGGCCCTGGAGGTTCCAGTGGTGGTGCACTTACCATACCAATTCGTGATGCGGTTAATCAACCCGATAAGCGAACTGGTGCCACCGCTAAGGAATCCACAGAGCAACAGTAACAAACTTATGAGGGCCCATTTACCTTTGAGGAAGAAGAAGAACAAGAGAAGGATGAAAAGATAACTGATGAAGATATTGAGGAAGCAACTAGAGAGAGATCTGAAGAAGAGGCTAGGGTAAAGGCTGAAGAAGAGGCTAAAGCTCAAGAAGAAGCTGATAATTATCTACGAGATAATCCTGAACACTACCCGAAAGAAACTTCTGAGCCACCAAAAGACCCTGAGCCTTCTCATGAATCATCTTCATCAGATTCATCATCTCATTCATCACCACCACCATCAAAAGGAGCTACCACCAGATCAACCTCCAAATCAATCAAGAAACCAACCGACACTTGGGCATCACGTGCCAAAACAAAGATTGTCAAAGCTGTCAGACAAGCAAGAAAATGAAACGTGGTCAACAAGAAGTTAAATTAGCTTACCGACAGAGTAAATTTACTTCTAAACGTGATAACCGAGTTCGGGAAAGAAAGAGACCAGATCCAACAATTTCTCAGCCGTGATATACAGGGTGAAATGGACAAGACGATTAGGGACTACACTCACACGTTCCTCCTTGACACTGTCCCTGGAGTCACAAGAGAGATAGTCGCCAGACAACTCTTTCCACATCTCATGTCATTGGTCAAGCATACATTGGCAAATACCCCAGCGGTCATGGAAATCAACCAGTCCCGTCTCCGGTTGTCTCTGATGCTGAATTGATCTTGTAACACCCCCAAATCTCGGTACAGCGGAAGACTTAATCAAGTTTTTGAGGCGTTACTATTGGATTGGTATCGCACACAAGTATAGCAAAAGATAGTATTCAACATTCAAAACCAATCCCGAATTTAGTCATTCAAAACATTTAACCCAAAAGTGTAAATATTAGGCCCAAAACATGGTTTGATAAAATAGGTCCCCAAAGTTTATCAGAGTCAGAAATGATCCTTGAACCCCGCCTTCTTGCCAAGCTTCCACCGATCACATATTCCAAATATCTCTTAAATACCGAGAATCATGCTAAAAGGTCAGCTACATTTGGTGAGTTCATAGGTTTAAGTTCAACAAAATCATAGTGGACCAGTAGGAGTTGATTTGCTATGCAAGACCTAAGATAGATAAATACCGTTTGCACACCAATCCTACCCGGATCATCAACCATAATCATATCCCGCATCCAGGGGATTACTGGGCCCCGACTCTAGTCCAGCCTGTCGTGGCAACCTCTAGAACATTTGCCAACCCCAGACTAGGTCGATGTAGAAGTCTATTCTTAGCTAGGCACGGTTAAACCTAGAATAAGGCAACAACTACCGCACATCTATCTAAACAGTCAAGCATATAAGCAAATCCAAATAGTTTTAACAGTCCAAAAACAATAGCATGATTCTCACCCCCAATATAGTTAAAAACGTAGATAAAAGTGGCTATGAAACTCACCTTTGCCACAACAATGCACTATTCACTATTGACACGATTGGCATCTAAAGTTAATCTCCATGGCATCCAAAAGAATGTACGACGAGTACAATAGAATAGTTGTGGCCCTAATGTATCGATATTCTTAGAATACGGCTCATACGATAAAGAAATCAATAGAAAGTAATGTGTTGTAGTTTTCGTGGATCATTCATGTCGTTACTTTCAAAAGTACATTATCGTTCCCAAAAGTTCATAATTAATATCTCAAAAGTTTAGTTTTAACGTTTTGTGTGGTGGTAAGGAACCATGACTCAACAATCAACTCACGCCAAAGAAGAGACGACATCGACAGAGTCGAGACATACTGACCATAACTCACGCCAAATAGGAAAAGACATCGACCGAATTAGGAAATACTGACAATACTCAAGCTAGTCAAAGACTAGGAAATGACGACAACTATTTATGTAACATAAATAGGTTAATCGATACGTTTCGGCAATTTACCCAACAATTCCCAAACGTACATGTTCAATAATAAAAGACAAGTTTCCATTTATCGCTCAATTAATAAACGTTTCTCAATCGTTATTCATAATCATACAAGTTTACCCGAAATTACTTCATATAAGGTATAGTAAATAGTGTACTATAAATGACACGTTCGTTTATTCCAACGTTCCCAAACCATTACGACTTTAATAAGTTATCTTATCAAAATAATATTTCCAAACAAGTTTATAAAAGCTAACATGTGTTGTGAAACACAACTTACCATTGTATTTAATAAGGGTTTATAATGGATTAAACCATATCTGTCAATAATATTTATAGTTATATAATTTGATAGCAACTTAGATGTGAAAACGGAATATTTAGTTCTATCGCAAAAACAATTATACTAACCAAATCTTTTTAATAGAGTACGACATACTAATCATTATAACTGTTATCAAAAAGTTTATAAAAGATGTTTTGTATTTATAAAACACAAGTCATTCTCGTAGTTGATAAAGGCTTTTAGTTAAATAAAACCATATTTGTCGATATAAAAGTCATTACTTGCTTTAGAAAACATGGACTATTGTCATAGTAAATAAAGGTTTATAATTAAGCAAAACCATATTCATTGATAATATCTAACTAATTAACTCGTTATTAGTTAATATGTGATGATAAAATATTTAGACCCATTAAAGTCAAAACGTTTAACAAAATGTAATTCAATACCAATATAACTCATGTAATAAACGTTATTCCAAATTTATAACCCGTAATTGATTATTATAACGTAAACAAAATACTGATATCAATTACTAATTACTTAGCTTAGTTCCTTTAATATTACCACACTATTTTATAAGCACTTATTAAATCAAGTCTAATATCGTGTATCATTCCCTTTATAATCAATAATATATGTGTGTAATTATCTCGTCACATATTTCCCATTTTAGTCCATTGTCTTGTACCGTTTACTATTTTATTTGATTCGATATTCCATGTTACAATCATTTATGACCTAACAACCAATTACCGAGTCTCAAATTTCTAAACATCGCGACAACAAAAAATAAATCCAGTGCCAAAGCCAAGACATAATTAGGTGGACTCAACTCTAAACAATACCTCTGAGTAGCTAATACTAGAAGACATAAAATAATATCATTTATATCTGATCTAAAGTAATGTATCATTGATTTAACACATATAATCATAAAACTAATATTATTTATACTAATACATCAATGTTATCGTAGATCAGTAGTACTCAACTCTAGAATGGACTTATTTGTAAACGTGGGTCTGATGAGAACTATCGTATATATTGTATACCTAATATGTATACTATTAATTTGGAGATTAGTTGAACGGTTTACCATGCCTAAAATCTGTCGACCCCAAGATACAAACCAGGTCGACCCCAAGACTCACACGAGACAACACAAATACTTCTACTCGACCCGTTCATTTCTGACCCGACATCATTACTGAACCCTTGACCCAACCCGCGATAGATTTGACACACTTTGTTACTCTAGCACCCATGTTGACAATCAACCCATCACCCAAGAATCATTAGTCAACCAAAAAAACAGAAACCAAAGAACACCCCTTTGAATCAAACTCGACCCATTCAACAATTAATTCCATTACCTCATCAGTTTCTTAACCACACGAATGTAAATCAAAACAATGTTTTTAAATCTTGTTTTTAAAGAAGGTTTACCATTTGATTCTTACCACAAAACATCTCATAATTTGTATTTCTTTCTCGTTTACCATTTGTATCCACGAAACAAAGTTATAAATGATACATTAGTTTGATTCGAATAAATAAAAAAATACAAAAAGTAGCGAGTATGTTTTACCGAGAGTGATATAGGAACGAAAGGAACGTTGTTGGTGTCTCTCACGAGTACTACTCATGACCAAGCCAAGCTAGAACCATTTTGACTCGTTTACCTTTAAAAACCCTAATATACGAATCTTAAAATTGAGATCTAGGGCGCGTGAACGAGATTAAGAGTGTGTGTTGCACAAAAATGGAACCACAAGGACCCGATCTATAAGATGAGAGGGGTGGTGTAAATGTTGGAGGTCGCCTGAAAGTCAGCCGGAAAAGATGACGGCGCCGGAACCATAGGGGAGGATTGGCCGGATTTTCTAGAGTGAGAAAGGAGAGATATGTGTGTGTTTTTGTAGAGAGAGAAATAGATGTGTGAAATGGGAGAAGTGTGGGAATGAGTGGGTATTTATAGTCCTAGGAGGGACTAGTCTTGTACAATAGAAACCATAGGGGCGCTTAGACTAGAAATCTTTTGATATATTTGGTTCAAGGCTCGCTTAGACTAGAAATCGAAGGATTAGTGACCCGAGAGTTATGCCATTGCTCTTAAAATATTATTTCTGATAAAAACGATATATAATACGACTCGTATCTCAAATTAAATCAAACGATCGTTCTAATCGATGTTTCTCCAATTTTGACGCATCGAGGAATTTTCGAGTTGTCACAGCCTCACCTCCTTAAAAGGAATCGCGTCCTCGCGATTCAATTCAAGTTATCCGTTAAAGACTAGAAGGGGTGAGTGAAAAAGCACGAGGGTTTATCTTCACATTCCCTTCGTAAATCTAGGATCTTGCTGCGAGTTTCTATGAACTTCAAAGATAGAGATGTAACTTTACTAAAGTTGTTAAGTTTCGTAATCTATGGTTTCGATAGGTCAATGAAGTTTAAACGTCCAAATATTTGGATTTCCAAAGGGATAACATTTGCCTCATCGGCAAGTCATTTCTTCCTACTATGCACAAAATGTTGGGAACTCTACTGAGTCTTGATGGTAGCTTAAGGTTCCGAACTACTGGTCTCAATCTAGCAAGAATTTTCAGAAGGATTGATATAGCGGGAATTAAGTTTTCACGTTTACTACTTGCCTCACATAATTTCATGGTGGATCCGTAAGCTTAATTCTGGGTTATCTCGGAGGGTTCAAGAGATTTACGTTGTCTATGTCTCCAAATGGCTTGTGACTAACTTACATATCCATCTTAACTTAGAACGATTTTCTTGGTATCATTTCGAATAGGTTCACGGTTGCTAAGTTGGGTACTTCCATTCTCCCCAATCATCAGAATTGGCTCTTACGACCTTAGAGGATCTCTTACGGTGCCTTTGAATCACTAAAGTGATAGGTATGGTTATAGGAAAAGTTAGCAAAGGGAAGGTGTCCATCCCAACCATTACCAAACTTGATAGGTACGTTATGTGTTCTACTAGGGTTCGAATGGTTCCTCTACTTCAGCCCTTAGTCTGGAGATGATACACTGCATGCATATCCAGATTGGTTCTCTCGGCCCTAGGAAGCGATAGATGAAAATGGGTGTGTGGCGATTGCCATAGTCCGGAAAGGATAGAAATCAGCATTTCCTAAAGCACACGGTTTCTTTTATGTGTGGAGAAGTCCATTTGTATAACTTAGGTTTTTCGATCGCACTTTTCCTTAATGATTATCGGAGGGAGTTGAAGGTTGAGGAGTAGGTATTCTCTCACCTCCTAAAAAAGAAGATAGGGAGATTCTCTATTACTGCTATAAATTATGGGAGGGAGACGAGCAATGTCATCCATACTTTCCATCTTACTGATTGGAGGGAGGTGAATAGGTTGGTAAGACTAATAACAATCACTTAAGTAAAGGCGGGAATCTACTTCCAAGGTTTCGTCTATGGTGTAGCTTATCGTTTGGTGGGAGGTCCGAAAGGTTAGCAGGTGCTTCCCAAAGGATGATAGAAGGATTATGTGATTGTCCTAGAGAATGTGGTTCAGGTTTCTCCTTAGGATTTCAAGATTTCTACTGAGTACGGAATCTCTACTAGATGAGAAGTCTAGGAAGTTCAGAGTATGTCTCTATTAGAAAGTGTTGATTACTACCATCAATCGGTCGGTTGACTTAGCATGATATCTAGGTTAGAGACGAAAGTACGACTCCTAAAAGATAGTATTGGTTACTAACCATAGTCTGTCGATTGACTCGTTGGTGCACTTAACACTTTAACGCAAAAGGTTTCAAGGTTCAACTCCAAAATCATAATCTCCAAAAGAGGTTCGACTATCGATCAATATCAATTCAACTCTTAAATACTAGTGAAGGTTAACGGCTCTAAGTTGGTTTACTAAAGAATTTCGCATCGATGGAGTGTAAGGTATCATATTGATAAAATAAGGTAGGTATTACCATACCCGGTGGTGTGACGTAGTAGACTATTGTTGACAAACAATGTTGAGGGTTCAATTTTGCTAGAGTCAACATCGACGAAACAATATCTAAGGATAATCCTTGATGAAAAACTTCACTAACACAAGTCGTTAGATCGTTATCGATAGGGGTTCCTACATAGAGGATAAGGTACGACATCAACAGCACGTAAGGTAATACCTTAACTAAAAGCTGTTAGTGAAGCAACGTCGACCACAATATTATCGGTTTAGGAAATGAGCAACGTCAACTCGATGACGTCGCTTAAATCAACTTCGAGTGAATGGTATGGTTTCGGAAGTTTTCTCAACAATCGGTTCAAGACTAGGCTTGAGGTATAAGTGTCGGTAACAGAGTTACCAACGAAACAAGGCTAGATGACAAATCCAACGGTGTTACTCTTGAAGCGATGTGGAATGATAATTCCAACAAGATTACTATCGAAATACGGTGGAATGATAAATCCAATACGGTTACTATACAAGCAGCGACGGATGATGTTTGAAATCAAATACGATTAAAGGTCGAAAGATAATTTTAACAAAGTTATCAGCGAACGGGCGAATAATAATTCGAGGCCAAATGATGATTCAAAGTTAAATGATTAGTTAAAACTCGAAACGAGAACAAAATTACCAAATCAAAAACCCAAGGACCAAAATCCAAAACCGAATCCAAAATAGTCAAGACCAAATCCAAAAATAGCCCAAAATAATTTCAAATGCTTGAATAAGATCAGCGAGGCTTATGTGAAAAAAGAAAATATCTGGATGAAAGTGCCATCGGGTCTCACCGACTTATGGCGAACTACGCTCAAGTGTTACAAACAAGAATTTCACAAGCGGAGGCGTATAGTGATGCGAGAGTGTTACGATTCAAGAGGTGTTATGATGCCGATTATTATGGTGTGTGAGTGCGGGCTTTCGTGATGTTTAGTGAGTGTGAGTGTGCGATTCCACCTAAAGTTTATCGTTCTTAAAACCAATCTTAAACCCGAACATATTTTTGTTATAACAATTCCCAGTATTTGCAAAATTCACCTCTGAGGCGGACATAGGTGATCGTCCATGTCTGCTGTCTCTGCTGAATATAGGTGATCAATCTATATTCATTAGAGGTTCGATGAATTTTTATTAAGCAAGGTACAACCAATTATTATAACCAATTCTTAATATATATTCCCAACTTCAATGTTATATGCCCAAAATGTATTCATTTTCTTATCTTAAAAATATCTCGTTGCTCCATTTAGTTATTAGCGTTAGGTATCATGGGTAATGCATTGTGTGGTGTCGACTCGACAAGACACCATGAATGCACTCAAATAACCACCATGCGACTCATAATGACACAATGAGGCGTCTAAATGATAAACTTTATAGTTTAATAAGTTTCGGAATAAATAGTTAGATCTTATCAAATTCGTCAATTCGATAAACTCAACCATTTATTCATGTAAACTTATTATCCCAAAACCAAACATCCTTAGTCATAAGGATAATTCACCCATTAGTAGCGTTATTCCATGTACATATGGCGAGGCTTATTAGGTTCGTCAACCTAATAAGGCCGTCATCCGTGGATCACGCTATTAATGTTAGGTCATCCGTAACCTTTGCACATAATTGATATTAGATACTCATAAATGTCACACTTCGATAAATGTGCTCTCGAAATATTTAATGACTCATTAATTACAAAACATTTCTATTTTTAGGCGTTAGTTTCCCCATTTTTTTTTAAATGTCGAATAACAAGGCGAGCCTTGTTATCGAAGGTTTAGTA